>JARHVA010001864.1:1375000-2575000 GCA_037957365.1 Torreya grandis | reverse complement strand
TTGGGTTGTTTAGAGCCCTGATATTTCAAGAAAGTAATCTCATTTATAATCTCGATTGATCTTAAGAGTTTCCTAGGATCCATTACCAATCTCTTTTATATTTTCTAAGCTACAAGTTAAGATATGAGGGGATCTACCCACCAGCTTAGGGGTGACCCCAAGGTTAAATTTTTTTGGCCTCTCTTGGATTTGGGACACCCTAATTATCCTACACTTGGGGGGGATTCTGGGAGGGGGATGAGGAGTTAGGAGGGAGACTACTAGCCAAGCCAAAAGTAAGGGGAGGGAAGGGTGAGGGGGGGAAGGGCCCATAGAGGGGGGAGAAGGAGGGGGGATAGACTTAGACCCTCAAATAGGGGGATTTTATGAGTAAGGGCATGGGTAGATAATGAGGGGGTGGGGGAGGAGGTAGTCGAGAGGAGGAGTCTAGGGGGGACTCAAGGGAGAAAGGGAGGGTGATCAGTGGGCAAAAGGAGGGGAGAGGAGGGGGAGGGGGAGTAGGGGGGTGAGAAGGGACACCCAAGGTGGGATGGGGGAGATGGAAAGAAGGGGAAGTCCTAACCCACTAGGGGGTAAGTGGGGATAGAAGAAGACAAAGAAAGTAGAGGGGAAAAAAGGTTGAATCATTCCATACATATCATATTTTCCAAATAATGAGGGGATTGTAGGGTCTGAGGAAGAGTATGAAGAATCATGCTAAATGAGATAGAGCCCCACAAAGGCACTAAAGAAGAGGGGTTGACCTTCTATTTGTGCATAGCCAAGGGGGCACCTTTAGAATTACTAAAAAATTGACTCTTTGGATGATCACCAGGATAACCAATCCTTAGAAAGTGCTCTGAGTGAGGAGTAAGCTATGAAGCACCAAATTTATCCTAATCCATAGGAGTGACATCTGAAGGATGCACTTTTTTTGGGTAATCCTATAGTAAGTGACTAGGGACATAACATCTGGATTATATGGTTTAGTTTTTCTCATAAATAACACACTTAGACCATATCCCATACTTAGATTTAATCTTGATCTCATGAATAAGGGGTTTGTTTATCGATAGGAAGACATGCTCATGGGCCACCACCATCCTCATCTGAGAAAGAGTGACTAGGTCAATTTATATGGGTTCACCCAGATCTCTAGCAATGCCAAGAATGATTTTTGGGTGCCAATATTTTAGGGGGAGATCAGGTAGAAAGACCCACATGGGGACATCATCCAAGGTAGAGGAGTTGAGGGAAGATCTAGATTTCCATCTCTTGACAGAAACCTTCGCCTTCCCCATGAACTAGGGGCCTTTCAAGAGCACCTTAATGCAGTCTTCCTATAGAAAAAAATGTATGAGAAAAAATCCTTTAGCTAAGGAGTGACCTATGAGTGAACCTTTAGTTTCAATCTTTTTTAGCCCATTTTTGGAAGGCATCAATGTTTAGATAGAAACCGTTTACTTGAGCAAGAATAGATTTGGCTAGCTCCACATCAGCTTGCTCCACCAAAGAGTCTGGGATTGGGATGAAGGTGTCATTATCCTCACAAAAAGGGAGAATGTGGAATCTCAAAGTGGCTTGGCCCACTTAATCTAGACCCTTTGCCAAGTTAGCCCATGAGGGTTATGAAATACTTAAGATAGATTCTTCCCAAGAAGGGGAAGAGATGCCCTAGACTTTTGTGTCCAAAAATGATAAGGCAGACCATTGTCCTAGGATCCCAAGGGATGCAAAACCTTTTTAGTGCAAACACATGATATTGGAGTGACATTGACTTGGTGTGAAGCAGGGGCATGTCCATCATGCATGTCACTGTTGTGGATCTAGCTTGATAGGGAATCTCACCTAAATAAAAATTCAAATTGTTGAAGGTTCTCTGACATCAATAATAATTATGATTAATACCAATGGAATGAATCATAGTTCCACAAGAAATGAATTAACTAGAATTAATGAAATAGTTCAAGGTAGCAATAAATATATCAAGAGCAAGGCTAAATACAACTTGTAATAAGTGCTAAACCTATAAGACCTAAAATGGTAAAGAATATGAATAGAATTTGTGAAGTTAAGAAATAAAAACATTTAATACATTAAAGGTTAATCAATAAAAATAAAAATCAATTGATTGCAATTTTAAAGGAACCAAAAAAATATTAATACTGACATGCATCCTAGATTATCTCTCTTGCTCAAATATATCTTTCCAGTAAATGGTCATTTACCACATATAGGATAATGGTTACAATGGGTAAGGTTAATGTCTAACCCACTCATTATTGATGTTATCTTGCCAAATTTGGGTATGATATTTTCAATAGTTTTCTTTAGAATATTTTAATATTTGGGGTCTTAGTTGCAAAAACCTGTGTATTTGAGAAATAGTACCTATTTTGTTTAGAAACATGGTAAATACTTGTATAGTTTTAATAACATGAATATATTTATATTTAATAATATTTATTGAATGTATATAATTTTTTTTTATATGAGCAATTTTTCCTTATGTACGTTATCATAATAACTGAGAATGCAAGTTTTTATATTATGTGATTTGAACAAGTAAATACAATAGTTTTATTACTATTATTTTGAATAGTCTAACATTTATATATGATTGAGGAATTATAGTAGTATATTAAATATTATTTTTTAACCATATAGATAACTTAGTTAAGATTATGGATTCATATCTTATTGGATTTGTATAAGGATTTCGTTTGTATTTACTCACTTATTAGACCCAATTAACATGGTCATTATATTTTATAAGCATCTTAGTCTGATCATTCAACTTAATATTTGCAATTGGTTATAGTTCATATCAATTTTTTGTAATTGATTTTTTTGAATAATGAATATTATATGGAAAATGTGCATATTTTTACTTAAGTTTTTATATCCAACTGAGCAATAAAAATAGGATTCAATACTTTGCTCTTTTTATAGAACTTATTAAATGGATTGAAAATTATAGTAGAATTAGTTATAATTTGGGTTATATGTACAAGAATAGAATTTTATATATAAAGTTAGTTTTTAGGTCTATTTGGATGTGTCTATAAGCTTAGAATATATAATTAATTTTCATTATTTATATTGATTGTAAATTGTTTAATTTTAAATATTGAAAATATCAAAAAGAAATTATATGGATGTTTGGAAGTTTTTATAAGACTCTATTTGGTACTTAATTTATGTATAAATGTTATTTGGTTATTTTTAATAAAGTCATTTATGTGAATTCAAAGATGTAGACATTTATAATAATAAGAGTTTATTTTTATTTGTAAAATATTTAAAAACTATTGGGCTTCGCAGACTGTGGGTTATGATTATAATATATGAATAACTTAAATTATGTATTGATTTATTTAAGAAAAACTTAAGTCTATATTGTATAAGTTTTATTTTGTCTCTTATAATTGAATAATGCCCCTTCTTATTATGTACCAATACTTGAAATATAATTATAAATTATTACAATATATATTATCATTTATTATTGTTAAACATTCCAATTTTATAATTGATAGTTTAAAAAGAAAAAGGACAAAGTTTTTATAAAATTATATCAATGAAATATGTTAAATTAATCGTACTTATTATTACATCTGAATAAATATGAATTTAATTGCATTTGGTATCACTACACCAAACCATAATTATTTTGTACCATTTTAAATTGTTGAAGCTAATTTAAGTTGTAATAATTAGGAAAATCAAGTCAAAATAGATCTTGAATTCAATGATTATATGTTCATGATTATTGAGTTTAAATACTTTAGATTATAAGGTATAAAGTTGAAAAAGTGTTTTCAAAATATCTTTGATAATATCTAATGTATATATCTTAAGGGACTGAAATTATGATTGTATGAAGTTATATGAACTTAATTAAGATTGCTGATATTATATTATAAATTAAAGTTAGAAAATATCTAAAATTGAATAGTACATTGCTAAAATATACAAGGCTTATAATTAAATTTTCAAGTATGATATATAAGTGGAAAATTAATATGGTCTTAATAAAAAGAAAAATGTTAGATATTTTAAAATCATGTGATTCGAGTCAAACTAAATGTATTATAAGGTATTAATATACTTTTGCTTAACCCCAAAGCAAAAATGATCTAAGCTTAATGATGCACTTCAAATGCATCATATATTATCTTAAATAATAGAGTATAAGAAGCTCAATTCATTTGATATGCTTATTTTTTTATCTTTTTATGAATTATTTAAAAGCAAATTGATTCCCAAAAGGATAATTATGGATGGATGTACAAGTGTAAATTGATTCATTATAATATTTAGGTCAAGTAAGGGTAAATCACTATAGAAATAAAATATAAAGGTGGAAAGATGTGAAAAATTCTATGCCCAAGGACTTAAATTTCATTGTGGTTTCATTGAAAAAATAGGCAGAAAAACTAATTATTACAGTATCTAATATTTCATGATGTGATAAATCATTAGAAATGGTGTATTAAATTAGATAGTAAATTCGTCACAACAACATCGTAAGATGATACTTAATTGATAAAATTCAAACAAAAATATTAGGGTGGTTTTTAAGTGGATATAAAACTATGCTACTCTATAATGGTTTCAATTATTTAATCCAAAGTAAAGGAATTAGATGAATTTATTGATGTATCAAACAAAAATTATTTAGGTGTGCAATCATTGTCATTATTTTCAAGTGAAAAGTTTTAAAATGATTTAATAGGTGACATTAATGATTGTATTAGAATACGATGTGTCATAATTATCATCTAATGTTATAAATAAATATTTTGATGTGCACGTCAAGGTGAAACCTATTTTTGTGGTATAACCATGGGAATTGGGGCTTGAAAATACCACAAAATAAAAGATTGTCTTTGTCTCAAATGCTATAGGAGAATGAGAGTATTCTGATTATGGATTAATCATAAAAAAATTATTATGATAAATGATATTTATCCTTCTAGGTGTAGTAGTTGGTTGATAAAATAAGTATTTCATAAGGTGAGCCATAAACAGTGTGAATTTCTTTGTTATGCACAAATTTAAGAGAGTTGTGTAATACTGAAGGGTTTTTTTTTAATTCATTTAGCCACGGATGTCCAAGTGGTATGTTATATGATACTAAATCATATATAACATATTTCCAAACTAAACATGTCTTAGTTCTAATGGTGACAATAAATGTTATACCACCCAAGGGTGTATAGCCATGCCCATCATAACTATGTAGCATTGAGGTTACAATGAATAAGTCTATATGAGGAATCATCTATTATATAAGAATATCATTTAAATAATGTTATTTATATAACCATTATCAATCATAATACCATGTGGATTGAAGGGTTGCTATAAAAAAAACATGTATGTAAAAAGGACAATTATTTGACCCATCAACTAGTCTCACGATCATGAAATGTTATGGTTGGCGGTTGATTTTGAATACCACATACCATGAAAATAATGTTATCAAGTTCATGTTTAGGTTTTGAACTTGATTCCATGTTCACATTATATTTATAATTATATTCAAACATTTATTACGTCATGTGATCAATGCACTCACACTATAGAGATGCCATTATTCGATATAATGTTATCATCAATTATATCTTGAATTTTATGGTGAAAATTATAATACTTATTGGTTTAATATCTTGATACCTAATGATAATCAAAAAATGCATTATGATTATAGTTTTTAGATGATAAAAAATCTCAATTGTGCCAAAGTGGTTAAGGAGTATAAATGACATTATAGAATAAAATTTTCTATAATACTAGGTTAGATGTGTTAGATAACCTTGTGAATTATCTCTTTAGCCTAATGGTTGAAAATTTACTTATATCTTAAGTTTTTGATACTATGTTAAAAGTTTTGGCCTTGATCTTAACTTAAGAATTAAATACATGTTGGCACCACAATTTTGACAAGTATTAATTCCATTATTGGCACACAACATAGAAGGACCATTGTCCATTTTGTTATAAGTACCAACATGATGCGGGAGGACCATGGCATGGGAGAACCATGGTGTGGGAGGACCATGGTGTTGAATATAGTAGCATGAGACTTGATGGGTATATCAAGACAATGGCATAGAAGACCTAGCACGAGAGGACCCAGTCTAAAGGGAATGTGTCATGAAGGACCTGAGAACAGGGGCTCAGAACAAAAGTAGAAGACTAGGGGAGTGCATGGGAAGTAGAGCATGAGGGATGCAGAGTAGTTAGAAGAAAATTTTAAGTGGGACATTTTAACCCCGTTGATCAGAGGTTTTGTACCACCCCACAAGGAATGGAATACTTGGCCGCCAAGATATAGCATAGAATGAGGATTTAGGGGCACAGAGACCCAATTCTATAGGAAAAACTAATTGTAAGTTCCATGAATCTCAGTTTGTTAGAAGTCCATGTGCCATTTATTCATAACAGTTGGAATTATGAAACTTTGTCAAGGTAAAACAAGTATAAAAACCCCTATTGTAATCATTTACATGGACTTTTTGGGAGAACAATTATAATGATTTGTCTTATAATGTAGTAATTGTTAATGAGAGATCAATGTTTGCCATATTATGTTACGAATGATGAAGTATTATAAGGGTTGAATGATGGATGTGATTTACATCTAAGTCATGGGTATTTTTCTTCTTTTACCACTACTTTTAAATAGTAATGGTGATCCTAGTTATAATGATAGTTAAATATGGGACAATAAGGATAATAGTAGTATATTTAGGTTGATTAATCCTTTAAGAACTATGTTATGAAATATGAACAAACATAAAGAACCATTTTTTTACTATGCACTTTGGGTGAGCGTGTGAGACTTACCTCTCGTGTGAGAGGGCCAACACGTTAGCTTGTTGGGGAGAAGCTTCAGCATCAAAGTAGAACTAACTAAAAGAACCCAACATTTTGGTTCCATTACCAATACCTAAAGTAACTAGAGAACAAGCATGGATAATGTTTGAGTACATTACATTAGAAAACATTGAAGAATGGATAATTAGTGTTGAAGACAATTTTGTGGTTCTATATCTTGAGCCTAGAATGTCTACATGATAGTGGGTAGAACACAACCTCTATAGTTCATTATATGAGACATTCTTCTCTGAGGTCCATGTTCTTTTAGATTCCTAGATCTTAGCATATGCTCAATTATGATCTAAAAACCTTAGATGAAGATAGTCATGGACACCAAAATGGCAAAGGATTTTATCACAATTGAAAGTTCCCTAGACACAAGCAGTCAATTACTGATGGAAAGGTGTCTGGAATAGTTACATCTTAGAATATGCTATGACCACATATTCATGTCTTGAGGAAGCCAAGTTCATTTTTTTATGAGAACCAAGGGTGTGATATATTTCACTATTTCTAGCCAAAATTAAAAAGCTCATTATTGATCTTGGGTTGGAAACATTACCCATGAATGGCTAAAACCTCACATGCATGGGCCACATAGTTGAAAGAGAGATTACTGGTTGATTCAGGGTTATGGGTTCAACATGGTAGCAAGTTAATGAGCACTACAAAAATAGAATTATGATGAAGCTTGGTAGAGGATCATGGGAGTTAGTGGCATAAGAAGAGATTGGTAACACTCAAGAAGTGTTGTGAAGAGCCATAGGGAGCTGAACATGTGTGAGAAATCCATCACTTATGGGCCACAACCTTTGCCACTATTATCTTGTGAAGAAATGGGCTAGATCATCAAATATGAACCTAGTATGAATCAACCAAGATCTCACACCATCGTGCATGCTCATGCCATTGATTTGGATAGGATACAAGTAAGAAATTAGGATATAGATAGTACAAATTTAAAGGCTGAATAGATATGGGAAATTGAGACCAAACCATCAAGTAATAACACCGAATCTACATTTTGTTATTTTCATGAAAAATCCATGGCACAACTTGAAATGCCTAGAGGATCTAGCCAAGGCTAGAATATTGGCCCCAATTTATGAAATCACCCTTCTACCACAGCTCCCCACATAGGTACTACTAGTGGAGGTGTTGTAAGAGGATTAGGAGGAGGTACTGGAGGAAGTGGGCCCCCTCTAAGAACAAGAGTTAGATCTTTTAAGAAAATAATTGTTCAACCTCCTATGGTTTATTATGAAATGACATTTCACCTACCTGAGTATTGAGGGGTTTAAAATGCAACCGAGCATGTTAATAAGTGTGAACTAATTTGGAGAACACATGACATCACATCCTCTGAGTGAAAGGCAACATAGTTCATAACCACCCTTTTAAAATGTGCACAAAAGTGGTATCATAAATTCAACCCTCAATAACCAATGGTCAACTATGACTATCTCAAAGTATCATTTCTACAAGAATTTGATATTATAAAGTATGAGTAGTAGAGTATAGCAATGTTAAAAGACATAAAACAAGGACCTACAGAGAGCGTATGAGAATATGATGCTTGGTTCAAGACTTTGCTTTCTAAGCTATCATTTGAAATCAACCCTGTACAACAAGCACAATGGTTCATAGGGGGATTATTTATACCTTTTTGATGGACCCTATCATATAGAACTTTCACCAATGTGTGAGAGGCTCAAGAGTCTACACTATGCATTGAAGCGGTTAGAAGTATGGTTACTAGAATTAGTCCCTTTATGGAGGCACAAATAACATCTATGGCTTCTCAACTTGAAAAATTAATTGTAAACAATGCACATGAGACACGTAGTCATGTTTGGTGTACCGATTACGAAATTGAAGGACACACAAGATATAAATGCCCATGTAAGAAAATGTATGTAGTCCTAAAACAAACCTATGAGATCTTTCATGATGATCATGATGTTCATTCCTATCCACATTTGCAAAAATCCATGAATACTAAAGTATCTATATATTTTAAAATTTGTGATTCTTATACTCATGATACCAATGAGTGCCAACTAATTATTGATATTCATGAGGCTTGAGCGTGTGGCATGTACCAAGCTTCAGTCAATTCCCAAGACAATGATGGCTATAATGGGCATAAAAGAGGATGAGGATGAAGTAGTAGGTTTCCACCAAGGACTTGCTCTAAGTGTGGTTCTCTGAACCATTATCAGAGGGATTTCTCAAAATACCCTACCTACACTTACTGTAAAAAGGACCATCAGTTATAAGAATGCTTAGATCTATATGCATCTATTATAAAGGACCAAAATGAAAAAGGTGCAGGTATGATCCATATAGATAAACCATAATGGTGTGCTCAACTAACTATCCCTATTGTATAGCAAGTCAATATTACCACACATAGCAGAGGCCAAACATAACCTACACCCAACTTGCTTGAAAAGGTACATAGGGAATAACCTCATGCAAGGAAACAACCTAATGCACTTTAGAAAAAATATGTTATTCAGAATACAATGGCACTTGTGAATGAGCTCCAAAGAGAAATTTAATATCTTAAGGATCGAGATGTCACACAACACATTGTAGTGAAAAGGGAAATCGAACCTAGAATAATGAGGGATAGTTTCCAAGAACTATGTAAACACATGCTTGATGAAAACATCATTCCATAGCTTAGCACTTGGTTTAACTGTCAATCTCACATACCAAATGGAACCCACACTCAGCTATGTTGTCAAAGTGAAGATTGATATTTAAATCATGCTCAACATCAAGAAATTCCTAGTTATACATCCCTAAAATATGGAGAAATATTAATTAATGATGTTATTAATAGATGGGTAATCCAGGATATTATAGTTTATACTAGCACTAAATTAAATGTTCTCACTCACGATGTCTAGAAAAAAATGTCTAGTCTAGCTTTGTAGCCTTCACCTCATGTCTTTTTCATATAAAACAAGACTCATGCACATCCTATCAGAGTCCTTACAAATGCCACTATTGAAATACTTGGGGCTCCCTTTAAAGTAGATTTTGAGGTCTTGGAGTTGGCAGAAGTTGATGATATATAGCCTTACTTGGAAGACCCTGGTGCTATGAAAATCATGCATATTTAAGCTTTAAGAACTAGTACATTAGCTTTGAAAATACTAATCAACATGTGATAATTTACCTAGACCAAGCACAAGGACCACCTTATATTAAACCCATAAGCATTGATGAAGACATCAATAATTTGTATAATTTGACTACTTGACATGATGACCAACATGATCGTATGCTAGATGGTATTATTTGTTGGGAAGATAACCAATCTATCTCAGATACCAAGGGTAATGCCTATAATTATTGGTCTCATGGTGATTATGGTCTCTCTGTATTGTGTAACACCATCGACAGAGAAGACATTCCACACTGGTTCCTTAAGCATCACAAATTTGTGTACCTCATGGGATTAGTAATGAGAGGACCATTGTAGGGACCACCTTTGGAAATAATTAATGAAGCTCCATGATTCCAAGGACAAATGAAAGTGCATGATTTTGTCCAGTGCCTTGAAGCATTCTATGGTACTAAAAATGAATGGATATGGTCCTTAGACCACATTTTTTATGGCACTACTGCCAGGTGGTGGTGAACCCATAAAGAGCACCTATTATATTGGGATCAAGTGTGAGATGATCTACATCATAGATTTCACCATGAAAATAAGATCAGAGGTACACTTAGCTATAGTGGTATGAAATCACCTGAACCACATGTAGGGACATGTGAAACAATATAGCGAGCTAAAGAAATATTTTTAGAATACCTATGGGTCCGTACATTCTATGGAACCTTGCATACTTGGGCATGGGCTTGGTACAGACATGAATAAAGGTGTAGAGGAACAAGGTTTTGGAAACTATTAAAGGAGAATATGACATCCACACTTTCTTACTCTTCACCAAGGATGGATCTATGCCTTTCTCTTAAGAAATATGTGAAGCAATAATTGGAGATCCAAGTTTGATGGAAGACTACCTACATCATATTCATCATGAATCAAATGACCCCTTGAGTTTATTCAATGAGCCTCCTAGACAATTAACTCTTTCATCACTGATAATCTCCAGTGAAGAGCATTGGGAATAAATCTACTCAAGAAATAGAAGATCATATTTCAAGTAGATGAAGGAGAAGGATCCACTCCATTCAGTCTATTGAGTAACTTGCATGTTCCCACAAGTACTGGGTCACAAATTATTCAAGACACCAATTTCATAGTGGATAATCCTTATCATGGGCCCATTCAAACTATTTAACTAAACATTGGCATAGAGTAAGAACCTAAGTTGGTGACTATTGGTAATTATTGGATCAAGATAGAAATTTTTCAAACCTTTGAGCTACTAAAAATGTATCAGGATGTGTTTCCAAAGAACTATAGTGAAATGAAATGGGTTCACCCTTCTCTTGAGAAAATGCATATAAAATTGATTGATGGGAATATTTGTATATGTGTGGATTAATATGTTTTGAATGTATCTTATGTCATTGATCCTTTTCCAATACCTTTGATAGAATAAGTCATAGAAGGCATTGTTGGTTATGAGATATACTCCTTTACCGATGGGTTCTTGAGATATCATCAAGTCTAGATAGCTGAGGAAGACCGCTCCAAGACCACTTTTGCTATGGATGGGGCTCTTTTGCTTATAATGTCATGCCTTTTGGGTTGAAAAATACTTCAATAGTGTTTTCATGGGTAGCAATAGAGGCTTTTAAATATTTTATCCATAAGTTTCTTCAAGTTTACTGTTGACGCTGGAGATTTGCACCCAGTGGCAGGAAAATAGGTTCCTACCTTCTCCTCGCAACATGGAAACTCCTCTCTCACCTATGGGATGGTGAAGCAGGAGAGGAGAGTCTCTAGTTAAGGGCTAGCTCCCTTTGATGCATCATGTTGTTTCCAATAAAAGCTAATAGGTATATATATAGATATATAAAAAAGGGGGGGATGAAAAGGGAGAAGAAATGCATGGAAAACAAACTGCCTAATCTAAAATAGGTGATGCACCAAAATAAAGGTTGACCTTCACACATCCACTCTCAAAATCAGACAAATACATACATACTCTACGCACTTGGCAGAAGGACTAGGTTACAAGAAATTGGCAGGGAGACTTCAATGGAAAAATCTAGAAACAGAGATCACCCAAGGTGCTGTGAAACACACACTTATGGAGTAATTTCTTCTACTCCTTCACTCCCAAATACTACTCTCCTCCTGTCAGCTACAATAATGGCACCTTGTAGACAGCAGGTCTATTGGTGTTGCACCTATGAGAGCATCAAAAGACAATGACTGGACACAAGGAAACATTCAACGCATACACAGAAATGTCTATCCAAATGGAGGTAAAAAATTGCATTTTGTATTGATTCAAGTGAATTTTTTTGCAAAGCTACACCCTTTACAAATGTGGAAGATCCTTGTTACAAATGACTAAGTTCATGATATATAGGAGAAAAACAAGAAGAGAACTTGGCTCTTCTTTTGGCAAGTTTCAAGTCATGTCCCTCATTGGGAAGAGGAAACACTACAGTCGATGTCATCATTTTAGAAGAAACCTACTAGAACCATGCCGTGTAGTCGCCCAATCTTGACTTTGGCATTCGAGTCATAAATGTGGAAGTGCAGGCCTATGCCCTTTTCTTGTTTACACCATCAGGCAATAAAATGTCTTCTGTCTATGCCACTTGGACTGCTTGACTACTCTATTCCTCATCATTCCTCTTGCCTTGTCACCTCTTGCTTTGTCATTTGTCTATTTTGTCTTATATGGCCTGATCGGCCCCTTGGGTGAACTTTCTAGGTGGGTCACTTCAATTTGGCTCTTCTAGTTAGCGCTTCCCTTTGCCTTTTAAAAAATAAATGGCTATCTCCTTTTTGTAAACTTGATGTCCTCAAAGATGTCATCGGGCCTACTGGTTTCTCTTTCTAAACTTCTTTGTGGCCTGCTTAGTCTTAGCACCCAATCAGGCACTCCTTTCCTTGTTATTTTGATGGGTCCTTTGGAAAATTCCTCGGACGGTCCCACTGAATGTTTTGAACGCCCCTTTGTTTATCAGGTCCATGCTGGTTGTTTGACTGCTGACGGGCCATCATGTTTTGCGTCGGGCTTCCTTAGTCTCTTTGCGGCTTGCCTTGGATGGTCTGCGGCTTTTTACAGGCTTTGGCTTGTGTTCCCCGCAGGGTTTTATCCGTGGATGTTTTCTTGCAGACAAAAAGTCCACAGAAATTCATTCACATTTTACCTTTATATTTAAGCCATGTCGAATTCCCTTTGGCATTGACTTTGAAGCGCTTTGGTCGGGACCTAGCAAATTTTGACAAATTTTAACTTAGACAATAAGACTTACCCAGATTTTCTTTTGAATTTGCCAGCCCCTTCGGCTATGTAGAAAACCAATGAACTAGGCATTGAACTAGGCGCTTTGAACCAAGTGATAAACTAAGTTCGTTAAACTTCTTCCATTGAACCAAGTACGTTGAACCGAATGATGAATGGACCAAGGGTGGTCAAACCACTGAACTGGGGCATGAAAAGAATTCTCTAAACTTGTTGAACCCAAAAATGACTGGCATTAAATAGCAGGTGAAGGAGGTGACTAAAATTTTGCTTGTGGGCAAAATAGGTCAACAATTGGCAACTCACAGGGGAAGCATGCCTGCTATGCTTAGAATCTAGTTGCCTTAAAATCCATTGGGTGCGGAGTCAGATGGAGCTATGAAAGAATTAACAATAGCCTGAAAGGTTTGAGAAACACACCTGAAGCTTTCACCCCCACATGCAAAGGGAAACACACAAGGCTAAAAAACACTACTTGTGCAAACTGCACTTAGGGAAAGCAGGAGAAGAAAATTGAAACAAACTATTATGTACAGCTAACCAGGCATTTTTTATTCCCTCCTAGATCAAATGGAAAACTTCTTAAGTCCCCTCCCTGGTAAGAAGACTTATGGCACCAGGCAAGTAGTTGAATGGAAAAGAGAATTGGTGACTTACTCTTCCTACCTGTCACCCGAGTTGGCTGGAATCAAGGTGGATATTCAAACATGCTCCCAACGTATACATACTCTATTTGTTCTTGGAAGCTTGCCTCCTTCTGGTCCTTCAAGTTGGTGTATCCCATCAAGAAGTCAATTGCTACTGGCTCATCACCATAAGCCCCTTGATACGCACCCTTGACTGGCTGGCTTTTCTCTGCCTCATGCTCGGGTTCCATGGTATGACCGTCCTCATTGATGATTTTGAAGAAAGTATCTTTAGATTCACCAACCTCTCAGAGGGATAAATCTAAAAGACTATAGCCTCTTTCCATTCTTGTTTAAACCCCAATGCTGTCTTCTCCCCTCTTATCCAGCTCATAGCCTCCTTGAAGAACAGTGCAGCCTGCCTCAATGGCTTCAAATGAATCATTTAAAATATGAACAAGAGGTTGTCCATGCTCCTCCATGTCACCTAAGGTGATCTCATCCTCATCTGCACTCATGGAGTTTCCCTAATTAGTCATGAACTTAGCATACTTCTCTTCACTTGCTTCCCTCAAGACAGGCTCCTCCTCGAGAAAGGGTGAAGTGGAACACTGATGGATGAACTCATGTGGAAGAGGAGGCAATCCTTGAACTAGAATCTAATGATTCTCCTCCTTCCATTTGGTCAGCACTTCACCTATATCAGGCATGGCCTGATAGTTCTCTTGGGGATGTGTAGGTGGGGGGAACTTGAAAAGGACTAACCTGATCTTGTACCTCGCACTCTTGGACAATGTCTTTCGCCCCCTTGTTGTTCTGTGACTCAACCACTTGACTCCAACTCAAGAAATTTAGACTAGGCATTTCCTTTGGGGCTGATGGGGCCTCAATGTGAGAGGACGTGAAGATTTTGATTCCACTTCCCCTACTTCCAGAATGGACTGCTGCATCTGAAGGTTTGCCAATTCGATCTGTCTATCAAGATTAGCCTTAAACACAAGATTCATTGTTTCGGAATTCTCCTCAACATGATTGGGGAATGGATTTTTACAGGGTCAACTTGGCTTAAGAGCAGGGACTGTATATGATTTATATGATGCTTTGGGCAGCAAGTATGTAGGTTGATAAACTGGGTAAGGCTGCCTCTCATGCACACTCAGCTTCTCCTCCACAGATGAAATTAAATCGCTCACATCCAGCATCTCATTCGAAAGCCTATGCCAATTAGCTCTTTCAACAGGAGCCCATTCTTTCTTAACCTGATCCAGTGCATTCCTCACTTGATAGATAACATGATCAAGAATTTCTTGGCTGCATCCCCTTCTGGTGTTAAGATCAATTACATATTTGTCATATGCCAACAGTGCTTGCTTGAAGGCAGAAACTGGTTGATTGGTGAAAAGATCAGGTTGAGTGGGAGACGTGACATACTGAGAAGACTGAGCACAAGGGTGATATAGCTCATAGCAGGGTTGAGACTAGCCAAATTGGGTGTGATAAGGATCACAATCAGGCTAGTAAGGATCATAACCATGTTGGCCAAAAAAATAGAGTCCATAGCTTAAAATGATGGAATTTACACATACCAAAAAATGCACTTCTTGATGGTACAGTACCAGAACTACTTAACCATTTGATTTAACTCAGAGTCACCATTGGTGTTTGATGCAGAATCCTCTAAAGGCTGGTTGGTTGAAGAACACACCAAAATTCTTCAATTCTTTGGACAAAACCTGTCCCAGTTGGTCCCACCGGGGGTGCCAAAACTATTGACGCTGGAGATTTGCACCCAGTGGCAAGAAAATAGGTCCCTGCCTTCTCCTCGCAACATGGAAACTCCTCTCTCACCTGTGGGATGGTGAATCAGGAGAGGAGAGTCTCTAGTTAAGGGCTAGCTCCCTTTGATGCATCGTGTTGTTTCCAGTAAAAGCTAACAGGTATATATAGATATATAAAAAAGGGGGGGATGAAAAGGGAGAAGAAATGCATGGAAAACAAATTGCCTACTCTAAAAGAGGTGATGCACCAAAATAAAGGTTGACCTTCACACATCCACTCTCAGAATCAGACAAATACATACATACTCTACGCACTTGGCAGAAGGACTAGGTTGCAAGAAACTGGCAGGGAGACTTCAATGGAAAAATACAAAAATAGAGATCACCCAAGGTGCTACAAAACACACACTTATGGAGAAATTTCTTCTACTCCTTGACTCCCAAATACTACTCTCCTCCTGTCAGCTACAATAATGGCACCTTGTAGATAGTAGGTCTGTTGGTGTTGCACCTGTGAGAGCATCAAAAGACAATGACTAGACACAAGCAAACATTCAATGCATACACAAAAATGTCTATCCAAATGGAGGTAAAAAACTACATTTTGTATTGATTTAGGCAAAATAAATTGCAGAGCTGCGCCCTTTACAAATGTGTAAGATCCTTGTTACAAATGACTAAGTTCATGATATATAGGAGAAAAACAAGAAGAGAACTTGGTGCTTCTTTTGGCAAGTTGCAAGTCATGTCCCTCATTAGGAAGAGGAAACACTACAGTCGATGTCATCATTCTAGAAGAAACCTATTGGAACCATGCTGTGTAGTCACCCAATCTTGACTTTGGCGTTCGAGTCATAAATGTGGAAGCGCAGGCCTATGCCCTTTTCCTATTTACACCATCAGGCAATAAAATGTCTTCTATCTATGCCACTTGGACCGCTTGACTACTCTATGCCTTGTCATTCCTCTTGCCTTGTCACCTCTTGCTTTGTCATTTGTCTATTTTGTCTTATCTAGCTTGGTCGGCCCCTTGGGCCAACTTTTTGGGCGGGTCGCTTCAATTTGGCTCTTTTGGTTAGCGCTTCCCTTTGCCTTTTAAAAAATAAATGGCTATCTCCTTTTTGTAAACTTGACATCCTCAAAGATGTCATTGGGCCTACTGGTTTCTCTTTCTAAACTTCTTCGTGGCCTGCTTAGTCTTAGCACCCAGTCGGGCACTCCTTTCCTTGTTATTTCTACGGATCCTTTGGAAAAGTCCTCAGACAGTCCCACTGAATGTTTCAAATGCCCCTTTGTTTATTGGGTCCATGCTAGTTGTTTGACTGCTGACGGGCCTTCATGTTTTGCGTCGGGCTTCCTTAGTCTCTTTGTGGCTTGCCTTGGATGGTCTGTGGCTTTTTATGGGCTTTGGCTTGTGTTCCCCGCGGGCTTTTGTCCGTGGATGTTTTCCCACAGACAAAAAGTCCACAAAAATTCATTTTCATTTTACCTTTATATTTAAACCATGCCAAATTCACTTTGGCATTGACTTTGAAGCACTTTGGTCGGGACCTAGCAAATTTTGGCAAATTTTAACTTAGACAATAAGACTTACCCAGATTTTATTTTGAATTTGCTAGCCCCTTCAGCTATGTAGAAAACCAATGAACTAGGTGCTTTGAACCAAGCAATGAACTAAGTTCGTTAAACTTCTTCCATTGAACCAAGTACATTGAACCGAACGATGAATGGACCAAGGGTGGTTGAACCACTGAACTAGGGCATGAAAAGAACTCTCTAAACTTGCTAAACCCAAAAATGACTGGCATTAAATAGCAGGTGAAGGAGGTGACCAAAATTTTGCCTGTGGGCAAAATAGGTCAACATTTACTTAGATGATTAGACAATATATGGGTTGATCAAAGACCACTATGCCAATCTGAGGCTCATGCTTGAGTGTTGTTGAGTATTAAGAATTTCCCTAAATCTAAAGAAATGCCTATTTGTGACACCATTTGGGGTACTCCTTGGGAATATCATTTGTAAACAGGGACTCCTAGTAGATCCACCCAAAATCTTGATCATTTTATGACTACCAGTGCCAAAAACCTAGTGCGAGGTACATGCATTCTTGGGACACACTGGCTACTACAAAAAGTTCATTTGAGGTTATGCTAAGATTATAACACCCCTAAAAGAACTATTAAAGCATAATGAATAGTTTATATGGATAAATTCTTGCAAAGTAGCTTTTAAAACCTTGAAAGAAAGACGAGTTGCTACTCTTATCTTATAATTTCCAAATTGGACAAAGTTATTCCATGTCCATGTTGACACATCTGGAATAGTAGTTGGTGTAATACTTGCACAACTAGGAGAGGGAAATTTGTACCATCCCATCTATTTTTCTAGTAGGAAGCTCATGCCAGCAAAAAGAAACTATACCACCACTGAACATGAGACTAGTTACTACTCCTATCTTATAATTTCCAAATTAGACAAAACCATTCCATGTCCATGTTAACACATCTGGAATAGCAGTTGGTGTAATATTGTCACAACTAGAAGAGGAAAATTTGGATCATCCCACCTAATTTTCTAGTAGGAAGCTCATGCCAGTCAAAATAACTATACCACCACTAAATGTGAAGCCTTGTCTATGGTTTATGTGTTACAAAAATTTAGACAGTACCTTCTGGCTACACCATTTGTGTTCTATATGGATCATGAGGCCTTAAATTATCTTGTTAATAAGCTCATTATCCATGGAATAATTTTCTGCTGGCTAGTTCTCTTCCAAGAATTTTAGTTTTTAGTAGTAGTAAAACCTAGAAAAAACAATTGTAGACTTGAACATTTATCCCAAATTAAAAATAGAGAACCTCCACATGCTATTGAAGATGACCTTCCTGATGTACAAATTTTCCTTGTCGCTAGGGTACCTAAATAGTTAGAGGATATTGTGGTATTCCTCAATATTGTTTGTGCACCTACATCTCTTTCTTTACAATAAAAGAAATAACTTATAGTTCACACCGCACCATATCAACTCATAGCAAAATATCTATACAATATGGACTGTGATGAGGTACTATGACATTGTGTAATGTAACATGAGCACTTTGAAGTATTATGTGAAGTACATGAAGGTATTTATGGAGGACACTATGTTGGGGAAGCTATCATGTGCAAGGTGTTACTTGTAGGACTCTGGTGGCTGACTTTATTTAAATATGCAAAGGCATATGCAAGGTAGTGTGATATCTACCAATGTATGAGAAAACCAAATAGAAGAGATGCCATGTGACTTCACCCAATTCCATCTCAATAACCACTCAAAAAATGGGCTATAAACTTTGTAGGGCCCATCACCCTTGCAGGATGAAGAATAGGTTCATGGTACATAATTATGGCAACAAACTATTTAATGTGATGGGATAAGGTAGCAGCAACCAAAGACTATACAACAACCACTACCACATAGTTTATTTGGGAGATATTATAACAGAATTTGGATGTCCTCTAAGTTTTACCAGTGATAGAGGAACCCACTCCTTAAATGAGACAATTCAAAATTTGTTGGCTAAATTCATGATCGTGCATTACAAGACCACACCATATCACCCACAGGCAAATGGAACAATAAAAGCTTTTAACAAGATTCTTGGTACCACTTTGACAAAAAAAATTAATATTAGTATAAATGATTGGGATGACAGGGTATCTATAGTACTTTGGGCATACCAGACCACATATAAATGCCTCAATAAAAATATACCATTTAACTCGGTATATGGAAAAGAAGCAATCATGCCAGTTGAGTTCTTAGTTCCATCTCTATGAATACCATGTATATTAAATCTTGATGATGATGCATCTTTTCAAGCTTGACTCATTGAACTAATAAAACTAGATGAGACTCGATTCCTCTCTCACTAGAATCAAGATGTTGAGAAATAGAAATAGAAAGCATGGCATGATTGCCATCTAAAGAACAAAATATTCACTCCAGGTATAAACTTTCTACTCTATAACTCTAAGTTTGCATGCCACCCTAGGAAGCTCCACATTCATTGGGATGGACCATTCATAATTCATAGTATCTGATCCACTAATGCATGTCAACTAAAGTGAATATATGGTCAATTTCTTTTCAAAAATTATAATGGGAGTCAACTTTAGTCATTTTATGGTTCTATTTAAATTTATGTTATTTTTTCAAATAAGGATTGAGGCCATTAGATTAGGATTTATTGCTTTTAATAAAAAGTGTTGCCCTTGAGGCATGTGACTCATTTTTTTTCTTCATCTATTTAATCTTTTCTTGGAGGACCATGAACCCTTTTTAGTATGAGGTAAGCAGTGCATAAGATTACAAGACATGTGGGCATGAAATTTTCAAAGGTGCAAGATTCATACACAGTGCATAATTGATTAAAAGTGCAAGAGTCATTTATTGTGTGTAAGTGATTAAAGGCACAGGAGTCATTTAATACAATAGATTCCTATCATTTGCATTATAGCTAGTTTCCATTACCCCAAAAGAATAGGATAGTTTTCACCCACCTCCATGAAAGGCATGAGAAGAAATGGACCATAAATGTGACAAGGGTAGTTATAAAAACAAGCATGTGATTGGAATCATGGGATAAGTTTCAATGCAAGATTTAAAGTATAGAGACCATTAGAAGATACATATTTATGGTGGGAAATGACAAGGTGAGGAAAGATGTTAATGAGGTAGATTGACTAAGGAAACTATAAATAACCATGTTAAGGCCATTTTACATTTTACATTACTAAAATATTCCAGTGATAGATGAACCAGAGCAATACATGAACCAAAAAATAAGATCTAAGGTCAAAAAAAGTGACACAAACAAGATTTCCAAGCGGAGGTAGATAAGTGCAAACCAAGTATAGAAGTGGGTCGAGGCCATTATTAGTAAAAGTTGGTGTAGGTTGTTGGATTCTACCATTTTTTAAGTGCAAAGCTTGACATCCAAGGAAAGTTAAATACCACCACATATGTGTTTAGGAATGTGGGACGGTCAAGGGTTGACCTTTGAGCACCTCAGTGGGTAATGTGGCCAAAGTGAAAAGTGAAAAGAATTGAAAAACTACCAACCATTCCTAAAGATAGAGAGTTATGTGGATATTGGTTCCCTATAAGAGAGGAGCCTTTGGAAAACCTATGAGAGATACCAAGGTAAGAGCAGTGCACAAGATTTTAGAGCAAGAGCGCAGAAGTAAACAAAAAGGTTTAAAAAAAAAGTAGGCACAGGCCTCCTCATCACAAATCACTCCACCATCTTCCCCTCCAACCATTTACATTGAAGAGATGCAATACCCCAAGTCATTTTTACGTGCTAAGAACTAGGTTTCAAAGGTGGAAACTATGATAATTTTTTATTATAACCATCATCAGTCAGGGAATGAAGTCCAATTACAAAATGATTATCAGGTTTAGACCACTAACACATGAAACCAGTTGGTTTATGACCTCACTATCAAGAACCAGCTAGATAAAGTTGGCCTCTTCCAACTCTTCAAGCTTCCATACTTTGTAAATCCTACTAAGGCAGTTCAATTCCTCCTCACATGCATTCATGAGGATTATATTCACTTCATAGGGTACAACATGAAGATCAACACAAAGAGGGTAATCAATGTAATGGGACTCTGATACATAGGTCTCAATGTCCTAGATGACTTGGCAGATATAGAGTAAATTTATTAGACCACCACTGCACTCATGTATCAAAAGTAAGCACATGTGATGCATATCATAAACCTACAGGATCCTACTTTAAGGGTAGCAGTGTGGATCATCTCTACCAAGATTAGAGGGACTGATAGATGGAAGAAGGTGGATATAGCCCACCCACACATAGAAAACTAAGTAGTATATGGATTATAGTACAATCGAATACTATACTTTGCCTAGAGGATAATTGAAAATGTAAAAAAGATGCATATAATACCTAAATTCTAGTTTCCTTGGGGCAAAATTATATTATTGATGGTTTTTGATGAAATTAGCATCCCTGATTATAATTTAGGATCCTTGAAGTGGGTGTATCCCCCCACTAAAAAATCCCCTATCAAGTGATACAAAGCCATCACCTGCCCTCACCAAATCACTCCAACATATAAGTTAAAGATGAGACATTGGTTTGATAGAACGAAGGTAGCCTTTAGAAATAAATGGTGAATTCCCAAGGATCTACCCTATTAAACTCAAGATCAAGCAAAATTTACTATGAAGTAGCATTTTTATTTGGCATGGATCTACATGATTCCATTAGGGGAACTCTTCACTTGGCTCAAGTTTCCCTATACTTTCTCAATGTGCTACTTCATTTATTCCATGAATAAAATTGATGATGCACAACCAATCAACTTGTAAGTAGAACGAATCGACACAAAGTGCCATACTCTTCAAAAGATGTTTGTTTACCCTAGTATGAAGGCCTAGATATAAATGATAAAAATGAGCAGGATCAACATCATAATGAATAACATTATGGTTGGATAATAGGTACATGAATTGTTCTATATGTTACGACCCAACCAACATCCTCAAGATGGGGAACTAAAGGAAAGGATTTTCCAGATTCTATTACGAAAGAGGACATCTAAGCCAAGTGCAAACATAAGTGGGTATCAAGGCCCTCAAAAGTGATAGAGGAAAAAGGAGGCATAGTCCTCTAGACTATCACCTCATCCCCCATAACCTCCACCCTACCATTCACCTTCACCTCTATCTCCATATTCCCACAGTTCACCTTTGTCAACCTCATCTTCCTAATTTCCACCTTCTCCACCCCAACCACCTTGACCTCCACCTTCATCTCCACCTCCTCAAGCTAAAACTAGGTCAATACCACACCATCCTCTAGAAAAAGCACCCAAAAAGGAACCCTTCTTAGAATAGATAAACATAGAATCTAACCTAGAGAAGACTCCATCTCTAGGTTAGGAGGTTCTGGCTAGTGATCATGTGCATATAGAATTGGGAACATATGGGATGGCTATTGGGAGCCAACTTGATCAAGACCCAAAAAATGGGAAGGGACTAGCTAAAGGGGAACCAAAATAGTAAGAGATGTCTAAACTGCATAAATGATATCAGTTCAATGTAGAGGACCAGTAACTCTATCTATAGAACCATTTCCACCCTGATGATGCTACCCATGAAACCAAGAAGTTATTATCCTTCCTAATATAAATGTATAATGTTGAAACCCAATTTGGCATTCCATTGGATTGCATTGATTATGGCCCATATGCCTTAGGTCTTCCAAACCTAATGAAGTTTGATCCACAGTAGCTCACCCTGTTGATGACTAACACTGCATTTTTCAAACTTGCCATGGAAGTGATGTGCCACAATATTTTATCAGAGTCAGACATGTGCAAGGTTGAAAGAAAACATAATAGGGTCATCAAAATGTATAATAAACTATATTCTAAAAATTAGGCACTAGCTGAGGAAGTAGCCTCTTTGAAGCAACAACTTCAAGAGACCACTAAGGCTAAGGTAAGGGTATTGACCCATTGTATAACAATTTTGAAAGAAGTTTGGCAATGTCAAATGGCATAGCTCTGGATAGGGACACCTTAGAAAAATTGGAGACATTGGTTAAGCTATTACTCGAAAAAATAAGGAGCATTTTGTACCCAAAAATGAGTCCAATAAACTCATTGAACAAACTAGCATGGTAGCAGATATCTATTGCAACACTTTAGGAAGAGTCAGGGAAGTAATCCCAATTTTGGATGAGATTTTTGCATGAATGGCATGCCCTAATAAAGTCATAGAGGCCCAGCTCAATGATGAAGAGGTCTTAAGGCAACAAGCAGCTGATGTAGCTCTCTCAACAAAAGATTGTGTAGAACACACTAAGGCATTTAAGGATATAGAAATGATGGAAGATGCTATTAATAACCATCATCAGCAAATAAATGCTAGTTTTTCCACACTCTGCAGAAAGGTTGATAAGGAGGTCTTTGAATAAGAAGACATCTAAAGGAAGCTAACACAACCCTAGAGGAGCAAATAAAGAAGATCAAGACTCCAATTCAGCCTGAGGAGTTGAAAGTAATAAAAGAGGCCATTAAACAAATAACTGTTAAAATTATTGATGCTTTATCCCATTGGGATGAGTTGAAGAAAAAACTTGAGTAGAAAGGGCCTGAGTTCCTTGAGGATGTGAGAACAAACTAGTTCAGGATGGACTAACAGATTAGTGTGGGGTGATGTTGGCACCATAATTTTGACAAGTATTAATTCCATTCTTGGCACACAGCGTGAAAGCACCATTGTCTATTTTGTTACAAGTATCAGCATGGCATGAGAGGACCATGGCATGAAGCCAACATCATGAGACTTGATGGGTGCAGATGGAAAATGGCATAAAAGACCCAGTGCAAGAGGACCTAGTCAAAAGAGAATGTGTCACAAAGGACCTGAGAATAGGGGCTCAAAATAAAAGAAAAGGACTAGGGGAGTGCATGGGAAGCAGATCACAAAGGATGAAAAGTAGTTAGAAGAACATTTCAAGTGGGACACTTCAACCCCATTGATTGGAGGTTTTGTACTATCATGTGAGGAACAGAACACTTGGCTACTAGGATATAGCATAGAATGAGGATCTAGGGGCATAGAGACCCAAGTCTATAGGAAAAAATAATTGTAAGTGTCACGACTCTCAATTTTTTGGGTGTCCATGTGCCATATGTTCAGATTAGTTGGAATTATGACACTTGGATAGGTCAAAACAAGAATAAAAACCCCTATTATAATCATTTACATGATGGACTTTTTGGGAGAATAGTTATAATGATTTTTCTTGTAATGTACTAGGCTATTAATGAGAGATCAATGTTTGCCATATTGTGTTATGAATGATGAATTATTCTAAGGGTTGAATGATGGCTGTGATTTACATCTAATTCATGGGTATTTTTCTTATTTTACCATTATTATTAAATAGTAATGGTGATCCTAGATATAATGATAGTTAAATATGGGACAATAAGGATAATAGTAGTATATTTAGGGTGATTAATATTTTAAGAACTATGTTATGAAATATGAATAACATATAACATTATGCTAAAAATCCTTTAAGAACTGATCTTTTGTTGCACGCTTTGGGTGAGTGTGAAAGACTTACCTCTCACGTGAGAGGGCCAACACGTTAGCTTGATGGGGAGATGCTTCAATGCCGAAGTAGAACTAACTAAAAGAACCCAACAATACATCCTTAAACCTTGGTTTGATTTTCATTTTTCCTTATTATTGTAGAGCATTGGATGCTAAATAAATTGATCTATATTTTAATGTCTTTACATCTATATAATTAGTCTCAATGTTGTGCAATTCATGACAAAGGTCATCAAAAGAATCATAATCAATAAACATTATTTTGACCTTAAAAGGATCAAGTAGGTTTTTTGATGATATGATTTGTATCTCACTATTAGGAAGTAGATGAACCATTTTAGTAATTAAGGTCTTGAATTTAAGGACATAATCTATAATTCATTCATGAGAACCTTATTTGATTTTCACAATCTATGAGAAAGTCATGTTTTGGGTAAAGTTCATTGAAAAATGAGGTTGGAAAATTTTAAGTAGCTCATGAAATATATTTATTAAAGGTTTAGGTAAAGAATAAAAATAATTTAAGGCATGGTCTATGAGGATTTTAAGAAACATTTTGGTTGTGTTAAACTTATCATGTTGATATAACCTAAGTAATATGCACTGAAATATTTTATGTGTAAAAGTGGATATCATTTTCCATTAAATGTCATGAATTTTTGCATATGTAAAGATGGAGGAAAAAGGTGCAAAAGTATTTCACAAGTAAAAGGATAATGGAATATGTCCATAAATGATCGTACATGACTAAGCTTATTTTATATCTTTGATATTTGTAAAAAAAATGTGTTTAGGTCATTGAGTTATTGTACTATTGAATCACTAGATGCACCACTAGATGTAGGATTCAAATTAGTATTAACATTAATGTTTCCAAGACTAAGATATTTTATGTATAATTTTTTGGTGTCATATTTCCATTTTTGTTATTATCATTATGTGGAGGATTGTCCTCACCACTTGATGCATATCTACCAATTGCATTGATTGAAGTTTGTTCAAGTATAGGTTGTTTATTTTTAAGAGACTTATATTTGGCTTTTAATTATTGTAATAACTTATCTATGCATCTTATATTTTGTTTAATTTCATCTTTGAATTTTTTTGAGGTTTCCTTCATTTGGGGATCAATTTTAGGTTCGTGATTAGTATTCTCATAGATCTCATCATCACTTTAGTTGTTTGGATCAACATCTTGAATGAAATATTTAGCATGAAATAAATGTTAGGTTGTGGAGCTAAAAGCTTCAACCTTTGCAAACTGAGGAATAATGGTTGCTGAGTTCTACAGGAACCGGCGTCGGCAGCATGACCGACGTCGGCAGGATCCAGTGCAGAAGGCAACCGGCGACGGCAAGAAGTCGGACCGACGTCGGTCGCCTGTGTGTTCACGAAGTGTTCGTTTCACGGACAGTTAGTTAAGTGAACTATGAGTTTGCATGTCAAGACCAGCCAGAGTCTTGGGCTGCGAGGATAATTGTCTAAATTAAGAGTCCTAGTTATTGTTTGAGTTAAGGATCTATTTATAGACCCATTGGCATGTATTGTATAAGGCATGAGATAGAAAGGAAGAGTTCCTTCTAGTTGTAAGATCTATGAGTTGCAGGTTGTTGCAAGCTCATTGGGTGATCTACATGTAAGCTTGGTCTTTGAATTGCAGGTTGCAGGTTCATGAGAGATCAGCTTGAAGTGCTATAGAGTGCTTGATGTACCGGCAGGGTTATTACTGACTGGTTGGTGAGGTGAACACCAATTCTGTGTGTGAGTTGGTTGTTGGGACCGTTTTTGTGTAGGAGAGTGTGTGTGAGAAGAATTACTGTACACTTGAGGTGTGGCAAATCTCTGTAAGGTGAAAGAGTGTGGCGGCTCTTTGATGTATTCTTTTCTGTTAGTGTTAATACAAGATAGTGTATTGTCTCTCATATTCTGTGCTATTGGTGAATTCTAGTTACTTGTGTTTCTGGTTATTTCCGCATATTCAATTGCTTATATATTTGGTAATCATACTGTGCTCTATCTGAGGAGCAAGATCCTAACCAGTGGAGTCAGAGCATGTTTGTTGTTCCTTCATTTCCTGACAAGTGGTATCAGAGCCTTGGTTGTAGGTTCTTGAGCTTGATACCAACAATTGGTATCAGAGCTTTTGGTTGGGATACTAACAGATTGGTGTAGATCTGGGTAGTGTGTTTTGATTACAGGTTACTCACAGGGTTTCTGTTTGAGTGGGAGTTGAGCAATGTCAGAAAGCAGTCAACTACGAATGGACAAGTTCAATGGCAAGAACTACCAATTATGGAGGATGCAGATTGAGGACTATCTGTATCAGAAGATTTGTACTTACCGTTGGGTGGGGTTGCTAGCAAACCCTTGGATATGAAAGATGAAGAATGGGAGGTTCTTGATCGGAAGGCTCTGGGATCTGTTAGATTGAGTCTTGATTCATCTGTGATTTCCAGCTTATCACAGTGTAAGACAACGGTGGAGTTGATGAAATCTTTGGCAAATTTATATGAAAAACCCTCGGCTTCAAACAAGGTATTTCTTATGAAGCGTTTATTTAATTTGCAAATGTTGGAAGGTGGATCTATTCATAGCCATCTTAGTGATTTCCATGGTTTAGTAAACCAGTTAAGTTCAGTGAATATTGTATTTGATGATGAACTTAGAGCTCTCCTAATCTTGTGTTCATTACCTGAAAGTTGGGAAGGTTTGGTAATGGCAGTTTCTAATACTGTGTCTCCTTCAAAAGTCTTAAAAGTGGATGATGTTGTGAGTGTAATCTTGAATGAAGAGATACGCAGGAAAAGCACAGGTGAATTATCCGGAAATGCTTTGAGTGTTGAAGGAAGAGGAAGGCCAAGAGAGAGGACAGAGCGTGGGAGATCAAGGTCGAAGACAGGCAAGAGATCCAAGTCCAGGTATGGCAGAATAACCTGCTGGAAATGTGGAAAGCAAGGGCACTTAAAGAGAGATTGCAGATCGGGTGAAGATCATCATGAAGAACATGAAGAAGAAGCAGATGTTGCAGGCTACGTTGCACAGGATGCTCTGGTATGTTCTTTGGATAAAGTAGAATCTTGGGTATTAGATTCTGGTGCCTCTTTTCATGCATCTCCACATAGAGAATTCTTTCATGAGTATGTCCAGGGAGACTTTGGAGAAATTTGTGTAGGGGATGGTAAGCCTTGTCAGGTTGTTGGCAAAGGCAAAGTGAAGCTGAAATTGCAGACAGGTGACACATGGGTGTTAAAGGAGGTCATGCATGTCCCAGTTCTGAAGCGGAATCTGATTTCTGTTAGAAGCTTGGGTGAAGAGGGTTGCACAGTAACTCTCTCGGCGGACTCTTGGAAGGTTACCAAGGGTACACTTGTTATAGCTAGAGGTAAGAAAGTAGGTACTCTTTATCTATCTACTTGTTTTACTGATTCTCTTTCTGGGTTATCTACTTCAGCTATAGATTCAGAGATGTGGTCTGATAGGCTTGGTCACATAGATAAGAAGGAGATGCTGGTTCTTGAGTCAAAGAATATGTTTTTGGATTCGGAAGGCATGGATCATGGTTTCTGTATGCAGAAGAAGAAGGTGAGGTTTCTTGAGGAATTCGATGTTATTGACAAGAACGGGAAAGCCTTGGTTTTCAAGGAGAAAGTGACGGACAGAGTTCAACATAAGGTGCAGAGGAATTCTGAGCAGAGCAAGGGTGATTTGGACAAGGTTTTGATCCAAAAAGAGCTCGCGGGAAAAAGTCAGGTCTCACAAGAAAAACACAGAGACCGACGTCGGCAGGAAAACTGGCGTCGGCGTCCAGACAGGGACCGACGTCGGCTATGTGCAGCCCGACGTCGGTGACTCGGGGCAGACAGAGACCGGCGTCGGCCAGGGGAAAACGACGTCGGCAGGAAGGCAGTCGTAGGAAACCGACATCGGTCGGCTGTAGACTGAGATGTGACCGCCATCGGTTACTGAGACGAATTTTGGGTGGACAGCAAGTTGTCATGGAGTCTCAAGCACCCATTTGGAGGACTGAAGGTGTAAGTAAGTTCTTAAATTCGTCATTTCCCGTCTTTACACTACTTGTTGCTCACTTATGGCATAGGACCAGGAAGTTATTGAAGAAGCAGAACAGGTAGATCCAGGAAACAGTGGGAGCTTGGCATGGATGAGGATGTGATTCCTTGGTGGAGAACCAAACAGGTGTTTTGGGTAGTGTTGCCAGCTGGAAGTAAGCACTGATAGACGAATGGATGTTGAGGATGAAGAAGAGTG
This sequence comes from Torreya grandis, assembly GCA_037957365.1. Lineage (NCBI taxonomy): Eukaryota > Viridiplantae > Streptophyta > Pinopsida > Cupressales > Taxaceae > Torreya > Torreya grandis. Next base: position 2,545,899 of record JARHVA010001864.1, on the reverse strand, counting down.
GAAATGGTTACGTGAGATGGAAGATCAGGGTATATGATCTTGTATTAGCTGCAGGGCAATGGAGGTTTGATCATTGTGTTTCTCTTTACCAGGTTGGATAGTATTAGCTACACTATTCTATTTTCTGTATGATGTGCTTGTTGCAGGGTTACATATACAGGTATTTCTGAACTAAAGGTAAAGCTAGTTTAGGTGTTTGTCATGGAGAATCTGGGAGCAGCAAGATTCTTTGGCATGAGTGTGTTCTAGAGACGTGGAGGTCTTGTTGACTTTGTTTCAGGATGATTGTGTGAAGCCGGTTAGCACGCCGATGGTAAGACAGTTCATAGAACAGGGGTCTTGATTCACATAGTGAGGTTGAGTGCATGGTATGTACTAAACCTGAGTTTTCCCAAGCAGTGGGAGTTGTCACAAGTTTGGAGTCAATCCGGGAGAGTAATACTGAAGGGCAGTTTAGTTGGACCAGCAGCAGGTGCACATGCTATGCAGGGTCAAGTTCTTTTTCTACATGGTTGTAGATGCGGATGTGGCAGGTAATTTGGATGACAGATTTTTCATCACGGATTTTGGGGTGGTTGGTCTTCAAGAGTGATCTTGAGGAGGGATACAAAGCCAAGCAAACAAACTAGATGGTGTACAGGTACAGGTATAGGTTGCAGCTGTTTATCTCCAAGTGGGAGATTGTTAGGTTGTGGAGCTAAAAGCTTCAACCTTTGCAAACTGAGGAATAATGGTTGCTGAGTTCTACAGGAACCGGCGTCGGCAGCATGACCGACGTCGGCAGGATCCAGTGCAGAAGGCAACCGGCGACGGCAGGAAGTCGGACCGACGTCGGTCGCCTGTGTGTTCCCGAAGTGTTCGTTTCACGGACAGTTAGTTAAGTGAACTATGAGTTTGCATGTCAAGACCAGCCAGAGTCTTGGGCTGTGAGGATAATTGTCTAAATTAAGAGTCCTAGTTATTGTTTGAGTTAAGGATCTATTTATAGACCCATTGGCATGTATTGTATAAGGCATGAGATAGAAAGGAAGAGTTCCTTCTAGTTGTAAGATCTATGAGTTGCAGGTTGTTGCAAGCTCATTGGGTGATCTACATGTAAGCTTGGTCTTTGAATTGCAGGTTGCAGGTTCATGAGAGATCAGCTTGAAGTGCTATAGAGTGCTTGATGTACCGGCAGGGTTATTACTGACTGGTTGGTGAGGTGAACACCAATTCTGTGTGTGAGTTGGTTGTTGGGACCGTTTTTGTGTAGGAGAGTGTGTGTGAGAAGAATTACTGTACACTTGAGGTGTGGCGAATCTCTGTAAGGTGAAAGAGTGTGGCGGCTCTTTGATGTATTCTTTTCTGTTAGTGTTAATACAAGATAGTGTATTGTCTCTCATATTCTGTGCTATTGGTGAATTCTAGTTACTTGTGTTTCTGGTTATTTCCGCATATTCAATTGCTTATATATTTGGTAATCATACTGTGCTCTATCTGAGGAGCAAGATCCTAACCAGTGGAGTCAGAGCATGTTTGTTGTTCCTTGATTTCCTGACAATAAATACATGGTGAATGAGCAAATTTAGGTGGTGCATGAATATGAAAATAAAACTTGATATAATGGACCAACCCCAAAGAGGAAGAGGATTTTTAAGACCATAGGTTGAAATGCAATAAAGATATCAAACTCTAGATAAGATTATGATAATGTAAGAACCAAAATAGAATTAGTTTTTATGAAACAAGAATACATGGAAAAAACTCAGATCTAAAAATTAGACATGAAGTAAGATATGATAGTGTAAAAAAATAGAGTTTAGAATAAATCCTAAGTTGAATGTTTGAGAGTCTAGGTTCATCTTTTATGTTTATCCTATTTATATTTATACATAAAATAGGAATAAAAAATTGTAATTAAGTAGAATTAAACATACACCACTAAAATGTAAAATCCAAATCTACTTAAGAGGATAAATAATGAAAATAATCCCAATCTTTGTAAACTTAAGCTAAATTAATGTGATGGATTGATTAAGATATTAAGAAACAAATGCACCTTGACTATTTTATAAATATGAGACTATATTTTGACTTTAGTGATTGTGTTTGACTTGATCTTATATTTATAGACCTACATTTCACTCTAAAATGAGCCCATAGCTATGCGAGCTTGTTTTGTACATGCTTTACCACAAAAAACTTGGTGCATTGATCATGTCTTTATGGTGTTGATCTTGTCTTTGTGTTTTCAGGCTTGTCTCTATAGGGTTACATAATTTGAGTTTTTTGGTGTTCATGTCTTGGTTCTTTATGATTATAATTATTCCTTCACTTTGAAAATGTGTAAGCAAAAATGTGTTATATGAATACATATTCACTTTGGCCTAGCTTGCACACTCCAAAACAAAACAATAATTATAATTTGGAAACTACCAAAGTATCATTACAAACTATATATCTCACACACTTTGAATTAGTCCTCCACATAGTGTTGTGTTGTGTGAATGGATTATCTCAAGCAAGGGTTTAAAACTCTATTCCTATATAAATAATCAATGTAATTAGTAAAACATAATTACCACCCTTAAATATGGATAAGTATCATGAATGTGTAGGATTATGAATCACAACTTGAATGAATAATTTTGGATCTAGGATTAGCCCTTGGTGAAAGTGTGAAAGTATGTTCTCCACAACTCTAGGATTGATCCTTGGTGAAAGTGTTAAAATCTCTCTATGGGGAGAAGGACCCAATAAAATAAAAGGGGCTAGATCATATTGGCATGTGCTTATCTAAGATGGACCCATATAGTTATAGGTTTTTCTTGGAGATAAGTAGGGATCATTTTTTTGGATAGGGTTATATAATAGGTGATAAATAGTTAAAATGTACCCAAAAAAACTTGGATAATTATTGAGGATTTTTCTAGGCTCAATGGACCAAATAATGACTCATGTGAGGTTGGGGCCATCCTATAAATGGATTAAAATGTACAAGTTTTGAAAATAAGATAAATTTGGAATGAAACATGGGAACAAGTAATTTGTACCAAATTTGAGTGTCTATAACTACTCCCATTTGACATAGATATGTGAGATAAATGTATGTGTGCATCAAAGTATACATGTAAATAATTTGAAACATGTACCTTTTCTTGCCTAGGGAAGAGTGGAGGTTTTGACCTTTCTCTCCCTAATTTCCCATCCATACTTGATTAGCTAGTTTATCTAAAACAAGTGCTAATTTATATAGGTACTTAAATTACTCACAGTATACTTGAGACTATTTGAAAGTTTTGTAACTTGAAAATTTTAAATTAGCTCTTGAAATTGAAATTGAAAAATCATAGTAAACAATTCACATGTTTAGTATTTCTCCCAGATTCCACCATAATTTTTCCATCACTAGACATCTGATACGTGTTGAAAACATAGTAGAACACTTTCTTGTTGGAGTCACCAGTGCCTATCACAAAAATATAATAATTTCTTAAAATTCTTGAAACATAGCTAAGAAACTTTTAAATTATTCACCAACAAACCATCCACTTATTGATTAAGGAAGTAGATAATTAGCTAATATATGATCATAGTAGACACATCTTGAGTTTGAAAAATGCATTTATAAATGTCTCCCTTTTGAGGTGAGGAATGAATACCTTATTGCTGAAATTAATCAACTCAAAATAACAAAGTAAAAATACCATATATAATGAAAAATAATTTAGTCATCATGCAATATGATGCAGGGGCATTTGTAATGGTCTCCAAATTTTGAGTTGTATAGTTAGTTTAAGTCTTTTAGAAGGTTTTTGTCTTAGTTAAAGGGTTTAGAATACTTAAGGATTTCAATTATTGCATATAAGGAATTTTCCACCAAAATTATAATTCAAATATTTGAATTGGCTTGTGTGGGATTTTAAGCATATAAAATCAAGTAAAACTAGGGGATAAGTTTTTAATAGGTTCTAAACAAGGTTAAGTCGCAATGTTAGTCTTTCATAGAGATGTGTTAGGTGTGGTTAGTTTAAATCTTGACAATGTTGTTAAGAGAGGTCAAGAATTCATTGGGAAGGTAGTTGTAGCTCCCAACTTACTTGTGTTTGTACATATATGTTTTTGAGGAATCTTTGGGTATTGGTTGGAGGGGTTGGATTTGAAGAAAACATGAAGAATCCCAAATACATGAAAAGATAACTTGATTTTGACAACAAATACATAGACCCTGTTTCATGGATGATTATGTGTTCTTTGAAAATAAGTTTCACTATGGATTGGAATCTTGTAGGTATGATAACATGACAAATGAATTGATAAGTAACATGTCGTAAAATGGTAGTTAGTTTAATTATAATTTGTGTTTACTAATAAGATGCAGATAGAATTCTTGTTAGGTCAATTTTTAAATCTTATGTTCTATAGTCTGTGATTTGTGGGATAGATAAAATGTTATATGCGTAAGCAAGAACCTAAAGGAAAATGTGTATATTTTATAAACACATGTTGATAAATTAAATGTATTTGATAAGCAGATGTTATAGAACCTATAGGTGATAAAATGTTGTCTCATGAGAAATTGATTTGTAGACTCTATGTATGTGTACTCTATGTTAGAAGAGTTATGTGCAGAGGACAATAAAGGGAATGAAAGGTTGAAATAAGGTAAGTATATTTGTAAAGGTGTGTTTATAATTAATTTAAAACTCTCACAAATTTATAGCTTGTTTTAACAAGGATTTCTTGTATTCAATGATCAAACCCTCAGAATATTGCAAGACTATGCTTAAACACATAGATTGGTGAAATCTTGAGATGAAGACTAGTAAAAGGAGTCTTAGATGGTAATTATTTATTATAAAATGTGTGTAATAAGTGGGTAGAAGATTAAAAAAACCTTTATATATTTATAAACCCTAACAAACATCTAGAACAAGAAAGCATGGACTTTAAGGTAACACAATTCTGTTAACTAGACACAGTCAAGCAAATTGCTTGTGGGAAATGTGGAACCAAGGGATCACAGATGGAAAATGTTGATTAAACATGTTGTGTATAGTATATGTATAGGTTACATAACTTTTATAATGTGTTAAAACTCATTTTGGATAGTGCAAGGTTCAAAGACCCCTTCTCGAGCTTGATAGACTGTGACAAAGCATGTAGTAAAGGTCAAGGACGTTAATGAAAGGTGAACAGAGGATTTTTAGAATGAAACTAATGAATGGGTAAGATTATAATATGTCCCATAGATCTTTAAAAAACCTCACAGTAGTTTGAAACTTTTTAAGGAGCTTGTATAAGCCATTTGATTACTCTTGAGTTGTTTAGACAGTATAAACCCTATTGCTAGGGTTTCAAAATTAAAATACATTTATCTACAAATGAAACTATCAAAAACACACCATATTTTGGTTTTTTAAATGGGACAGGGTTTAGAAAAGTATTTTTGAGTTGTTAAGTTGAATTTGTATGGTTTAGTATGGATATTGAAGACTATGTGCACAAAAAGGTGACAGAGACCTAATAGGGCTAATATAAACCTTAATAATGAATGAAAAGATTTAGTTTCCATTGAGTGAGAGCATGAAAATTGGTAAGTAACTAGTGTAAATATAGGGTATTTAAAAAATGTTTCATTTTCTCAAGGTGAGGTGGTATTCTATCGTACAAGAAGGAAATGTCAAGAAAAAGGCTAGTAGACAATTTATTTTGAAAAAGGAGACAATCTACATTGCGAGGTATATGCTTTGAATATGGGTGAGTTACATATGAGATAAAAGGAAATTTAAACCATTTATCAAGTGGATTAAATACATATTGAAGAATATTTTTTCCCTAAAAGTATTGTGAAGCTACATTGCCATTGGCAAAAACCTAGAAAAGTAAGATTAAGAGAGACTAATAAGGTTGTTCAGACATATTCAAAAAGAAGTTGCAAGAAAAATACAATGAGATGAATAAGAGTTAAGAGTTGAATTAAAAGAACCTAAAAGGAAAATATTACTCAAAACAAATATTTTCAAACTTTTCCAAAGTTGACAAACATCTAAGGAGCAAGCAAGAGAGAGAACATAGAGACTTTAAATCAAAAAGTTCAAATATGATTTGGAGCCAAGTATGATTTTGGGTAGAGGTCAGTTGTTGTACATGTGTCCACATATTAATGACATGTTTATATATCCTCTGCATCATTTTTCTATCAAATCCAAAGTATTTTGTAGACAAAGGTATGTTTTGAGTTGTGTATTGATTCAGTTTGTGTATATATTGTGTTAAGATTATCTAAGATATTGTGTGGAAAGGTTTCATTGAGATTGTTGTGAAGATGTTAATGAGGATAGAGGTATGTGAGAGAGAGAGAGGTAGAAAAGTGACAAGCTATGGTAAATCCATTAATTAGAGAGAGAAAGTAGAGAGCTAAAGGAATCTCACAAGAAGAAGCTTTAAAAGAGTTTGAATAAAGAAGAAAAAGACCAAGTGAAGGTCAATAGGACAAGTGAGAAGGCTTGTAGTGAGGATAGATAGGTCCATGACAAATACCTTAGAGAGTGTGTGAAGATAATGTAAATAATATGAATCTCCTAAAACAAGAAGATTACCAAAAGAAATAGGAAGTGGATATGAGGGAGATTGCTAAGTTGAGGGAACTTTTATCAGAGTTGGAGCAAGCTTTGCTTGAACTTAGACCCAAGTTTTTAGTTGGGATTAGCAAAAAATTTAAATGGCCTCTCAAGGACATAATGAATAAGAGGAAAAGACAAGAAGAAATTGGAAAAGTGAAGAGAGAGTTGAGATAACATCCAAAGATGAAGGAGAAAGAGGCAATCAAGCCTCATTTTTTGTAATATAATAATGCTTTGGTATGTGTGTATGTAGGTATGATAATGGATGAGTTATTTGGGTCAATGAATGGGCTCAAGGAAAAAAAAGAGGAAGCATATGATCAAGTGGTTTTCGAGATGAATCAATATGAAGAAGAGACTCAAGGTAGAGTCATGATGATGGAGGAAGAACAAGCAGGTCAGCCATCTAAGAAGCAAGAAAGAATGAATCATGAAGAGATCCTCACTCAAGAGGATGAAAATGAAGGCAAAGAAGTATTGGGACAACAATGTGAGCAAAGGTATGAGGAATATTCTAGTTTATATGAATATTTTAAGAAAGAATATGGATTTCATCTTCATCAAATTTATATAAATATGGTTAAAGAGGTTACAAAAGAGAACATTGACTTGTGGAATACAACATTGGTATCCAAGATACAAGAATTAATGAAGGCAAGGAGAAATAAAGTACAAATAGATACTCCACATGATGAGGTTGTAACTATTGAATTTGAATTATAGGTTGTAGATGAAGGAGAAAACATGCAAAGATAATAGAAAGATGATTTGGTGGTTGATGCAAAGAAGAAAGGTGAAGCATACAAAGTACATGAAGGTGATTAGGAGCAAGAAAAACATGCAATAAAGGAAAATATTTGGATAATGCCTCAAGGGAATTAGAAAGAACATGTTTTCTTGAATGATTTTTTGTATCTTTTAGGTATAACATGGAGAAATATGGAAAGAGAAATAAAGCAATACAAGTGTGGATCAAGAGAGAATGACCATATACATGAGCGGTTGGTTTTAACATAATAAAATTGAGAATAAGTTATATAATATTGAAGTAGACCTTGGGATCTAAAAGGCCATATAAAGAAGATCAAGTGTCAACAACAGAGGGAAGCTGAATCACATCAAGAAACATTTGTTATAACTTTTAGGGGAAGTTTTCTTTGCCCCTTGGTAGTATGATGTAGGGGAATTTTCAATGGTCTCCAAATTTTGAGTTGTCTAGTTATTTTAAGTCCTTTAGAAGGTGTTTGTCTTAGTTAAGGGGTTTATAAGACTTTAATATTTGAATTATTGCATATAAGGTCTTTTTCACCAAAACTAGAATTCAAATATTTAAATTATTGTTGTTGGTTTGTGTGGGATTTTGAGCATAGAAAAGCAAGTAAAACTAGGGGATAAGTCTTTAATAGGTTGTAAACAAGGCTAAGTCATAGTGTTAGTCTTTCACAAAGATGTGTTAGGTGTGGTTAGTTTAAATCTTGAAAATGTTATCAAGAGAGGTCAAGAATTTGTTGGGAAGGTAGTTAGAGCTCCCAACTTGCTTGTGTTTATACATATATGTTTTTTAGGAGTATTTTGATGTTGGTTGGAGGGTTTGGATTTGAAAAAAACATGAATAAGAACCCCAAATTCATGAAAAGATAACTTGATTTTGACAAAAAATACACAGACCCTATTTCATGGATGATTATGTGCTCTTTGAAACTGAGTTTCACTATGGATTGAAAGCTTGTAGGTATGATAACATGAAAAATTCATTGATAACTAACATGTCATAAAATGGTAGTTAGTTGAATTAGAATGTGTGTTTGCTAATAAGATGTAGGGAGAATTCTTGTTAAGTCAATTTTCAAATCTTGTGTTCTATAATCTATGATTTATGGGATAGATAAAATGTTATATGTGCAAGCAAGAACCTAAAGCAAAATGTAAATATTTTATAAACACATGTTGATAAATTAATTGTATTTTATAAGTAGATGTTGTAGACCCTGAAGGTGATAAAATGTTATCTCATGAGAAATTGATTTACAGACTATGTGTATGTGTACTCTATGTTGGAAGATCTATGTGCAGAGGACAATCAAGGGAATGGAAGGTTGAAATAATGTAATTATATTTATAAATGTGTTTTTATAATGAATTTAAAACTATCAAAAAGTTATATCTTGTTTAAAAAAGGATTCCTGTATTCAATTATCAAACCCTGAGAATATTGTAAGATTATGCTTAAACACATAAATTGGTGAAAGCTTGAGATCAAGACTAGTAAAATGAGTCTTAGATGGTAATTATTTATTTTAAAAGGTTTTTAAGAAGTTTTACTATTATAACCAAACCTTTAGATAGTTATAAACCCTAATAAACATCTAGAACAAGAAAACATGGACTTTAATGCAACATAGTTATGTTAACTAAACACAGTCAAGTAAATTACTTATGGGAAATATGGAACTAAGGGATCATAAATGGAAAATTTTGATTTAATGTTTTTTTTATAGTATATGTAGAGGTGAAATAACCTTTAGATTTTCTTGAAACTCATTTTGGAGAGTGCAAGGTTCAAAGACCCCTTCTTGAGCTTGACAGACTGTGATAGAGCTTGTAGTAAAGGTTAAGAATGTTAATGAAATGTGAACAAAGGATTGTTAAAATGAAACTAATGATTGAGAAAAATGATAATAGGTCTCAAAACCCTAAACAAGCCTCATATTAGTTTGAAACTTTATAAGGATCTCGTATAAGTTATTTGATTACTCTCAAGTTGCTCAGACAATGTAAACCATGTTGTTAGGGTTTCAAAATTAAAATACATTTATCTATAGATGCAACTAGTTAAAACACACCATATTTTGGTATTTTAAATGGGATAGGGTTTATAAAATTATTTTTTAGTTGTTAAATTTAATTCATATGGTTTAGTATGGATATTGATGACTGTGTGCACAAAAGGGTGGCAAAGACCTAATAAGGCTAATATGAACCTTAATAGTGAATGACAAGATGTCTTTTACATTAAGTGAGAACATGAAAATTGGTAACTAGTATAAAATAGAGGTTATTGAAAAAAAAATTATTTTCCCAAAGTAAGGTGGATTTTTTCTGTACCAAAAGGAAATGTCAAGAAAAAGGCTAGTAGACAGTTTGTTTTGAAAAAGGAGACAATCTACATTGAGAGGTATATGCTTTGAAGATGTGTGAGTTCCATAGGAGATAAAAGGAAATTATAACCTATTATCAAGTGGATTAAAGACATCCTAAATAGTCTTTTTACCGTTAAGTCTTGTGAAGCTAAATTGCCATTGGCACAAACCTAGAAAAGTAAGATTAAAAGAGACTAATAAGGTTGTCCAGATATAGTCAAAAAGAAGTTGCAAGAAGAATGAAATGAGATGAATAATGGTTGAGAGGTGAATTAAAAGAACCTAAAAGGACAATATTACTCCAAAAAAAAAATGCAAACTTTTCCAAAGTTGACAAACATCTAAGGAACAAGCAAGAGAGAGAACATAGAGACTTCAAATCAGAAAGTTCAAATATAATTTAGAGCTAAGTATGAGTTTTGGATAGAGGTTAGTTGTTGTACATGTGTTCACATATTAGTGACAATTTTTTATATCCTTTGTATCATGTTATTATACAACACCTATGAAATTAAAAAAATTCTCTCATATCCTAGAAAAAATATAGCATGGTATTTTGTGCATATATGGAATTTTAATTTTTAATTTTTTCAATTTTGAATTAGTATCAATTCATGTTATAATAGATAATGAAAATGTCCAATTCTCCAATGGGATAAATTAGAATACCCATGTAAAAAACATGTCCAAAAGATGGGCTTAGATAAAATAATGATAACCTAATCAATAAATATGCCCCAATAAATGCATGGTAACCACCATGACAACATGCACACAAAAAAAGACCACACAATTTTAGTGACCAAACCCAAGTTAGTGTTGCAACTAGTGATATGACTCAAAAAATAATATGGAAAGAGGATATTATTAAAAAAAGGATGCATAAAAATAAAACACATACACATGCAAGTAATAATTCATACACATATATTCAATGTAACAATCACAATGTAAAATATCCATGTGATTAAAAAATGTATAATAAACTAGCATTAAATGTAGTAACCAATGTAAGATAAGTATAAAATGTAATATCCAATGTAAACTATATAAATTTGATAAAGGACCAGTAAGGGTAAATATCACTACATAAATATTAAAAAATATGGCAATGCCCCCAAGCTAGGACAAGGTGTCTATGAAATCAACACATCCAATATGTGTGTGCACCATGTGAAATATGGTATTATGTAACCTATGAATCTATATGTCATGTACCCAATTAATAAAAACATATGTAGCATGTATAAGGCAATATTAATATTTTTTTGATATTTTTCCATTGTTTTTGAATTTTTCTATATTTACCAATGTTTTGAAAATTTTAAAAATTTCCAATATTTTTTACTTTTTTAAAAAAAATGTTTTTGAACTTTTGAATTTTGCAATTATTTTTAAAATTCTAAAAAACTCGAATGTTTTTGAAATTTTTTTTTTTCTAATGTTTTTTAATTTTTTAAATCTTACAAAAATTTTAATGTTTATACACCTTAATGGGTAATAATAGATGAGTCATGTAGTCATAAAGCATGACAAGCATAATTTGATAAAGTGCTTGAATATTGTATTGATTATCATTATCCATGTAATAGTGTAATCCAATTATGTATATAGGTCCCAAAATGTAATGTAAAATCAATATATTAAGATAAATTCAATTATATGCCAAGTCCAAATAAAATGTGAGCCACTAGTTAAGGATACTGATATATTTGGTGAAGACCTCATGCCTCCCCACTATGGAAAATTCTTGAAGTAAGTCATATAAAATGATGATAGCCATCATATTTCAATCTAGGGATAAATTCATAGAGTTTGAAGTCAATCATATGTAGTGCCAATTGTGTATAGAAAAAATGTGAAAATACAATGGCTCCCATAATTAAAAATTTGTCATGTACCCTCAAATTACAAAGTGAATAATGTATTAATATTCAAGAAATGCCAATATGAGAAACTCAAACTATTGTAATAAGACATGCAATTAATTTTTCATGTTAGACTAATACATGTATAATCATTATAATGTGTAGGATGAAATTTATAGTTTCACACCCTCATGGGAAGATCACACTAAAGTTTTGTTTAAATAAAAACTCATAATATCTCAATGACAAGCACACGAGGAAACAATGCCCCCACATAAGAAAAATTGTGTATACAAATATATCCAATAAATATTATATTTCGATATAATGCCCTCATATGAAAAAAAGATATGATTGTGTATGAAACCATGTTTTTTTTATTTTTTAGTTGTATATTTATAATAAAATAAAAACTAGCACAAGAAAATAGGGGTTGGACATGAAAAATAAGCACCAAGGCTCCCAAACTAGAAGAAAGAGATAAGGAGGATTTTAAGCACGTATAGGCTTCCTTTAAAACTCAATACATTCTATGAAAAATGTCCTGAGAAATATGTTATCATTATTAGGACTAATATAAGTGTTATGAATGGGAACAACAGTCAAGGGGTGAAGGATAAATAATCATAATGAGCAACATAAAACAAATGGTTTAGAATAATTTTACTATAAATAGAAGGCATGTGATATACAAAATCTATAAAATATAAGAATACATTCAAACTCAATAAAAGGCATAAATACAAATCATAGATGGTGATGTATAAATTGTATTCCTCTGATGTAATAATGTTATAGAAATAACATGAACACATCCATGTACACATCTAAGATATGTATACCTCATGTAAGTGGATAAAAAACAAGATATATGTAAATGTGCCTATGTATAACTTAATGTTATTATTAAAAGAGTAAGAAACATCTCCATCCCTTGAGAGATTTAAATGGTATTTATAAGAATATCTAGCTTGATTTCCCACCTCATAACTAAATCAAGGTATACCATTTAGAAAGTGAGTGTGAAAACATGGATGTGTATCATATAACTCAGATAAAAGAAAATATTTTTATTTTACATTTGGAATTCATGACTGTTTTAATAGTTTTTAATTTTTTAAAAAGGAAACACTAAGAAGAAGGCACAAGCAAGGCAAAAAACATAAAATAAAAAAGTTATGTATAAGATTATGGTACAATAAATATGTCGAAGATGTATGTATTGAATCCCTTGATGTGAGTTTGTAAAGCCCTATTTTGTATAGTGATCATCTTTGACATTCGATGACTATGATATTTTGGCTATTCTGACTAAGAATAAGGAGTTATATTATTAATTAGTTCTAGTTAAGGCATGTAAGGATTTTATGGAGACTTATCATGTGTTGGGAACCATGAAAAAAACCTATTATCAAGCATTCCTAATGGTAGATTGGAATATATTTCCATTAATTTCCTAAGTCTTGAATTAGGTGGGAAGATGTGAGTGAGTTTATAAATAAACCACAGATTAATTAAACATGGAAAATAATGTCCCTTAATGAGGCATGGGTTGGCAAGTAGAGGGTGGTTGGTTGATTCTAGAATGTCTATATGTAGAATTCAAGTTCTCCATTGGAGAAAATTTTATGGGGGGATTTTTGGGAAGAAAGACTTTTTTCATTAGAGGAGAATAGACTAAGTAGAGGATAAAAGTTGGAAGTGTAACAAATATGACAAGCAGGTTAAGAGAGTTAAGCCTTAGACAACTAGAGGATAGCACCTAGGAGGTCTAAGAGTCAATAAGTGGGATGTTTATTAACTTCATTTATAGATTATTTTATTTGAATGAAAATAATTATGGGTTTTTTTTATCTCTTGCTCTAAGGAGAATAATACCACTTGGTTTATTCTACCTATATTTTTGTCTTGTCGTGGTTGTGCATTGGCTGCCATGTAGTTCTTTTCCTAGTTGAGGACCTTAGATAGGTTGTGTTTTTCTTTTATTGAATTAAATGTTTCAACTTCTTGTTTAAATATCTTCATGTCGTTGTGATGCCATGTGATTGTATATGAGTGATACTTTCATAGGGGTAAATTGTCAATCCCTCCCATGTAGGGCATGGTAGTAGATTGATTGACCCTCCTATGAATGAAGTGGTGGTATATTTTTAATCCCTACCATGTAGGGCATGGTGGTAGATTGATTAACACTCCTATGACTATGGGATGAAATCAATTGAGTGAGATATCCTCTTTCTATCCAATCAAATGGTGAGCCTTATTTATGTTGTGAAAGCTTACCTATTATTTTCTATATTTATGATTGCTTAGCTTCACTTGAATGATCATTTGAATATTTATTTGATTTGTATTTAGGACTAGGAGTTTCCTTGGGTAATAATCAAGAATAGGACTACAGGTTTGTCTACATTCATTCCATTATGTTAAGGTACCCATTATTATAAATACACTCTTGCTTTCACCAATGATGTAGACATGCTCAGAGCTGGGAATCTCGAGCTCAAGGGTATCTAGAGAAGTAGCTTAATAATGAAAAAATGTTAGGTGGTGATCTCTCCTTCAAATTTCTAGTAGTCGTTTTGGAATAGACATGGATCCTTGTTGAAAAATTAATTTCCCTTCCATTAATAAACTAGGCCAGGAGTTGTACCTCATACTTATGTAAAATATGGAATAAATCTATTATACGAATAAATGTTAATAGCATCTAGCCTTCTTGTAATATTTTTGTGAAAGATAGCCTTTTATAAAATGGCCCAGCTATGGGTAAAAACTTATGTTATCTATATGTTTAAACCTCTTTTATAAATTGACTTGTAACTAGATGGGTATACTCTAAATATATATTCTTTGGAAAATGATTTATTAGGTAAGTAAATTTATTTAGGCTGTATCACTTTACTAATAAAATGGTAGCATAATTCAATTGCTTTAATCTTTGTTAATCACATCATATTGAATACGCATGTGTATTTTCTTATATTAAGTTATGATATATTCTAATATATTAATCCTATCTATTTATGAGTGAAACTCAAATAAATAGATGTGAGATTATTATTGAGAATAAAAATATGTCCTGACTATTTAATCTAAATATTGAGGTTTTCTAATAAAAATATGTCTTATGGAAAGGTTTTTGATTGGAGTATTGAGTGATCTATCTACTATAGATTTTTCATTTATCAATATCAATTAATAATAAAAGGATAATTTTAATATAGCTTGGCTCTACTGTTATAAATATAAAATGGCGTGTAAAATTTAGGTTTGACTGAGGTCACCATTTCAAAGGATTAATGAAAGAAGAGGGATTTGAATACCAACCCTTTATTCTTTGTTTTTACACTCTACTAAATCTATTGTTTGATCTCTTATCTTTAATGGATTTAATGGATCTATGTGTTAATGTTAGAAGTGTAATCTTATAATGAATAAACCAGTTAGCTCATAGGATCGAGTAACTCCGTAAGATATGTTTTGTTAGACTAGAGTTTTCCTTGTGATCTTTTTTTAGTCAAATAAACCAATAAGAGTATTGGTTTAGTGTCAAGTTTAATCAATCAATGTGAATGCATGCCTTTTTAGCTTAGTTGAGCCTTTATGATTAAAGAAGGCTTACTTTTAAATGAATTAATGGTGGTAGTCCACTAACAGGCATGTTTAGTCTTGCTTAGCCTATTCACATTCATCTAAATCATTATTTTATTTTACTTTAGCTTGTACCTTAGTCGATTTGCTTTGATTGACTATTTCTGGCATTTTTTTCATGTCTTGGCTATCTTTTGATTTGGCTCCCTTATTAGATCCTACCTTTTTTTATTACTAAGTTCTTAATGGATTTTTTTCCTTAGTTTAATTTACATGTCAATTGATTCTTGTGGTTTTTCATATTCATTTATTACTTTGGATTTTCTATTGGCTTGTGCCTTAGCCAATTTTTGGCTTTTTGAAAGATTGGTCAAATGATACCACGTGGCATCATTATAATAGTTTGAATAATTAACAAGGAAATTCAATCCGTAATACCTCCAAGTATATAGAAGTTGTCAAGTGGTAGCATTCTAGAACTAGAAACCCCAAGAGGATTGAACCATTAGGGCTAATCCCCTAATGCCTCTAAGGTTCTGAGGGACCAAGGAGTTGTCAAGTGGTAGTACCCTAGAGCTTAGAACCCCAAAAATATTAATACATTGGGGATAATCCCCTAATGATTTTGAGGTATTGAGGGCCCAAGGAGTTGGCAAGTGGAAGTGTCTCAGAGCTTGGAAGCCTAGGTGGCTTGGTGATGAAAATTAGACCTAGGGTCTCATAATCACAATAAGTGGCATAGCCATAGCCCTTGATGGCCTAAGAGTGATCAGACCTAAATTAGATATGTGGAACTTAAATATGTTAGTCATGAATTAAGCTAAATTCAATGGTTGTCTCAATGTTTGACATGATATCCTGGACAATGGTTGTTATTAAATGAATCTTTAAGCATCAAGGTTGAATGTTAAGGGCTTTTCAATTAGTAGCATGTGATTGGGAAATGATATATGGTAGCTGGAAGGAATAACATGTGTGTGTGTGTGTGTGTGTGTGTGTGTGTGTGTGTGTGTGTGTGTGTGTGTGTGTGTGTGTGTGTGTGTGTGTGTGTGTGTGTGTGTGTGTGTGTGTGTGTGTGTGTGTGTGAATGTCAATGTGAGTTTGTATATTTTCTCATGTTATAAGCTTGGTCTAATATGAAATAATTTTATCCGTGTCTATTTTTTTAGTAAAATGGGCACAAAATTTTGGTATCATAACCCAGGTTACTACACCAAGAGATTTGGGTATTTAAATTTGCTTTGTAGATTTATAGTTTATGTATGGACTCTGATGTGTATCTTGTTTATGTGTATAATGAGGAGAGGATGATAAACACATTATGATGATGGTCATATCAATGATCATGAGCCCCCCAATCAGTCTTAGCTTGATGATATAGGACCTCAGCTTCTCTTGGCTATGTAACAAATACATGATGTCTTGTAGGAGATATTTCCACTAACATAACATGATGTTAGAGGTAATCTCCACAATATTATCATGGTGATCAGATATTAGTTGAGAGAGTGAGGTGTTGAATTCTTTCTCATCACCATTCAGAGGGTGATAAATGTGAGTTGCATCACCGAGGTGACCACCAAGAGAGGCAAGACTTATACCATCCTCCTAAGTCTATACCTAGAGATTTAGTTAAGGACTTTATTAGACTTCATCCTCCTACTTTTTATGGTACTCAAAATATTTTTAGTAGAGGATTGGTTAGTCAGTATACAAAGATGGTTTACAATTTAAGATTGTGACACCAATGAGAAGACTTGTCTAGAAACCCACCTACTTATAAATGTAGCTAAGATGTGGTGGGAAGGAGAGGAGTAGAAGATCCATTTGACACCTACTTCCCTCACTTGTGAACTATTTGAGGATCACTTTTATAGCACACTACCTATCCCCTCATTATGTTCAGAAGAAGGTAGATGAATTTCATGATCTAAGATAGGGAGTGGCATAGTGGCACAATATGAATGTAATATTAGAGACTTGATCAGATATGTACAAGGCTACATAGATGAGACTATCTAATTAAATTGGTTCATTAGAGGCTAAACTTTTGAGATTGTTGGGGTAGTATGCATTCTAGCTCTATAACCTTAGAAACCATAGTATAAAAGTCCTACTTGGCTGAGGAGTCTTAAGGAAAGACTCAAGAATCCCAAGAGAAATATCTGGGTAAGATGCAATCACAATATGACTTGAGGTCACAAGGTGCATAGCCTATACCTAGGGGATGTTGGATAATAAACCAATATAATTTTAGACCCCCCCAATAGTAATAGAAAGAAAGTAAACATTATGGACATGATTAGAATATAGAGCTATTTTATAGACATTACCAAATATGAGGTTATTCTAGACCTCAAGATTATTAGCAAACTGGACTTGCACAAACTTAGCAATCAATGTAGATGAGACCATGTGGGTTGACAATATCAATAGATCTGAGATCTATTAAAGCTCCTACATGGTGAAGCATAGAGGTGAATGTTTTACATGTGGATCCCATGATCACTATACATGTGATTTTCCTCTAGGACCATCATTTTCTAATAGGTAGAATGTTATGATGTCAGAGTAGATAGTGGGTGACATGGCTCAAGGACATAAGATCTATACAATAGTGGATGAAAACCAAGTCAAGCACTAGGCAATAGTCATTGAGACCATAAGTATGATTAATGGATTTTATATAAAATATTTTGACTTAAGAACCTCAAACTCCTTTATTTCTCCTTTTATTATGTACCATTATGGGCTAGTGGATGTTAAGAAGTTAGAAATTTAGGCAGTAGAGTTGGCCATAGGGGCCAAGCTATCTATTAGCTCCTTAGTGAGTAGTTGTGTTTTATACCTTAGTGTATTTTCCATAATGGTGGATTTATTCATTATACCCTTAGGCACCTATAGGGTTGTATTTAGAATGGATTATCTTATAGCTCATAAATCCAATTTGAACTACCATGGCAAGATTATTAAACGTGTACATGACCTTATAACTCTTATGGTGTTATCTGGGGTTAAGAGACTCATTTCCTTTCACATGATTTCTACAATTTAGCTCAATAAGATCATATGGAAGTGTTAGATGTTTTCTATAATGATGAGTGATAGATCAGATGAATCAAAAAAGGCTTCTCTAGATGACCATCTTGTTCTTTGAAATTTTTCCAATATGTTTCTATGGATTACTAGGTATGTCCCCTGTAAGAGAGATTGATTTTTATATAATCCTAATACCAAGGGATAAGCTGATATTTAAATCACCATATCATATGACCACACCATATTTGTGTGAACTCAAGATGCATCTTGAGAAACTTTTAGATAAGGGTTTAATTTATCCTAGTGTGTCCCCAGAGATGGATCTCTTTCTTTGTGCATTGATTACCACTCGCTGAACAAGGTAGCGATTAAGAATCATTATCCCTTGACAAGAATTTATGAATTGTTTGATCAAATTTAATGATTCAAGGTGTTCTCTAAGATATATTTGAAATATATATACCATCATTTTCATATCACATAGCATGATATTCATAAGACTACATTTTGAATGCAGCATGGGCATTATGAGTTTATAGTTGTGTCATTTGGCTTGACTAATTACCCAGTAGTGTTTATGAGCCTTATGAATGGAGTGTTTCACACTTGTTTAAACTGATTTTTGTTGATATTTCTTTATGACATCTTTATCTATTCACAAAATGAGGAATAGCATGATGACCATTTGAGATAAGTTCTACAAGTTTTGAGAGAACCAATTATTTGGAAACTTGGAGAAGTGTGATTTTTCACAATCAAAGGTGTAATACCTCAATTAAATCATATCATGGGAAGGTATTTTAGTGTACCCCTTGAATATTAGTGCCATTATGGATTGGTTGGTACCCACAAATGTTGCATAGGTTCACAAATTCATGGGATTGGTAGGATATTATAGACGCTTTGTGGAGAATTTTTATTGCATTGGAAATGCCATTAATTCACTTCAGAGAAAGAGAAAGAAGTTTGTTTGGTTATTAGAGTGTGAAGATTCATTTCAATTTATAAAATAATGACTCACTAGTGCATATATTTTGGCTATACCTAATCCTATGGGGGGGTTCTTCATTTTCACTATTGCATTGAAGGTAGGGTTAAGAGCTATACTCATAGAAGAAGTCAGAGTTATAACATATGAGTCTCAGAAACTCAAAGATTATGACCTAAAATACCTCATACATGATCTAGAATTTTTAGCTATCATTCATGCTTGTTTTAAGTGGTGACACTTCTTTCTTGGTCTTTACTCTATTCTAATGATAAACCAATTGAGTTCACAACATCTATTCAATCAGCCTAACCTCAATGCAAATCAAATACATTAGATGGAACTATTGTGTGAATATGATTTTGAGATTCTATATATCAAAGGAAAGGAAAATGTGGTTACTAATATTTTGATTACAATGTGTCATCAGTTAGCAACAATGAGTTTGTGTACAAACTTGATAATTCAAATTCTAGAGTAGATTTCAGAAACAACCTCTACAAAGAAGTGTGACAGATGTTGGATTCTAGTTTGAATCAAAAATGTAAATTGGTAGACTATTATCTTCAGCTAGATGGCTTTTTTCACCATAAAGGTTGTATCTATGTTCCTATAGCAGGTGGCTTTCATGAGCTGATTTTGTCTGAATCAGATAGAGATCCTTGTCAAGAAAACCCTAGAGTTAAGAAAATGCATGCAAAGTTAAGATAATTGTATCATTGGGATAGTTTGAGGTGCAACATTATTAATTTTATAGCTCATTGCCTATAATATGTGATGGTAAAGTTTGAACATCAACATCTAGTAAGATTTTTATATCCTCATGATATTCTGAAATGGAAATGGGATATTATCTCCATGGACTTCATTATAGGTTTTCCTACCTCATCATATCATCATGATGTAATCATGGTCACTATGGTTAAACTAACCAAAGTAGCTCACTTTTCTCCCACAAATACAACCTATAATACCAATTTAGAGGTGAGAGTCTTCTTGGATGACATTTTTCAATTTCAGGGGTTCCTCATAAGATTATTTCAGATAGATATCTAGTTTATACTTCACACTTATGGACTTATTTGTAGAAGGCATTGGGCATGTAACTCAATTTTAGTACTTCCTACCATCTCAAGACTGATGGATAGTCATGTTCTTAATGGAATGCTTCTCATGTATGTATACACTATAAATCCTATTGGGACAATTATTTATATCTTGTTGAATTTACCTACAACCATAGTTATCATAGTTCAATTAATATGGCACCTTTACAAGATTTGCATGGTACAGCCTATAAAACTCCATTGAGTTGGGACCAACGTAAGGATAGAGTCATGATTATTCATGTTATATTAGAGGACATGAAATGGTAAGTAATTAATATTTGGTATCACCTTGAGACTACTAGGGATCGATAAAATAAGTATATTAATTCAAACAGGATTGAGCATAATTTCAATGTTGGTGATAAGATATTATTGAGAGTAATACCTAATAAGATCCTTATCCATTATGTTATGCACCTTGATTATTTAGGACATTTGAGATATTGGATACTTTTGATCTAGTAGCTTATCAATTGACCTTACCACATATCCTATCTTGTGTTTATGATGTGTTTAATGTTTTAGTTTTGCATCAATATGTACCTAACAATACTCATGTAGTGGATTAGATGGCCTTACAAGTCAAGACTGATGGAGATTTATTTTTGGAGCCCATTAGGATTATAGTGCATAGGATGCTAACCCTTCAAGTTAGAAACTTGGACCAAGTCAATGTTCAGTGGGACAAATATGATGAATCATTGGCTACTTGGGAAGATGTTGCACCTTTGAGGGTTTGGTACCCTTACCTCTTTCAGTGATTTCTAAGAGTAATTTTGCATAAGGGTATGGGGGTGTAAGGCCCCATTTTTCATACTATTTATCTTTTAAATTTGATTACTATGATATTTTGATTACTTTGACTAGGAGTTAGGATTTATGTTGTTAGTCATGTTGAACTAAGGTGTGCAAGGATTTTATGGAGACTTATCATGTGTTGGGAACCATGAGAAAGACCTATTATCAATCATATCTTAATTACTTGTCAAAATAAAATGATTGAATTTCCTTTATGTGAAGTTTTAATTATGAATATGATTATGTCAATGAGATATATTAACTTAAATGGTGTTAGATCATTGCTCATAAACTTGTAAATTGGCAATTGCATCTGTATAAAGTTATATGAATCTATCTATGTGGATGTTTGTATTCCTTAACATGTCAAATATGGATAATTTATTGAGTGTCCCTTCTTTAATTAAATTCAATAGCTTCAACCATTAGGTTATAGGAAATAAATGTGTGCATCAAGTGTGCAAGAATAGGGAAGGGACAATAAAAGAAATAGACTATGCTAAGCATGGTTATATCACTAAATAGCCTTACCTCAAGCCTCAAACACTTCTTAAACCTGTCCTAATTATTCAGTTGTCTAAGAAATTTTTCATCATATCTTTTTGACTTAACATGTTATTCAGGTAACTATATTTTAAGTTTGGTTACTAAATCTTGTTGTCTCCTAACCTTAAGATCTTATAGTCAAGTAACCCAATGTCTAGAATGTCTAGTGACAAATTAGAAGATCTTTCCCTTCATTTCCTAAGTCTTGAATCAAGTGAGAAGAGGTAAGTGAGTCTATAAATCAACCATAGAATCTTATAGAGATGTCATGCACCTTAATTAAACATCGAAAAGAACATCCTTGAATGAAGCATGGGCTGGTAAGTAGAGGGTGGCTAGCTGATTCTAAGATGTCTATATGTAGAAGTCAAGTTCTCCATTAGAGGGACTTTTTAGAGGGGATTTTTTGGGAATAATGACTTTTACCACTAGAGAATAATAGACTGAGTAGATGAGAAAATTAGGACGTACATTTACTAAAAGGACTAGTTAATAGAGTCAAGCCTTAGGTAACTCGAGGATAACATCAAGGAGGTCTTAAAATCAATAGGTAGACTTCTTATTAACTTGATTTATAGCTTATTTTATTTAAATGAAAATAATTCTAGATTTTTATTTAATCTATTTCTCTAAGGATAATAAGACCACTTGGTTTAGTCTACCTATCTTATTATCTTTCCATGGTTGTGCATTGGCCACCATGTAGTTATTTGCCTAGTTGAGGGCCTTGGACAGGTTTTGTTCCTCCTTGATTGACTTGAATGATTTATATTCTTACTTGAATATCTCCATGTTGTTATGATGCCATGTAATGGTTTTATATGAGTAATACTTCAATAGTGGAAGAATGGCAAGCCCTCCCATATGGGGCATGACACTATATTATTTGACCCTCCTATAAATGGCATGGTGGTAGATTATCAATCCCTCTCATACAAGGCATGGTGGAAGATTGCTTAACCCTCTTATGACTATTAGATGAAATAAATTGAGTGAGGTATACTCTTGTTATCCAATCAAATGGTGGGTCTTGTTTATGTTTTGAAATCTTGCCTGCTAATTTCTATATTTATGAATACTTAGCTTCACTTGAATGATCATTTGAATACTTATTTGATTTGTTTTTAGGATTGGGTGTCTCTTTGGGTAAGAATAGAGTTGGTGCACAATTATTTCATTGTGTTAAGATACCCTTACTTAGATATCCACCCTTGTCTTTACCAATGATGTAAATATGCTCAAAGTTGGGAGTCTTGAGCTTGGGCATGTCTACAGTAGTAGCTTAATGATAAAAAAAGGTTGGGTAGTGAGCTCTCCTTCAAATGGCCAGTAGTTAATATGGATCAGACATGGATCCTTGTTGAATAATTTATTATTATTCCATTAATAAATCAGGCTGAGAGTTTTTCCTCGTGATTATGTAAAATATGGATGAAATCTCTTGTATAGATAAATGTTAATATCAATTAGCCTTCTTGTAATCTTCTTGTGAAAGATAGTCTTTTGTAAAAATGACCTAGCTATGGGTGAATACTTTTGTTATCTATTTATTGAAACCTATTTTATAAATTGAGTTGTAACTAGATGGGTATACTCTAAACGTATATCCTTTAGGAAAGGATATTTATGTAAGGAAAGTTCCTTAGGCTGTATGGATTTACTAATAAAATGATAGTATGATTCACTTGTTTAAATCTTTGTTAAGAACAACCTATTTAATATGCATGTGTCTCTTATTATATTCGGTTATGATATATTCTAATGGATTAAGCCTATCCATTTATAATTGGATATCATATAAATATCTGTGAGATTTTTATTGATAATAATAATAATATTGTTTGATTGTTTAATCTGAATATTGAGGTTTTTTGATAAAAAAATGTCTTATGAAAAAGTTCTTGATTGGAGTATTGAGTGAGCTATTTATTGTAGACTTTTCTTGTATCAATACCAATTAATAATAAAAGGAGAATTTTAATATAGTTTGGCTCTATTTTTATAAATATAATAAGGCACATAACCTTTAAGTTTGACTGAGGTCACCATTGCAAAGGATTAATGAGAGAAGAGGGTTTTGAAGACCAACCATTGAATCTATGTTTTTACACTCTAATAAATCTAGTGTTTGATTTCTTATATTTAATTAAGTGAATAGATCTATGTGTTAATTTTATTATTGTAATCTTATAATAAATAGACCAGTTGGATCGTAAGATTGAGTAATTCCTTAAGAGAGGTTTTGTTAGACTAAATCTTGCCTTTTGATCTTTTGTTAGTCGACTAAACCAATGAGAATATTGGTTTAGTATCAAGTTTAATCAATCAATGTGAACATAGGCTTCTTTAGCTTAGTTCAGTATTTTTTATGAATGTAGGCTTAGCTTTGAACATGTTAATAGTGGTAGTCCTTTAATAGGCATGTTTAGTCTTGCCTTAACTTATTTACATTCATCAAAGTCATTGTATTATTTTGTTTTGGCTTGTACCTTAGTTGATTTACTTTTATTGATTATTTATGGCATTTTCTTCATACCTTATCCATTTTCAAATTTGACTTCTTGATCAAATCCTGCCTTTGTTGATTACTAAGTTCTTGATTGATTTTTGCCTTAGTCAAATTTACACGTTTATTGATTCATGTGTTTTGCCTTAACCATTTATTACTTAGGATTTTTTGTCAACTTTTACCTTAGCTGATTTTTGGCTTTTTGAAAGATTGGTCGAATGATTCCATATGGCATCATTCTGACAACTCAAAGAATTAGTGAGGTAGTTTAATCCCCTAATACCTCTAGGGTCCTAAGAAGCTTCCAAGTGGTAACATTCAATAATTTGGAACCCCAAGAGGATTGATCTATTATGGTTAATCCCCTAATACCTCTAAGATTTTGAGGGCTCAAGGAGCTACCAAGTGGTATCACACTAGATCTTAGAACCCCAGAAGGATTAAGTCATTAGGGCTAATCCCCCAATGCTACTGAGGTGTCAAGGGCCCGAGGATATTCTAAGTGGTAGAATCCTAGAGCTTGAAATCCCAGGTAACTTGGTGATGAGAATTGGACCTGGAGTCCAATAATCATGACAAGTGAAATAGGCATGGCCCCTAGTGGTCTAAACTTGAGTAGACCCAAAGCAAACACATGGCACCTGATTATTTTAGTGATGAATTAAGCTAAATTTGATGGTTGTCTCAACATTTGATGTGATATACTAAGGCATAGGACAGTGAATGGATCCTTAAACATTAGGGCCAAATATTGAGGGCTTTTTTATTAATAACATGCACTTGGTAAATGAATTATGGTAGATGGTAGGAATAACATATATGTATGTATGTAAATATGAGTTTGTATATCTTCTCATGTTTAAGGTTTGGTCACACATGAAATAGTTTTAGTCATGTCTATTTTTGGAGAAAAAAAGGGCATGACATAGCTATGATAATCTATAAAGGTGTCAATGTTTGGATATGAATTAAAGAAATAAGAGGAATTTCTTTAAGTATGAAAACTTTTTTATGTATATGTGAAATAATTTTTAACATTTTTTAATGAAATATTTTCAAATGGTTGTATACAACCATTTGAAAATAATGCAGGAATACATTATGTCATAACTATCGATTGAGGTTTTAAATCGACTTTAAGATGAAGATGTCAAGGTGTCATATCCCCTTCTTATGAATGGGACATGTCTAGGATACCCTTAGCCTATATCATTCCCATAAGCTAAATTGGGTAATGTAAGGGAATGGTAGCATGGGTTCATTATTCACCAACACTATTCACAAAATCACTATTCATGGTGACATGGTAAGTGATGTAAGGGTGATGCAGTAATGAGGTGGCTTATGGATGAGGTGGCATATCCCATAAGAGAATCTCTCATGGTATCTAGAGCATGTGTTTGGAGTGGGGCATACCACTACACTTGGGAGACAAATTAGATTTGCTTTATTTGACCACATGGGTTGTCCTTGATGGAAAAAGGGGAAAAAGAGAGGTTGGTGCATTTCCATGAAGCTTCATGATGGAAGTGTGTGAATAAATCAAAATTAGGTTGTCATTGGTTATAAAAGGAGAGGTTGGTACATTTTGATGTGGCTACATGTTGGAAGCTTGTGGATAAGTCAAAAGTGGGTTGTTGGGGAAATCTTGAATCTTGTAAGCACATGGGTGAATAGTGGTCATGTCCCCATCATTTTATTCCTTTCACAAGGAGAGTGAGGCAAAATTATGAAGGCATGGGAGGAATTAATTATTATTATATTTTTCACATGGTGAAGGCTTGTCATCATTAACAATTGTTCACCCCATGTGGAATGTTATGGCCCATCTTCTCTTTCCTCACTATTCTTCCATTTGTCATTTCTCTTTGTAATTTATTTAAGTATGGGTTTTCTCTCATTGTAATCCATATTTTTGCATTCAACCATTTACTTTATAGTTTGATTCACTTTTTCTTCAACTTCAAGAATTCAAGGATGAAACCCGTTAGGTGCTTGCAAGAATCAAAGGATGAAAACCATGTAGTTCATGGAGGTGATCTAATATAGAGATTACAATTGAGTTTCAAGGAGATTTCAGATTTAGTGTGGTTTGTATTAATACCTCTTTGTGTGTGAGAAAGCTTCTTATTTCATGTATTGTGATGTTCCTTTCATAAGTAATCAAATATATCAGATTGGTGTTATTTCTCATATATGTTTCAAGGAGTTCATTCCATAAGTGTCTTCATATTCATCTCAATGTGTTCATTCCAAAGTTGTTGAATTTGGATTTTTATATTTTTATTATGTTTGCATAAAATTTCCATTTGGGACATTACACAAGGTGAAACCTATCTTTGGGGTACAACCATGGGATTTGGGACTTGAAAATTTCATAAATAGAAGATGGTGTCTTTGTCTCAAATTTTGTAGGTGAATGAGAATAGTCTACTTTTCGATGAATCATAACTGATTTCTTACGATAAATGATATTCTCCCTTCTAGGTGTAATAATTCATTAATGATTATGGATTTCCTTAGGTGAGCCATAAATATTGTAAATTTAATTATCATGCAAAAATTTAAGAGAGTTGTGCAATTGTTAATGGATTTATTTGAATTCATTTAATTAAGGATGTTAGAGTAGTTTATTATATAATCATGAAACAAGTATAGCTTAGAACCAAATTAAACATGTTTTAAGACTAATGGTGAGATGAAGTGTTATACCACCTAAAATTTTATACTCATGTCCATCATATCTATATAATATTGAGGTTAAACCACATAATTATATATGAATGAAGCCTATATTGGATTATTCAATCCTAGTAGTTTTTTGCAAGAAAGTTCAACTCAAAGGAGGAAAGGTCTAACAAAAAATATTAGAGAATAATTTTTTTTTGGGTTAAGGGGAGGTATAACTTCTATATTTATTGTGCATGGAGATTTTGAGTAGTTACTGTTGACCAAATTTGGTCTACATACCAAAATTGTGCCTAGTCCAAGAGTCCAGTGGAAGGAGCAAGATCCTGATTGAAGAAATGACCCAATGTCACAAGGAGTAGATAGACCTCAAGTGGACACCATACAACTCTTGTAAATATTTTGAAACACTTTAAGCAAGCTTAAAGTATGGTCTAATTGATTTTTAAGGAAGAAGTCTACAATAGAAAATGAAGGGTTCAAGTAGGTTTCATGGTGTACGAGGTATTTAAGGAGCATGAACTAGGTTACACAAGCCTTAGAAGATCATCGAAAATGTCAAAAATTGAGCAAAATATGGACTGTACAACCTTTAAAAACTAGACCATCACCAAGACATCATCTATAAAGAGAACAGACTAGTTCACTTTTGTATCTAATAAATGTACCTCAGGAACTATCGTGAGCCAAATTTTTATAGTGCAATAAAATCCATTATGCCAAGAACATGAGATATAAATTCCATGTCTGCATGAGCTTTCTACCTCAAGATCTAAGTGTTTAAAAATAGACCTATAGTATAAGATGTTTTCACAAGTATCAAGTTTAAGATCTATAAAGTAGCTATTGGGGTTTAAATATCCAAACATGATCATGCAAATGTTAAATACATTCACACAAATGTCAAATACATCTATGCCAACGTCAAAGTTGAGATCCATAAAGTAACTATTTGGGTTTCAAAAGTCCTTAAAAGGTTTAAAGTTGAGAAATATTTAATGGGCCAGTTGAGCTCATATTATGACAAGTAATATCTAATGGTTCATGCTAGGGTTCAAATTATTCATAAGTTACCTAGGGTAAATCCCTTTAAACAGCTACAATTTGGGTATGATCTGATGGTATGAATCAATCAAGCTAAGATCTAATGTCACACATTCACTAAAAAAGGGTGGGTCTGAGCTAGACCAATAACCAATACATAATCATATATTTAGATCTATGGTACATAGGAATTGATAGGAAAGTGGGCGCAATAAGATCTATGATACATGTGAGATCATAAATTTTGATCGACAGTGCGAGATCAAGTCAAAATGTCAAAGGATCTCAATTGATAAGAAATTAAGGACTTGTGTGCATTCATACATTCAGATCTAATGATGCATAAGGAGTCAAATAATTTAAATAATCTACAAGACCGATACAAATAAAGTAGTTGGGCATAATTTAAATGGTTTGAGTTAGCAATTGATAACCAATGAACATCAAGCAAATCCAACGATCTTTTATTGAAGGTCGATGAACCAGTATTCAACCTAAATGAATTAAATCTTGTAGGGGACATCTTGAAATTATTAAATCTCAATCAAACACCATAGAGAAGACATATTCATACATGAAAAATGGTTAAGCACAAGGCTCCATCATCATTTAAGTTAAACATGACCTCTAGTTGATAACTTGGGACCTATCGACCTTATTACAGGAGTCAATCCATTGACATGTTAATTTCTTTTAGATGGAAGATCCTCATCAACTCTTAAAATTTTTAAATGTAGAATAGGTCTCTTATGACCTAATATAGATATTGAAGATGGACCAATGATTGTAAAATAAATTCAAGTAGTCTGCATGTTTCCATAGATATTATGATTATGTGAAAACCAATAGTTGAATTGATTTCCAACTATAATGGACCTATGTTTGATATTGAATCAAAAATAGATGTAAATGTGATCATTAATATGTGTTTCTTCTATCAACATGTGGTCACATTTTTAACAAACAAGTACAGTTGGCCACGCAAAGTAAATGTGGCATAATTCTATCAATTCCAAAACATGATCCTCATCATTAGATCAGATAGAGAATGGATGGAGTTATAAGAAGGGAACCTAACATTTAGATAAGTACAATGGGCATTAGATTATTTTACAAAATTTGTTCCTTATTGATAAGGTCATGAGTTAACATCCTTGAACTTGTGCTAATGCATCATAGCTCCGTCTCTCTCTTCCCTTTATCTATATATGTTCCATTTTCTACCATATTGTGGATCTCTCTAAAAGTTTTAGACAAGAAATCTCTGACATTTTCTATATAAATAGACTCTTATGCTTTGGCTTGCTCAGGCTATGCCAAAATTTGCACTATAACACCTTTCGATGCAATAAAGATTGAATTTCACCATTTTATAACCTAGATTGAAGTGTTTTCTATGAATTCATGTATTGTAGTTAAGTGAATGTATGTTCCTTGTCTATGTCTGAGTTTTCTCACATTCATAAAGTGTTTTTTAGTTCTCAGAGGTTATTATAAGTGAAATTTACAGATTGTTGTTCAGCTTGAAAGTGGTTAACTACCCTCTCTTTCTAGTTTAATAATTGATTCATGCCTTATTATGAAATATTCATGTGGGATTGATCTCCTTTTTTCTTGAATGTGTCTTATAGTGTGTCTTATACAAATTACAAGTGTTATAATTACTTTGGCATCATCCATTTTTCATGATTTCATATATTATTGTATCTTTCTATCTCTTTTCCAAGTAAGTGTTAGATTAGGTCTAGTTTAGGTGATAGATCTAGAAGGAATCCAACCTTCTCTAGAGGTTTGATCCATTATTAGGATACCCACAACCTAGGATCAGTCCCATGTTCAACTAGATTTGAGTAGGAAGATCTGAACAATCCCCTTACTCAGCTAGGGTGCAAATCTAGAACACCAATAGTTTTGGCATGCCCTATGGGACCAATTTTCCTTAGCATAATTAAGGTTTAAAGATTGAGAAAAATAAATTGTATAAGGAGGAGATATCTAACATCATAAAATTTTTAAGATCCTTTAAATTATAGATCTCATAGCATCTTTTAGACAGTGTTTTCATGCCAAAGGTTACAAGATCATCAAGTAAAGGTACTCATTTTTAACACATTGAATTACCTTCTACTTCTTATAAAATAGAAATATTTAATAGGACAAATCCTTATCCTCAAAAGAAACATTCATCTGTTGGTTACCCTATTATTTTAGTCTAGTCTATTGTCCCCATTAGTCAAATCCCCTTTACCCAAATGGCTATCAAGAATAAAGTTTTTGTTCTATTTAATAGGGGTAGTCCTTTGAATTTGGCCCAATATGATGACATCCTTGTGTCTTCCTTAAAGAGTATCCCTTTCTTCTCAAGAGAGTAGAATAAAACTACTGTTATTGAGCATATTCAAGATGTTACCAATATATGTTCTATTCATAATGTTACTCAAGATAATATGGCTATCAGATTACTTGTTGCTTCCTTTAAGGGAAAATCATTGCAATGGTATAGGAATATTCTTTTGACTTCCATTGCTGCTTAGGATGAGTTAGGTGCAGCCTTAGTTAGGCAATTTGAAGACAAATTTGATCATCTATCTTTGGTTGAACAATTGACTATCATACAAAGGTACCCCCATGAGTTCATGTCTGATTTTAACCTTAGATTTGAAAAGACATGGAATAAGATCCCTGTATTGGTTAGACCATCTCTAGAGTATGCATTTTTGTACTATCTTAAGGCCTTTAATTCTTATTCAAATGTCATGATACATTCCATGGGTGGTAATACTTTTCTAGATGCCTATGAAATTGCAATAAGAGCAAAAAATAGCTTAATACAAGCTGGTAAACTTGTTCCAAGATCTATAATGCCCATAATCCTAGAATTGCAACCTTTTCCTCCTTAATTTCCTTAGATTCCATTTATAGCTCATATTCCATCTCTAAAATCCCAAGTTGTGGCCCCTCTTAATCAAGTTAATGAGATTGTTGATCTGAAAAGCATGTTACAAACTTTTGGAAATGAGATTGTTCAACTCAAAAGATAAAAATACCAAGATAGACCTTATCATAGCAAAATCAGAACACTTATTAGTCCTTTAATAACCAAAGACCTCTTTATCAAGGTTTCAAAGACAATAGGAAACCTTACCAAAATCAAGGATCCATAATCCAAACTAAGCCATATGTAACCCTTGATACTAATGTACCTTTCAATTCAAAATATATTATTCCTCAAAATAATTTGATGCAAGATTCAGATTGGCAGCCTTCCAATCCAAATGATACTCAAAATAAAGCCTTGGTATCACAAGATATCACTATGCCACAAATGACATAGGAAGAGTTTTCTCTTAAAGGTGGTGAATATAAAAACATGAATATGGAATTCATAGGAGAATCTCAATAAGTTAAAGGGTAACCTAATGCTATCAATTTTAATTGAAAATTGGATGATCATATTGCATTCAACCAAGTTGGTAAAACTAGCAACACAAATGGTCAAGTTGCAGCTCTGACTAGAGATAAAAGAAGAGTATTTGAGGAAGATCAATATGTGAGAAATACTTCTAGTGTTCCTAACATTTTTCCCAAAGGTTTCAAGTATAATTTTTTTTTCCTATAGTACAAAACATTTAGAATGTAGAGACAGTGAAAGTTCACCAAATGCCTCTAACTAGACAATAACCAGCGGCTCAAAAGTTATAGCTAAAGGTTAGTGAAACATCATTCAACATAATAGATCAAATGAATAAATAAAATTTTACCATTATCATGTGGGATTACCTTACCATCATAGGTCAAAAGTACATGCTTATTCAAGAGCTTTTAGATCTTAAGGAATCTAAAGAACTAGTTGAGAAATAAGGAGTTGTTTTGGCCAATTCAGACTAGAAAATCAAGCAACCTCATCAATAGGTATATAAAATGACAAAGGTGGAAAAAACAAATATCAAATAAAACAAAATTCCTCCCTTTTATCTCTCTTTTATAGTAGGTGACTACTTAGTCCATAATTGTATGGTAGATAGTGTATCTAGTAACACTATCATGCCCAAGCAAATTGTAGAGAAGCTTGGTCTTGTCTATGAGCTAAATACCGAAGGAGTATTACAATTGGATGGATCACCAAAAAAGATAGTAGGCCTAATCAATGACCTAAATTTGACATTTCATGCTTTTCTCAATGTTACCTTTCAGCAAGATGTATTAGTAGTCGACTTGCCTCCCTATTTTGCTATGTGTCTGTCAAGAGACTTTACTTCAAAGATTGGAGGATATTTATCAGTTGATTAGACCTATTTAACGTTCAAGACTAGGTATGGTACTAAGGTGATAATACATTTTGAAAATATTTCAATATTTCATTTGGAGCCATATATGCTAAGTATGGTAAACACCAATTATCTTATCTCAAAGCACTAGAAAATAGTGAGGTAAACTGAATCACCTCTAGATGGAGTCCCAAATATTTTCCTTGATGAATGGGCCTCTTATTTGTATGAGCATGATCCCTAAAATTTAATTTAATAATAAATACTTGGTTTCTCTTGTCTTCATTAAAATGATGCACCAATCCCATCATTAATTAAGAAGGATTAGCGTAGTGATGGCCTGTGGAAACTATACTTTGATGGATCCAAGAACAAACATGGAACTAGAGCTAGAATGATGTTAATTTATCCAACCAATCATAAGTATTTATCTTATCTCATGTTTTAGTTTGGTTTTTCTAATAATGTTACTAAATATGAAGCACTAGTGTATGGTTTGCAATGGGCAAAAAAGATAAAGGTTAGTACCTTACAAGTTTTTGGTGATAATGAATTGGTAGTTCACCAAGCAAGAGGATTTAATATATGAAAGAACCCACTGCTTAGGTCCTATAATCATAGAGTATAGGAATTACTTCAAGAATTTCAAGATTTTAATATTCAATCCATATCAATAAATAATAACAAGCATGCAAACAGGCTGGATGCCATTGGATCACAATCAATATCCTAGATGACATAAAAAATGAAATGATTCAATCACACATCAAGGTAATTGTGATACCTTCTATCCTAGACAAACATGACAATTGTCAAGTATTTGAACATGATAGTTAGATTGTCAAATTCTAACAAGTGGAATTCAAATTCTCCTCAATAAACCAAGACAAGCATTTATAGTAGTATGGTGACCAGATTGTGAAATTAAAGATAAAAAAGTTGCCTAAAGGGTTGGTCACCCTTGAAAACATATTCAACATAGATGATGAATTGAGAAAATAAAAGTTTTTTTATCAACTAAGGAAGAACACTATATAGATGTGAATATTCCAACTGGTAAGAGTTTAAAGCTAGGCAAAGTTTGTACATCTTCAGAGAAAGAAGCTTTTATTAAGTCATGTTCAAGTTTTGTAAATGTCTTTGCATGGTAGTACAGTGACCTTAAAGGATTTGATCCAATTTTAGCTGAACATACCATTGAGTTAGAGGATGAGACTAGGCCAGTTAGACAAAGACAAAAGCCTATTAACCCAAAGCTTGAACCTTTGATGAGAGCTAAGTTACATAAGCTCATTGAGTCAACTATAATATTTACAATTAAGTACTCAACTTGGGTGGCAAACCTTGTTCCAATATGAAAAAAGAATGGTGAAATAAAACTATGTGTTGACTTTTGTGACTTGAACAAGGCCTCTTTTAAAGACCATTATACATTTCCATCAATGTAAAAAAATTTATAGTTAGTTACAGGTTCAAAAAGGTTCTCCTTGTTAGATGGTTATAGTGGATACAACTAGATTTTGGTCAAATATGAAGACCAATTTAAAACAACCTTCATCATAAAGTGAGAGACATTTGCATACAGAAATATGCCTTTTGATTTATCTAATGTTGGAGAAAATTTTTAAAAATCTATGGACATGGCATTTTAGGGTCTCCTCAATAATTTTATTCTTGTTTATTTGGATGTTAAAATAGTATTCTCTAACAATGCAGATAAGCATATGTTTCACCTTAGACAAGTGTTTGAAAGGTGCAAGGAATTTAGGGTGTCTTTGAATCCCAAAAGTGTGTGTTCTCTATCCATGAAGGTAGGCTTCTTGGACATGTAATTTCAAAATATGGTACAAGCATAGATCCTAATAGGATAGACTCAATTCTTGCACTTTCCTTACCTAAACACAAGAAAGCCTTGTAAATATTTTTAGGATGGATAAATTTCATAAGGAGATACATTTTAAATTTTACTACTTTAGTTAGGCCACTCATAGCCATGCTAAAGAAAGGTCAAATTTTCAATTGGTCCAAATAAGAAGTAAGAAGTTTTGAAGAAATCAAGAAAGTTATAGCCAGTTCTCCTACACTTCTGAACCCTGACTTCACAAAATATTTATTCTTATACACCTATGTTAACATTGGCACAATTTTAGGTATTATCATGTACTAGAATAAAGATAATTTAGAGTATCCAATAGCCTTCTTCAAGCAAGGCTTAGAAGAATACGAAATAAGGTATTCTTTTGTTGAGAAGAATGTACTTTTAGTCATAAGGTCTCTTAAAAAGTTTAGGTACTTGTTATTCAATAATAAGATACATCTAATTGCTACACATCTAAGTGTTAAATACTGCCTCTTGAACAAGGATATAAATGACAAGAGATTTTTTTGGATAACCAAGGTCACAAAGGTGGTCAAAGGTAAAGGACTTTATGAACATCTAGTTCAAGACTTGCAAGAGACTAATAGGGTGGTTATGGTGTCAAATGATGAAGAAGTCATAATCAATTAGACCTCCTCTTCTAGATGGTTCTAATATATGGTAAGATACTTATAAGATGGTGTTTATCCTTCTTATTTGACTCCTTCAAAAAGGAGATATTTCATATTACAATCAATTCCTTTTCTTCTTGTTGATAATGTGTTGTTCAAAAAAGGTATCAATGGCATGTTGCTAAGATACATATAACCAAGTCAAACATAGAAGTTACTTGAGTAGTTCCATGATGGACATGGTGGAAGATATTATTCAGCAAGGATCACAACCCACAAGGTAATGATAGGTGGGTATTATTGGCCAAGTTTATTTGGTGATTGTTATGTATGGACTAGGAAATGCAGACAATGTGCCATGTTTGTTGGAAAGGTGAATCTTGCATCCTTACCTCTACAACCAATTTCAATAAATCAACCCTTTTTCTAATAGGGATTGGACTTTATTGGTCTTAGTAATCTCACTTCAATCCTAGGACATAAGTGAATCCTAACTACCATAAATTATTTTAATAGATGGATAGAAGCAGTAGTATTAAAATAAGCCAATGAAACTAATGTTTTGGACTTATATGAAGGTTTGATTAACAAATTTAGAGTTATTTTAACTATAATTTTTGACAATGTTATGGCTTTCATGGGGTCTAAGATCATCTAGTGGGTAGTTCAACATAGTGTTCTTGTGTTCTTCTTAGTACCTCATCAAACTATTATCCACAAGGCAATGGCCTTGTTGAGTCCACTAACAATAATTTATTAAAGATCATCAAAAGGAATATTGAAGATAATTAGAGGTCATAGCATCTCAAATTGAAGTCAGCTTTGTGAGCTGATAGGATCACCTATAAGAGGTTAATTTCTAATTATCTATATAAGCTAGTATATGGTAAGGAAGCAAGAATGCCTATTTATCTTAAATTCCTTGCTTTAGAATTAATGTATCAACTAGATATTTTGAAGAATGAGCCAATGAAAAGTAGATATGCTAAGATCATGGAGCTAGAAGAGATAAGGCATCAGTCCATGTTGGCTATGGAGACCCATCAAGCAATGATAAAGAGATCATTTGACAAATGATATTCCTCAAGAATTTTCCAAGAAAGAGATTTGGTCCTCAAGTGGGATGAGGATAGAGCTAAGCTAAGAAGGCACACAAAATTTATTTCTCTTTGGATTGGTCCATACACAGTCTCTAGATGCAAATGCCACAATGCTTTCAAACTCACAAGGATGAATGGTGAAGAGCTTCATATCCTAGTTAATGGGATACATCTCAAGCACTGCTATTGAATAAGTTAAGTCCCCTATACATAGTTAGTTGTTCTTATTTTTCTCTAAGTATTTTTCTAACATAATATTTTCCTTTATTTTGTCCCATAAGTGCTTTGTTTACACAATTATTTAGTAGATTAGTTGCCTTTGCTTTATTAGGTTAGTTTCCCTTTCAAGTTTGTTTTTTTCTCTATTTATTAGAATTCTTTGTTTTACAAGTCAAAAGGATATCTTGCAGTCATGTAAATGGTTCATGTATTATGTAAATGATCTAAGAGTCATGTATCTAGTATGAGTTCTCAAGCATAGCAGGCATGTTGCCCAGTCAAGTCACCAAAGATATTGACCAAATTTGGTCTACCTAAAAAAAATGTGCCTAGTCTAAGAGTCCAATAGAAGGAGCAGGATCCTTGTTGAAGAAGTGACCCAATATCACAAGGAGCATATAGACCTCAAAGTGAGACCATACATCTCTTATAAATATTTTGAAACACATTGAGCAAGCTTAAAGTATGGTCTTATTGATCTTTAAGGAATAGGTCTAAAATAGCAGATGAAGGGTCTAAGCAGGTTTCATGGTGTATGAGGCATTCAAAAATCATGAACCATATTACATAAGCCTTAAAAGATCATCACAGATGTCAAAATTGAGAAAAAGATGGACTGTGTAAACTTAAAAAATTAGATCATCACCAAGATGTCATCCAAAAAGGGAACGGACTAGTTCACTTATGCATTTAATAAATTCACCTTAGGAACTATCGTGAGCTAAATTGTTGCAACACCATAAAGTCCATTATTCCAAGAACATGTTATATAAACTTCAAGAATGTATGACCTTTCTACCTCAAGATCTAAGTGTTCAAAAATAGACTTGTAGCATAAAACATTCACACAAGTGTCAAGTTTAAGATCCATAAAGTAGTCATTGGGGTTCAAATATCCAAAGATGATCATGTAAACATCAAATATGTTTGCTCAGATGTATATCTGTGTAGATGTCAAATTTGAGATTCATAAAGTAACCATTTAAGTTCAAAATTCCTTAAAAGGTTTAAAGTTGAGCAAGATCTAACAGGCTATTTGATCTTGTATTCTGACAAACAAGATCTAATGGTTAACGCTAGGGGTCAAACTAGTCAAAAGGTCCCTAGGTTAAATCCCTTTAAATATCTACAAGTTAGATGTGATCTGATGGTCTAGATCAATTAAGCTAAGATCCAATGGTGCACATTCACTAACAAAAAGGTGGGTTTGAGCAAGATCAATGGAGAATGTGTTATTATACATTTAGATCTATGGTACATAGAAACTAATAGGAAAGTGGGCCCAATTATATCTATGATGCATGTAAGCTCATACATTTAGATCAATGGGGTGAGATTAAGTTAAAATGTCAAAGGATCTCAGTTGATAGGAAATAAAAGATTCACGTGCATTCATACAAACAGATCTAATAATGCACAAGGATTCAAATAAGTCAAATAATCTACAAGAACAATAATAATAAAGAAGTTGGGCACAATGTAAATGGTCTGAGTTGGCAATCAACAACTAATGAACATCAAGTAAATCTAAAGAACTTCCATTGAAGGTTGATAAACTAGTCTTCAATCCAGGTAAATAAAATCTTGTAGGGGTTATCCCATTGAAATTAAAGCTCAATCAATCACCATAGAGCAGACATAGTCATATTGGCAAAATTGTTAAGGATAAGGTTCCATCACCATTTAAGTTAAATAAGACCTTTGGTCGATAACTTGGGACTAGTAGACCCTATTATAGGAGTCATTCCATTGACATGTTCATTGTTTTTATATGGAGGATCCTCATTGGATTTTATATGTTTTGAATGTAGAATAGGTCTCTTATGACCTAATATACAGAGATTGAAGATGGACCAATGATTGTAAAGCAAAGTCAAGCAGTTTGAAAGTTTCTATAGATAGTGTGACTGTGTGAAAACCAATAGTTGAATGGGTTTTCACCTATAATGGACTTGTGTTCGATATTGAATCAAATAAAGATGTAAACATGATCATGAGGAGGTGTTTATTATACCAACATGGTCACATTTCTGACAAATGGGTATAGTTGGCCACCCAAAGTAGATGTGGCATAATTTTGTCAATTCTAAGACATGATCCTCATCATCATATTAGATAGAGAATGGTATGGAGTTCCAAGAAAGGAACTTGGAGATTAGATAAGGATAATGGGAATTCAATTATTTTATAGAATGTGTTCCTTATTGATAAGGTCATGAGTAAGCATCCTCAAACTTGTGCTAATAGATCACAGTTCCCTCTCTCTCTTCCCTTTTTTATATATATTCCATTTTCTACCACATTGTGGCTCTCTCTAAAATTTTTAGACAATAAATCTCTGACATTTTTTACAAAAATAGACTCTTATGCTTTGTCTTGCTTAGACTATGCCAAAATTTGTACTATAACACTTTTGAATGCAATAAAGACTGAATTCCACCATTTTTCAAGCTATATTGAAGTGTGTTCTATGAATTCATATACTATAGTTAAGTGAATGTATGTTCCTTGTCTATGTCTGAGTTTTCTCACCTTCATAAAGTGATTATTAGTTCTCATAGGTCATTATAAGTGCAATTTATAGTTTGTTGTTTAGCTTGAAAATGGTTATCTGCCCTCTTTTACTAGTTTAATAACTGATTCATGTCTTATTGTTAAATATTCATGTGGAATTGATCTCCTTTGGTCTTGAATGTGTCTCATAGTGTGTCTTGTGCAAAGTATAAGTGTTCCAATTACTAATGCATCACCCATTTTTTATGCTTTCATATATTGTTGTATCTTTCTATCTTTTTTACAAGCAAGTGTTAGATTAGGTCTGGTTTAGGTAATAGATTCAAAAGGAAGCCAACCTTCTCTAGAGATTTGATACATTATTAGGATACCCACAACCAAAGATTAATCTCATATTGAACTATATTTGAGTAGGAAGATCTGAAAAATCCCTTTTTTAGCTAGAGTGCAAATCTAAAACACCAATCATTACAATAATTGAAAATATATATAAGATGTTCACAAAAATTCATAAATACTTAAGTATTAAAGATTATTTAGAACATATACATAAATTTTAAATAGATTGGAGAGATAAAGATAAGACTTCACTAGGAAGGTAGGCAAAATAATAGATGATGACACATCTTAATCATGTCCATACCTTGTATATAAAGTTTGATCCTAACTAGTTGGTGGTGAATTTTGATGATTTAAAGATTGTGTTCTTGAGATAATTCCATATTACATGGTTTGAGTAGCATATTTTTATTTTTTTTCTTTAAAGAAATCAAATAGGATACGTTGGAAAGTTTATAAGAATATGATGTGCATTTTAAATCTATTTTTTCAAAGTTATCATATTCCACCATCCATTTCCACATGCATATTTATTTCTTGGAGGACCACTATCATTATTTAGAAGTTAACTAGTTATAAATACTTTTGTGGATGTATGATACGAATTGGATGATACACAAATAATGTAGGATACCATAAGCTATAATAGTAACATAAGAGATTTCTTAGAAGTATAAATTTCAAAGATGGTTATAAAGTTACAAATTTTGTTTATGAACTATGAAAAATAATTTAATAGAGGGTTTTGGTGTTAGAACATTTAATGTTTAAGTGGTGAAACTATAAGATCCTTAGTACATTTTAAGTAATTAAATAATAAAACATAAATTATTTATTATTTATACGTAAAAATAAAACATATTTATTTATTATTATCGGTAATTTAAAATATTTTCAAGATGGTTGAACCCGTTATTTACAATGGTTACATTCCTTCACATTTCACTATAAATAAGATTTTATCTATATTATTAATGTGTGTGTAAAATATTATATTCTGAATTACGAATTATGCATGAACAAAGAGTTTTATGAAAGCTAGTGAAGAAGTGAGAAGGAAAAGTTTATGTATTAGAGTGATTTGATTTCTCAAATATATAAATATCACATTGATGGATTTTTTACCTGTTTGAGGTTTTCCCACGATAGTTCCTATGTATTGATTCATTGATTTGTGCTCACTATTATCTGTGTATTATTTTCTTATTCATGTCACTTTATATTCTACTTATGTGTATTACTTCATATATATATATATATATATATATATACATGAATTCTTTCATGGTTTTAGAGCCAATGAGGTATATGTGATTAAGCAGACCATATATATTATCAATTGATATATATTCAATTTAAAATATTTTTTTAAGCTTTGTTCAACACTATCCTTACAATAATTTCAAAGCATATTTGGACCATCTTAAATCAACTTATATTTTTTTCAAGCATTTAAATATTTCTCAATCACAGTCAACCCAATAAAATTAAAAACATTGATTTCTTAATCAAAATTCAATTTTTAAAATTCATTTTTTATTAGAAAAAAATCCAAAATATTGAAACAAATTTTAAGATTTTTGGTGGTATACACAAAGTTTTGGTCTCTCCACATATTCTACAGGGGCTCAAAATATCATAAAATTTTACTCTATAGGTTTCTATTAATGGTTTTTTGTGTTTGAATCATATTTTGTCAATTATTATCCCTAAAAAAATATTTGGACTTCTAAAAGACTATGTGGCTCTATTTATTTTCTCCACATATTCTACAGGGGTTCAAAATATCATAAAATTTTACTCTATAGGTTTCTATTAATGGTTTTTTGTGTTTGAATCATATTTTGTCAATTATTATCCCTGAAAAAATATTTGGACTTCTAAAAGACTATGTGGCTCTATTTATTTTTTCCAATCAACTTGGGATGCCATAGTTGGCCTGGGTGAGTGAAATATATGAATTCTTCACCAAATATTGAATTTTAAAGAACTTACTGGCTAAATTTTAGTATTTTAAGAGTGTTGGCAAATTTTCAAGGTATTTGTTGGTCTAGTTTGAGCACTATGAACTTTAAAAACTCTCTCTGGTGTCATATTCTTTTAAGAGTTATTTTTAACCAAAAAATAAATTTTATTTAAAAACATTTACATGCACAGTTAAATATTTTTATATATTTGATTTTTGTTTAATTATTTTAAAATAAAAATCATATAAAACAAATGTTCAAATATGTATTAGGTTGATGGTTGTAATTTTGCTAAAAAATTGTAGTTTGGGAGGTCCTAAGTTCAAAACTCTCTAAAATCATTTTTTTTTGACATGGTTAAATCTATTTTTTAAATTTAATTCCATTTTTAGTTTGCATGCAAATTTTTTTCACGTATTCAAAACCCTAGTTAATTTGTCAACCTTTATTTGAATTTTAACATATTGATTATTTTGACAAGCATAATCATGTGATCAGTCGATACCTAAGTTTTGGCACCTTCTAGACACATTTATATGGTTCATTTTGTATTTTGAAACTTTCTATTATTAATTTTATAATTTTTTTAATAATAGTGTCTAGGTAGTTTTTTTTAAGTATGATTCTTTTGACACCTAGTTTAGTGCAACTCTAATTCAATTTTTTTAATTATTTGACATATAAATTATATAATTAAGTATAGTTGCATGTGTGATTCATTTTATTTTTAAAAATAGTTCAAAAACTCATTAAAAAAAAATTGTTTAAAATAGTTGTGTTTATATTCATATATTTTAATGACACTTGTGACAACTTATTTTGTCATAAACTTATACAACTTTTTTACTTTGTCTAACATTAAATTGATCAATAATTGTGTGTTTACATTTGATATTTATTTTTAATTTTAAATAAAATTAAAATTCACACTAAAAAATATTTATTTTAAGCATATTTTTCGTCTTTCTTAAAGGGAAGCTATGGCTTCACCTGATTTTATTTTAGATAAATCACAAGTACTTAATGGAAATAAATATAATATTTATAAAATATATATTAAAGCAAAATTCATGGCTCAAAATTTATAAAATATTATCATTGAGACTAAAAAATCCCTTTTAGGATGATATGTGACCCCTAAGCTTACCAATACATTTCAATAGAAATCATAAAAAGTTGTGTCCATTATCTTGTGAAGTGTTAAGAATGAATTATTTATCCACATTGGTAATTATAAGTCTCCTAGTGATGCTTGAAAACTCCTTGAATCCATGCATGAGGGCACTCACTTTTTAAAAATTATGAAGCTAATCCCTGAATTGTTAACTACACTTATGAAAGATGATGAAAAGGTTGTGAATTTTCTTGCTAAAATTAAGAACATTAAAACTCAATTAGATAGATGTAATTACAATTTGATTTAATATCAATTGTTTCTTTTTATCATTTAGTTAAATATTCATGAAAATTTTTAAAAAAATAATAATTTTGAGTTATATGTATCAAACTAAGCAAGATATCCATGACCTTACCACATTGTCTGCTCTTCTAATTTAAGAAGAATAAGTTATGATTAATTTTGATTCTAAAGATAATGTCACTCAAGCACTCCTCACTTGAAATAATATTTTGATAACAATAAAAACTAAAATTTTAATCTTAATTCTTTTAAAGGCAAAAATAGGAATAA
The DNA here is from genome assembly GCA_037957365.1 of Torreya grandis. NCBI lineage: Eukaryota > Viridiplantae > Streptophyta > Pinopsida > Cupressales > Taxaceae > Torreya > Torreya grandis. The sequence goes on along the minus strand of JARHVA010001864.1, from coordinate 2,503,384 downwards.
GAAATATGTTAATAAGAATCATAAACCTAAGTTTAATGAAAATTACAATTTGTGTGATAAATTTGGTCATATAATGGAAAATTGTTATTAAAATAAATAAAGATTCAACAATCAATCTTTTAAAAATAACAAAATGAAGAAATCTAATCAAAATAAATAGAAGAATCAAAACCCTAATCAAAATAACAATCAAGTTTATAATATTATTATTTTATGCGATAATTTTTTGCTTCAAGTAAAGATGAGTAGATTTTAGATAGTGATGCATCACACCATATGACTTGCCTATCTAATATTTTGTGTGATTCTAGAGATATCTCTGAAAATATTTACTTAGAAGATAATTCTTTCTTAGAAGCAACTAAACAAGGAAAAGCTAAATTTCCAAATGTTGTTATAAATGATATTTTATATGTACCTAAGCTTATAAAGAACTTGTTATATTTTTCACAACTTACTAATGATAATTTAATTGTAACATTTCTTAGATATATTTGGTCCATTATAAATCAATCTAGATCTTTGATTGTTGAAGGTGTTCAAAAGAATGGTTATTACATTCTCTTCTTTTACATGTTTTTTTTTCATCACATAGTAAGAATGAATCTCAAATATGGCATGAAAGATTAAGACATGTTAATTTTATAAGTTTAAATGATATGTCTACAAATAATTTTGTTTTTATACTTCCTTGTATCCCCTCTCATCATGAAATATGTGAGGGTTATTTACATGTTAAGCAACATACTAACTCCTTTCATAAGAATCATTATGTGAAATCCTCACATCCTTTAGATTTGATTCATAATGATGTTTTAGGACCTCTTGAAGTTGTATATATTAATAATTATTTATATACTATTAATTTTATTGATGATTACACTAGAATGATCTAGTCATTTTTTATTAAAAATAAATCTGATGTGTTATCTAAATTCAAGGAAATCAAAGTTAGTATTGAAAATTCATTTGATTTTTTTATTAAGAGATTAAAAACTGATAATGATGGTGAATATGTTAGTAAATAATTTTATTTATTTTACATTAATTTAGTATTCAAAGGGAATTAACAACTCTATATTCCCCTCAGTAAAATGGTATTTCTAAAAGAAAAAACTACGCCATCATAAAAATGGCTAGAACAATGTTACATTCTAAAAATATTTATCCTAGTTCTTATGGGCCAAAGCCATGAATAATATTTTCCATATTATAAATAGAATCCATGCTTAGAATCTAAATTTTTTACATCAAAACACATTATATGCATAACATCATGCTTAATTTGACAAAATGATCATGTTTAATTATTATATTTTGATAACAAAAATCATGCTCAGTAAGTTTGGATCTTTTATGTTTCAATTATTAAAATGTTTTCATTTGATTAGAGGATAAATTCCATGCTAATATGATGAGATATTCTCTTTTGATTATTTTATCATTTGGTTTTTTATGCTAAAATTCTTATATGCTTCATTTGATAATAATATATGTTGTGAAATGAAATGTGTAAATGGAGTTTGTTATTGGGATCAAATAGAGTTTACAGAAATGAATTGCACAAAGAGCCAAACATAGAGATTTTTATTTAAAAACACATAATATAATATTATTCACCTTATTTAATCATTTGATCATATTACATATATATAGGAAAAGTTTTTTCTATAAAGAGGGATATTCATATCTCCACAACTAACTCACCATATCCTTATGACTATGAAATCTCACAAATAACCTATATTTTTAATATTTTTTTAACTCCCAACAATATTACAATAAATAAATATAAAACTAATTATTTATTAAATTAAATACCAAATATAAATATTAATCCTTAACATTCCCCCTAGTGTTTACATGAAAAAAATATACATTTTCAAGAACTGGCTCGAACAAAATCATATGCCAATGCATACTTTTAGGTCTGCATACTATTATATGAATATTTTTATTTGGATATTATTGCACATGATCACTACTATGCAAAAAATGTATCATGCATTTACTCCATATAAATATAATAGATGTTTTACTGTCTGTTCATCTCCATAATGAAGTAAGGCAATCATAAGATCTTTGTAGTCAGAGGATTTATACAATTAGTTGCCGTCCTATACAATTGTTTTCACATTTCATTATATCTACACTCTCCCTTTCTCCAATCTAACAGGGGACTGAAAACACAAAATAATTAGAAATAAAATATCATGAGGAATAAATTCTCATTATCATCTTATGCAGCTTCTATTAATGTTTGTTTCCACCCAAACAAAAACAACATAGATAATTTTTATTGCCACTAAAGAACTATCCTTGGTGTTATCTGATTTGGTGCAAAACACACCATATTTAAAAAAGAGAAAAACACACCACATAAAAGTTATCACCAAATCATCTGGGGACCCATTGTTGGTGACTGATGAGAGGCTCTAAAACCTCTATTCTTTGTTTCCTTCATCCTCTAGTAAATGAAGCTACTTACTCAACTGATAAAGAAGTGAAGCACAATCATTTTTTCATTGGGTTTACTTCCCCCCTCAATGTGGAACAATTCCTAGGACGTTAGGGTTTCCTTAAAATGCATCTTTTTACAAGCAATTTTTTATTTTTTTATAATTTTTGATAGTGGACCTAGAAAAAAACTTTGACACTAAACTTTTTGACAAAAACAATAAACTTTATTGACTTTAAATTTTTGACATAAAAATGACCCTTGACACATTTTTAACTTAAATAAAACTTGACTCTAGAGAAGACACTAATAGAACTAAATGATGGACAAAATATTATAAAAAATATCTAATAAATAAAATTGACTGCATAACTAATATTAATGCCTAGTTATATAAATTATACCAAATATGAAACTACCAATGATCAACCACAGTATCACTTTAACAGAGAATTTATGGACCCTAATTAAACCTTTGAAAAACAAGAATATGAATTTGATTTTCTATATTATGAAACTTAAAAGAAAACTAAACACCTATTTGACATTAATACTTATCAAACATGAACAAACTAAAATAAAACTTAATCACTTATGTGACATATGAACTAACTAAAATCCAATGTTAGATAACAATGAATGAGCCACGTATAAATGTGAACATATGAATTTGATTACAAAATGATGTAGATGTAATTGACAACATGAGGAAGGACATCATGTTGACAAAGATGAAGATAACTAAAATGGCTTCAAAATGGATTAGAAGTCACTCAAATCAATAAGATGAGTTTTTGGATTTAGTCCATCGGGATCAAGATGCTATCATCTAACATAGGCATCTATGATTTTTGATTTTATCTTGTGAATTTGTAACTCACTATTTTGGCATAGGATAATGTGTTTACTTTAAATATGTCTTCTTATGTGATATATTGTGCTCATTATGTTTTTAAATCCAAGAAACCTTTTGTTCACTTCAAAACCATAACTCCACTTTCAACACCAAGGTTAGGCCTATAAAAATGAGTGGAAATATGGGTTGAATTGACCTCATCTATTTCTTAATGAATGGATCAATACTTCCTACGTAGATGATACTCCAAATAGGGAAGTCAAAATACACATAGTTATACATGTTAAGTGTATGTGTGAAATATTATTCTTTTTATCACTGCAACCTATAATTTAGCTTTTGACACTTGATAATGGAAAATTTGGCTTAGCTTAGATTATTCAACATTGGATAGGGCTTGCTCATTGTTACTAATTTATTAATTGATAATTTTAGGTCATTCCCTTTCAGTGTGAAAGTGTTTAAATAGGATTACTTGAAAAGGCTAGACAATCAAATAAGCTTAAACCTATTGTGTATTTACATGGGAATCTTTGAGTGATTTCCCATGCCACTAACATGTGAAATATATGCTCTAAACCATAAACATTATTTTAATTTAGAAAATGATCATTTATTGGCATGGGGATAGGTTTATCAAGTTTGGACACCATATTTTCACAAGTTCCAAGTTTGAAAGAATCATCTAAAAGGTATAAATATTGATTTGATGATTCCAAAGTAGTCTAAGTATGATAATGAATAGATTAGATATAGATTGTGTAATTATTTTAGGTGACTAATAGAAAATTAGTAAGTTTAGATCCATAAAAATCATATGGATAGAAGATAAGGGTGTTCAAGAGCTATATTTATACACACAAGTCATGTGAGGTGAAGGTAGGTTAATACTAACATTGTCAAGTGTCTAATACCATATTCTAGTGTTTAAAAAAATCACTTTTTTATTATAGTATTGAAATTAAATACAATTTTATATTAAAAGGATAAATATATGTACTTTAGGGTGTATACACACTTTGTCTTTTGGAGAAGACTTTGAATATGTAGCTCTCTATATATAAACCTACAATGACCATGTAATAATAAATGTTTTTATGTGAAATGAAATGTGAAATTAAACAAAACTTTGAAATTTAAAGAGCAAGCAAAGAATACACTTGTAAATGGGTGAACCATGCTTCCATGAGGTTCTTAGAGATGATGTTTTTTTAAGCATTGGATAATTCAGCTTCCTACTGAAGCATTAGAGATTGGGGGTGATCATGCCCTGATATATAAATATACTAAGGCAAGGACCATGTGTTGCAAAAATAAATGCCTCAACCTTTGGGAGTATTGCTAATCTATTGATTGATGTTGAACCTCAACTGCACTACTTATTTAATTTATCTTGAACCTCAAAATGAAAGGGGGAGCCTATATTAATCTCATATAGGGTGAATCAACTATTGAAAATGGACTTATAGATTCAATATGTTACCTTCACTACCATCAAAGTCATATCAATGCCATGCTCTTGAAAATAGAAAAGGGTGTAATAGTGTGTGTGCATGAACAATGTTCATGCCCCATAATTTGATCTAATTGGTACAAATATATAAAAATAGAATAGTAGGCATATGAATAGTGTTTTTGCCCCCAATATGATCCAAATGGTGCCAACATGATACATAATGTTATACATACATACATACATATATAGAACTTTTTTTTTTCAAATATAAATAAGCTAAAAACATGTAATTTGTATTCCTATAAAAATATGTACATATGCATTGCATATGTCCCAAAAAATTATTCAATGTGCAAACATTTATCCCATAATCTGAACCAAACTAATAATTTGTACAATTATAAACTTTTTAAATTGTGTATTCTATCCAAAAATCTGAAATATTTGTAAATAGAGGCTTGAATCACTATGACAAGACCACCAATATGCCTCCCTTTTTATATGGGGAATGCAACTTGTGAATGGCTCGTCTCAAAAGAAAAAAATTAAACTCGTCTTATTATATTATGTAATCATTTAGAAGCATGTGTAAACATGTGGATATTATGTCATAATATTATGAATATATCATCAAAACATATATTAAACATGTACTATAAAACATATAAATGTTATGTCAAGAGAGATATTCTAATTGGGCATGCAATAATAACCATCATTGATATAAGCACTAAATAATAATTATGTAGGAAAGGTGTATGATATGGATCATGGCACCATAAACCTTATGAAAACCCTAGATTTATCCACTTATAAGCATGCAACTATCATTTCTATTATGCTCACAATAAAATCATGTGCAATAGCACTCCATTTTGCACAAGGAAATAGCCACACACAATGGATAATCAAATTTCACACAAGGCAAGGGCCACATTCAATGGACAATTAAATGTTACATAATAAGGCAAGGGCCATAAAAATAAAAGTCATGTGAGAAGGAAAAAGAACAAAGAAAGATTCATATTGAAAAAAATAAATCAATTGAAAGTCACATGATAATAAAAGGGCCTAAGGAAAGTGGCACACAATGATATACTCAATTGAACAAAGTCACAGAAGAAGGCAAGGTCCTAAAGAAATAGGATTACAATTATACACTTGATTAAACAATATTACACACTAAGGTGAGATCCAAATAAATCATAATGAATGACTAGCATATAATAAATGATAAAGCAACAATGAAGTACTAAACAAGTCAAATTAGTCTAGACTAACAACCTATGTCAATGCCATAGCATAGTAAAGTAGCACATCCATAAAATTTATCACTAAAAATAATATGATCAAGGGTAACACATATGTAATAAATTAATGTAACTCATCATGATAAATGTAGAGGTCATAAAAATATATATCCTCTAACAAAATGACCTATGGAATAAGAATCCCCTAGCAATGGCATGGCCCTTTGGTATAGGAATGTCCTACATCTACATATCCATGTATCATGTAAAACTTATATGTCCTACATCTCACTCCTATATACCATGAAATGCATGTTTGTATGGAAAAATATATGTAATATTCCAAACATGTCATAAATAACATACATCAATAATGTAAACTAGCAAACATGTTATGCTTACGTTCTGACATTGGATTTTTTGGAATATTTTGATTTTTTTATTTTTTTGAAATTGATTTTAGATGCTTATATAAAAAATGCTAATAAATTATGCCATCAAGGGGATATTAACATGTAGTTTTTTTATCAACATGGTAATGTTCACATGTCATGAGAGAGTAACATCATATCTATGTGTATCTGAATCTGAGAAATGATTTTATGTTGTAATGTAACCATCATCATCATTATCACTCAAAGGATTCTATGTATGATGAGTAACTCTAGGGAGTATAGTATCATGTTAAATTAGTTTTAAAGTATGATAAACATGTGCTTGTGTTCATTATGGAACACATTAAACTATATGTAACACTATCTTAGGATGTGATAGAGTAGATAATGGCTATTTTGATTCTTGAATAACTCTTTGATGTAATGGGGGTTGAAGCATTCGTCATCTAGGAAAGTCAAATACCTTTCTATAAATTTTCTAGATAGAATTAACCTTAGTAGATAGTATAAATGACTATGGTGGTGGTACAACCACTTAAATTTGATCAAAAATACTTGATTATATTAGTGTTGGCCCTATTTCACTTTAAATGACTTGAGCACCTAATCTAGACCTATTTCACCATCTCACTCTATCCTAAGCACCCATGGAGACCTATTTCATTTTTAAATTATTATATACCACCTAAATAAATGTTTTAATAGCTAAAACCACCCCTAATCATTTTTATAGGTAGATATAGACCCAAAATCTACATGTTTCCTTAAAGGACAAAAATGTCTAGTAGGGAACAATAGTGGTAGATGTTATTGTCCCTTATGGGAAGTTTTTTTTCCTTGGTCCTCTAATGGTCATTTTTTAAATGTAAACCCTCCCTTACTTTATGATCTATGTTTTTAGAATTCTTAACATGAGGTTTTATTTTTAGGATTACTATAAATGCACATTCAATTCACCTCTTCTACCACTTTAAAATTTCAATAAAGAGGCATACTTACACTACTGCACATTGATAAAAGCTTCCCTATTCTTCCTTATTTTGATACTAAGAATTTCAAGCAATCCTCAACTAAGTTAAAATCCTATTTTATCCAATCTAATCAAACCATGGGCAAGTATTCAATCCATATATATGTATTCATATATTCAAAGGATAAAATTATACAAAACACTTTAAGTAGGTTAAATACGTGGGCTTAAATTTCCTCTTCATAGTATTGGATACATAGGCAATGTTTAGTCATCACAAGGGTGATTTCGGTTAGGTCAACCCATTATACTCCTCTCTTTTCTTTTGTTAAGTTTTTAATAATTACAAGACCTATTAAGATTTTAAATTTAAAGAAGTTATTTTGAGGTCTTTCATATAGTTCTGAAGGTCAAAATTTGCATACAAACCTAAATTAATTTATTGCACATGTTTATGATTGTAGTTCCTAATTTTTAGCAAAAGATAGGATCGACCAATTCGTAACTATGGTGGCAGTAAATCTTGTCCTTCTCTAGTTTTAGTTCTAAATCCATGTTTTTTCATTTCAATCTTTTGTCTACTTCACACAATCATATTTCAGATAGAAACAACTATTTTTCATTTCATTTCATAATTAGTCTTACTTCAATAAATTATACTTTATTGAATTCATGATTCTAATTTCATTTTGCTTGTCATAAGTTCATTTATTTCATTCTATTATATTCTATTCAATTTATCTAAATTAGAGTTAATTCACCTATTAATCCAAAATTTTGATAAAAAATATTGGTGAATTTATTTATTATTTGAGCATTGTTTCTAAAATTTGGTCCTAAGGTTTAGATAAATTCCCAAATATTTGACACTAAAAGAATAATATTTGAATATCTGATACTAAAAAAATATTATTTTAAACTTGGATCTAAATTTGAGATTAAAATAACTTGCTTTCGACCTCAAATTTAATTTTTGACACTAAAAGCACTTTATTTTGATCTTGGATATTATTATTGACACAAAAGCACCTTCATTTGACCTTAGATTTCAATGGAATTTACTAATCTCTGTACAATTTTTCCTCCTTTTGCAGGATCTACATTTCAATTTTTTATTGACTTCATTTGTAACAAAAGTATGCCTACATTATATGAGCATTTTCTGTTTCAAAAATTTTAGCTTTCATTACATGTTGTCTTCAATTAATAATAAACATTATTAATAATCATGTAGTGAATCACAACAAATCCAATAAAGATCAAATACTATACAAAAAATCTTTTGAGATTATAATGTCTTGTTATAATATGCAAAATGTGTGTATGGTTATCTCTACATAAAGAGGACAAATAATTCCTTCCATTATACCAAACCTTGATCAACACCCTCCACCTCCCAAAAAACAACCAAAGGTATGATATTTTGGATCAACTACAACATACCTATGCCAAGATTTATTTACTAAATTTACTTCAAAAAATGCCTATATATAAAAATATCCTTTATGTGTGATTAAAATAAATAATGGTACCAAATGATGTAGAACCACTTTACATATCCTCTATTAGTAATACATTAAGATGGACAAATATAATATATCTTTTAAAAAATAATATCTATCTCACAAGCATGTAGTATGTGTGAACCTTTCATTATATATTCAAGTACAAACTCACAATATAATAGTCAAAGTAATTTTGGTTGATAATGGATCAAGATTAAATACTTGCAACATATGTTGCCTCAAATTATTAGGTATTGAAGATAATGATCTCATTCATTTTGATATGAAAATTCAAGGGTTTGATGATATCCCAAGGAGAGTATTAGGAAAATCTATATTTTTTATTACAATGGGTCCTAGAACAGTAGATATAATTTACCGAGTTATGTCGAATGATCTCAATTAAAACATAATACTAGGAAGACCATGGATTCATGCAATGTATATTATACCATCTATTGTCCATACATGTCTAAATTTCATATATCAAGGATACAATGACACATGCCCATTGGACATAAAACCATTCAAGTATTGTGCGATGACACAACCTAAAGATAAATATATTCCTCATATGCAACTACATCTACAATAATTCAAATCAATTGAACCACCATTTTCATATATCACTCCAATAACATCATCAACCAACTACAGTTAGTATTGATTTATATTTACATATATATAGTAAATGGGATATACAGGACAAAGTTTAGGAACACGTGCCCAAGGCATTATTGATCTTATTCAATTAGTTCAACTAAAAAGATGATAAGGATTAGGTTATTCTGAAGAGTCATGCCAATTAAAGAGGGAATCATATACACCATTAACTATATATACACATTTCCTCAAATCACAACCTGAGATAAGACAATAGGCTCATCATATATTTACACTAAAATTGGTATACATGGACATGATAGATGATACAACTTCATCAAAAATTTCAACATTAGCTAAATTTCACAATGATGCATCTCTCTTAGAATATTTAGGTGCATATGAGGATCTCCCTCCCTTCTACCATAAGAATAAGTGTCCTCATACTACAAGTGCTTATGCAAATTTTGGAAAGACTGATGAATCTGTACACAAGTCCAACTAGATGATATAAATAATATTCTCGTAGCACCTTATGTCTAAGATAAGTCATATTTACTTGATGAATAAATAATGAAGTTCAATTTCAGAATAGATAAAGATCCACAACTAGTTAGATTAGTAACTTTATTATAAAATAAAGAAGATATATATTTGTGACATGTCTTAAAATATTATGTAAAAATTATTCACTTGGAGTTATTTAGATATACCAAGCATAGATCATGCAGTAGTAATGCATAATATAATTATATCCAGATGCACAACCTATCAAAAAAATATGAAAGATGCATCCTAAAATGGCATTATTAGTTAAGAAATAAATTGAAATATTACTCAAGGTAGGATTTGTTTAAGCTATTGCTTATCCTTTGTGGGTATTCAATGTAATACCTATTTCAAAACCAAATAGACAAATAAGAATTATACAAATTATCACTATTTAAAAAAATCTTGTCCAAATGATGATTTGCCCCTACCAAATATAGACATGATCATATTTTTACAACCTTATATAAGAAGTTATCATTCATGGATGGATTTTCAGGGTATAATCAAATCAAAATTAATCCCATGGACTAAGAAAAAAAATTATTTATTATACCTTGGGGAACATTTTGCTATGCATTCATGAGTTTTGAACTAAATAATGTTAGAGATACCTATCAACATGTTATAACACATATTTTTTCATAATTGCATACACAAGATATTGGAAGACTATGTCAATGATTTATTGGCTAAATCTAAATAATGCAAAAATCATGATATTAATTTACAACAAAAATTTTAGCATCTACGTAAATATAATGATGCTTATCTCCATATAAGTTTGTCTTGGTGTCACCTATAAATATATAAGGATACACCATATCTCAATGTGGGATTGAAGTAGATCCTAAAAAAGTAAAATTTATTTTAGATATGCCTCCACCAAAGGGGTTAAATCAATTATAACCTTTACAAGGAAAAAATTAAACTATTATATGTTTTTGTTTAACCCTTTTTGGAAGGAGGTAAGGGGAGAATAACTTAATAAAACAATGGATAAGTTATTCTAAAATCATGCCAATGAAATAATTCAAACTCACAATATTCAGATACAGTGATCAATTCTAAAAGTATTGCTAAACATAGAAAATGCAATGCTAAAATTTGATCTAAATGAAGAAATGTGAAGAATAATAACACTTAACTAATGCAATGATGTGTAGGTAGATCTAGTAAGTATAGTTACATGAGAATACATGATGATGATCCATAGTGATTCATCAAATTATGAATATTTCCTCTTTGTTAGCCTAAACACTATCATCTAACTATGGACACTAGCATCAATGCTTCTACCTTGAATCTAACACTCATATCTAATATAGAATATAGGTCCTTTTCTATAACTACCACATGCACCTATTAGGGTTTATTTTCACCTTGTATATTGTTTATTTGGATCACATGCACATGTTTTAGATATTTGTATTTTGATCAAAACCTTATGTCCTCCAACTTAGGCATCACCTTGAAAAATAAGGGTTAGTGGATTCATTTGAATTCAAGCTGACCTCAAATACCCTTATATCAATGAACATTACTTACATAGCCATATACTCCTAATAGGAACTCAAACCAATGTAGTTCTCCCATTTATGTGGGCTTGTGTGTGAAAAATGATGTAATATGATATATGTGAATGCATGTAGTGATCTAGTTTGAAACTTGATAAATACTACTGATGTGATGCTCTTTAAATGCTTACATACCTATAGGAATATTGTTCTTATGACTATAATAAGTATAACTGAAACAACCCCAATTTTTTATAACCAAGAACAAAACTAATTTCAAAGCACCTTTCCTAACTTGATGACACAAGTTAGCATCATATTTGAATGCACACTAGTGTACTATCAAATAGAAACCATATTAGGTTAACTATTGATACTTATCCAAGGTTAAAACACCCCTAAAGGATATTATAAGGAATAATGTTCCCCTTTAAAGGTATACAATCTTGGGTGTATCAGTGTGCATATGCACACTCATAAACTCTGAACTGATACATAGCATATCTTCCTAATAAGATCATTTGAAACCCTTAATCTTACTTGAGTATCATATTCTCCTCAACATATTATGGGTTAAAGATTAAATTAGTTAAGTATTTTCTCCTTGATAGAATTACAAGACAACAAATTATAAGGTAGCCAAGAGCACTAGGGTAGAAAACCCTAAGAACTGAACTCTCAAACAACCCTTAACAACTACTAAAATGAGTACATGAAATCATCATTCATATCTATAATAAACACTCATCCATTCAACTAAATATCAAACATTATGTTACTTTTAGCAAAAGGTAAGAGAAACATTTCTTGATAATCATCATTGCTATCCATACTAATTTTTAAATACATAAAATTAAAACCCAATATAAAATAAAATATTCCAAATTAAAGATGCATATTATGAATAGTGTAATCAACTCAAATAGTGGTACTTGTTGACGTCATATAAACATAATCTTTAGATTTTTAGGTCATGGCACCATATAACCTTACTCAAGTTATTCAAGAATTAATAACATGTTTTGACCTTAATATAGAAAGAGAACCTCTTGCACTAAATCCAATCTTAACTTGATTTAATCCAATCTGATGTGTAATAAAATAACATAACAAGCATTTTATAATTCATAATTCCACATAAGTGGGTATCACATCATAAGATATTATAATTATCTATAATATGTTTAATTTATTTAATCTAAACAAGAAATATAATGTTGATCATCTCTCAACCTTATTGTAGATATGAGATATCAATTTCCCACTATCTCATATTTACTTGTCACAAAATCAATAATACCATTACATGAAAGAGTAAATCACAGCTTACATTTTTATAAAAAGAGATGATCTGAATTACTATACTTTTATTCAATACAAAATACAATTAAAAATCATAATACTTAATTTTTAATATTTATTAATCTTTCAGTTTTTTACATCTATCAATTTCCACAAACATATGGAAAGTTAAAAGTTCAAACCTATTGTATCCATAAAAGCTAGGCGTCATATTGAAAATAACTATTAAGAAAGATCTCATATTTAATAATATGATTGAATAAGCAATAGTTAATAGATATTTCAATACAACATAAATATTAACACTTTGAGTAACATAACAAGCCATACTATTTTGGTCCTCAAATAATTAAGTCATTATTGAACCAATGGAAATCAATTAGCAACATGCTTGTTACTAGAATTAAGTTTCCATGCTTACAAACACTATATTTAAGTGGAATTTAAGTTCATTCAACTCTATGTCTTTTTTAAAAAATAAAGACACAAATAAAAAGATTAACTTCCACACCATGAATGATAAGTTAGTCCAATAGATCATGCGCCACATGTAACATTGAATAAGTCAACATGTTACCAATATACAACAATTGATTTACAAAAAAGAATAATTTATAGAATGTGTTAATTTAAGTTAAATAAAAACACAACCTTATAAAATGACCATTCCATCTAATTGATTGTAAATAATTAAACGCACATAAGACATAAAACCTATAACATTAAAGCCAACACAAACTCCATAGTGGAAACATTATTATTAATAAGGTAGAATATAATCCTTTACAATTATTTTTAATAATCATTAGTGGAATAAAAACTAATGTATAAACATATTATAAAAGAATTAAACAATGACAGTAAGTGGCAGCCCAGGCCTGAATAGTCTCCTTCGAACTGGGATCTCAAAACCCCCATCTATGTATATGAAACCTATGAACATTCTAGTTCCCTCTTCAAGTACTTTGTGTGAAAATAAGGACCTAGAGATAATGTCAATGGTGGAAGACAAGGGTCATAAACCAATGAAAAATATAGGGGTAGGGAACCATAGAACCTTTGTAAAAGTGGTTAGAATTCAATCTCCTTCTTCACAGTGGCCAAAGGGAAGGTTGAAGCCTCTCAAACCATCTACATCAAAACCCTTTATTTCCTTGGTTAAGGAAGCTCTATAATCAGTTCTATTCAACAAAAACTATTACTTAGACATAGGATTCATTTGCCATTTTGAAAACCTCGAGCCAAATTTTCTAGATTTAAATGCTTGGTTCTCTAAATAATGGAAGCCTCTCCTTAAAGGTAATATTGAATTATATCCCTATGAAAAAGGTGTCTTCATAGTTTTTTTATTGCATTTTAGACAAAGACCTGATACTTTCTAAACATTGGAACTTGGGTAGCATCAGCTACTCATGAAACCCTGGTTTGTAAGATTTAAACTAAATCTTTCTCAACCAAACCCATATAGGTACACCTACCTCATCTCCCCCTACATTTTTGGGTTGGATCCTATTTTAAGGCCATAGGAAACTCTCTCGGTAAATTCCAACATACTCAATCTGCCACATCTTTGTTCTCCCATACCACCTTTGCTAGAATATTGATTTTGCTTGATATTTATGTTGATATTTTGGCCTCTATTGATCTAATTATTGAGGACATACTATGGACTCAACCACTAGACTATGAAGGTCTACCTTTTAGGTGGTGTAGGTATTTTAACACATGAAACTTGACTCAAGAGTGTAACAACTCCAATAAAATAAATTCTATTTCAGCTTGGTGGAAGAATTCTTCATCTGAGCTTCTAACAATATTTGGACCTAAATATCATGATTCTTCTAATTCAGAGGAGGAAACTATGGAGGATGAGGATCCTTAGACACCAAGAACTAAACCCCTAGTTTATAGATAGAGAATACTTGTGGAGGCTAAAACTTTAGAATAAGCCAAAAATGTTCATTTGAACAGATCAACTTCTGAACAACATATCTCTAGTGAAGTGGAACTAGAGATTGAAGATCTCAAATCAAGGGTGGAGCCAACAAAACTTCTAATGGATAAAACTTATCCCATTAACATTCATGAAATCACAACACCTCTCTCTCCAGATCAGCAACTAGAAGTTATAAATGATAAGGAAGAGTGGACCAAGATGCAAAAAAGTGTAAAAGGTAGAAAAGTGATCATTCAGCCTTCCAGTATTGCCCTCTACCCAAGGGGACTCCAAGATAAAGTTTCATAAAAGATGACTAAAAGTTTGGATAGGCCCCATGGATAGGCTAGTGAAAGTGTGCATAGTTTTACCTAATGGCAATTGGGATGCTAGAGGAAGGTAATATCTATTGAGTGGATGTATTTTTCTTAGGCTATGCAGATGATTCATGGAAACAAAATTATTGTAGAAGACTACCTATTTTTTGTTGGTGTTTTGTTGTAGGCATGGGTGGTTATCTATTGTTTATTTTGTTTCTCATGGGTCACTAGTTTAGGTGCCCCATTCAAGCTTCAACATTTTATATTTTGTAAAAGGTTTCAAGTCCTCCAAAACCTATATTTCATCCTATCAAATAAAAAACATAGTTAATGTATAGATGCAATAATATTTATTGCAACAAGAAGCCATGAGACATACTTATTAGTTAGGTAAATCAACCATTTAACTATTATATTCTTCTACCCATAACTTCCACATAAGAGTTACATATACATAACATAAATTCATGAATACAACATTGAACAATGTCATTGATATAAAATGCATTCTTCAAACCTTTATGTAAATAAGAAACATCTAATCTTAATATTACTCTCATACTCAATATTTAATCAACACAAAGATTAATATGTATTAACATATAGCATAAGTTTAATTCCACATCCATACTATTATAACCAATTTACATAGAGAACATCCAAAGTAAATTGTACACCAACTAATCATTAAAAATACAACATGACACCAATGTGAAGACCAAGGCATGATAAAATAAACATTAAGAAACAAGGGTAAAACCCCATCCTTCCATCCCAGTGAACCCTCCATTTATTTCCCTAGCACCCCATCCTTCCATCCCAGTGAACCCTCCATTTATTTCCCTAGCACCCCATCCATCAATTGGATGGTAGAGTCAAGCAACTGGATGGTGGAGTCAGGGAATTGGGTCATTAATAAATTTTAAGTGTGTGATCCAAATTCCAATCCATTAACTAGTTTCAATTCAACAAACAACAGCTAATAAAACTAACAAGTAGTCAATAATACTTATCAAGCTTCCAAATAGAAAACCAAAAAGGACAATTACCCACATTTATCCATAGTTGCATCTAAGCTCAAAAAGAAACAAGCATTCATAAATTGCAAAATAATATCTTAATAAGCATGTTGGCTTTTATTTTGAGATTCATGGAAACAAATAATTTTTCAAGCTAAATTCATTAGTATCAAAATCTAAAATACTTGGAAATTACTCAAGTATCTTTGCCTAGAAAATGAAGCCTCATCAGTTATCAATGAATACTCTCAACAACACATTCTAAACAAATCATTCAACCCTAACAGAGTTCTTTTTGTTTTTACAAGTATAAAACCAAATGGAAATTTGATCCAAAGAAAAACAAGTCAACACAGTCACATAAGAAGATAAGCACAATCAAATATATTCACCAAGATCAAGAAACATAGTCCAAACACTTAAATTGAATGACACAATCTATATACCAATCTCCATCAAATAACAAATCATCAATGTTTACCTCTAAAACTAACATAATCAATCCAAGATAACAATTTAACCTTCATATAGAAACCACAAACAAAAATCTAAATAGTTCAATTATAATAACCTTTAGATTCTTGTTATACCCAAAATGGGTACAAGAAAATAAATAGAGAAATACTAAGGCCAAAATAACATCATAAGCCAACTATAAAAAACAATTCAATCAAGAAGAAAGTCTATGACTTATTATAAAAACTAAGTAGTCAATGAAATCTTGCTCACCCATTAAGTGTTCATAAATAAATCAACCAAAAACATAATCAAGTAGTAAATCCTACTCAATTGAATATCCATAATAAACACTCCACAATAAAAACCCTTTGCTTAAACTGAGCTTAAATGAAACCAACACTACATACTAGGTAAAACTACTTGCATGGAATTGAAAACAATAAACCCAACACACTTAAGGAAACCCGGTCAAGCCAAGTATAAAATAATAACCCAATGCTTTCCAAATGAAACCCATTAATGATGAGTCAAAATAAAACAAATATGGTGCAATGTAAGTTTAGTATGAAGTCTTATTGGCTTCATAATGCACCTACAAAGCTTCCAACAACATTCCCAACTTAACAAACAAATACCCATGTAAAAACCAAGCATCAAATTGAACTTACTTATTTTTCAAGAATGCAGTCCATTGTGAGGTTTTTTTTCTTATTCTAATAGCTCTCTCTTTTTCATTAATTATTTGTTCATGTATAAAAATGAGTATCTATCTACTTCACAACACCATTGTAGGTTGCATTTCAATTTTAATAAATCAAATTCATGGGCTGACAGAGTAACTCCATGTTCCCCATGATCTCATTAAGTTAAAGAAAAAATGTAAATTTAAAATACCATAAAAACCTCCATGAACTAGTTCAACTCCCCAAAAGCTCCCATGGGTTATACCAGTGACCTGGTAGCATCAACCTAGGTTTGGATTGAGTAGTAACAATAAAAACCAAGCAATCCAAGCAATCCAAGAAGCTACTCAATGGTGGGAGCCTTGGTGGTTGTGCCATCATCACCTAATCCAAAACCAAGGCCAACCAATATACCTCAACCATTAACTAATTTCTACCCAATGATTCTCATTATTTAGAGCTAGCCAAGATCCCACATGATAAGACATCATGTACAAAAATTGATCCAATAATTTCATGGGTTGAGAAATAGAGTGAAACAACCAAACAATCACAAGGAATCCAACAAGAATGAGCAGACTAAGTCCTCATAATGACTCATTAAAATTGCATGGTAAGAATAATAACTAATCAATTAAAACACAATCAAAGACCCAATCACTTTTAGATCAATATGACCTCTAAATATAGTCACTCACAGTGAACAAGTCTTATAACCAACATCAAGATAAACACCAATAAAATCAACAGTCAAATTCAAGGTCTGCATAATAATAAATCAAGACTTATAAGAGGTCAAGAATATAAAATAAAATTAAACTAACTTTCATTAATTCAATACATTAATATATAATGACTCAATGAACAATCAAAGGTTTAGAATTTGATCATATCTCAAAATAAATTGTCAAAATATTTTTCATTACTCTTTAACCTTTTCGTTCCCATGCTATAAAAATCCACCATCAAGCCTAGCTCATTACCTTGTTCCTATAGTCACAAAATAACAAAATAGTAGTATATGAACAAAGTACAAATATCTAATATATCACTATGTCAATAATCATCTAATACAGTGATGAACTATGATTTATTGATAATAGAATCATAATATCTGAATCAAGATCAACATCTATAAAAATAATAAAATTTCCAACTAGAATTAAACAAAACATGAAATAACAATGTCTCAAACAACAACTGAAGTACATCACAAAGATAGGTTATGACTAGAAGTCATTTGTGAAAATTATTGTGTGAGCTTCATAAATGTTTCTGCTTGGTAATTTATAGATGTTTGTTTAATGAAAATGAATGAATTTTGGTATGTATTTATATCACACATTTGGAAATAATCTCATGGTAGGCTCAATTAATATAAATAGGCTAGCCATATATGTCAAAATATTCAAAAGATTGACTGTTTGTCAGACTTGGACACTAGCATAAGATCTAAGACACTAGTGTTGATGCTAGTGCCCTAATCTAGACGATAGTGTCCAGAAGGATAGAAAGTCATTGAAGATATTTAAATGTTAGGATAATATATAAATTAGGTTTTATGTAGACTTTGGGTTAAATGTGATTATGGTAATCATAATGTCAAGGTTAGACCATAATATAAGAATTTAAGCATAATGAGATGGGAAAACTATAGAACCAATCACTAGCCTCGTGTGCAAGACATTTATACAAAAAAATTAACAATAAACATTCATCTTTAGCCCAATATCCAAAATAAGCACATATTGAGTTAAATGTTTGTAAGGATTCCCATGACCATCAAATAAAGGTAGTACGGGTATAACAAATTCATTTGTATAAGGATACTTAAAGACATCTCATGTGAGAGGCTGACTTTTTATAATGTTTTTGCTAATAGCAGCATTGCATGAGAACATTTGAAATTGGAGAATTGAATTTTGTCTTTGGAGGTCTCCTATAGCTTGCATCATAGATATAAGATGAAAATTAAGAATTTTTGAATCTTTTAAATATGTACTTGTGGGTTGTACTTGACCATCAATTTCAAACATAGGGACAAGGGAGTGATCCCCACTATTAGTAGATTTGAGCTTGACATTATTTGAAAATGTATGATTTTTGCTTCATTGTAAATTATTGCATAAAGAAACATTCATATAATTTGATTTTCATAAGGAATTATTATATCATTTTAAATGTTACAAAATTTTATATGATAAAATAGATAAAGTCTTTACACATGTTGACTACATCTATGATATGATTGTAAACACACAGATCCAAAAAAGGTTAATTCTTGTTATTATGCAAAACAAGTATAAAATAATAGAAAATATCACTTCTTAAGCATGGTCCTTAGATTGGAAAAAATTTAAAATATATAAACAAATATAAAGTACATCAATATGATTACCTTCCTCATGGATATTGCTTCCAGTAGGTATACATATAGGTTTATGCCTAGATGTAGAGCTTGTTAGTCTTCATCAATGTTACAGTGTGATCATAAGGGAGACATATTATTTTTCACTTTGGAGTGATTTATCAAAATAGAATAAAATTAAATAAATGGTTGAAAGGCTTGGTGCTTGAAAGGCTACCAAAAATTGCAACACTTCATTATATGTTTGAGACTTGTGAATAATCGAAAATGGAACTTGTATTTATAGATTCCTAAAATTTCTCTTGACTGTTGGATGACAATCAAGATGAGTTGATGAGATTCGATCAATTTTGAAGGCTCAATGCCATAAATATTTTGGAAAGAGGTTTCATTAAAGAGGCATGAATTGTCTTAATTATGATATTTGTTTTCATTAATTATTAGTGCTTGACAACTTTCATGATGACATCATCATTCTTGATATTTGTCCATGATGTCATGATGATGGCATAATTTTGGCCACTTTCCATAATTAAAGGAATAATTCAATTTAATGAATTAAGAAAAATATTTAAAAAAAATCAAAAATCTATGGAGGAAGATTATGTTAATTAATAAATTTTAATTCACTTAAAGAAAAGTGAAATGACCTTTAAAAAGTTGAATAACCACTCAACCTTATTAATTTAAAATGTCTCTTAATAGTTATAATTTGACTTTAGATTAATTAAGTGAATCTGATGATTCGTGCGGTGTATTTCCCCAATAAGGATGTTTTAATACATTTATAAAGATACATAACAAGTGCACAGAATATTTTTGGTATTTTAATGATTTGTGTGTCATTTATAAAAATTATTAAAATTAAAATTTTGACATGAGAGTTGTGATAATTGAGTGTCTACATTTTTCCCCTATTTGAAAAGGCATTACGAGACACAAGCAAAATAATGACTTTTCAAAGAATGAAAAAGTTAATTAAAAAAAATTGAAAAATTAGATGAAATAATAGTTAGTGACCCATGATGCTCCTTAAAGAGGGTATGCAGGGATGAAATATAAGGATGGAATATTGAAAAAGAGAGGAAGAAGAAAGAATGGGATAAATTAAACTGTGGTTAAAATTACCCCATTTGAGTGAATGCTTGCACACTTTGATTTTCAGTGTTGATAGAGCAGAAAAATAATTTGCCTGAAAGAGGAGGGAATTGGGAAGGATGCATCCCAAGATACACAACACACTTTGACTTGCCTCAAATAAATTAAAATTTATGGGCTTAAGGAATGATTCATCTTGAAACAAATGACACGCTTTGAATTTCTCAAAGAGAGTAAAAGTTGTAGAGCTTAAAATTAGAATAAAGATGGACTGATTAACTAGTGATTTGCCTTAGTGAGATGGATTTGATCATTCATTAAATGATTTTCCCCAATATAGTGGTTCTGATCATTGGTCGATCTAATTGATTTGATTGATTGATTGGAAAGTATAGCTCAAGGATTTAACTTGTTGCACAAATTAAAGAAGAAATGAATGATGAAAATATGGGTACGATGGTATAAGTACTTTTTAGATTAAGAATCCACATAAAACTAGGCACATGAGAATGCTAAAAGGTAATTAAAGGAATGATTGGAAGAACACAATAATGGTTTAATAATAATGATATAATGGTGATTGAAGAATAAAGGTGGCTAAGCTAACCCCAAAAATTAAACATAACTGAGTGTTGCCTACATATTCCAAAGGGACCTCAGGCTAATGTAATTCTCTCAAGATGGGATGAAAAGAATAGGAAAGAATAGAATAGAAGCATAGAAGAAGAAGAAGAAGAAGAATTATGGACTAATGTGTATGACTCTTTTTTCTACATGTTTTTTTTGAGGTGCACTTCTTGAAGAGCATATATATAGCCAGAATGTTCAATTATGTTGATTTGATCAAAGAAAATGTGATGATGTGTTGAGGTCAAATATGACTAAAATTATTTGATTAGATAATGAAATACTTTGCAAGGGGATATAATACCATTGTATCATGACATCATATATAAACCTTAAGCACTTGATGTTTAATGTAGCACACGATGATATCATGATATAAAACACCATGATTATCTAGTTGTATTGTGCATAAGGATTGACTCCTGATCAAATAGACAAATGACATCAAAACAACAATTATATGAAAACCCATGATGATAATGATGGCATATGCTAATGTATGGACTCAATTACAAGTGTATGATAAGGAACACCATGATGATGACCTTGTTAACACAATGGACTGAGCCACAACAACAACAAAATAATAATAATAAGCAAGAAAACATAAAATTAAAATAAAATCAATACAAAACATCTTATTCGCAAGCAAGTAAAAATCCACATGTGAAGGTACAATTAAATGATAAATAAATGGTACCCCCAAGTAAAGATACATGCAAGGGAAGGACATATCCCAAGATGGTTGAAATAATTGGAACGAATAACAATTTTTTCCCAATAGAGTAGATTTGAGAAGAACACATCCTAATGGTTACCAAAATGAGTGGCTCAATGATAAGTCAAGGATAATGACTAGATTTAGGATAAGACAAATATTTTTGAGTTTTATAGATCAATATCTCTCATAGATATTTGAAGCCTTTTTGAATGTTTAGGATTGTGTGATTTATATCTATCATGGAGATTGTAAGCCTTCTTCAATTTTTAAGTCTTTTTGGTATTTTAAATATTTTTAATTTTTTGGCATCTCAACTCAATGGAGGATTAAGATATGTATAACTGACTCAAAAAATGGTGAGAGTGTGGAATAAGGGTAACTGAGCTAACCTCATAAACTGAGCAATGTCAACATAGTCTAAATAGACCTCAAGCCATAATAGTTCACCCTATAATGAAAGATAATAATGGATGACAATGAAGGAAGGGACTAGGAATCTCCAAGGACCATGTCATGTGAGAACCAAATGTGTTTAATCATCAAATTTTTATGCAGGTCACATGCCAAAATATTTCTCAAATAAGTCCCAATATACCTTCTACTTCCATGACATGTTTAGGATGGGAAGACTAATGGTCAAAATAAGATGGGCTGAGCTAAATATGATTGAATGGTTAAAATGGTTGGAATTGAATGAAATGGTTTTTAATGAAAATGAGGCTAAAGTAATATAGATGGGTATCCTCCATAGTGTCAAGGTGCTTGTAGACAAAAAATTATTTATGCATAACACCAAAAATCTGGTTTTCATCATGGCACTTGCCCAAGGTGCCATAAGCATGATTTTCACTATTGAAAAAATCATTTCTCTTTCTATTTTGATTGATTTGTATTTTCATTTTTTTCATTTTTTTTATTTTTAGCATCTCAACTCAATGGACTATTATGAATTACATAATTCAGATCTTTTTCTATCTAAGTAATGCATGTTTGGAATAACTAATATGTCAAGAACATGTTGTTGATTTAGACTACACCAATGTTGTTGTGATCTTCATTGGTCATTGATTTTACTTCCTCCAAACCTCTGTACAATATGTATTCATAGTCCCTTCGAAAAAGAGTGCTCTCAAGAAGGGTACAAAAGGATAGGCATTAGATAAATGATCTGATCTGGTAATGTGATATAAGAGTTAAATGAATAATAAGATCACGATGGAATGTATACATGTTGGGGATAAATGAATATTAGGATTCTTAGACACACGTTATTGTTGATTCTAGATTTGACATAATTTTGGTTATGGAAAGGCTAATATTGACTTCAATAATGTCTTCATTAAGTAATGAGGAACTAAATGACTTAGCAATTGGTGCTTTGAAAAGGTTTTCACCAATAAAGTGTTGATTATTTTATTGGGATTTTCCAATGGCACCTTGGATAAGTACCATGATGAAAACCAAGTTCCTAGCATCCTGCATAAAAAATTGGTTGTTTGTAAATACATTGACCCTCATAATTAGCCCCATCTGCAATACTTTAGCCTCATTTGCATTAAATAGCATTTCATTCCATTCCAACCATTTTGTCCATTAATTTTTATTTAGCCCAACCCATCTTATTATGACCATTAGTTTTATCATCTTAAATGTGTCACAAAAGTAGAAGGTATATTGAGACTTATTTGGGAAACATTCTGGCATATTATCTGCATAATACTTTGACAAGTGGACACATTTGGTTCTCATGTGGCATGGTTATTGTAGACTCTTAATCCATTCCCTTATTTTCATCCATTATTATCTTGTATTATCCATTTGTCTTTCCTTCATTTTTATCTCCCATCTTTTTGTAGGTGGAACTACAATGGCTTGAGGTCCATTTAGACTATGTAGGGATGCTCAATTTTTGAGGTCATCTCATCCAACCCTTATTCCATTTTCTTAATGATTTTAGATTATTTTAAGCCACGTTATCATCATTTTTTGAGAATTTTAATCTATGTTCTCACTATTTTGAAAGCACTTTAAGCCAAGATCTCATCATTTTATGAACCAATCCCATGCTCTCACCATTTTTTTAGCAATTTAAGCCATACATTCACTATTTTTTAAGTAACCTAAGCCACACTCTCACCATTTAATGAGAAACCTAAGCCATGCTCTCACTATTTTAAAAGTTAAAATATTTTGCATCTCTCAATCCTCTGTTGAGTTGAGATGCCAAAAACCCATAAACATTCTAAACATTTCCAAAAATCATAAACATTGAAAAAGGCTTTCAATCTCCATGAGAGATAAAACAACATCAAATCTAAATGTAAACACACGAATCTATAAGAGGTTACTTCTTGTTAGTATACAAAACAAGCATAAAATTATAACAAATATAACTTCTTCAATGTGGTCTTTGGATTGGGCAAGATATAAAAGAGATAAATAAATAGAAAGTACATCAAGATGATTACATTCCTTATGGATGTCACTTCTAGTTCGTATACATACATGTTTGTGCCGGGATATAGATTTTGAAGTCTTTGTCAATGTCGCATGTTCATGTTGACAACATCTCCCCTTATACTATGGATGATTTGAGTAATTTAGAAGAAAAATAAAATAAATGGTTGAAGGCTTGATGTTGGGAAGGCTACTAAAAATAGAAACATTTTGTTGCATATTCAAGACTTGATAATTATGGTAAATGTCTCTTGTACTCATAGATTCCTCAAACTTCTCTTGACCATTAGAAGACAATCAAGATTAATAGATGAGAGTCAGTCAATTTTGGAAGCTCAATCTCATAAATGTTTTGGAAAGAGGTTGTATTAAAGAGTCATGGCTTGCCTTAATCTTGATATTTGTTTGTATTAAAAATTAGTGCTTGATAACTTTCATGATGACATCATCATTCATGATATTTATCCATGATGTCATCATTTTGGCCACTTTCTATAATTGGAGGAATAATTCAATTTTATTATTTAATGAAAATATAATAAATTATAAAAAGCTATAGAATTTCTTATTAGAGGAAGATTAGGTTACTTAATAAAGTTTAATTAACTTAATAAAAATTGAAATAATCTTTGAAAAGTTGAAGAACTAATTGACCTAATTAATCCAAAACATCTCTTGCATAATTGCAATTTAACTTAGGATGAATTCAGTGAAACTGATGATTGTTTATGGTGTATTGCACCAATCAAGGATGTTTCAATACATTTTAGAATATGCACATCAAGTACGTAGAATAATTTGAGTGTTATAATGATTTGTGCATCATTGCTAGAAATTTTTCTAATTGTGATTTCGACATGAGAGTGCTGAGAATTAAGTGTCTGTATTTTTTTCTATTTGACAAGTTATTGTGAAACATAAGTGAAACAACAACTTTTCAAAGAATTAAAAAAATGCTAAGAAGTTGAAAAATTAGACAAATAAATAATTAGTGACCCATGATTCCCCCTTGAGAGGGCATATAGGGATGAAATACATAGATGGGCTCTTAAAAAAATAGGAAGAAGCAAGAATGGAATAAATTAACCCGTGGCTAAAATTAACCCACTTGAGTGAATCTTTACATGCTTTGATTTCCAATGTTTATAGAGTAAAAAATATGTTTGCCCCAAAGAGGGGGAAATTAAGAAGGATTCATCAAAAGATAAGTAGCACACTTTGACTTGTCCCAAATAGGTTAAAATTTTTGGGCTTAAGGAATGATCCATCCTTAAACTAGTGGCACATTTTGATTTTCCTAAAGAGGGTAAAATATGGAGAGTTTGGGATTAGAATAAAGATGGACTGATTGACTAATGATTTACTTTAGTAGGGCAAATTTGATCATAGATTAAATTATTTTCCCCAGCAAATTGATTTTGATCATTGATCAGTCTAATTGAATTTATTGATTGATTGGCAAGTATAGCTCAAGGATTTAACATGTTGCACAAATTAAAGATGAGATGAATGATACAAACGTGGGTGTAATGGTATGAGGACTTTTCAAATATATAATCTACATAAAACCAAGCACATGAGAATGCTAAAAGTTAATGAAAGGAAGGATTGGAGTAATAAAATAATGGTTGAAGAATAATTAGATAATGGTGATTAAGAATAAGGGTGGTCAAGCTAGACCCAAAAATTGAACATCATTGAGTGTTGCCTACATAGTCCAAATGAACCTCTAGCCAATGTAATTCTCCCAAGATGGGAGAAAAATGATGACGAAGAATATAATAGAATAATAAAAGAAGAATAATGATGGACCACTATGTATGACAAAATGCAGAATGTTCAATTTTGTTGATTTGATCAAGAAAAATGTGATGATGTGATGTGATTAAAGATTATCAAAATGATTTGATTAAATAATGAATGACTTTACAAGGGTAAATACTTCTAGCATAGTGTGCCATCATATATAAGCTTCAAGCACTTGATTTTTAATGTAGCACATGATGTTATGCATTATGATATAAAACCCCATGATTACATGGTTATATTATGCGTAAGGATTAACTCATCATGAAATACACAAATGACATCAACACACCAATGATATGAAAAAACATTATGATAATGCTAGCATATGTTGATGGATGGACTTAAGTAGAAGTGTATGAAAAGAAACACCATGATGATGACCTTGTTAAGTCAATAGACCAAGCTATGGTAATTAAAATAACAACAAATAAACAAACAACCAAACACAAACTGGAAGAAAAAAAACATAAAGCATCTTATTTGTAAGCAAGTCAAAATCCACATGTGAAGCTCAATGAAATGATGAATGGATGGTGTCCCCAAGCAAGGATACTTGCAAGGGAAGGATACATCCTAAGGTGGTTGAAATGATTAGAACCAATAATGACTCTACCCTAATAGAGAAGATTTAAGAAGAACACATTGCAATGGTTATCAAAATGAGTGGCTCAATGATAAATCAAGGATAATTATTGGATTTAGGACAAGACATGTCTTTGAGTTTTATGTCTTAATATCTCTTGTGAAGATTTGAAGCCTTTCAAATGTTTATTATTTTGTGACTTTATATCTCTCATGGAGATTGTAAGCCTTTTTTAATGTTTAGGATTTTTTAAAATGTTTCAAATGTTTGTCAGCTTTAGGTATCTCAACTCAAAGGAGGATGAAGAGATGTAGAATGTGTTAACTCTTAAAAATGTGAGAGTGTGGCTTAGGTTTATCATTAAATAGTGAGAGTGTGGCTTAGGTTTATTATTAAATAGTGAGAGTATGGCTTAGGTTGCTTGCAAACTATGAGAGCATGTCTTAAATTTCTCATTGGCTTACAAAACGGTGATATCATGGCTTAAAGTACTCATAAAATGGTGAGATCATGGCTTAAAAATATCACAAAATGGCAAGAGGGTGGCTTAAAATACTCATAAAATGGGTAGAACATAGGATAAGGGTAGTCGATATGACCTTAGAAACTGAGTGTTGCTTACATAGTCTAAATAAACCTCAATCCACTGTAGTTCACCTTGTAATGAAAGATAATAATGAATGACAATGAGGGAAGGGACTAGGAGTCTCCAAGGACCATGTCATGTGAGAACCAAATGTGTCAAGTCATCAAAGTTTCATGCAGGTAACATTCAAAAATGTTTCCTTAAAAAATCTCAATATACCTTCTAATTTTGTGATAAGTTTAAGACAAGAAGACTAATGGTTGCAATAAGATGGGCTAGGCTAAAAAGGACTGAATGACCAAAATGGTTGGAATGGAATGGAAAGGTCTGTAATGCAAATGAGGCTTAAGGAATGTAGATGGGGTTTCCCCAAAGTTTCAATTTACTTGTAGAAAATAAATTATATACACATGATGCTAGAAACTTGGATTTCATCATTGGACTATCCCAAGGTGCCATAAGCATGGTTTCACCATTACACAAATTATTTCCCTTTTTATTTTGATTGTTGATGCTTTAATTATTTTTTATTTTTTAGCCTCTCAACTCAATGAAAGATTACGATATGCATAATGTAAACCTTTTATTGTATAATAAATACATGTTTAGAATAATTGGTCTGTCAAGAACCTACTATTAATTTGGATTATACTGGTGTTGTTTTGATCTTTATTGGTTGTTGATTTTGTTTCCTCCAAACCTCTAGATACAATGTCTCTATAGTTCCTTTGAAGAAGAGTACTGCCAAGGAAGGTATATAAGTATAGGCATTAGATAAGTGATATTATTTGGTAATGGAATATAAGATTTGAATGAATAATATCATCAAAATGGAATGTATATGTGTTGGGGAACAAATGAAGATTGGGATTTTTAGTCACACACATTGTTGTTGATTTTGGATTCAACATAATTTTAGTTGTGTGAGACCAATATTGATTCAAGAATGTCTTCATCAAGCAATAAGTAACTAATTGGCTCAACTACTAGTGCCTCTAAGAGGTTTTCACCCAAAAAAGTCTTCTTGATTGTTCTGATTAGGATTTTCTAATGGTGCCTTAGATAATATTTCACTAAGGGATGTTGATAATTCATTTTGTTTATCTCTTAGCCATTAAACAAGGTTTCGCTAGGAGATGTTGAGTTTAGACTTTGATCATCCCCTAGTGCCTTAAAAAAAGTTTCACTATGAGATTATTCTAATTCTTGAATGTTGTCTTGGTTCCCCATTCCATTGAGATGTCTCCATGGAATAATTTCAATAATGTGTGATTCTTTTAATCCTAATAGATGTTTATGGGTAGTGTAATATCAATATAATGGCCAGGCTGTTTAATTTTAAATGCATGTGTAATTTTTATGGAAGGGTAAAAGGTAGCATAGTATTCATAAAGTATACTAAGAGAGCTTGTGTTGATGTTAAAGGAAAAATTCTCAAAAACTATGGAAGGATCATAAATGTTTTTCAATTTAGTCTATTGGAAGTGTGCAATCAATTTTGTAACATCTACTAAGGTATGTTGATTTTACAATTGATTATAACTCAAGTGGATCTAGAAAAAGTGTATATCCGATAATATCTATTAATGTATTCTACTTCTAAAGCTGATATTGAATCCAATGTTGACACTAACATTGATCTGGGTTTTGATGCTAGATTTGATAGTGATTCTAGAATAAGACCTAATTTTCATTTTGGATCTAACAATAATGTTGGTTCTAAAATGGGATTTGTGTCTAATGTAAATGTAGCCATAAAGAGGGCATATTATATTGCATTGTCCACAAGTACCTTGTTCACCTTTCGCTTGGAAATGAAGGATTTAGGATGAAATAATTTTATAAAATGGGAAATGTTTGGCAATGGACAAATAATGGGTAATGGCTCAATAATAATGGGCTCTTCAAATATGGGTTCATCAAATATGGTATCAAATATAGGTATTTTGTAAAATAAAGGTGGACCAATAATGGTTTGTGTTTGATCAAAGATGGGTGATTCGACAAAAAAGTCGACAATGGGCTGACTATCTTGATCTTACTTTGGAAGTGGATGAATCTAATCATGTTGGAGAAAGGGATCATGACATATCTTGGTCAATTAGTTATTAGACTTAAACACATTTGTGTCTTCAATAGATAATAGCCCTTGGAGGGCTAATGATTGGCTTTGTTATGGTTGTAAGGCCGAATCGGATATTAGATAAGTAGACAGGGAATTGTCAAATACAGTAACAGCTAGAGAGGTTGTTAAAGTAATCATGAGTTTATTAGTGAATAGATGACCATCATGCTATACTTGAGAAATGATGATGGGGTTAAGTTGGGGTGGGTCTACAAGTTTATTTTTAGACACAATTATTTTCTCTTTTTGAAACAAGGTATGCAATTGGTCTATGGGAAAGTGAGGTGATAGTTTGGCTCCCTCTTTTATGAGCCGTAAAACAATGCATACTTGTTTTTAGAAGTGTGTTGTTTGAGTAGGGTGTCATCTAGATTGATTTTGAATTCTATGGATCAAGATGAAATAAAATATTCCCCCAAGAATATATGCAAGCGGATTGGTCTTAAATAGAATTGGCCCAAAGAGGGTATAATTGGCTTGGTAGAATTGGCCAAAAGAAAGTTGAATTGAATTATTTGAATTAGTGTAAAGAGGGCGATCTTGTTTTTAATTAGAATGGGCCCAAAGAGGTTGTTATTGGACTTTGAAAATATCCCAAATAAGGTGGTCTTGGTCTTAATTAGAATGGGCCCAAAGAGGGTGGTCTTGGTCTTAAGATTGGAATTGCCCTAAACAAGGTAGAATAGACTTAATATGATTCAAATGAAAGAAATGATGGATGACATGAATTCATCATTCCCAACCAACATGTGTGAGATATTGATTGAAAAGATAAGAAGTTGTTTGAATTGACATGTAATCAATTTAGAGAAATTAGATTTGGTCAAAATAAACCTAATTTGCATTGTTCCCAATGTTTGGTTTTGAAGCTAAATTTGATCAAATTTGGCATAATTTTAAATTAGAATTAGAATTTGGTTCAACAAAAACCTAATCAAATTGGAACATGGTGCAAGTTAAACCTGATCAGATTTCGAATGGATTTACATGTGGTTCAAAATGAACTTGTTTTGGCTTTGACTAGCTTGGTACATTATTCAAGACAAACCTAGTTCGGTGTGGATTGGCTTGGTACATGGTTCAAGGTGAACTTGATGTTGATTTGATTCACTTTGGTATAGATTTGGTTTAGTACATGGTTCAAGATGAACCAGATTGGGATTTAATTTACTTAATATATGAATGGGGTCAAAAGCAACCCAATATGAACAATCAATTCCAAACTAGATTTAGATTCAAATGGACCTGATTTGAAGGGTTTTTAATTGGATAGTATAACAATACCATATGAATATCATAATGGTATAATTGATCAAAATGATGCTAATATAGGGTAAAGGTAGCCAAAAATTGGGTATGGTAATGCCTCATCTCGTAGGTGTGGTAGAGACTATGTTTTAGAATTTAGTTTTAAACTTGACTTGTTAGATTTGGTTTTGAATACAAATGGGTTTTTTACATAACAATCAAGTATCAACACACAATTATGACAAGGCCATTTTAATAATTGATGCAGGTTTGCATCACATCCACTGAACCTTCAATATACTTGCTTTCAAGAGAAAAAATTTAAAGATTAATCCAATTAATTAAATTTAATTATGGTGGTGTGTACTCCCACCCTTCCTCAAGAGTTTGTACATGATAGGCAATCTTCAAGGCCTAATGCCTTTGCACCCCTATATTAGTTAATGTTCCATAGAAAAATAGGCTCTTATGAAGCAAGCTAAAATCAAGTTATTCATATGAGAGTCTAACCCCTTCATGACCACTTCATCCATTGAGTTTCAGTGAACTGTTATCAAATTTTTGGTTTACTTAAAGTTTACTTCACTTACTAGATGGTCCTTGAAGGGCTCAAAGCTGTCAAAAAAGATATCTAGAAGTTGGGATTTTCATGGGGGGATACATACCCTATTGAATAGATCCTAGATTCCTTAATGGTGATGTTTAATGGCTTACAATTGGGAGACCCATTACTTTCATGAAACCCTTTATAGGAAATTCTACTAGGCCTTAATGTTAATTTCCAACAATTTATATCACCCATCATATGTACAAGAATGGTATAAATGTTGGGCTATTAAGCCCCAGTCACCACACCCTAAGGACTTGCGAGAAGGTGATGAATTCCATCTTGCACAACCAAAATAAAAAAGGAAAAATAACACCATCTTTGAGACACCTTAGTTTTAGGAACAAAGGGAGATCATACATGGTAAATTTTTGGGATAAAATACAAATAACTTCCCTCAAGTTTATGTGTCACCCATGTTTCTAACAATGAATGGAAGAGCATACATGCGAAGGAAACAAAAACAACTCAAAAATTAAATAAGAAGGGAATTGACTTAAAAAATAAACCAGCTTTGAGCCCAAATTGAAATATTAGTTTCTTTTTAAGCCAAAATATAATGTTTTAAAAATAAACATGCTTTATTTTTAGGCCCAAAAACACACTCTTTCGATCAAGGCCCTGTAGCAAAAGGAGGTTAGAATTTTTCCAATGTGATTTTTGATTGACAAAGTAAGTTGAACAATCTTGTTTTAAGTATAGGATTCCACCACAATATGAATTCATTATTTTGAATGATGATTTCACTAAAGTTCGGGATAAAAATTATATTTTTCCTAATAATTTTGTTGAAGTTTGAGATAATACTATTGTTTTGTAGACCTGTAGAAAAATAACTATCATAATACATAAACAAATTCAATGTTTACCTGTATAATTTCATTATTTTGGATGGCAATTCCCTATTTTAAGGACCTATAGGAAAAACAATTAGATATAAATCAAAGACAATTTCATTGTAGTTGATGATTATTTCACTATTCTATGGACCTTTAGGAAAAATAGTTAGAAACTGGAGACAATTTCATTATTTTCAAGGATGATTTCACTATTTTTCAAGTTAAATTCATTAATGAGTGCAATTTCATTTAAATTTGAGATGAAATCACTATTATTTAAGATGATTTTATGGTTTGACAACACAAATTCATTGTTTCACCGGTTGAATTCACTATTTTGACAAACTTGCAGGAAATAGTCAGAAAAGAACAAAAATGATTTCTCTAATGTTAGGATTATTTCATTCTTTCACAGGTCAAAATTGTTGAAGAGTGTAATTTCATTAAAATTCAGGACAAATTTGATGTTCTTCGAGATGATTTCATGGTTTTGTAGCATGAATTCATTGTTTCACAAAATGAATTTGTTGTTTTGCAGTGAAGAACACAGAAAAATTAGAATAAATGAAACAAAAAAAATCAAATTGGTCTTTTTTAGAATCTAATGGGTTTGAGAGTGTTTCTAAGAAGGTTGTCAAGTGAATTAATCCCACAAAGGATGGTAAATATAAACACACGTATCCAGAAGAGGTTAATTCTTTTTAATATTAAAAACAAGTATAAAATAATAGCAAATCGAACTTCTTAAGCATAGTCCTTAGATTAAGCAACCTTTAAAAGAAACAAATAAATAGAAAATACATCAAGACAATTACCTTCCTCATGGATGTCACTTTTGGCAGGTATACATACATGTTTATTTCTAAATATAGATTTTGGAGTCTTCATCAATGTTGTGGCATGATCACACAAGGAACATCTCCCCTTGTATTCTGGAGTGATTGATCAAAATAGAAGAAAATGAAATAAATGGTTGAAGATTTGATGCTTGAAAGGCTAGTGAAAATGGAAGCACTTTTTTGTATGTTCAAGACTTTAGAATAATGGTAAATGGCTCTTGCATTTATAGATTCCTCAAATCTCTCTTGACCGTTGAATGACAATCAGATGAGTAGATGAGAGTCAATCAATTTTGGAGCCTCAATGCCATAAATTTTTTGGAAGAGGTTATATTAAAGAGGTATAGCTTCCCTTAATATTAAAATTTATTTTATTTAATTATTAGTTCTTGAAAACTTTCAAGATGACATCATTATTCATGATATTTATCCCTGATGTCATGATAATATCATCATTTTGGCCACCTGCCATAATTGGAGGAATAATTTAATTTAATGAATTAAGGAAAATAGAGAAATTCCAAAAAACTATAGAATTTCCTTTTAGATGAAGATTAGGTGAATTAATAAAGTTTAATTAACTTAATGAAAAGTGAAATGACCTTTGAAAATTTGAAAAACAAATTGACTTAATGAATCCAAAATGTCTATTGCACATTCACAATTTGACTTGGGATGAATTAATGAATTTGATGATTGTGTATAGTGTATTACCCCAATAAAGGATGGTCAAATACATTTTAGAAGATGCACATCAAGTGCGCATAATAATTTGGGTGTTTTAGTGATTTGTGCATAATTACTATAAATCATTCTAATTTCAATTTCAACATGATAGTGGTGAGAATTGAGTGTCTACATTGATGACCTACCTTGTTGGTTATTAATAATGTATACCATGATATCTGATATACGCCTTTGGAAAATAACAAAAGTGGGATGGTGACTATTAGAACCTTGAAATGTAGGTGGGAAATGGAAGGTGTCAAACATGTATTTTTTATACTTTTTTATTGATTATGATTTGATATTGAAATAATGATAAGTTGTGAACATTGGGGGTTGTTTTTGCTCAATATCCATAGCTTTGTAAATGTATAACCTATCTTGTTCATAGGTTATGCTTGATTTAACAAAGTTTTATATGAAGTACTTTTACCTTTTATCACTTGGAAGCGACATGATTTTGAGGAAGATCACAACAATAAAAAAGAAGAATAAAATTTGAAACCCTAGAAGGCTAAAAATCCTAAGGTAAGCGAGGATTTGTATAAGAAGATTAGAGGTTGAGTTTGAAAAATGTTTAACCTTTTTAGAAAGAGTTAAGGGGAGAATAAAATAGAGATATAGATAGCCACATTTTTAAATAGTAATAAAAACAAAGTTTGACTTTAACCACATCCTGTGTTGGCTTGAAAATATAGCTCTCAAGAAGATCTCTCTCCCAAAATAAAAAATTGTATTTTAGATCTGATTTTGATCCACGAACCTCCATATAAAATAGATGAGATTATTAATTTATAATAGCATCAAACAATTCCTCAGATAATAAATATGACATAATCAACAAAATAAATCAAAAAAAGGGGTGGAACTTTATGTAAGGAAATCAATCCTCGAGTTGTAATGATAAATCAATGGATATAGAACTAGGAGGGGACTGCACTACCCATGGAAAGAGGTGGCATCCTCTTTCTCCTTCTCTCTTTACTCTTCAGGTGGTGTAGGTGGAAGGAATGAGGACATTTGTGAAAACTCAGTCTTATAAAGATAATTAAGTGTATTTAGGGTTTAAAAGGATCTAGGGTTGTAAATAAGTTGATCTAATAGATGGAAAAAAATAAATATTAAAGTCTCCCTTAGACTAATATTCTTATCCCCTTTTTGTCTTGTTCTACCTATGGCCCTTCCTCTTACGTGTCCTTTGGAAAATTTTATAATGACTTTAATTTGGTCAACCTCCTTATGGCACCATATCACCTGCATAGGTTGTCCTTTCCTTATTTTTTTAAAGGAGGATTTAGATTCTAAAAATAAATTAATAATAAAATATTCAATTTTTAATCAACCAATTTCACTTTGGCACCACCCATTATTTTACTTGTTTGACATATTTATCTTTGGATGGGGTGCATAAGTCTTTAGTTATAATTTAGGTTTATAATCCTATATTTTATATCATTTCCTATCTGACCCATCCACAGTAGTTATAGCAAGTACGAAAGAACCTTATCATGAAATTTATGAAAGACAATTAAGGTCTTTTGTCAACCTTTTTCTTCTTCATATTGTGCATTATTTACCATAGACACTTCAATTAACTTGCTTCTTTCACAAAACAAATTACCTTATCTAAGTGATACAATCACTCTTCAATGTTATTTACAGCTTCTAGGTGGGGTTTTCAAATGTATTTTATATGCACTAATTTATAGTGTCATAGGGGGTTATTATTTTAGCCTTTTGAGTGTGTGTTTTTGTGCACCCTTATCTACCATCACCTGTATGTATGCTTTGTTTCACTCTCTTTTCTTATATTAGTTGATAATTACTTCATGTGGTATATTGGAGACTTACACTTAAAGATTTTGATGTGATTTTCTTCACACCTAGCACATTGACACATTTTTTTGTCTTGGATATTGATAGCTTCTTTGTATTCAATCCCTAATCATAATTACAAGGGCATGGGGTGTACTACTAATTATTTTTTAATTTTTTATGTTATGTACCTAGTGTTTTTTTCTATATACTAGGTAGATACATGTGTTGGTTTCAAATTTTAGAATAGTTTCTAAGCCATCTCTTTTTGGTTTCAAATTTTAGAATAGTTTCTAAGCCATACCTTTTTGGTTTCAAAATTAAAAATAGTTTTTGATCCATCTCTTTTTAGTGATTTCAAAATGTAGAACAGTTTCTTATCCAATACTTTTTTGTGGTTTCAAAATTTAGAACAATTTTTGAGCCAACTCTTTTTTGTGGTTTCAAATTTTAGAATAGTTTCTAAGCCAACCCTTTTTAGTATACTTTGCCCATGCATTTTGATCAATTGGAACACATACCAATGGTTATTGTTCTTCACACAACCATATTCATGGAAGCTCCTTGTTCTAATTCCTTTTTCACTCTATTGGAGGCTTCATCAAATATAGCAATCATTTCAAATAGTTTCATTGTTATTTTTCTCTTTCATTATACATGGTTACCTCATCAAGTTTAGTTGTTGGGACAAATACTTATGAGCTTACGAATTATTCTATTTTACCACATCACTTAAGTTTATATTTAGGGGAGGTGTTGGTGTGTGTCATATTGACACTTGATCTGAATTCCACCTTAGATATTTTTATTACCAAGGTGTAATTCATTATGTGTACAACATTGTTAAATGTACATTTAATGTAGTAGTTATGCTCACATATGTAAGAAAGGTTAAGTTTAACTTAGGGAATGCTTACACCTTCCATTCCATCAATAATCATCTCCCACTCACCTCTTTTTTTATATAAGCAACTTTTATGTCCTTGTTGAGATAAGAAAAGAAAAGAAGATTAAACATTAGTCTTGGAGCATTGCATCTAGTGGACTGGTAGAGATGTAGGCATTAGGAGAACCAAGGATCACTCATTGATCCTTGGTAATACTATTGTGCAACATCTATTTGCACACTTATCCATTTGTACATTTAGTTTTAAGGAATAATGTATTTCTCTTTTATTGGTGGAATCTCTCTTGTTTGAGTACATTTTTGTGGATGGTATCTATGTTGAATTCTTGGGATTTCTCTCTCCTAACATGGTTTCAGTGAGAAGAGGTGTTCTCACCAATATCCTATCAGATCAATGAGTGCATATGTAGGAAAGTACATGCTAGGTTACAATACAACCCTCAATTCTATTAGGGCTAACAAACAAAAACTCACTATAATTGTGAACAATTGTATTGTATCTAGGTAAAAAATAGAGTATTATGTCATAAGTGCAAAGATAAAGGTACATCATCTCAATGGAAATAATATTTTTCTAGTGACAATCTATTGAAATAATTTATAATCAATTTTGTTATCTTATAAATGCACATACATGTGATTCTCGTATCATTAATATAGTTTCATCAAATCGGCAAGTGTTTATTAAGGAAAATACACACTAGGTTACAAGAATGCCATTAAGTCTATTAAGACCAACAAATAAAATATTTTATTACAATTGAAAACAACTATATTCCTATAATTAAATTATAAATAAAATATTATGCCATGCTTGAAAACATTTGGGTATAACATCTCATTAAGACAGTGAGTGCATACATGAAATAAACATTCAACATTTTTAATACATGAACTAAACTCATTACTAAATCCTTAATTTAAGTGTTAATAACATTATGATAATGACTAATGAATATAGAATTTTTATGCACATAAATATTTCCATAAATACAATATTTATAATTACAAATATTTTTTATTAATATCAATAGAATAGAAGTCTAAAAATGATTCATAGTAGTAACAAGATTGTGTACTTTACAAAGCATTACAATCACGTCAATATTAATATATTTAAATATCTTCCTTAAATGTGTCAATGATTCCCCTAATGCCATACCCTATTTATCATCCATTCCATGGCTTACTTCACTACATTGTGCATCCCCCATTGTGTGCCCCTCAACCATATTTGTTTCTTTTGCATTTAAATCATTTGTTTTTTTCTTTGAATATTTCACTTGAAAACAATGTATATAAATCTCAATGGATGAATCCTCCACATCATTCAACATCTAATTTACCACTACATCACTTACTCAAATTTGTTATTCCAACTCTACCATATTTTTGTTCTTATCTAAAATAGAGATTTACAATCCCTCTATCTTTTGGTTTTTTATGTAAACAGTTCATCCCTATATGCCATTGAGTCATTAATATTTAATTTTAGGTTTGACAATGTATTTTATAATAAATAATACTTATTTTCATGCACTTCCTATATTCAAAATCATTAGCCATATAGCTTAGATTTCCTCCAACTTTGTTATTATCGTGTTTTTGTCTTCTATGGTTTACTTAAGAAATGAAATAAGTTTTTCTTTATGAATCTTTAAATTGTTTGTTTGGATGAGATTGTTTTCCACTGCCTTCATCTTTTATTTCAAGTCATCATGTGTAGTTTCCTATCGTGCGTCTAGTTTGGCATGAATTTCCTTTTGTTCTAGATAACTCTTGAAAGAATAATTTTGTTCTCCCTATAATTTTACTTGTGATTACAATCAGATGGTGTTTTATTCAAATTCAATTAGTTTTTCTTGCATATTTTCTATTAAAATATTTTTTCTTCTATTCATTTATCAAGAAACAATGTCTCATCTTCTAACTCCTTGTTCACCTTAAGCCCTTTTAGTATATTAGTTGCTTCTACAATATTTTCACTTGACCCTTCTGTCATTTTGCATTATTTATTAAAATTTGTATGACATAAGGGTGTATTATTTCCACAACTCACCATTTTTCCATTACCTCATAAAAAAAATTATCCTAGGAAAATTAGCTTGCATAATTTACTATTTGACTATTTTTTATTATTATTAAGGGTAAAAGGCAGGATTTTTTTGGACTAGGGAGCCATGC
Source organism: Torreya grandis (assembly GCA_037957365.1). Taxonomy (NCBI): domain Eukaryota; kingdom Viridiplantae; phylum Streptophyta; class Pinopsida; order Cupressales; family Taxaceae; genus Torreya; species Torreya grandis. The sequence continues at coordinate 2,464,567 of JARHVA010001864.1, read as the reverse complement.
CCTAGACAAGAAACAAGCAGCTAAGGCCAAAAATCCAAGATTTATAACAATAACAATTGCACTAAAATAAACTACAACAAAGTACAGCTAAGTAGCTGAATCACAATAATAAAATAGCTGAAAAAAATGGCTAACCAATCAAACCAGTTACATGGAGTTGGTCCTCCTCCTTGATGACTAAAATATACCCAGGGGTTTTGACCCAGACCCTAAAAATCAAATGGACCAATAAAGTTTATTACTCAAACATCAGATTTGAATCCTCAATCATCCACAAATGTCCAAAGGTGGAATCCTCTAACATCCACCAAGGCTTGAAGTAAGATCCTATAACAACCAACTGAACCTAGAAAGAAATGGGTTGGATTCCTCTAATCTCCACCCAAGTAAAGTAGGTTTTGGTATATATTCATATAGCCTCCATGAACACAACTACCATGAAATTGGAGTCCTCATTTGACAAGTCCCTCTTCATCTATTAATGCAAACCTTGAAAGATAGAGCCTTATTAATCTGTAGTAGACACATGGTTTTAATTAGGACTAAACTGGATCCCTCAACTAGTATCCATGTCTTAAGATCATGAGGCTTTTTTAAAAAATTAGGGTTAGCTCCCCCAACCAGCAACAAAAAATTAGATTGAAGCAAGGTAAAATCAATCCAAACCCAACGAATCCATTATGCCCATATGAAGATCATGCAGAACGAAATGAAATAGGTGTGGGTTCCTTTGTCTTCCATGCACTCATCCAAAAGACTCAAATAAAATCTATCCTAGAATAGAATGCCTTTATGAATCGCCAAATCCCTAGGCTTAGCAAGACCCATTCTCCATCTTTCCACAAAGTATGCAACCTTTGGGGTCTCCCTTTGATGTGGGTCGGTGCTCACTGATCTGGGCCTTTGAGAAATGTGAGTCTATGCTGAACAGGGGCCTCAAATAGGACCCAAAAACTTAAGTATTCAGGGCCATTACTATATTTGAACACATCTAAATGCTCATTCCATGTTAGAATAATGCAAATTTGAACCCTTATCCATAACAGGTGAATCAAATAAGCCCATCTCCCAGATTATCCTTATATGGCCTGAGAGATCAGTCAAGCCATAAGCAACTAGCCTCCAGCTAGTTGAAATCATCCCAATTTGAAACTGGCCCTTAGGGCCTATAAAATAATAAGTCCACAGTTCTGGAATAAAACTAGATCCAGTCTTAGAGTTCTTTTTCAAACTCAAGGACCAAATAAAGAGGTTTAGTCCATTGAAGTCCTCTATGCTAATAATACTCTCAGTTGATAGAGTCCAATCGTTAACTCTTCTCCAAAAATCCATCCTCAAATTCATCACCATTCTCCTCATCCTCATATTCTCCTTCCCCTACACCTCAGTTCAAAACTCTAGCCCCACTCCCACTTGCCATTCCCGTTCCCATTCAACCAAAGGCCATTGGTTTTCATTTGATTGATTTTGTAATAGTATCTAGTACTAAAAGAAAATTTGCATAAAATGAGTTGGGATGTTTATTTTCAAAACCATATCTTCTTTCCATATCTGCATCTCATAGATATTAAATGCCTCATAAATTACTTAAGTGAATTAATTTTTCCTATCCCTCTTAAAATTTATGCATATATTTTCCCTATCATTAGGTACTTTTGTAGCTTTAATAATGCTTTTTTAGACAATATAATGGTGACTTCTTTTACCTTTACCTTTTCATATAGGGAATCTTCCTTTCCCATTGGGATGCAGTTTTATATAAACTAGTACACCTCATTTTAATTGACATCCCAAAACCGTCATGCAAAATTTGTATAAACTATCCCCAATTAACACATCCTTTAGTTATATAGAACTATGCATTATTTACCTACCATCTTCTTCGATTATGATTGGAGGTATCCATATTTTTCTTTTCCTATCTCTTATTTAATTCCTCAAAATTGGGTTCCTTTCCTCTAGCTTATTATTCCCCTTTCTTTTTCCCATTCTTTCAAGCCACAAACACAGGGTAATTTTAGACTCTATCCACGACAACATGAATTTATCCTGATACATTGGCACTCATCTGCTATATCTTCAAAACCTTCAACCATTTAAATGTGTGCAAATGTAGTTTTATATAAGATTTATTTTAAATGAATTAAAATGAACTTTTTCTATTTTTTATATTCGCTAGTCAACTAATATAAATAAAGCTTAGGCTATAAGCGAATATCATGTATTGGGTGGTAGGCTATTACATAATATAGGACCATATTATGTTATGTATTAGCATATTGTTAGGGAGGTGAAGTTTAATAAAAAACCTTTTGAATACTCCATTATGTATTGTATTCGCTTACTGATTGTTGTCTAGTAAGTGAATATATTAGATATTAATGGCTTGCATTATTTGTATTCAATCAGAGAATAATAATAATAAGCAAGTACTTATGACATTAATATGTAATGTATTATCTTACTAGCATATACATATTTCTTGGTGTGTGAATACATTACATATTACAGTTTACATTATTTGAATTTTCTTATTAGCTATAGGTATTACTAGCTAGTAGGCAAATATTAATTCATTCACGAAAAAAAATTTATCACCTACTAGACAACGATGACATAAATGAAAAGCAAAATAAAATATAGATTTAATGTTAATAATTATATTTTAATGAATGAAGTAATAATATTAATTTAATTAAAGGACCCAAAGGCTTGGGCTAATGGTGAGAGAAAAGTAGTTTGTAACCACTGACCTAGGTTCCATTCCCATTGTCACTTTCAACAAGTGGTCATGGGGACACCTTGAGGTAAGGGCTGCATTTATCCATGTAAACCAAGTGGAACACATCTCGAATATTATGGACTTAGGCCCACCCCCATGTCCCACTTTAAGAAGTGCTCTTTAGTTAATCCAAACATTTAAAAGATGTCAAAATTTGGATCCAAGGGTTTGGGCTTGTGGTGAGAAACAAGTAGTTTGTAACAACCAACCCAGGTTCCATTCCCATTGGGCCCATTGGAAACTTTCAACAAGTGGACATAGGGACTCCTAGGTATGGGTCACACCTATCCACGTGAACCAAGTGAATCACACCTCAGATATTATGGAACCAATCCCACCCCCATGTCCCACTTCGAGAGGTAATCTTTAATTAATTCAAACATCTAAGAAATGTCAAAATTTTGGGTGCAAGGGCTTGGGCTAGTGGTGAGAAATAGGTAGTTTTTAATCATCAACCCAAGCTCCATTCTCATTGGGCCCATTAGACACTTTCAACAAGTGGCCATGGCGTCAGCGTGAGGTAGTGGTCACACTTATCCATGTGAACCAAGTGAAACACACCCTGGATATTATGGGCCTAGGCCCACTCCCATGTCCCACTTTGAGATGTGTTCTTCAATTAATCCAAACATATAAAATATGTTAAAATTTTAAGTCCCTAGGGTTGTAGTGTAATAGTTGAAATAGATGCATTTGTTTCGATCGACCCAGGTTCAAATCCTACCAGCGATCAGGCTACCCATAGTGGGGAACATAGAATTGGCATATTGGTAAAGTAGAGGTATGGGGACTAGAACCCTCACTTATGTTCCAAATCAAGTATGGGCCCACTTAATTAAATGTATCAAAAAAATCACTTAATTAAATTAATTTTTAAAAATAAAAATATTTAGGTTTAAATTTCAAACTCATAGTAGGATGGAAGCCATTGAAGGAATTCACCTTGCCAAAAGCTAGAAAACATATATTCATGTTGAATGAAATACCTTGTAGATTGAATCGTGTTAGTCTGAAAAGGTAAGAATGCCACAAAAAGGATCCATGAATGGCATGAAAGCAAAATTCATGGATGAGATTGAGCCACACAAGAGGCAAAATAAGTTGATAAAGGAAGAAACGAATGAAGCTCCATAGGAAATGCAAATGCTCATTGATGGAAAACTTGAGAAGAAGTCATAAATAATTTGGATATCATACCACCAATGCACATAGTCATTACACATTATGTGTCATAATTAAAACATGCTTGAAATAATGTTTGGTGTTCTACTCAAGCACAAACAACGGGTCCAAAGGTAATGATCTCTCAAGCAACGTCATACTCAACAAATAAGGAGTAGGGTGGTAGGTTGTTTCCCTCAACACCTTAATAAACTAAAATCAAGTCAAAAAAAAACAAAAATCAACTACACAACAAGTCAAGAGTAAAATGTACATGCACCCAGTCAACTATGCAACAAACAAGGACAAGCAAAGATGAGAATACTAAAAAACATGAATATACAAAAATTCATACTAATATGATCCAACAACAACATCTATAAGCATGACTCAATATACGTAATAGAATAAACAACCAAACCAAACCATGTTGTCTAACAAGTTAAGAAATCAACACTAAAAGACCTTTCAAAACCCCTTCAGTGGAGCTTTTTAATCAGTTATAGTATATCAAAGTTGCATTTTGTACTCCTTTCTACTTCATAGTCCTAAATGAATATTTTTTATATAACTTAAGTGTTTTATTATTAAAATGTTTATTTTATAAATAAGATTACACCATTTATTGTCATTATAATTTTTGGATTTACTACTAATCCATTGCATATAGATCTTAAGGACAAGTTACAAAGTAGAACAGATATCATTAGTAGTAGAATAACATGGTTGAATCACTAGCTAGTTAGCCCTTAGCAACTGGGAAAGTCAACTCATAGTAATTGGGTAGCCATCATATAGCAACCAGGCAGGCCAACTCGTAGAAAATGCGTGTTGAGTGTGAAGTCACTATTCACCATCACTATTCATCAAGACATGGCATCTTGATGATGTGGTAGGAAGGTGATGTGGCTTGTTGGTGATGTGGCATGGCCCATGGAATATCTCCATGTGGAAAGTTTATGTGAATAAGGAGTGGAGTGTAACACTCCACTAAAGGACAGGGATTTTTGTCTTTAGTGATTCACATGTTTTTGTCTTTTGGTGTAAAATACAAAGTTAGAGATGGGGTGCATTTTTTAGGTGGATCCATGATTTTGTGTTTGGGAAAAGTCAAAAACTGATTGGAGCATCTTTTATAAGCTGTGCACATAGAAGTCGAAGATAAAAGTCCACTATTATTGTTTTGGCCTCACATGAGGAGTGGGGCATCATATTTGGTGGCACATGGTGGTGAGGTTCTTCAGTCAAAAGTGGGAATCAACATTTGACCTTGCACATGTGGGGAACACATGTTACTATTTATCACTATTCCTCCAAGTGGAAGTGTGGTGCCATATTCTCTTTGTCTTTGTTTCTCTCATATAAATGTTATCAAAGCATGCTTCTCCTTTGTAACTTGTATTCCATGTATTATATGCATTCTTGCATTCTTCAAGTAGGTGAAGAGGAGTTGAATACTTGCGAAGTCTTTGTTGCAAGCTTGGTTGAGAGATTGATTGTAAGCTTAGTGTTAGCTTACATTGGTGCATTAAATACAAGAGGTGGAGAGATTGGAGAGAGGTGTGATAGCGTGTTGTCACTATGTATTCTCCTCGTTATTGTTGCAAATAAAAGGATGATAAAAAATTTCATGGATGTATCCCATTGGTGAAACACGTTATCTTCTGTGTTGCATGATTTGCTTTAACTTTTGCAAGTTGTTTATTTATGTTTATATCTTATCTCATTGCAATTTTGAGGATATATTTTCACATTAAATTATTTTAACACTGAGTGGCCAACTCGTAACAAGAATAGGCCAACCCATAGCAACAACAAGTTGTTAGTGTAGGCTTTTTCTCGCCTCTGATTTTACCTACATGGTTGTTATTCAACTTGCTTAGGGTTGTTAAGGTCATTAGGGAAATACACTTTGAGTATTTTCTAATTGTATGTTTAGTTTTTACCTTTATGGTGACTTAATATCTCACTATATAATGTACCTCCTTTGTACTTTTTCGCTAATTAGTTAATGGACATTAATGAAGCTCACATTTGCTTTATATTATGCTCTCACCTAATCCTAGTGTTTTTTTGTAATCTATGACATTCAAAGATCTTGGATTAATCTGACATAGTATCAAAAATTTGATTTGACAGCCACCTTAACATTTCAAAATCCTTGGAGATATCTTTTACATGCATGCATTCCTAATGGTTTTCTTGATTTTTCAATTTTCATAGGTTTGATGGGATTTCATGTAAATCCATATAAATTATACAACCAAAGTCTCTTATCACAAAATGAATAGTCCCAATAGATATGTAAGGCATCAAAACCCTAAGATCAATTGTACAATTGACTTAGATTTGTGACTTCGACCATTTTTGGAGGGTTTCAAGGCATTTCAAGCAAATCTGTTTTACATGGGTCTCAAATCAAGAAAATAATTTTGGGTTTTTCTATGTTTTTCTAGGTTTTCTGACTTATCAAATAGGTTCTTGTTATATTTTGTGAGAGCCTAACCAAATTTGCATATCTAGGTGATTTTCCAACTCGACAAAGTTTTTCACCCCTACAAACGTCTTGGTCGGTTTTCACCCTTCGACAGACATTTTACCCCTTATTTACATGTTTTTTGAGTTTTGTATCCCTTACATGCAACTTCATCGGGTTCCAATCATCTTTTTGATATCATTGTTGGGTTTTTACCCCCTTGTTGGCAGCCCCATCAAGTCTTACGACCCTTGCCTACACAACTGTCAGGTCCTACGACCCCTACCTACACCACCACTAGGTCTCACAACCCCTGCTCACCCCTGTGTTGGGTTCTAACCTTCCTACAAGCACTGTTGGTGGGTTTTGGCATCCCTGCCTGCACCTCCATTGAGATTCGTAAACCCTGCCAGTACCTCCATTGAGTTTCATCAACCTTCCCTACAGACCCATCAAGTTTTGACCCTCTTGCAAATAATGTTATCAGATTTCGACTGGCATGTTAACAACCTAGCCATGTTCCGTTGACCTTGCCATCAGACCTATAGAGCTATGCCACCTACAAAAACACACTCAAAACTCTGTCAGCGTTCTCCTACACCCTATAACATGTGTGCAACCATCAAATTTAACCTCATGTTTTGTGACACTTTATTTCAAAATAAGTGTATTTTTTATGATGTCACTCTCACATCAATCATCAATCAAAAGTGGAAAGGAGAGAGCACCCACAATAAGCCTTAACCCCCTAGTCATATGGTGTGGACACATGAGGTAAGCACCTAGCTTAACCCTTAGCCCTTGGTCATATGGAAATTAAGCCCATGGTCACTTCTAACCCAAAAATGCTTAACTCTTACTCCATGGACGCATAAGTTTTTTTTAGGAAATTGTTTTCCAAAAATTTTAAAACTTTTGCTCCAAAGGGACTCAAGTTTTTTTAGGAAGTTGATCAAAAATATTTTCGACCATTCACACCCAAATTTTTTCACGTGAGTTAATATTTTCAAACAACTATAACTTTTGATCGGTAACTTGGATTTGAGTATAGTCTTCTTTAAAAGTGATTGTTTTTTCATACTCTGCGCATTAGTTATATTTTTGGGTTATCTTAAAACCAATTATTGTACACTCTTGGACATATTATCGACTAAGTCTGATGTCCCTCTAGTTCTTTCAAACTTACACACAAATTGTTCAATATGCATTCTCGGTTATGTCTGACATCTATACGAATGTGTTTGTATTTATAATTTTAAGGGGGGTCACTATTGTAGTTATAAGGGGGTATTATGTGGTACTATGTATTCCTGGGTGTCTCTTCTACACATTCTCATTTTTTGCATTGTGTTGATTCCTACACTTACTATTCATTTGGATGCACTATCGGTTGTGCCCAACGTCTTCCTCATGAACATGCATTGTTCTTGTAACTAAGGTTCATTGCATTTGTTTCATGCAGTCTTGCACTTTTTAAGTGTTTTCTCTCAATTGTGTCGACTTCACTTGAGAGTCACTTGTGGAGAAAATTGATTTTACACCAATGTTTCTTCTTGGAAAGACCAATTGTGCTTCCTAGCATGCTTATGTGGAACACTTGCTCACAATAAAAAATCATGCTCCATTTATATATGGATAGATTCCTAAAAGGGCCTATCCATTCTATATATCTATGACCCCACCTACTTATGCCCTAGATAGATATAGGGTTGCCTACCCTCCTCTTCTCACCGAGGGGAATGGTTAGAGTGGATCAGAGCCCCCTCCCATATATATATATATATATAGAGAGAGAGAGAGAGAGAGAGAAAGAGAAAGAGAGGCACTTTATATGGTTGCTAAAAAAACTCTATCTAGTTGGCTCCTGCTCCCATTGATCTTGTTCGGTTCAATAAGTGGGTTAATATTTGTGACAAGAATTTTGGTACCTTAATGTTACATGTTTTTGTGGATCTTTATTTCCATGTGGAATATATAGCATGTCCTTACACTATTTGCATTATTCTTCAATCTCTTTTCAGATATCATGTTGAGATTTATATCACTCCTACAATTCCTATCATCTCTTGTGAGACTTTTGTACTCTCTCTTCCTACTCCTACTTCTTATGATGACACATCCATGATGGATGGTTTTTTTCCTTCTATTGAGCCACCACTACAGGTTGAGATTATGCCTGACGTTTGTTGTCTCATTCTAGACTCTACTTTTGTTCATGTATATGATGTTGTTCTCCTAGAACCTTCTTAATTTGGTACTCTGGAGGACTCTATTGTTTCTAGTGAGAGTACACCTTATGAGAGCATCAACAACTCTTATCTTCCTTTGGATATTCATTCTGTGAATTGGTGTGATTCATTTGCAGTCTCTTCTTCAGCTTCAAGGGTTTTTGAACCTTACTTTTCACTTCACATGGAAATTCCTTCAACGAATGTTCCATGCCATTCTTCATCATCAAACTCACTTGTACTTGACAACACTTGTGACCCTGAGTACATCTTTGAGATTGATGACTCTTCTTCTAGCATAGATGACTATAGTAGTGATGGGGACACACCTCCACCATCTCTTTGTCACCTTCCAGATGTTGAGAAGTTATTCCTTGATCAACATACCCCTAGTTCGTTTTTGACATTACAGGGCGCAAGGATACTAAGACTCATCAGACATTAGACAATCTATTCCATAAGTAAAAGGTATTTTGTAGTTTTTTTTGGCCTTTGGTTCCGTTGCATAGATGACTATAGTAGTGATGGGGACACACCTCCACCATCTCTTTGTCACCTTCCAGATGTTGAGGAGTTATTCCTTGATCAACCTACCCCTAGTCCGCTTCTGATATTACAAGGTGCAAGTAGACTAATTCATGACTCATTAGAGATTAGACAATCTATTCCATAAGTATAGGGTATTTTTAGTCTATTTTGGCCTTTGCTTCTCTTACACCATCATTGCATGGAGCAATTGGCCCTCTTACTATGCATGAGGAACACAATTCCTTGGTTGCAGTTCCATCAGGGATTTGGTGGATCCATTCACTATTCCAGGGTGATCCACTCTTCATTGCACCTTCTTCTAACATGTTTACCTCAATGGCATTACATTCAATTCATGTGCATAATCTTGTCAGACCTATGCCACACTTCTACTTTAGACCCTACTCAAAATTCTTTGTATTATTACCTCTTTCATCTTCCTTATGAAATGGGCAAATTCCAATACACCATTTGTGCTATTCTTTTGGTAAAGGGAGGAAACATTATTCAATGCAGATGGAGCTTCTTCAGTCTTCAGGGAAAGAATCTCATCAATGACATTTGTCATTCCATGAGTTCTACTATAGACAGATTCAGCATCTCTTATGGGAACTTCTTGGTTTTCCTCTCTATATGCTTTTTTGCTCTTACTTTTAAATGCATTTTTGGTTGTGCTCGATGTTCCTAAAACATGCAGATTCTCTCGTTTTGATCTCTTTTAGGAAAGGATTTTTGTCATATGCATTTTTTCCTTTTATCCACTTTATGGGAGTTGTATTGTGCTTGGGTACCTCATCAGGGCTTGTTGTCGAGACCTAATTTTTCTACCCACCTAAGATATGCTTCAAGACGGGTGTTAGTGCAGTGTTTTTTCTGCTTCCAATTTTACCTACACGATTGTTAGTTAGCTTGCTTATGGTTCTTAAGGTCATTAGGAAAAATACACTTTATGTGTTTTCTAATTGTGAGTTGAGTTGTTACCTTTATGGTGACATAATCTCTCACTATATAATGTAACTCTTCTGTATTTTTTGGTTAATTAGCTAATGGACATTAATGAAGCTCACTTTTGCTTTGCATTTTGCTCTCGCCTACTCCTAAGTTTTTCCTGCAATCTGTGACATTCAAAGATCTTGGATTAATCTGACACAAGCCAACCTATAACAATGGCAGAGATAGTTGTTTCAACCCGTAGTAAAGGCATAAACAAGTATTTCACCCTGTAGCAATATCCATGACAGTTGTTTCAACCCATAGCAGCAAATGTAGCAGTTAAGTCTAAATTGTATCACTTGTTACAACCAACTGCAACTATTATGGTTAACAAATGGTGCGAGGTAGATTTCCTCCACAATCTAAGGGCAAGGCAAATCCTACAATCTATAAAAGAGGTAGATCAATGTCATTATGCATCATCAGCACTCCTCCTTTATTGGACCATACCTCAAAATCAATACAACCATGTATAGATTGGTCATTTCTTGTTTTTTGTTATTCTTTGATTGTTAGCTATCAATTTGTCATAGTGCATGTGTATGTTGTTTTCTTATATTTTATTAATATCCAAAACATAATTTATCATTTATGTTGTAACTAGATCAAAATAATAACTTAATCTCTCTATTTAAAGAGTAGACCGCAAGGCATAGGTTAACAGGGAGAAGATAGAGAATAACCATTGAGATTTTTTGAGAAAGGATTAAATCTTGTTTGTAACTTTGTAATTTTGTTTTAGCAATACTCACATTTCTACATGTTTGTTAATACAAGAAAAGTTATTTTAAGTAGAAAACTATAACACGAGGAAAGGATTGTGACTCAACTCCAACCAAGGCAAGGCCCACTCAAGAGGATTGTGGTAAAGATCATGTCCGTTAGTTTAGATTCAATTTTTCATTGTATATTTTATTCTTCATTTAATTAAACTATAAGATCATTACTATTTTGTTTTATGCATAAACATCTTTGATTCCAACAAGTGTAATCTAGCACTATGTGAGGAAGCTTCCAAGATAACCTAAGCTTTACTTTCTAGTTATTTACTTTCATGTCATTTACTTTCATGTTATTTACTTTCATGTAAGTGTGTTACTTTTATTTACATGTGTGTTTCTCTATATGCAACCGAAGCACCTCAGCCTCTAAAAGAAACTAGTGTTGCATGTACAATGTCGACATCTTTCCAAATACAGACCTTGGGATGACAATTAGTGAAAGTAATAGAATCAATAAGAAATGACTACTCCTCGGGTGACTCTGTCGAGTTGTAAGCAATATTTTCTACCTCACATTTAATTGATGGTTTCAATTTACTCATCATTTTTTTGTTGTTTCGAGAGATAGGTGTCAAAACATTAGTATCATAAGAAGTTGAGATTAGATTTCATGCTTTCTAGAATAATTTTCCTATTTTCTAAAATCATTTCCATTATTTTTAAAGTAATTTAATGTTTTATAGATAAGAGTTCAATTCTTGCAACTAGATTAATTATAATCTTTTTGTTCCCTATTAGAACTAACCCTGTGCATGGCAAGGTAGAAGAGATCCAAAATAAAGGTTAACATAGTGTATACAACGTGAGAGGGATCACTTTAGTAGATTTTTACCTCAAAGAGTACTTTTGCTACAAGGGTAGAAGAGGCATCACCTTCAACAACTAAAAGTCAAAGAAGCACCTTTGTATCCAATGCACCCCTATCACCTAAAATTATATCAAAAGTTGCAGAAGAGGCAGCAGCTAAAAGGTTATTCGTTGAACTAGTCAAGCAATCTAAAGGCAAAGGACACGGATTTGCATACCCCTAAAAATACATCCTTGTTAGAGTACCAACTTGGACACCTTACACACAGTAATCTGATATTCAATCATTTTTTCCTTCACCTAAACTTCTTTCTAAAAGAGAGTACCAAACCCTTCTAACCCCAAAAGGAAAGTTGGAACCTACAGTCTAGACCCAACTGAACAAGACAACATCTTTGTTGAATTTATAAAAGAATTCCCATTAGATTTCACTCCGTCACCTCCACCCAAAAGATCTTCCTTTTCCCCTAATAGAGCCTCGATCCATCATTCATTATTAACCTTAGGTTAAGAAAATTGGCAAGGAATTTTAAGCGTGGGTTGCAAAAGTAATTGGTGCACAAATGATTTGTAGAATCATGGGAGATATGGAAAGAGAAACCCCTAGCAATGAGGCCACAACATTTGAATTTTCCATCAACACCCCTATGGGTAATGCACTCATGAAGAACATCCCCCTATCAAGCTCTACATAATTTCATAGGAATGTTGAGTGAGGACTGACATACGTTCTTCTTTGAATTCAACGTCATGTGTCATAGTTATGATTACAATTAGGATGCCCACAAACTAAAGTTATTTTCAGCTACGCGCAAAGATGCAACCCTTCATTGGTTCATGGGGTTGGGAAAGAATGCAATCATGGATTGCAAAGATATGAAAGACAAATTTATCTCCAAGAACCAAGACTAATGTAGCGGGAAGGACTTCATAAGAGATGAAATCTTTCGAATATCGAGGAAGAACCATTGGAGGATTGTGGAAAGATTTATGTTCAGCGTTAAAAAATCTAAACTGAACAAACTAGATGCAAAATCTGTGAAGTTGTTATTTCTGAAAGGCATTAATGAGGAATGTTTGGAGGCATTGGATCTTATGAGAAATGAATATGTTTCACAAATATAGTTTGGCAATATCATCATCTTGTGTATAAATTACTCCAGGTCTACAATGAATAAGACCCGCAATGACAAAGCATTTCCATCATTGCCATCTAAGACCACTAATGGCGTCTCAAGGATGGAAGTCAACAACCTACTACAATATATAGAGGAGGATATTATTAGCCACTTGGCCACACAAATTGATGCATTGCATATGCGCAGAACAGAAGAAGTGTATCAAGCTCTGATTGTATATTGTTTGAATTGTTGTAGAAATAAAGTGAATTGTAGGTGCCAAACTACCCACATAAAGGTAGCAAGCATCATGGAGGAGGACCCAAACACATTAGAGATTCACACAATCAAAGGAGATGGAGATCAAGGCTTTTATATGGATCAACAAAAATTGTGGTTTCAAAGACCTCAAACAATGGTATGTTATCAATCACTCCATTTCGTAATTTACAATGTTTATTTACCCCTTCTCAAAATTGGTATGGACCTACCCATTAGAGTAAACTCACAAAACTATCCTCGATCATAACAAACTTTTAACCTCGAGTTAATTGGAAATAATTCCAACACCAATCATGGCAGTGACAAAATCATAACTATCAATGGCAGCAACCATGGTTTAATCAGAATGTCGAGTACCAACAACTATAACAAATAGACCAACAATTGCAACAACAAACAATGGTGTTGTCAGGTAATTGTACTTCAAATCAACGTATATCCCCTCAATTGCTTGCCCAACCTATACCTAACCCCAGTAATAAGTTGGTTCAACCAACATACATTAATGACATGATGCAATACCCAACTTATTCAATGGAGGTAGATAAAGTACAACTTCATTAAGGATGAATTCTCCCAAATCCCACCATACTCATAATGGAAAAATCCCTTGAAGAGATTCCTGACATTGCAACTAACCCACAACCATCTAATAAGGACTCCACTCCTGAACTAAGCACATCTACTAGTCAAGGAGCACCTAAAACCCCTCCTTTCACTAAGAGATTAAACCTCCAAAAATAGGACAGGGATCTGAAATTGATTTTGTAGGACAACCCAAAAATGTTTGTGTCAAGATTCCATTGTTTCAAACTATAAAATATATACATATTTACATCAAGGTTGTCTAAGAAATATGCCTAGGGAATCTTAGTAGGAAGAGGAAGGGTCCTAAGACTGTCCAAGTAGTTGGACAACTTACGAACATTATGTTGAGAAACACAGTCTCACCTAAGTAATTCAATCTACGCAGCACGGTAGTTGATGTCAACATCTATGGCACCCTCATTCAAAACACCTTAATAGACTTAAGGGTAACCATCAATGTAATGACAAATAAAACTATGCAAAAACCTCACTTCTAAGGCCTTTGTCAAACATCTATGGGGTTATTGAAGATTTGGTCATCTTTGTGGACTCATGGGAGTACCCAACAAATTTCATAATATTACAGCGCAAAGCTAACTAGGGGGATACCACATTATCCTAGGAAGAGTTTAGCTAGTTACAATTGATGCATTCATCAACTACATGTTAAAATATGTTGATCTCAAATGGAAATACCACAAAGAAGTTGGTTTTATACCCACTAGCTCAGCATTCAGGTGAAGCAGAACAACCTTGTTGGCTAGAAGATGAAAACAATGAACAATCTCCCTTATGAACCTTGTTCATGATTGACTGTAACATACCCTTGAAGAAACAAAATGATGACACAATCATTTATAATAACCTGTAAAATACTTATCAAGCTAACCCACAAACAAACAACCAATTACAATGCATACAATGTCCCCTTAGCAACATCTTCCCAACAAAAGGATCATCAAATCCCACGAGAGACACTCAAACTTTTCATCAATTTGTACCACACCATTGCAACCTTAGCCCTTTATTAGGAAAAATAGATTCCATGGTGTCCTTGTCCAAACAAGTATAAATCCTTCATGGATGACCTCTCAATATCAACAAAAAATTGAACCTTCAACAAGAAATTCAACTAGTAACCATGCTTCAAAAGCAAAAAACCATTTTTGCATGGGACTACCCTGACATGAGACATACACCCCAACCTATGCACCCACCATATATACATCAAATAAGAATGCAACACATTCAACAACCACAAAGATGGACTAACCACGATGTTAAGGACAGTGAAAATAGAATTACAGAAACTCTTGGATGCAAGATTTGTTTATGCTATCTCTGATAGCTAGTGGGTGTCACTCCTTGTCATTATGTCAAAAAAGGGTGGCAAAAAACAAATATGTGTGGATTACAGGGAACTTAATGCAGCCACAAAAAATGATCACTTCCTCTTTCCTTTCATTGACCAAGTACTTGACACACTCTCAAGGAAGTACTTCTTGATAGTTCAGTGAGTATAATCAGATCAAAATAATGCCTGAAGACTAGGATAAGACTACATTTACATGTCCTTAGCGTATCTACGCCTATTTTTTACTTTTATTCAGGTTATAAAATGCCTATGCCATCTTTCAAAACATTGTCTTGAGCGTTTTTTTTTTTGACATGTCCCATGATTATGTATAAATTTATACAAATGACTTCATGGTCTATGGAGATACATACAAAGAAGCCACTAAGAACCTAGAAAAAAAATTCAATGTTATCGAGACAAACGATTGTCCTTAAGTTGTGAAAAATGTTACATGTTGATGACAGAGGACATTGTACTAGGACACCATATCTCACCGACAAGAATAGAGGTAGATCTTGTCTAAATAGAAATAATAATAAAACTTGCCAACCCCATAAAAACAAAAAGATGTTCGAAGTTTGTTAAGACATGTTGGATATTACCATAGATTTATTAAAGACTTTAGTAAAAAAGTAACACCTATATTTGTTTAATTATCTAAAGATGTTGACTTTATATAGATTGATGCATGTCAGATAGCATTCCAAGACTTGAAATATCTACCAGTAACAATTTCAATGTTGCGAGTCCCAAATTGGAAAGTAGCTTTCTACATCCACACAAACGCTTCTAATATAACACTTGAAGTTGTTCTAAGATAAAAATTAAGGATCCTTGAACTATGTTATATACTTTATCAGCCAGAATCTTTAGGGAATTGAGCTCAATTACACCATGACAAAAAAAAATTGCGGTGGTATGTGTCACCAATAAATTTAAACATTATATTACCAGATAATTTATTTTTATTCATATTCACCATCCTACAATCAAGGATTTAATGAACAAACCAATAGTCAATGGTAGAACAATTAGATGGTTATTGGTTTGACATTATTATTTTAGATAGATCAGTTAAAGCTATTGTAATTGCAAATTTTCTATCAAGACTAACATCTGAAGAACACAATCCATTAGTAAATGGTGCATTTCTTGATGAACATATTTTTGCTTTGTCTGTTAACACTCACTGGTTTGCAAACATTGCTAACTATTTATCTGTAGGGTAATATTTGATTGACAATATTTTTGGTGCAATGTTCTAGTTAATTGGCAACTATCTAGTTGTTTTGTCATCCAATATTTTTAGGATAATATTTGATTGGAAACTATTTAGTTGTTTTGTCATCCAATATTTTTAGGATTATATTTGATTGGCAATATAATCTTTAGGATAATATTTGATTAGCAAATGATCATTCAAAAAGATTTTGTTTTTTAATCTTTTAGCGCCTTTGTGCATAAATATCTTATTGGCAATATGTTTGGAGGAGAAGTCATTTGGATGAGAATTCCACGCACTTTGTTGTGTGTATAATCATAAAAATGGAAAAATGATTGTGCTAACTACTTGAAGGGATAATCCGACAAGGATTACCCTGAGGATTCAATCCCCGTCTAATTAGAGTTTTTTCTTTATTTTCCATGGTTGAGATTTGTGCATGTAGCAATCTTTTAACACTTTGGGATAAACATCATAAATATCTCTCCACGTAGATTTTTTCCTTTGGAAAATTTCCCCTCTAAAAAATTTCATCGTGAAGTCTTGGCCTTAGTTTTTTCTTTCTATGTTTAATGTTAACCAATCTTTGAAGCTATATGTTACTGTGTATATTTTGAAACATTTAATTAAGATTTTTTCACTAATTTTATACTCTTAGTTTGAAATTATATGTAGATGGTTTAACTTACTTGTAGTGTTAAACATTTTACCTCTTACATTTAGGTATACATGATATCTAATATTCCATTCAACAAAGTGATTAGTCTATGTTTTCATTCCTTTAGGAAGAGCAAAAGATAAATACCTTTCGAATTTTGCATTTTATGTATTTTCCTTCACTCTTCACCCAAAGCATTTGAAGATATTGAAATAGGAGAGTCAGCTTGATCATCAGGTTGTCCAAGTCAAAATGCCTAAGCTTCCCATTTGTACACTTTGATTGCGGGTGCAAAATTTTCACAGTAATAATTAGTCAATTAAATATGTAAACACTATTTTTCATAGCTTTTAACTTACCTGGTAATCTTCATTAAGACTAATTCTTTTCCTTTTCACATTTATAAACTTTGTAACTTTTTCATAATTAAGAAAAAGACCTCTCATTTTTTTAAAGACAACATTTGCACATGTGCTAGTTAGGGGAGTTCAAAAACAAAGTAATACATCAAATTTGAATAAATTTTTTAAGTCGTGATAAACTTGGAAAAGTAAAGGCAAGTTTCTCCTTAGCATTCATGATAGGGGTTAAATTTAATAGTGCTAAAATAATTTGTAGTAGTTATATGTCCATCATGAAATTGTCATCAACATAACAATCATTATTTTTATCCCTTTTTTTCATCTTAAGTGTGTTGATCAAGGAATGCCCTACAAAATAAAAATGAGAAATAAAGCAATAGCTCTTCATAAACATATGTATGAAGTAGAAATAAGACTAAATATTATAAACATGGTGTCAATGAAGGTAACCAAGTTGTTTTGATTCTTGTTGGCATGTTATGTATCATTGTAGTTGTTCTTAATGTTCTCATTGTCATCCTTCACATTTACCGTGACCTTTAATTCTTTGAGAGTGTCCATTTATGAAGTGCTAGTCATGTAATTGTTATCAACATAAAAATCATTATTTTTCTCCTTTTCTTTTCATCTTCAAGTGTGTTGATCATGGAATGCCCCACAAAATAAAAATGAGAAATAAAGTTATAGCTCTTCATAAACGTAAGTATGAAGTAAAAATAAGACTAAATATTATATACATGGTGGAAATGAAGGTAACCAAGTTGTTTTGATTCTTGTTTGCATATTACAACGACTTTTCTAGACCGGATTTGTTTGTAGGATTTGTCAAAGTGTATATTTCATGTGTTTGATTTTGCCTTAACACCTTGCAATATATTATCATTAGTTATATATTATCATAGTTGTTCTTAATGTTCTTATTGCTATCCTTCACATTTATAAAGTGTTAGTCATAAAATTGTCATCAACATAACAATCATTATTTTTCTCCTTTTCTTTTCATCTTCAAGAGTGTTGATCATGGAATTCCCTACAAAATATAAATGAGAAATAAAGAAATAGCTCTTCATAAATGTAAATATAAAGTAGAAAAAAGAGTAGCTATTATAAACATGGTGGAAATGAAGGTAACCAAGTTGTTTTAATTCTTGTTGGCATATTTCTTACTTTATTAAGGAAAATGCAGATTAAAAGGTAATGATGATCATCCTCAACTCCGTTACTATCATAAATTAAAATTCAATTTATTTGATTGCAATCTCTATAACAAGAAACATAGAAGCATGATTAAGAGGAAATGTTAGTATTAACAATTCAATAACTTCTAAGGTAATGTATCACCAATCCATATAAAATTGTAACTATAAAAAAAAAAGATCGTCAATACAAAGTTAAAAACTAATTCCCACAAACTAAATAGCAGCGTGTGTTGATTATCATTATTCAATAAAGGCCAAAGTTTGGACTAATGGACAGAGCCACAATAGAAATTGACAACATCAAAAGGTAGGGGTTGACCATAGTTATATCTCAAATAAAATTCTTCCAATCCCTGAATGTTGTCCCTACATTCTCTTTCAACTGTTATTCCAGAATGAAAGACAATGGTGACGCTAAATATAAAGTTTAATATATCTTCACTGGCAATAATTCTCTCTGCAACAAAATTTAAAACGAAATAATCTTGCCTCGAATGAAGAAGATCGTGTTTTTTTCACGTTCTATTAAATTATAAATATTAAAATGAAACATAGTTGATACTTCTGCAACACAACTCCAACTATGACCCTCTACTCACTCCGCCTATAGGCATGCGCATGACACCTTTAACAATATTCTTTGTTAGTTTGTGTTGTAGACACATAAAATTAATCATTAAGTGTTTGACAATATTTAATCTTGACATCCTTGTCTTATTTTAGTCTATTCATCATTTCATTAACTCGTAATCTATAAGAGAGCCTCTATTATCTTGCAAGCACAAAAAAACATTATATAGACATCCCTATTTCAAACCCATTCATCGCTATTCAATGTATATACCACTGTCAAACATGTTCCAACAATCTATGGTCTCATCATACAAGTCCACACTATGTTGGACAGAGCCGCACTGCAACCTTGTCCTCCACAGTCTAATGGTTACTTTTTCAAATTAAGACGTTTCACAATGGCTCTCTCACACATTTTTTGAAGTTAACATAAATATTCTAAAAGATTCTCTTATATAAGCTCATTAAGGCTTCTCCAAATACAACTAACAATCACATTGTAATTTTACTCCACGTTGAATAAAATGACACTATTTCTTCCAATTTCAATTCTACAGCATTTTAAGTGTCATAAGACAAGACTAAATATATTTTATTACGAATCAAGGGTATCAATTTTCTAGCTTAAATCATAAAATTGCACAATCACGGATCTCACAATCACCATAGGAAGAAGAACTACACCGACATAAAACCTATTTGGACTATGCAGGCAACACTCAAATTACGTGAAGTTTTATAATGATAGCTCAGTTATTCCCCTTATCTGTTGCCTCCCTTTGCATTTGATCTCTATTTTGTTTGTTGTATAAGAATAAAGTTTCATCTTTTGCAAGTCTTTCATGTGTAACACATAACATAGATTTTATCAATCAACCCTTGCAGACAATCGTATAAACCTCGATTAGGAAATCAAGGGCATAATCAACCAAAACACAACTACAATCTATAGACAAGGTCGCATTGCACCCATGTCCTCTTTTTGCAGACTTGTTCAATCACAATTTAAATTCCTACATTCAATCACAACACAATGCACAAGTCCTACCAAGCAATTTTCAATCATAGTCAGCAAAAGATATGTTTTGAGGTTTGCATATTTGTAAGCCCTTTTACTATTTTTAACAAATTCCAAATTTTGTCAAATTATATAGCATTTTGTATTTCATTATTAGATCTATATATTCTAGCATTCAAATTTCAGTAGTTTAATAACTATTAATTTGATTCACTTTAGTTAAAAAGAGATTAACCAGTTGCATAAACAACTCAACAAGTTGTTAGCCTTTATCGGTGAAATCCATGGAAATAGAGTGATTATCGCTAAAATCCATGGGAATAAAGTGAATGGCAATGAACATACAAACAATGAAACAAATGAATATTGAAGATTGATGGGCGACAAAAGAACAAAACAAACACTAACCCTAAAAACATGAATTTCTACAAACCCATGAATTTCCATTGCAAATTTGAAGCTTTTTTTTATTAAATTTGTTTTTGAAATTCATGACAAATTTTAACACAAATTTCAAAGAATCTGACAACATTTGTTGGCATTAAACGAATTTTGAACTTCTAGGATTAAATGCAACAAATGCGGCTACACAGACTACCACCATTACTAAGGTAAAAGATGGCATTCAACTAACTTCTCTTTGAACCTACAATTAGGTTAAGGAGTGTGTGATTCTTTAAGGATATCATGTTTTACCTTAGAATGTGTGCTTGCTACCATATCATATTTACCTTTAAAATGTATGCTTGTTTACATCTTCATGGGACTTTCTACATCTTGTAGAATAGAAAGGTCCTCTCATCCTTTACATATCCAACCAATTTTTTGCTTCCCATCTAGACTCACCTACAGATATTCCAAGCAATTCCAATACCTAGAGTAAGGATTATGCAACCATATCATTTATCTCTTCGTATAATAAATTTCAAAGCCCAAACCTTTAACTTGCTTGCTTTGCATGTTGATCTATCAAGGTCTCCTATGATGCAAAATATTGCAAATTTTGCTTTTTTGTCCAGCTGATGAAATGTTGTTGTAATGAGATCGATATTGCCCTGGAAATAAGGTTAAGTATAAAGCTATCCTAGGAAAATAAAATAAGAATACATCTTTCAGCTATTTAAGGGAAATAAAAATAGGAAAATATAATTCTACTCTAGGAAAATAAAGCAAAGCAAATAAAACCATTAAAGGCCATAGGTATGGAAAAGATGACTCTACTCTAGTAAAGCAAAGAAAACCATTAAAGGTCATAGGTATATTGTCTATCGATAATTTTGTTGTGTCTTGTTCTTTCAGTAGAATAAGGCAAGGATTGATGTTTAAAAGATTGATTTAAGTTTTTTTTTTTTATATTAATAAAACAAATTTTAATGTTTTAGAAGAATAAAGCAAAGATTGCTTTAGCATGAAACAAATATGTGTTATTTTTGGAGAGGTTCTTTGCTTTAAAATATGGCAAGAAATATTGTAATAAAGGATATGAAAATTCGAAATGAAATTATGCAATTTCCCTCGTACTGAAGATTGGTTTTCAGAATTGGGAGTAGATCACCCGTGAGCTTGAGCTGTTCTGCTTTTTCATGATAAAAAGTTATCTTAAATCTTTTTCCCTTCAAATAGCTAAAATCTATATTTCAAAATTTTATGGAAAATTTCTTTTCCAAAATCTTATTCATTTCAGTTTAGATTTATCTAGGCTCATAACAGTTGCCTCAATGGGCAATGCTTGAAAGTATGCATGCCAACATTTCTTTATCATAAATGCATCATAGCTTCTTGTCAATTCAACTTTCTGCTCTCAAAAGTGTTTGGTTGCTGATTTTGATGACAACTATTTTTCCTCATCCATCACATTCCACCATAAATCAATATGAGAAATCTAGGAATCTATGCATAAGGCTAGAATTCAACACCTTTCATTTTCGTTGCTTATGTCCATTTGCATTGATCTTTCTTTATAAAATTGGTAGGGTATATCACAAGGACTCCAAAACCCTTTATAGTTTTTATAGAAAGTGTGTAGCCCGTTATATCATATCAACCATGTTACATTCTTTGAAATGATCCATCCAAGGATCGTTTAAAGCTTAGTTGGATCACCTTTGACTCCCTCCTTGCTAATTATGTGTCCCAAGTACACGAGCTTCTTACTCTTTGCATAATCAAACTGTAATTCTTTGCAAATAAGGAGTTTAGTCTTGAGAGTTTATTAACAGTTTCAAAGTTGTTCACATGATCCTTCCTAGTTCTACTATAAACAAGGTATCATTAAATAAAACCAAAACATGCTTCCTGGAAAAGGTCTTAAAAATTCATTTATTTCAAGTTTAAAAATAATTGGAGCTTGGTGGAGTGGTAAGTTGGCACACTGCAGAGAGACCAAGGTTCAAACCCATTAGACGGGCCCTAGGAACCCCTCTCCACAAGAGGACGGAATCCCTCTCCATGAAAGGGACCCGAGGGGGGCGGGAGCAAAGAAAGGAATTGTAGAAGACCTCATTCAATTAAAAATTAGAGCATTGATTAGCCCAAAATGCATTGCTCAAAATCTAATTTGAACAAGCTCTGGAAACAAGTACACTTTTTGAACCACAAACACAATCATCGAAACCTTCTAGGAAGGGGAAAACAATATAAACACTGGCTGATTCTTAACAAAAATGAATTTTATAATATACACTTAACTTGAAGCTCAATAGCATTACAAACTATAAATTAGGCTTAATCCCAATTGGCCTAATGCATCAGCACAATGTCATCACTTAATGCAAGTACAAATTCCAAAATGAATGAGGACAATAGCATGTACTATCCCTAAAAATATATTAGTTAGGATCAATTTATACAAACACGTTTGAATGTAGTCTAAGTAGGCATGTCACTCCCAACGCACTAATCTTTCCCTATAAAACAAATTGCAAGAAAAATAGGTTGCAGCTATTTCCCAACGTTTAACACACTAAAAAGACATTCAAATGCAATTTCAAGGGTTTTCTTCCACAAAAATACTTTTTTGGAACTGAAATACACTGACAAGCCAATGGAAATGGTTCGAAAAATGTTGTCACAACTTGGACACATTTTTCAGCAGTTTCAATTTTGCAAACAGCTTACAAAACAATAAAAGAGGCGTGGAGTTTCCTATGACTTAATTCAGAATCCATAGTGCCCATGATAAATTTGAAAATCTATCTTTAATTGGACACTTTCCCTCACCTTTATTTGATGATAACCATATCATAAATCAATCTTTGTAAATATTGACGCACCATAGATTGAGCAACTAGATCATCTATAGGATTGAATGGGGCATCTACTCTTAATGGTCCTCTTAATAAACCTCGATGGTCTAATGCACATATAATGAACCTTCCTTTCTAATCATTATCAACACCGCTACAGATGCAAAAGCCTCTTCAAAGTACTAAATGCCCCATATCCAAAACTCTGGGATTATTTTTTGAAATTCATCCTAGTATATCTTAGGATACTTGTAGGGTGCGAGCGGGCAGGGGGAAGGGGGCAGGTAGGGTTGGCGGGCGGCAGCAAATGACCATTTTGGACCCAGGTTCCCACTTGATCATGTATTCATGTCCCTTATCTAGTGGCAGCCTGTGGAGAAGGTTGTGAAAAAAAAAAGCATACTAATCAACAAGCTGCTGCACTTCCTTTTCTCCTTTGGAATTTGTGTTTCCACCTTGACATGCAAGCCTTTCATAGAATTACATTCAGAGCTATGACACAGTTCATCTTTTACAAGTTATTTGTCTAATTTTTTAGCTGAAATCAGTTTATTTGCACCTCATTGCAGCTCATAAATATTTATTCAGAATTGCCTAAGATCTTCAACCACTGTACCCTCAGCAAATCGGCCCCTACTAGGGCTACAACATAAAAATCAGAATTCAATCCGTAATATTCCAACTACAATGTCCCTCATAATATCACTGGCCATTGATACCTAGAAATCTTTTGAAAGCAAACAACTCTTAGGCACACTCACATCACCAAATTTCAGTCTATCATGTTACGAGTTTTGTTGGTATCAATGATGGTTAACATTGTTCTTCCCTGCAATTTGCTCTTTACTCAGAGTTTGTTATCAAATGGCTCCTAAGATAGCACCAAGGGAGACTGTTGGGATCTATTGGTATCTTCTATTTCTCTTGTTTTTCATGATCATTTCCGGCCATCTCATCATGATCTCATCAAGAAAGTCAATCATGTCCAGCCTCCCAGGTACATTGCACTTGCATGCCTTGGACCAAACCTCTATACAACTGAAACATAGCCTTTATAGCATAAACAAGAAATAGTAACAAGGTATACTATTCTTTCTTTCAACTTTCCAAGAATAGAGATAAGAGATTACTTCGATTTTTAACCCTTTAATGCGACAAGAGTTGACAGATATTTCTTGGTATCTTTTATTGCTCTTGTTTTTTCATGATCATTTATGGGCATCTCATCATGATCTTGTCCATAAAGTCAATCATGTGCAGCCTCCCGGGGACCTTGCACTTATGTCCCTTGGACCAAACCTCTTAATAATTAGAACATAACCCTTTCTAGCATAAATAAGCAATAGTCACACGATATATTATTCTTTCTTTTGACTGTCCAAGAATAGAGATAAGAGATTACTTAGATTTTTAACCTGTTAATGAAACAATCATTAATAGAGACTTCCGTCTCATTGCCAAGTGGCAATCTCCTCCCTCAGGGTTTGCAAAATCAAATTTTAATAGAGCTTCAAAGGGCAAGCCGGGATTGGCTGGACTGGGGTGCTTTATAAGGGACCAAAACAGGTGTTTTTGGAAGCTGCGTCATTTCTCATTCCTCGAGGCACAAATAATAAGGTCAAAGCAATAGCTCTTCTTGATGACTAGCCGTTGGGTATGGAATTCAATACCTTATGGTGGAGAGTAATTCAATGATAATAATCAATGCAATGAAGAAGGGATCCACTCCTAACTGGAAGATCAAAAATATCCTAGCATATGCTAAAGCACTATTTCCAGGATTTGCTGAGGTTAGATCTCAGCATTGCTATAGAGAGATCAACAGCCTCACTGACTTCCTTGCTAATATAGATGTGAACCAAGACCCTATTGCTTGTGTCTTCAGCCCCTCTCCAAAAGAAAGGCCCATGCTGCCCAATCTTCTAATCAAGGACTCCCTTGCCCTGTAAGGAAATCCACTTGAATCAGATTATTCATCGGTCATATATTATATGTTAGAACAAATATATCTTTTAAATTGAGATTTTGAAACACTTAATCAAAGCTAGTTGAGCTCCAGCCACATAACTTTTGCATCACGGTTTGTGTGGCATGCTTGATTGGACACCCTAAGCAACTTGATCTGCCTACCTTTCTCGCCATTCCATCTCACTATTATTCTGTACTAAGTATGCTTTGGATACTGCTGCTTCACACGCTAAGGGAGGTAGATAAATCAGGTGATGTTAATCTTTGCACAATACTACTACTAAGGTGCCCCGGCACACTACCTCTCAGCAACGTGAATCTGCTCCTCCTCAAGTCATGGATCTGCTCCTTCTCGGCATTGTGGATCTACTTCGCCTCGACTACTTCCCAGGCCGTAAGAATAGGCACACATTATAAGTTTCTTCGCTGCCACGGAAGTTTCTTTGGCCTTGAATGTTAAGAGGGATTCTAAGGGAAGTGTTTTGCTTCCTCCTACGATTACCCAGCCTGGTCCCTTCAGCTATAGACACTCTTCAATTAGCATTATTAAATTTTGCATTGGTTCTTTCATAGTGATAGACAATGGCACAAATGATTCCTCTATCCCAGCCATGGTCAGATATGGTTGATAGGACTATCATCCAATTTTTCTGACTTTAATCAACCCATGCTCTTCGGGGGTTCTTGCTCCCCCGACATGGCTATTTGTATTGACCTTAAACACATCGGTTGGGGCTTTATTGTTTTGGGTTTACCTCCCCTCATTTATTTTCAGTGTTTTAGTTCTTTTTTATTTTGTTGGTCTTTGATCCTAGGGTCCTTTTACCCTAGCACCTTCTATTGTAATTAAATGTATTCTCAAGTCTCATTGACCTATATAATTTCTTTCTTTATTTTCTTTCTTGTCTTTCTGCGTCCTCTCTCCTCTTCATTATATCTTCAGGGTCCTTTATGGTTCTGCTATGTTCAATGCTATTCTTTGTTTTTGGGTATCTGCGGAGGATCATTTTAGCTGTGGTTGTTTCAAAATTATAATTATGTGGCACTGGGTAATGCAGTATTATCAGAAGAAAATCACTGACAATGGTCCAAGGGATACTCCCTATGCTGGTACTATATCAGACTGTTACCTCATAAGGACTTTTTATATTGGGGATGTAGGCACCATGGCTATGACCAATGCTGTTATGGGTGATGATGGCTAGGTAACACAGGTGAGAAGAATAAAAGCATCAATTAAAGAAGATTTCAAGAGTGAAGTGGCAGTTATGGTTAAAAATGAGGCCATTTATAACTGGATCTTGGACCGGGTCTCTAGAGCCATTGAATATCCCACAAGTTGAATTGCAGGCAGACATTGAAGAGGAACCGGAGACCAGAGCTGAGGTTGCTACATTGAGGTAGGAAATCCAGACGGTGCATAACAAACTGGAAGTTACGCACATTCATTATGTGGATTTTATCCAATATGTCAAAGATTCACAGTTTGTACACATGTGAGGTCTGTTAGACTTATCGAATTCAATGACCATGCCCATTCTCAAGCAAATTTGAACAATGTACCTGTCTCCACGCCGCCGTGCTTCTTTGGAACCTGGTGTAAGGTTTGGATTAAACCCTGACCAAAAGAAAAGAAATGATGGCAAGGATGAAAATGGGGCAAGCCCCTTGATTCAGAATCCACCCTTGGACCAATTTAACAGTGAAATGGCCAAAAACGTGGACATGAGCATGGAAAATAAGGCTCCAGCCTCCATGGAGCTCTAATGATCAATAATCAGCCCTACCTGGCCATCAAAGGAAATGGAATTATCAACTGTTTGGTCGGGCAAGTTTGATTTGTGGTCGGTCTTATTTTTTCCTATTTTCAGTTGTGGTCTCTACACCTTTTGATGGTTCTGTTCAAGTAAAATCTAGATGTTGTAATATGTGGGGTAAACAGCCAATATTAGAAGTATGGGTTTGAGGCTTATTATGATCCAATAATATTATGTGAATCCATAATTGACCGCCCTCTTGGATTTATGTTGGGTCGGGCTCCATTTTTTGGGGAATTTTGTAATACATTGTGATGATGGTTTTTGGCATAGTGGGGTTGATCAGGGCATATGTACAGACCTATGGTATTCGAATATGATTGAGAATACTCTGTGGATTCTGTGTTGTTTCTTGTTGACTGTAGTTTGAAGATTTCATAATTGCATCCCTCTGTTGTCAGCTGCTCCTCAGAAAATACTCCATGGTGGGAAAGCCTATTTTATGTAGCTGTATCGTCAATCCTCCATGCTCCTTGGCAGAAAGCTTTCTAAGGTTTCTCACATTGAAAAAGAATATGCAGTTCTATAAAAGAGATCTTCTGTTGCTATCAATTATCTTTTTAATTGCACGATTTTATATGTAGAAGGTTGTGACGCAGAATGCAGGTACACTGATAAAAGTTAAAACAAAAGGCATACCCTGTTTAATCTATTTGAATTTCTGGTCTTTTGACCTGATTTTGGCCTATTTTCCCTTGTTGAATTGGAAACTCCTTTTAGGGATAGGAAGGACGTTGCAACCCCCGCTTTGACCTATCAAAAAATTTTAAAAAAAAAATTACTTGGACTTCTTATCAGCTTTAGCTCTCCCTTTATTGTTGGATTAGGTTCCAAGTGCAGTCTTGACGTTATGGAAACTTCTAACACCTCTGAATAGGATTCAGTTTGCTCGAAAACAACCTCAAGTGTAATTGGCTTAAAACCTTGGCATACTCCCACATGCACTCCTATCCATCAATGAACATGACAACCACAAGCTGAGGAAAAAATATTTTCAACAAGCCTATGATAAATAGATGTATCATCAATCCTCCTTGCATCTTGGCTGAAATATTTTTAAGAATTGTTGCGTTTGAAAGGAATATGCAGTTCTGTAAAAGAGAGCACCTGCTTCTATCCACTGATCTGTTATTTACACAA
Organism: Torreya grandis; assembly: GCA_037957365.1. NCBI lineage: Eukaryota > Viridiplantae > Streptophyta > Pinopsida > Cupressales > Taxaceae > Torreya > Torreya grandis. Next base: position 2,436,263 of record JARHVA010001864.1, on the reverse strand, counting down.
TTTTGTATGTCCTTTCCAATCATTGGGACTGCAGAATAGAAGGCTGTGAAATGCACTTGGACTGATAAAAGCTAGTATAAAAGGCAAACCATATCTAATCTATTTCAATTTCTGGTTTTTTTCACCTCATTTTGGCCTCTTGCATTACAACCCCCTTATCTATAGTTAAAGAGGGGGTTGCAATGCAAGAGGCCAAAATGATATATGTATCTTCCAGATCAACATCTGGTTTGATTTCAGTTAGAAATGGGTCAAGTGGATCCTGTGCCACTTCTATAGAAAATTTTGCATTAGGCGTATCATCCTATGTCTAGAAGGAATCAGCACAGGGATCCAGTCATTCATTTGAAGGTTTTCTGTACTACCTGAATCTGGTCTAAGTTCCGATTTGTTCATCTCTAGTTTTGCTATTCTGGAGCGAACCAATGCTATCCATTGGCGGATAGGTTTCATCCACTGGCCAATAGGTTTCATCCACTAGATAACGGAATTTATCCATTGGACAATGGAATTCCAAATCCATTGGCCAATAAGTTTCCAAAAAGAAGACACTTTTGTTGGATTACCAAAATGTAGTTCAGTTTATGTTACATACATGGTTAAGAACCAGTTTTGTCTTCAGTATCATAAGATTGGGGATTAGATTCATACCAAGATCTCAAGCAAAAGGGATATAGAATCTTAATTTGAAACCCTTCTTTCACAGTCTTTCAACCAGTTTGTACTTTGTAGGTATGTTTGGGTCTGTCAATTCATACCCATCATAATTGCACTACATATGCATTACTTTACTCAAGTTTTACCAATCCTGCTCCCACTTGGGGACCTGAAAAAATAAAGCACTAACAATATTTTTGGCTATTATCAATGAAGGTAATATCATTGTTTTCTAAGATATGATTGAGTAAATAATATTTTTATTTCCATTTTTTTCGGAGGATTTTGCGATTTTTTAAAATGAAATCTTCGTCTACTCTTTAGGTTTCGGTTCATGACATCTTGTTTTAGTCATCTCATTTGGTCTGTCAAAGAGACTCGCTGTGGTTTCATTGTCCAACAGTTCAACAATGAAACTTTACGTCTTTGAAAACATAGGGCTCCTTTGACTAGGAGTCGACAAAAATCTCCCTGGTGCAGATAACTAAACACATATCTTTTGACATTGGGTCATCATCATCCTTTTAACCCTCTTCTTCCACTCCTCCTTCAGCTTCTTTAAACTGTTTTAATAAGTCAAAGTTTAGAATTCCTTTTATATTTTGTTCTTCCCTTTCATTTTATTGTCGTTCTTCAATTTTTTCAAAGGGTTTACAGTTTGCATATTTTGAGTTTTTATTTGGACAATTCTCAAGGGAATCTTTGATATTCATATTATCATATACGCCTGATATTGGTAAGCCAGGCCATGTGGGCCAAATAATTTTACTAAAATCTTGAATTTGTGGTTGATGTTCATTAAAAATGTAATTATCCATGAATGTCATGAATGTCTCATAAAGAACAAAAAAATCTATAAAGATCTTCATCGGGAATAATTTAGTTCTCCCTTTGTTGTTGGATTACGTTCCAAGTGCAGTCTTGACTTCTAACACCTCCGAATATGATTCTGTTTGCTGAATAACAACCTCAAGTATAGTTGGCTGGAAACCTTGGCATACCCCCACAATGACTCCTACCCATCAATGAACATGACAACCATAAGTCGAGGGGAAAATGTTTTCAACCGACAAGTTGGCTTGGAAAAATTCCCTTAAATAGTACACCACAATGACTTCTTTCATATTCTTGAGGGCCAAGAAGAAGCCATGGCTATAAAACTCAAAGATATGGTAGAACTCAGTTACAAGTTGGTCCCATTTTTATTTCTAGACCACCGCCCTCTTCCCAGCATATAATTAAGTTCTTCACTTCTTGGGTGATTAATTATTCATACGAATAATGGGCTTGTATGTTAGAAGTATGAATTGTAAATTATAGATTACGAACGGTCCCAAACTACACAAAATTCAATCGGTGGAAAACTAAAGTTAAAGAGACATTTGTGAATGTATTTATTTATGGTTTGTTTAAGGTAGTCCCAAACTACACAAAATTCAATCGGTGGAAAACTAAAGTTAAAGAGACATTTGTGAATGTATTTATTTATGGTTTGTTTAAGGTAAGTGTAAGCGCTTAATGCAAATCTTTCCTGTGTGTCATGCTTACATTTTACTGTACTTTTCATGCTTGCATTTTTCTGTACATTTACAACATGTAGTATCCAAACCTGAGTCTTAAGCTTTTCAAGGCCATTTGCAAAAGAAATCATCTGTCGTCGTGTGAAACAATTTGCATTGAGTTTTGAATGTTAATTCCCTGGTTCATTTAGTAATTGAATTGTTTGTGGCAGTGTTCATATATTTGCCACTGTACAATTCAATAACATCAGCATTTTCCAGAAAATTTTGGAAACATGGGCATTGAAAGTGTAGGAGACCAACATTAGCTCAAGACTCCATTTAGAAGATATTCAAGCACTGTATTGCATTACCCGGTATCAGGGTCTCCATTTTGACATCATTAAGCAACAACAAATAAAGTAAATAAATATGCTAGTGAGACCTGGAGAGTGAGAGCATATCTTGTTAGAGTTTTGTGTTTGGAGCTATGGTGGAAGTTGACCAAGTGAGAACAAAGAATTTCAATTTATTGATGTTATAAAGCATTCATTCTTTCAAAGTTGGAATTTCTGCTTTTTTATTGAAGCATTCTAAATGCACAAGATACTATCGTGGCATACAAGCCATTTCTCGATAACTCGGCATTGACATTTATTAGCAAACATTGGAAATATTGTATGAAGACTGAGTATGTAGAGAACATTAATTTGTTAGGCCTTTTCACAATATAAAGATTTTTTGGCACATTTATTAATTGCAGGCATGAACACACCAGTTGATTTTGAAGAATGAAAGGCAATGTTTGAACAGAAGTGTAGCAGTTCAGTTGTTAAAATGTTCTTGTTCAAGCAAGGAAGAAAGTATTCACAGTGAGTGCGAATGAAGTGGACAAAGTACACCAAATAATTATGTATTTAACAAGGCATTGAGAAGCCAAACTTGAAATGGAGCATTGGGGAACAATAAATATAAGGGATATCATGAAGATGTTGGTGGTGTTTGAAAAAGAACAGTATAGAGACACTAGAGTTGAAAATGAATCACTGCCAAAAAATAATTATATAGAATATAAGAGTTCATTTCGATAGAATTTCATGCCCGTGGTTATGGCATTTTGACTTATTCATATATTGGATAGTAAAAAGTGCAATTTTTTTTTCATAGAAACTAAGATTTGAATGGTTACTTACTAAAAATGTGGTAAAGTAACCATTTGAATGGATTTAGAAAAAAGGTTTGGTGTCGGAAGTCTTTTAAATCGTGTAATCAAAACGTTTAATGTCGCTATGCCATAATTGTATGGTGTGGCATGGTTGGAAAATGTTGTCCATTGGCAGTGGTCATTGAGAGTGGTTGGTAAAAAAAAAAGGGGAATATTAATATGATGCCAACCCATGTTATCTGATGACGGTTACAAATATTATGTATTGGATCTTCGGTCAGAATTGGACAAATGAAGTTACATAAGTCAAGAAATTGGTCTCATAAAATAAAGTTTGTACTTAATTGGAAAAAGTATCTGTTTTATAAGTCAATTTGATACAGAATTTTTTTGGGAGTCCTAAAGTAACATCCAAAGTTAAATTGGAGTTGAAATCAGATTGGATTTTGAGTCAAATTTGGACTTAAAAAAGGCTGTGTTGAGGTCCTGCACAGTATAGTCTAGATGCAGGCAAGGTACAAGACCTTGGAAAGTAAGAGAAGCCAAGCAGATGGAAATCTATGTATGTTTGACCAGTCTTCTTTGAGATGATTAATTGGAAAGGTTGTTGCTAGGGCAATAAATTATCCATATGGATCGTGGATTTTGCATATTAGCTTTGTAAAAAGTAAATTAGTGACAAAAGATCACGACTTACCCAAGGTTGGGAATAATAGGAAACAGAAGTTGAGGACACATTTGTAAATATATTTATTAGTGGTTAATAATGAAGTGGATCCCCCATTAATGGGTTGGAGGTTTCTTCGTCCAAGTCCAGAGGGAAGAATCATGTGGAATGGATACCCCCTCCTCCTAGATGGTTTAAGTTGAATTTCAATGGCGCTTCCTGTGGTAACCCAGAAACATCGGGGGCAGGCTGTATTATCAAGGACTGATGTGGTTCTTTAATCAGAGCAGCCTCTCTTAAGTTGGTTAATGGCACTAATAATGAGGCCGAGGTGCAGGGGCTTGTTTTGGGGGTTGAGTTGGCTTTGCAATGTGGGGTGGGCAGGGTAATTCTTGAAGGGAATTCTATGATCACGATCCATGCTCTTCACATTAGGGGGGAAAAGCGTGGTCTCTTAAGAACATCCCTGAGCAAATTTGGCCTTTGTTGGAGTCTTTCTTGACATGGGAAGTGTTTCACTGTTTCAGGGAGGCTAATGTGGACGTGCACTTTCTAGCTAACCAGGGCATCTCCCAAGTTCTGGAGTTCAAGTCTAATAATGTGGTTGGTGCTTGGTCTGATAGCATTCTTGCACCTTTGGTGGACTTAGGCTAACAGCTCCTCTTAGCTTGTCACATCACCCTCCTAGTGAGATGGTTTTTTTCCCTTCTCAGTGGCGTTATTGTCACCATGCCTTTTAATTATGGCATGTGTGTGTATTTATTCTTTGCCATGATTGTTTAGCTTTGGCTTTTGAGTTTGGCATGGTTTGCCTTTTGCACCTCGTTTGCTCTGCGGTTTGTTGTGTTCATCAGCTTTTGGTTTATTGTCGTGGATCCTGCGATGGATTTGGCTATGGTTGCACTAGTGCTTTTCATCCAAGGACGGAAGCGTGAAATGGCTTTTGTTGGGGAGGCAATTGTTGGCAGGTTGAAGAAGATTTGTTGGGTGCCCAAGGGTTAAGTGCTACAGGCTATTCAAACGGTTTTGGGCGATGTCTACATCAATCTCTATTGCATGCCCAATAGGTGTTCGTTGTTTTGGTGTTGATCAATCTACAAAAGGTGTCTTTTGACGCCACCTTTGTTAAAAGAGATCTTGTTACTTTCCCTAAAGTGCGGCGATTTGCCTTGAGGAGCTATTGTGAGGTTTTGGTGAAATTTTTGAAGCTCATTTATTGCATATTATTTCTGATTAATATTTGCACTATTTTTGCAAGAGTGAACTAAAGTGATATGTGGCCAAAAGTTGAAATAAAAAACATAATAGAATTTGATTACCTTGTTGCCCCGAGGGTAATGATCCCCCAAATCCCATGCTATAACTCTCCAATCATGCAAAAAAAAAAATCAGCTAAGTACCATCTTGTAAACTTACCATGATGTGAGGCCTCAAGGTAGTACAACTCAACATATATGGGCGATGGATTTGGCAGTGGTTGCTCTAGTGATTTTCATCCAAGGACGAAAGCGTGAAATGACTTTTGTTGGGGAGGTGTTTGTTGGCAGGTTGAAAAAGATTTGTTGAGTGCCCAAGGGTCATGTCCCCTTTTCATATAATTTTAATAATTAATAAAATTGTCCGATTAGTGATTTTATTCATTCGAAAATATAAAACAATTTAATTAATTATTAAAATAGAACTATCTTGGATCATTATTCGAATTATCGAAAAAGAGGTTTAACCATTTTGATAATTAGAGTAATTTTAATGATTATTCTAAGGAGTTTTATAATTAATAAATTGCTTGAAAAGGGATTTTTATCACTTTTATTATTAGAGCAATTTAATTAATTATTTAAGAACCTAATATCAAATAATTATTTAATTTGCCAAAAAAATAATTTTAATTACTAGTTTATTAAGACACGTTATTAAATTAATTCAAAACGGCCTAAAGTGAAATTGAAAAGAAGCTTGGGAGCTAAAACAAAAGAAAGGAAAAAATATTCTAAAAAAGACAAGTGAGATTTATGAGGTATTTTACCTCTCCAAGGTGGTTTGCCCTCCTTTTGGAAGGTACAAATACAAGGTGAAGATCATAATTGAAGACGTTGAATTTGATAATTGTTTCTTCATACTTGAAGAAGCTACTAGGATGCATGCCCAATAAGTATTCACAGATTTGGTTTTGATCATTCTACAAAAAGTGTCTTTTGACGCCATCTTTTCTAAAAGAGGTTTTGTTATTTGCTTTGAGATGTTGTGAGATTTTGGTGGATTATTTGAGGTCCATTTGATGCATAATAATTCTAATTATCATTTGTATTAATTTCCCAAGTATGGCAACTTGTTTGAGATTGAAGGGTTTGATGTTTAAAGAGATAAATTCTGAAAACTAAGGTTTTTAAAATTTTGGAGCAATTTTTTATGACCTTCCCATGGAAAGAAAATTTTGAATTCATTTTTATATGATAATCATTGATTTTGTGATCAGTTTAAGCTCTTATTTGCATCATAATTCCAAATATTGAGAGTTATGAATTTTTAAAATTTTCAATTGTTCGTAGCAAATAATATTTGTTAAGAGCAGATTTGCAAGTGTTTCATTCTGATTTAATTATTGCAATATTTTTTTAAATATTGGCGATTGGATTGGACTAAGCTTGAGCACGGATTAGAATGGGAAAGAAGGATTTTAATTCAGCTATGGCGCTAGTGTTTGGAGGATTGAAACATACATTTCAAGCTCTTTCTTCTTTACGGCAAGAGCCACTGGTGGCCAAAATCACAAGGTATTTATTTGTCATTCATTTCAAGGTGAATTGGAGTTAATTTTCAGTTTGAAGGTGCAATTACAACAGCTAAGGTTCGTTGATTTTACTAAATTCAAAATTCAGAAATTGTGGATTTTCGGAAAAACCCCTTTTTGTTCAAATCGTCTCATTTGGGGACATTACAGTAGTATCAGAGCACCGATCTTGTCCACCTGTGAAGTTTGGTTGCAAGCAGATTAAAAAAAAATTGTGTTATCATAGAAGAAATGGAGAAAAAAAGCTCTACAATGCAGGTAGAAGGCTAGGGGACCTATGTCAACCAGTGAAAGATGTAATCAACACCTTGGAAGATGTAGAAAATAAGTTATTCAAAGTAGATCAATCACAATAAGTCCATGGAGTGGGCGGTGTAGCCCTCAAAGACTTACTTGGTTCAACATGAATTATTGAGAGATACAGATGAGGTAAGACTCTTGGTTACTAGTTGTATTAATGATGTTTTAAGACTAACGGTTTTCAAAGTTCCCTATAGTGATAAAATCATGAGGGAGATATTTTCATTGATTGTGAAGAGCTTCCAAAATCTCCAAGAAGACAAAGGACACTCCTTGGCTAGAAGGGTCAACATCTGGCAACTATAGCTTCAACCAGGTCATGTATTTTGATATTAGATATGGAATGTGATGAACTTATTGTTAAGATGTTTCAACATTTCTTTGCAATTGCTTGTAAGAATCCTCCCAAAAATGTTGTAGTTTCTATGCAAAGAATCTTGACCTTGACACTCAATGAGAGTGATGATCTTTCCAAGCCATTATTATCTATCTTGTTGACAGATTTGGGGCTAGAAAAGGAAAATTTTCCAATTGCACATATGTTATTTGAAAATGTTGCAATTGATTGTGAGAAAAAATTGAGGCCTTATTTGATAGTGGAGCATGTAGAGGAAGAGAGTACCGAACTACATGGAGAGTTGGAGAAAAAAAATGAAATGGCAGCCCTTCATTAGGGTTCCTATGAAGAGGCCAATGAAATAGAAAAATCAAAATTAAAGGAGTAAAGTTAGCTACAAAAATATGACACTTTGGGGCAGCCTAGAATGAAAAATTGTGAGAACCAAAAATCTGTGTTTTTGGAGCAGCAAAGAGGGCTGCAAATGATGGATGAAAATGAGGAGATGCTAGGTGCTTTGGCGCAGCCACGTACCCCAAACTTTGGTATTCAAAAAGATGATGTTGGAAAAGCCAAAGAAATTGAGATATTCATAGAAAGGTATGAGTTGAATAATGATTTTTATTTGGTATCTAATAATTGTTCAAATTTGTTGCATGACTCTAGATTTGGTGAAAGAGCTTGGAAGGAATAATTTGTAATCACAAATAAGAAAGGAGTGCAAGCCTTGACAAGGTTGGATGGCACAAAGGGGTTTCTTGATAGATCAATGCACAATGAGATGAAGGAATGCTTGAAGGTAATGATTGCTGATTTTTATTCAACCCCAATCAAATATGCGATAGAAGTAATAAAATCAAGAGTTGCAAGGGTTGCCAACCATGAAGAAGAAATGAGGGGCACTAAGGGAAAAGAGGAACTCTTCCTTATCAATTCCTGGGTTGGGCATGATAAGTTTTTGTTATGGTTGTGGGATCCAGGTGAGCACTATAAACATAATTTTGTTATGTTGTTATGTTGTGAAACAAAGGACAATGTTTGGATCCTCATGGAAAAGAGCATAAGCAAGAAGCACCATAATCCAAGAAACAAGGGAAGAGCTGTAAGTAATAAATTCGTTGTTGTTTTTCACATTTTTAGTTTGCTTCTCACTAAAAATTTTGTTGCCATGAAAAGTGTTGGCCTTAGGAAGGTGTGCCTCTCACACCCCAACACCTTGGAAGTGATTTCTACATGTATGAGTGGTTTTCCAGCCACTATTAAGGGAATGTTGAAGGAGAAAAAGGCATGTTACAGCCATGATATGAAAAAGCTATGACACCACAAGGGAGCCCATGTCATGCTCATGAGGCATGATGAAGTGATTGTAAAAGTGTTGTTAAACACTGATGATTTCACTAATATGTTTGCTTCTTGTGTAGGATCACTAGAGAAATCATGTGCTATAAATACAAAGAGTGCAAGAAAAGTTGAAGTCCCCATACTTGAGCAACCAAGGGAAGGTAACAAAAACTACCAAACCTCATGTTTGAAGGGGATGATAAAAAATAAGAACGAAGGAAATGAACAAGGGGCTGCAGTTGTTGATCATGGACAGCTTATGGCATCAAGCGAATTTCGGTTTCCTACATCTTTCGTAAGTGTAGCAAATTTTGAATGTTGTCATGTTTGTATTGGGAGGGATGAAATGAGAGCTGATTGCCAAGGGAAACCCAAAAATTAATTTGGGCAGCACCCTATTCCTTCTTGTAAGGGTGGAAATGGAAGTGTTTTAAGGAAAATGAGACCCCTCTTGAATTTCGAATGGGATACAAATACAAGCAGCTGTTCACAAGGTTCGAATGGCAAGAAAAATTGGTCCTTTTGCTTACAAAAGAATGATAAACACAGTTGGGCTTACATATGGACTCTTTTGGGCATCAAAAATAATTTATTTTGCATATGGCGGCCAAGAGGAAGAGCTGGGAAAAGGGGTATGAAAGCTGAATTTTTTGATTTAAAAATTTCTGAGTCAACAACACAAATCCAGTCACCAAGTGAGGTCAAAAAATTAAAAAATTGGAGCGTGAGACAGCCCAAAGGGGGAAGGATGAATGCACGAATGAACTATGAACTTTATTACTCAGAAAATTCTGAGTTAGGAAGGCAAGAACAGCCACTTCATGAAGGAGAGAGATCTGATTTTTTCGACGTATTCCAGCCTTTAGCAAGTTCTGAAAATGTTCATAGTTGGGAACACTTCATGCATGAAGAAGGGTGGGAGAACACAAGAAAGGTACAGCCTTCTCTCATGGTTGAAATGAAACTTTTGTTAGACTTGATTTGTATTCCGTATGTGCACGAAGATATTGATAAGGGGGAGCAAATGGAAAGATTACATTTTCAAATTAACGAAGGTTTGGTATGGCATTCTTTATCTATTGGAGGTATGTCAAGCTATGCTTCTTGGCAAAAGTTATTCCACTTAACAGTTACAGGGGTAAGGCTTTTTGAGCACTACAGCTGGTTTTACCATTTGGACATGGTAATTGGACATATGAGCTTGCATTTGCTTGAGGGCAAGTAAATTTGGGAAAGGAGGACTGCCATGTCCCATTTTCATATACTTTTAATAATTAATAAAATTGTCCGAATAGTGATTTTAATCATTCAAAATATAAGAAAATTTAATTAATTATTAAAATAAAACTATCTTGGATAATTATTCAAATTACTAAAAAAGTGGTTTTAACCATTTGAAAAATTAAGGTAATTTTAATGATTATTTTAAAGGGTTTTATAATTAATAAATTGCTTGAAAAATGATTTTTATCACTTTAATTATTAGAGCAATTTAATTTATTATTTAAGCAATGACCTAATATAAAATAATTATTTAATTTGCCAAAAAATAATTTTAATTACTAATTTATTAAAGCAACTTAATTAATTCAAAAATGCCTAAAATGAAATTAAAAGAAATGTCGGCTTGGGAGCTAAATCAAAAGAAATAAAAAGATATTTTAAAAAGGGCAAGTGAGGCTTATGAAGTATTTTACCTCCCTAAGGTGGTTCGACCCCCTTTTAGAAAGTACAAATACAAGGTGAAGATCACAATTGAAGACATGTTAAACTTGATAATTGTCTCTTCATGCTTGAAAAAGCTATTGGGATACATGCCCGATAGGTGTTCACAAATTTGGTTTTGATCATTCTACAAAAGGTGTCTTTTGACACTGCCTTCACTAAAGGAGGTTTTGTTATTTGCCCTAGAGTGGGACGATTTACTTTGAAAGGCTATTGTGAGGTTTTGGTGGATTATTTGAGGTCCATTTAATGCATAATAATTCTGATTATCATTTGTATTAATTTCCCAAGTATGGCGACTTGTTTGAGATTGAAGGGTTTGATGTTTGAAGAGGTAAATTTTGAAAACTAGGTTTTTAGAATTTTGAAGCAATTTTTGGTGACCTTCCCATGGAAGAAAAATTCTGAAATTATTTTTATTTGATAGTCATTATTTTTGTGATCAGTTTAACCTCTTATTTGCATCATAATTCCAAATATTGAGGGAGTTGTGAATTTTTAAAGTTTTCAACTGTTTGTAGGAAATAATATTTGTTGAGGGCAGATTTGCAAGGGTTTCGTTTTAATTTAATTATTGCAGTAATTTTCTGAATATTGACGATTGGATTGGACTAAGCTTGAGCAGGGATTAGAGTGGGAAAGAAGGATTTCAATTCAGCTAGTGTGACACTAGGGTTTGGAGGATTGAAACATCAATTTCAAGCTCTTTCTTCTTTGCGGCAAGAGCCATTGGTGGCCAAAATCCCAAGGTATTTATTTGTCATTCATTTCAAGGTGAATTGGAGTTAATTTTCAGTTTGGAGGTGCAATTACAGCAGCTAGGAGTTGTTGATTTTACTAAATTCAGAAATTGTGGATTGTTTGGGAAACCCCTTTTTGTTTAAATCATCTCATTTGGAGTCATTACGTGTTTGTTGGCAGGTTGAAGAAGATTTGTTAGGTGCCCAAGGGTCAAGTGCTACAGGGTATTCAAACGGTTTTGGGCGATGTCTACATCAATCACTATTTCCATGTCAAGCTAAATTCGTACATTGTGTCTATCTTTGCTAGTAATTTATTGTTGCTCGTGGAGGATAAGCAACAGGGGATGGACCTCGTTGAACTTTTCATGGCTCTAGTATACAGGGTGGGCTTGTCTGAAGCAGTGAACACTGTTGACGTTAGCCCCCAGGTTGCCATGTTATTCTCAAGTAGGGATGTGGTTGGTTTTGTTCCTCTTTCGGTGTTTCAGGTGTTGGAAGGTAAGTTAGTCTCTTTGCTGAATTATGTGGAGAAACTCGACTCTAATTTCAAGAAACCCCTTCTACAATTTGGTAGGGCTCTCCCACCTCCCCCTCTAGCCTCTATTAAATCTCTCATTCCAAAACTTGGGGCCTTGTTGCATCAGAGACACTCAAAGCCTAAGGTGGCAGCTATGAAGTTCCTATCTCGCATGGTGGGTCAGGGTGCTCTTTTCTCTCACAGCTGGGTTTTGCGGTCCCCTATTTGCTTAAGAGTTGTATTGAGCCACATGAGGGAGTGTTTGGATGTAGTTCACTGAGTGTCGGGCTTGGGGGATGTTATGACGTGCAACAAGCTTGTGGTACGCAAGGTGGGGTCTCTGCAATCTAAAGATGGTGGTTAGGTTCAACGTGGCTCTCTGCAGGTGGCAGCTCTAGTGGATCCTAACAGCAATGGTGGATCTACTTGCGACGATGGTGGCTCTCCAAGTGGTGATTCTGTAGTCGTTGACTCGGAATCCACCTAGTGGTTTTTTGTTGTTATGTGTTTTGGAGGCCTTTTTGGTGGCTTTGGTCAATTGTCTTGGCTTAGCTTTTGCTCTATCCGATGTAGTTGTTGGAAGTTTTGGCTTTCTATTGTCAATTTTTCCGCCTTCGTGGTAGGTTGGCCTTGTCCAACCTAGTATTTCTTGTCGGTTGTGGACTTCTTGTAGTCGTTGTAATCGTTTACTTATCAATAAATGGGTAAGGACCCATCAACCCTTAGATATCGATCTATAAAAAAAAAATTAAGTGGTTCATACAAACCTTGCATTTGTGATGGGTGTCGTGCTTGTATTTTTTTTTTGCATTTTCATGAAAACTCTGCCTTCATTTTCAAGGACCTCTTTTTTCACTGGATTTTATTTCCCTTGATTACAAAGATTTCCCGCCTCACCCATTAAGAATCTTGCTCACAATCATGATGTCCAACTTCCCTTCTCCAATTTCCAAATCTTGCCAACCATCTTCCCCACAGTACTCTCATCTCCCCTTACCCTTTTATCCATTGTCACAAACTATGTACATAGGGCTTAATTCATTTTCCCATAGTGTCCTATGTTCCATACAAGGAAGTCATTATTATGGCTTCTCTCACCAACAATGCAGTTCTTGAATTAATTTATCTTCTCTATAAGTAGTTTAGAATGAAGTCATTGCAAGATGTCCACCAATAAGGCCAAGAAAGTGGCCTTGACATCACTGTTAAGAGACTACCTCTAAACTTGTTGTATACACTTAAAATCTACCGCTTCGCCATTCACTACTAAATATGTTTTCATCCCGTGCTAATTATGTCCGTTTAACACTTTTACATCTTAATCTCTATTTATCCTAATAGTAATCTAGCATCCCCTATTTATTCCTCCATCATATCAACCTTACCCCTCATCCCATATCAATTAATCATCTTAATATCACTCTTTTAATTACTAATCAAATCCTCACATTATCTAGAAATTTAAAATTCCTACTCACCTACCTCCAACTACCCCCACTAAGCATTCCTACAAATCACTTTTTTAATTCTCATTTATTATCTTAACTACATCTAGAACCCCTTAACCTCCATCTAGAATCCTCCAAACTTTTTAGAATCCTTTACATCATCCCTCTCTAGAGTTTTCTAGGAATTTTTTAATCCTATTGCCACCTACCAGATCTTCAAATCCATTCCTAGCCATTAATCTTCATCTCACATGGCTCAATCTCCACCATTGATCCTTCCATGAGATTCTATAAATAGAGCCACAACCCCATGCAAGCCATCTTAGAAATCATAGATAAAATCCACTGATTGCACTAGTGCTATCATCTTATCGTTCTAATCAAACTATCAACTATAACAAAGTGTTGTCCAAATCTAGAGCTGTCAAAAGGCAATCAAACATCCAACATCAAGAAGCATTTCTCAAGTCATTTGTAGCAAGTCTACACGTCAAGGAGGAAGGATCCATTTGCCAATTTGAGGGTATAAATTTTGTATTTCAGTTGGTTTGCTTTTGGATTCTTGTTCAAGAGGTAGTTTGTTGTTATTTAGGGAAAGGCTTTGAATATGAATTTTCATGGTTTTTGCTAACCCTTAGATTGTGATGATCTACATTATGGCGCGACCACAGTGGAAGGGATTCACGTCCTTTTATTTTTTCGGAAAATCATATCATAGGTCATCGTTGTTTTGGTATGGATTAAGTTAATTGGTTTGGGTAAAATAATTTATTGAGAACATTTACAAGTTACTTTTCCACTCAATCATTCCTCGTGCATAGTCAAGTGTATATACATTGTACATACTTTTGATCGTTCTCTGTAAGTGTGAGAAAATAAATACAATAACTGGTGACAAGAATTTTCAGGATGAATCTGGAAGGAATACCATGAGATAGAGATAACTTTCTCACAATACCATCTTGATAAAGCTGTGGCTTATGTCTTATCGAAGCATTTTTCATGTAATTAGCATAGTTAGGAGTCAGGACTGTCAAGAGTACTACCCCATTTTCTGTTCAAAGTCCGTAGTAATCATATGACATACCATGGCAACCGACTGATGATGCAACAGTGGGAGTCAAACCCACGACCTTTGGTTATTCACATTCTCATTCTCTGAAAACATGCTCTACTAAATTTTCCACCCAACTCCATTGTACTACTTCCCTTACAATCATTGTGGTCTTCATGCTTTCATGAGTTATTTGACTTCATTGCATTAACTTCAGCGTCTTGTGATAAGGATGAGATGATGTCAGTAATGCCATCAGACCCTGAAACATTAGATTCTTTTGTTTCAGATTTGTGTTTCTCAGCTGACTGACTTGAATCTTCTTGCCCGGCAAAACTGCCCGGTGGGTTAAAATTTCTGCAAAGCTCTTTCAAATATAATGATTTGAGGGATTCCTGCATTTTATCTATCTTGGCTCCTTGCCAGCGAGGAAACTTGACTTCGGCAGTATGTAACAAAACATTTACCACATCTAATATATCACAACGCAACATTGTGACTGAATCAACTTTGATAATTTCTTCACGAAACTCATCTTAGTGCAGGCTGAGGGAGGATTGTTAAATTTGGCCTTACAACTGTCAATTGCATTTTGTACAATCATCAGAGTCCATGAGACTGTATTTCTTTAAGACATTTTGACAAAACAGTTTGCATCTTTGAGAAATCACACCCGGCTCCATTCTCATGAATACAGGACCATATATTTGTAGGTTAAAATACCTTGTAGGTTTAGCAGGCCAATTTATGCCAGGAATAGTTTAATTATTGTTCCTTGAGCTTTAGCATTGCCTGAATTTTTGCTGTGCAAATAAAGAGATCTATGTTAAAATGCAAACCCTTAACAATCCTTAACAGTCCACGCAGTTCACGGGTCTTGTGTATTCCTTCCACATTTTGCGTACATGTTTATCAGGGCGATTGCAACTACAACATCTGACAAAAATCCATTTCCAATTATGCTTTGATGGACATCCACACCCTGCTCTAAAGCGCACGGTTTGACAAGGTCGGGCATATGCTGCAAAGTTCACAACTGCAATGTCAATTACTACCAAGTTTACAGTCAGATCAAGAGCACAGAAGGCAGCCATTGCTCCACATAGCTTGTGTAACCCTTTCTTTTTTTTTGAGTGTGAACTCAGTTCAATCATCATTAGTAGTCGTTCCATGTTGATCCCATTAATGATTTTCCCAACCAAACCTCATTAATAGCTGTTGCACGACCCCAAAACTTTAATGGTGTGCAGTCCATAGAGTCTACAAAGAGTGTTTAGAGTCTAAATTCTGAAATGACTAGAAGGTTTGAGTGGAAGTTAAATTGAATTAAAAGAGTTGTTTAGCAAACAGTTCCATGAGGGACTATATGTTCTTGTTCTTACAAATTTAGATTGCCTTAGAAGAGACAAAAATGATTGTTCTACATCCTACGAAACTTAGGAATGTTTTGTGATGAAAATATAATATTGTCTTGAGGCAGTTTTAAAAAGTCAACTAGATAAAAATTATTCTCTAGGAAGACTAAGGAAACTATTTTCTCATGTAATATTGAAATGTCATATTATCAAGAAGACAAATGTAATTCTAAGAAATAAGTGATGTAATTGGATTTCTAAAAAGGTTTTAAATGGGAATCGCCACAATCTATGTGATAATGATTCAAAAAGGATCTATCCTATCCACATAAACAGGTAAGTCGTACAAGTAGGGGGCAATTTTTTCCTAACTTGCAGGTGCACGAATGACGAAGACCAAACATATAAACTACTAACATCGTCTTTTGTAGGATTGCTTATCAAAGCTCGTGAATCAAAACTGCTAACGTCATTTTCTACAGGTTCGCTTGTCAAAGAACGTGAGTCAAAACTAATAATGTCATTTTTGCAGGATCATCTACAAAAGCGCTGAAATCAATCTACTAATTGTGCATTGCAGGACTGCTCGTTAAAGACAATCAGCAAAAGAACCCCTTGTAATCAACTTTTAATCAATAGTCCTTGTTTGCATGTGTGTAGGTGACTCGATTGCGTATGCTCTCTCCTCGCACCCCTAGGGCGACCTTGGAGATAAAAAGCAATCGAAGTTGCTTTATTATGTTTGTGTAATTTTTGTGTTGCTTGTTTGTTTCACTTAGGGCTAGATTGTGTAAGCCCTCCCCTGCACCCCTAGGGCGATCTTCGAGATCAAAAACAATCTACACCTCCCCTTTTTCTTTTTTCTAGAGGCAACATGACATGGATTTGATCACCACGCACTTGTCATAGTCATTAGGAGAGTTGTGATGTGGATTTCATCACCACGCACTAATCCACACTTTGTGTTCCAATAGAGAATAAATATCAAGGACAGTTGATGTAAAGCTAAGTGGATTTCCACATAAAGGTATCCATGAAGTGAGGAGGTTACACTCCAATACTCAGGCGTCAGACAACATCCTTATACAAACTCAAGCCCCACATACCACAAGGTATTTCGGGGACGCCCTTAGAGAGCCTCGTCAAGCCCAAATTAAGACCCTTCGCCTACAAACAACTATCAATGCAGGGGAAACAACATCCTCGAAGAGCTCACCACATAAAAATGTAGAGTGAGGGTTGGTAGACCAACGTAGTCACAACTTTTCGTAGGTAGATCGATGCGCTGGTAGTTGAGTTGCACACCCATATCTAGTAGTATGGGCTTGTGGATTGCTTAATCTTGTTTGCATGTCATTGAGGCCAATACTATTTGTAGACCTTATCCGATCCAAAACCCAAACCATCCATAATCAATCAATCTTAACATCCATTGACCAATCCCAAATAGATATCCCTTAGATCCACAACCTAATCCTTACATCACACCTTACCCTAATCATCAATGACACAACATTCCTTAATCACACCTTAGCATACACATCATAGACATCCTTTCATCGTACCTTAACCCATTTAAACATCACTACATTATTACCTTTGTTTAGGCCAAACCCTAACACAATATAGGCATCCCCTAGTCCGAATTGCGTGAACAAGTCCAAACCTATCATTATCGAGACTATCCCAAACTTAAGCTTGTTTCTATCCACCTTGATCATCCCCAAACCACCCTCAATCATATACCACACCACAATCTTGTCTTAATCAACCCTATCACATGTCCTAAACCTACGCACAATCACATAAGCTTACCTAGATCCTCATTACACCAATCCATATCCAACACTGAGCTTTGCTAAGATCCAAAACCTTGTCGCATTTGAAACACCCACTTAAATCTAATCAAATCACCTTACCCATACTAATCCAATTTGTCACCACAATACCGTAAGCTTATCACACCTCATCACACAAACATCAAATTCAAACTAAGCTTGCTAGCATCTTGAAAACCTTAATCAAGTTTGATCCATCCCACATTAACTTATTCATCCAACATCCTAATCCAACACCCATTCGTATCTTATATCACGCTTCATCCTCCTAAATCAACATCAACATCAACATCTATCCAAAATCCAATCCTATATCATACTTAGATCTATATCCAATTTAGCTTGAGCAAATCAAATCAAAATCATCTAGTCACTTAAGCTAGCCTAATCAAACAAAACCAACTTCCTCTAGAGTCACGTACGACCTAATCGACCAATCAAAGGCTGTCAACTTGTCAATCACATCCTTTTACATCAAGTCGATAAAGTCTAGAGTTACATCCAAATAACCCAAAGTCAAGTCCAAGAGCTTGTCTTATCTCGTCGTCAAATCAACACCAAAAAACATCAAGGGATATCACACCCTTAAGTCAAACCCAGGCCTAGCTCACATCCCCAATCAAATTAAAAAATTGCTTAAGCTTATCTAAACACCCGTCCAAAATCCAATCTCCTACATCACATCAATCCAAAGACAAACTTGATTTAACTTAAATTCAATCTAACGCAAGCCTTTGTCAAACAATCTAAAATTCAAACAGGATCCACTTAATCCAAACATCCCACAATCATCTCCAAATCTTTTCGTTCAATCCCCCACACTTGTCGATCAGGACCGATGAAATCACAACATCCATCCTTTCTCCATCCCCACCCATAGGGTTAAGTCAACCTTAATCGATCAAATCCTATATCAATCCTAGGATCCAAATTAAGCCAGCCTCATATCAAAACCAATCCAATTTGCTCGACAATTCAGCATCCAATCATCTTATATCCAACCTCATCAGCATCAATTACCCATCTTATATTATCCATATCAATCAACCATTTTATATCATATCATCTAAATCCAAATTCAACTTGAATCATCAATTTTTTATCAAAATTAAATCAACCTAAAAGCAAGCTCCCATCACATAAACCAACCCATATCCAATACAATCAATCAATCCAAAAGCAAGAATATTTCGAAGTAAGCTCAACAACCCACATCTGATACATCCAACCCATCCAACACATCAAAAACATCTAAGACAATAATCATGGCATCACAAACCCAATATCAATTTAAGCTTAGACAAACCTCATATCATGAAGATTTTGAAAATCCTTGGCACTTTGAAGAAACTCATGATAATGATGAGGAATGCCTTGGAAATCAAACCAAATACGATCCAGATAGTCGCAATGACTTGTATTCCCAGATTGAACAATACATATTTGCCAACAAAGTTACCGTCCTTTTGTGGCTCCTAGAAATGGTTGCCCAACTTCCTACAAATTTTGATCCCAAGAACCTCAATCCCATCATCAATAAGAGTCATCTAGTCCTTCCACATCAACATCAATGTACTCCTAGCCTCCGTGCTAGCCCGTCACTCAAACCTTTTGTCTACTAGCTTAGCCTCGATCGCGACATCCCCCATCACACTAGCAAAGGGAACCCTATCCTAGCAACCCTATCCCTTGAGCCACATCAAATGCCATCATCCCACTATGTCCTACCATCACTACACCATGAACAATCATTTGATTCAGAGTCGCGTGCTTCAATATCCAAACAAAGCAATGAAAAGAGATAATATACTCCTCTCAGTGAATCCTTGGAAGCCATCTTTCATCAACTGGCCACAGCCAATATGATCGTCCACCCGCACACCAAACTTCTTGACGCAAATAGACATAAGCCCTCTTGGTATAGATAAGGCCAATAATGTCGATACCATAGAATCCAGGGGCATTCTACTAATAGATGCCTCAATTTCAAAATTTATGTCCAAGATCTCATTGACTACGGTGACATTGAAATCGTGAACGAATTAGATGAATCCATGTCCGAGAGCGAGCAAGGAGGGATATGCCAAGATTCCTTTCCTAATCATGATCAAACTCTTCCATTT
The DNA here is from genome assembly GCA_037957365.1 of Torreya grandis. NCBI lineage: Eukaryota > Viridiplantae > Streptophyta > Pinopsida > Cupressales > Taxaceae > Torreya > Torreya grandis. The sequence continues at coordinate 2,416,703 of JARHVA010001864.1, read as the reverse complement.
CCAAACCAAGGCCAAGACAACAAATCCATCTTTGGCAACCCCATCTTTGATAGAGAACCCATCTTTGACAAGCCTCACTTTGATGAGCCTTTTTACAACCATCCACATACCCTCAAAGATCCAATTTTTGATAAGCCTAGTCCACCCGTCTTTGACGAGCCCCCCTTCAATGAGCCCATCTTCGAAGAACCTATCATTAACCAACCATCCCCCTTTTATCCATCACACAAAATCCCCCAATTTAGTAAATCCCTTCGTCCCAAAGCCTCCATCACTAAGCGGAAAGTAAAGAAGGTACTTGCAGACAACACTATTCAACAAGCCCTCCTTGCAGCAACAATCCAAACATCATTTACCAGCAATATCACAACATCAACATCATTCATGTCGATATCAACATCAACATCAGGATCAGCATCAGCATCAAAATCGGAATCGAAATTAGAGTCACTATAAACATCGTCAATATCAGAATCAGAGTCATCGATATCAGAATCAATGCCATCTACAGATTTTGCATTATCATTAGTATCTACATGAGAATCAGGAACGTACAGCATTAGCTACATACCTCCTATAGAACATTACAACAACCTCAGTGATCCTTCTGTGATTCTTGAGGAAGTTTTTGCTGGCACCGTAACAAGTCCTCCTAGTAGCCTCTATGAGGATTATGCTGCCCACTATCCACTCATTGACATCACCAATCCTTACCCTCAACCCTACTCAATGGGGACTGACAGAATCACACACAATTAGGCTCTTCCCATAGCGACATATTAATTGTCGAATTTGTGGGGATCCTTGATGGCATTCAATTCGTCGAGCATGATAACAAAATCAGCTTTGATCCAACAGTAAATCAAAATCAAAATAAGCCAAACAATCGGCCAAATCAAAAATCGTTGTTCCCTAGTGTAAACCTCCTTGAGACGCTGGTGGACAAATCAAGTCCAAAAAATCAACAAAGTCAAAAATTAAAGTCCCATAGTGAAAACCTCCTTGAAATACTAGTTGGCAACCAAAATCAACATCAAGCAGAAAATCAAGATGAGTTTGTTGGTGAAAACCTTTGCGAAGCACCAATTGACGAACAAATTAGCGTCAAACATAACATTGGAGTGGCCGCTAATTCTCCAATCATTCGGATCAAAGAACAAAAGAGTCTTGAGGTCTTGGACCCCACAATACCTAAAATCATGTTGCAAAAAGCACAAATGGAGCATTGAGTATCAACAACTTTATGTGTGACCGTTAGTCCCAATTTCTGGTCTCCTGATAGTTTTACCTCCCATCATGATACTAGCATCCATCCAAACCACATAAATCACCATCACATCCAAGCCTTAATCCAATCCATACCAAACCTCATTTTTCGAGGCAGCATTGTCTCTCGTAGGGGCTACGAAAACACCTAGTTGAGATGTCCAAAGAAAGCAGAATCAATAATCAACTAAGATTACAACAGTGACATCAGTGGAGCCCGCATCAACAACATGATCCTAGCGACAAAGCTATCTAGCATAGGTATCAGCTGAAAATCAAAGCCAATGCATCACCATCATGCATCTCGTATGCCTCCAATAAATCGATATGCCATCAAGCAATCAAAAAATTAAAAAATGACAGAATAAAAATAATATAAAAAATCATTCATCCAATGGTGAAAACCAAATTTCATAGCGCCTTAGGTAAGTACCATGATGAAAACCAGTTTCCAACCTCGTGTATGTAAACCATTGTCCGCATGCACCTCGACAATTGGGGGCAAAATCTACTTCATCCCTACATTCATATCCTAAAATCCATTCTCACCTCATCTACATCACATTCCTTTACTTCCACCCCTCCTTACCTATCTTACAACCATCCTTATCCATCCTATCGCTTCAATCTTTTCTTGTCTTGGCCTTAGTAAGGGAGTGGAAGATGTTGTGAGACACATTCTAGATACATCTTGGTGTATCCTCCAAGTGGCACTCGAGCGACTAGACATTTGGTTCCCACCCAACGCGGAAGACCCCTAGTCCATTCTTCATTGTCCCTCATCTCCTTTGAGCATCACCCAAATCATTTCGTTATTCCATCCATTGTCATTCCCCATCCTGGTTGCTAGGCTCGAGCTTTCCCTTTGCTAGTGACCCCTTTTGTACATACATAATCCAAAAAACCTTTAAAAATAGAAAAATGCCCACCAAAAAGCCAAAAAAATCATAAAATTAAGAAAAAATTAAAACATCCCAGTCATCATGTCTTACGTCCTAAGTAAAATCTAAGTCCTTATCCTCATCAAAATTCACATTTCTTATCCAAATCCACATCCCTTATCCAACAGGTTATTTGCGACTATCCTATCCACTCGTCTATCAAATCCAACCTCATGGCAAATATCATTGCCTGGGGGCAAAATCAAACAAGGCATGTTGCATCATGATTCGTTCAACCATCCCAAGGATTTTCAACATGACAACGGATAAATCACATGTACATAAATATCAAATATCATTAGCATGTAAATACTTGTGTGTTGCTTGTGTAATCTTTTTTGTTGTTGTCATGTACATATTTTTGTTCGGTCCTTATTGTCTTAAAAGTCTTTTATCAAATGTTTTGATCCATCTTTTTATCAATTCGTAATCGTGCATATACGTGTATTTCATTATGATTTTTTGTAAATATCTTTGTCAAATCATTATTGTCCGTCTTTTTTATCTTATCTTATGCTAGTGCAATAGCATAAAGCAAATATGTCATCTTGGTTCCTTATACCAATGGTGCATTATGCTACGTGCTAATTACACACTTTGTTTTTAAGTTGTGTCTTCTACGTCAGTCCAACATGCATTATGGCAAGAACGTTGTAATGGTGACACATATCATGGTGCATATTGCCTAGTGCTACATTAAACATGATTGCTCAAAACCAAATGGCTCAAGACCATGGTAGCACAAATCCCCAACCATCAACATCCTATCATCATCAAATCATTTATCCTAATCCAAATCAATCATGCAAATCAAATCATCTAACAATCTTAACAATCATATCCACCATCCTAGTCATTATCTGAGCCAAGTCAAATCATCGATCAACCCTATCTAATCGAATCAAATCTATCAAATAACATCCAATAATCAATCTTATCCAAATCAATCATCAACATTTGAATCCCATCATCAAATCAAACAACTATCACATCATCTATCTAACATCTAAAACAACAAACATCCATCATCCTCATCAGTCTCCTTGGGGCATCCTTGGGGCATCGTAATCATATCATATATCCTATCATCTATCATCTCGTAACTCCCTCCCATTTTTTGAGAGAACTACATCGACTTGAGGTCCATACAAACTATGTAGACAATGCTCAGTCACATGGGGTGTCTAAGGTCAGCTCGGTCGCAATCATGTCACTCCCACAATCATTCATCCTCTTCGCAATCACATAATCGCCCCAGATCATTTTGCAATCAACTGAATCCTTGAGCTACAATCAATCAATCAACCATCCACTCAATCATTTCCCTAATCTTTTCGACAATCTCCTGCACCTGTTGATTGGGACCAACAAATCATGACATCCATCTTTTCTCCATCAAATCAATCATTTAGGGACATGTCAATCCACGGTAATTAATCAATTGTCCAATCCAAGCTCACTGCTCTCCCTAGCATGTGTCCTTGACATCCAAAGCTCGCGACAATCAATCATCCATTCCAAGCCCGTAGCTCTCCCTAGCATTCGTCCTTCCCTAGGATACGTCCAAATCTCACGATTTTACTTGTCTCGTCATCCAAAGTTTACGGCTTCCCTCTTCACTTGGGGCACATCCATGGTCGTAACTTTATCATCTTTCGTTCCCTCACATACATATTTGCCAGGGGCATCATCAATTCAAATCCTAATAAAATTGTAGCTCATGGATTGATAACATCACCTTGTATCCATCACATTTATATCCCATCTATTTTGTCTAGCCCAACCCCTCTTTTCATTTATCCGTGCATCCCACCCCTCGTTTTCTTTCAAGTGGCCATCCATCTCATTCTTCCCCTCATGACCCCTTGAGAGGGCATCACCCATCCTAACTCTCACTAACCATCACCTGTTCTAACTCTCACTAATTATCATTCGTCCTAACTTTCATCAACTTACTAACTCTATACATCCTTTTACTTCTTTGAAACGCCATTACTTCTTCTAGTCACAATGCCCTTTCAAAGAGGGGCAAAATGTATACACTTAAAATCTACCGCTTTGTCGTTCATTGCTAAATGCATCTTCAACTCGTGTTAATTCCATCCATTTACCACTTTTACATCTTAATCCTTAATTATCCTAATATTAATCTAACATTCCCTATTTATTCCTCCATCATATCAACCTTAGCCCTCATCCCATATCAATTAATCATCCTATTATCACTCTATTTAATCACTAATCAAATCCTCATGTTATCTAGTAATTTAATATTCCTACTCACTTACCTCCAACTAAGCATTCCTAAAAATCACTTTTCTAATCCTACATCTAATCCTCATTTATTATCCTAACTACATCTAGAACCCCTTAACCTCCATCTAGAATCCTCCAAACTACCTAGAATCCTCTACACTATCCCTCTCTAGGGTTTTCTAGGAATTTTTAATTCCTATAGCCACCTACCAAATCCTCACATCCATTCCTAGTCATTGATCTTCATCTCACATGGTTCAATCTCCACCATTGATACTTCCATGAGATTCTATAAATTGAGCCACAAGCCCCATGCAAGCCATCTTAGAAATCATAGATAAAATCCACTGCACGAGTGCTATCATCTCATCTTGCTAATCAAACTATCAACTATAACAAAGTGTTGTCCAAATCTAGAGCTGTCAAAAGGCAATCAAACATCCAACATCAAGAAGCATTTCTCAAGTCATTTGGAGGAAGTCTACAAGTCAAGGAGGAAGGATTTATTTGCCAATTTCGAGGTATAAATTTTGTATTTCAGTTGGTTTGCTTTTGGATTCTTGTTCGTTTAGCCAAGAGGTAGTTTGTTGCTATTTAGGGAAAAGCTTTGAATATGAATTTTCATGGTTTTTGCTACCCCCTAGATTGTGATGATCTACACTTGCAATAGCTGCAATAAATTCTATATCAAAACTCTACATATTAAAAAATCAATCTGAATCGAAGAGAGAGAAATCTGGATTATATATGCTCGCTGAGAAGGGGAAAAAAATAACCATTCTTCCTTAAAATACTGGAAAAGCAGAATTCTAATTAAAAATATTTATTATTTGAACAGCACGAAACACAATTCCCTAATTTGCTTGAAATGGAAAAGAAACATAACTGTAATATAATTGAACATATCTTCAAGCAGGTACCAGAATATATTATATTAGAAAAAAAATTATATGAACGTCAACAAGTGAGCAAAGTAGGTTCAAGAAAAAATTTCCTCGAGGAATACAGCCGTTGCACTTATTCAAGACAAAGTCCCTGTAGACCTTTGGACAAATCCACTCCCACACAAAGATTGACCCTATCCTAATGACTAACAAACTATTTACAGCTAATGTTCCCACTTTCTTTTGTCTTATGTATGTAGGATAATTAGGGTTTATGTAAAACTTTTTAAGTAATAGAAAGTATAAATGAGTAATATCCCTCACAATTAATAACTAATACTGAAGCAGGTTGTCTTCAGGAATTTTAATCTGTAGCAGAAAACAGAATAACATGCATTTTGAAAGCGCCATGCTCGTAAATGTCATTCAGGTCCAACGGTCCAACCCAGTAACTACAAGGCCAAACCCATGATCATTTCAAAAACACAGCGTGTATTTTAAAAATAATAATTAAATGTGATTAATTGAAATCAAATAGAATGTTTATTATGCTAGATTTTTCATGTTATTTCTGTCTAAATTGTAGAGCTTTTTCCAAGTTTTTCACGGGTAATTGAAAAACACCTACTGCCACACCCATGTCATTGTTGTTCAAATGGCCATGCTATTATAATTGTAACAACCAATGATATAATGAGACTCTATACATTGCACATGATAGCAATGAAATCATTTTGGTTTCCTATGTTTGTGTGTGATGATTATTTTCAAATTAAGTATTTTGTTTTATGTGAGGTGTTTAGTGTAGATCTTCTTGCATGCCCCATCTATATAGCCTACAAGTGACAATCCCAATGTCCCTATCCCACACTAAGCACTTGATGTGGGGCAGAAACGTTGTGATTAATGCCTGTCAATGAAAACCAAGCCCTAGTTATCAATCTGTGCTAAGTTCAGCAAGATGCAAAAAGTGATGGATTTCACATTTATTTGATATTGTTTTTTGAATGTTATAAGTTCTCTAATAAGAAATAGTTTTGGAAGGTAATTCAACCCACAAAATACAAAGGCATATGGCAAATGCGACCCAAGTCATGCATAGGAAGACATATGGATGATCCACCCAGATCATGTTTGATCTGTTCATCAACTTCTAGAGACATTTCAAACCCCCCAAATATATTCAGACTGTTGATAAAATCCTAGGGCCATGTATAGAACAATTATAAGCAGTTCCTGCGCTGTTGAAATCCCCTTATCATGCACATGAAGCTTCTGTTCACCCAAATCTCTACTGAAGATGATCAAATTCCCATCAAAAGCCAAAAGGAAGTCTGAGTTTTGAAGAATGCATGTCGCAGCCACAAATTGTCTTTGAACAAAGGTTTACATTCTCAAAATAACCTTATATTTTTCTCAGACCCTATAGAAAATGTAAACAAGGAAAGAACTGACACACTCAAAATTTGCTGATCTGGATCCTTGAATGTAGCTATTATTTAAAACAAAACAAATGGTGTTCAACAAGGCTTAATAATATTTATAAATTTAAAATATTGGGGATAATACTTTTCCAGCATTCAAAGATTTGTTAGAAACCCAAGAGGCATATTTTACCTTCATGTACTCATAGCCAGTCTCCTCATATTTGATGAACTAATAATATGATAGCAGAATCACATACTAGTCTTCGATCCATTTCTACATCTATATTTAATTTGGTCATTGCCTAGTTTAAATCATTAAAAACATTGTTAAATGATTGTATGACCAAACCTGCCTAGTGATTTTGCATTTCAGTCAATAAAGTTCACCAAAGAATACATCATTCACAGTAACATTCATCAATTGTAGAGATATACTAAAATCAGTTTTTTAAATGAATTTGTAGCTTGGAGCTAATTTTTCAAAAGTCAAACCTCATGGGGCATAACTACAACAAAAAAACCGGGAAGCAAATCAAGTTGAAAATTTGAATTGCACAATACAACGCTAATTAACTCGTCATCCATATAATTGAAAGCTTCCTCAGACCACTTTATTATAGATCTGGCCATAGGCATAGGCAGAGGCAGAATAGAAATTATCGTCAGGGGAGGGGAAACCATATCCACCATACTACAACATAACATCCAAACCTTTAGAGAGAGAAACTTTGGGATAAAACCATGTATATAGTTTTATTGATGATGCTTCCAAATATATTCCATGATCCATCATCAGGAAGAGGAAATTCTTTGAACATGGAGTATGATTTGAAACATCATCAATAAAACTACATACATGGTGGATGAATCGCTTCTGGATAAAACTGTCTAAGAAATTTTTAGATCAACATGTCAGGCACACTCTGTGTTCCATCCATCATAAAAATTAATCTAAAAATTGCTTATACAGTGTTATCCAGAAGCAATTCACCTACACCAAATGAGCTGTAGAAATAATCTCTCTTATACATTCTCAGTTTTATCCAAAAGTCTCTCTCTAATTGTTAGGAACTGTGGAAATACTATATCTTTTATCCAAACCTTTATAAACTAACAACCATTACTTAGTGGCTAAATTTACTTGATATCAGATCTAACGAAGTGTACATAGCATATCATATCAAAAAGAAAAGGAAAGGTGGGGAAATTTTAGCAGCTTGAAACAAAGGCAACATTGACACAATCACAATCATAATCACAGTAAGAAAACAGACAAATACATCTTGGGATCAAATCTTACACAATCTTCAAAATGTAATTAAAAGCTAAGTATTTATCAAAGTTTGTACTAGTGATAAGTATCTGAAAACCATAGCATTCGCAGTTATTCTTTATCGGCAAATGGCATCCATCTCTATTTCTTAATCGCCCTGCAAAAGAAAACAATAGAACAAGGAATACCATCAACAGCCGCCAGGGAAGTATGTTTGGAAAATGGAAATGACAATAACCTACCTTGACTTTGTGGAACCTGGAGTACATTCCATCGACGAATAAGTAAACGCCAAAAGCAGCAAGGGCAATTCCAAGGCCTGGCGTGGCATTGCGGAAATTGTTGGCGGCCATGGGATGCTTCCTCCACTCGTCCCTCCGCTTGAAGAATTCTCCCGTTGCATTCAACTTTCCATTATTCCCCATTGCAATTGCCAATTGCACAAACCCCTCTTCTCTTCCCCTCTTCCTCTTCCTCTACTCCATACACCTAAAAATGGCCCAAATTTATGACTTGTCAATCAGAATGATATTAGGGTATTTGTCTATTTGTTTATTATTGGTCCAAATGAGTGTTTATTGGCATGTGTGTTGGTTTTCAATGGTTCACATTCTTCTTCTCAATTTTTTAGTGTCTTTTCTCCATTTTTTTATCATTTGTTTTAGGTTTTGTTTTAGATATATACGAATGTTTTTGACACGTATGAGAAATATATCAGTATTTTCTAGTTTTTTTGTCTTCATCAAGTCATGGTGCACTTGTCCTCTTTATCCTATTTCTTTTGTTAATCACTATTTGATGTTGATGTTGGCATGTCAATAAATAAACTCTGATTTGAATTTGATTTTATATAACTATACAAATATTGTAGCTTGTTTGGCACATAATCTAGCAAATATTCATAAAGAATTTATTAATTGCGATAAACATCTAGAGATATCAAATAATCATTAGAGCATTGATTTTCTAAATCTAGTATTTCCCAAGAAGTACTTTTGGCACATGACTCAAGGTTTTGTATATCTCTATAAATATTATTATTTATGTAATTTATTATTTTTTGGACATATTTTCATATAGTCGTTTTCATCATTCGAGCCTTGACAAATGCCAAAATAGTTTTGTTATTTACCCAGTTTAACAAAGGCCCCTACAAGTCCACAATATTTTCCTCGAGTTTCAGACAGTACTACCATTCTAGGGCAAGGAGAAGAAATTTTGTTTTGTAGTTTATAAGTATCACAACGCTCAGATCAAAACAAAGAAACATGAAATTAGGGTCGGGCGAATACAGACGTCAACTTGTTTTAGATTGTGCTAGATATATGTCTGAAAAAACCAACGTTCCATACATTCATTAGAAACGTACCAACATTTCATATATCCCTAAAAGATGTCCTAAAATTCATACATCTGTCAAAAACATCTCGATATTTTATACATCCGTCAGAAACATAATCAAGATTTCTAAATGAGGTCATTGTCCCTATTGGGCGTGCATTTCTATATTCAAATTCAAATAATTTTCATCAAATCATGATATAAAATAGATATGCCTCTAAACCCTATGTGTATGCCCTCATAATTTCTTTGAAAATAGGTAGTTATGTCATGTTGTATTTGTTACAACTTTAATTATTTGACATGCCTAATTAAAAGTATTACATTTAATGGTGGTGTGTTTAGTGTAATTCATTTATTTTGAATACAATTTGGTGAACCAACATTGTCTTTCACTTCTTGGGGTTATATCTACTTCATAATGTGTTAGATTCATTTTTCCCATATTTTCTAGGGTTAATTTCATTGCATGCTCTTAGATATAAAATCCCTATCTCTATTTTGCTTGATTGGCTTACCCTGTGTCATTCTAATTTTTAAAAATTCTACAAACCCTAGCGTGATTCCTTATATTTTGTAATTGTGTTATTACTCCAAGGTTTCATTGTAAAATGTTGATTTACGCCTTCCAAACTGATTAGTATGGATCCATGAATATCATCAAAACTCTAGCAAACTTTGAAGTCCAAAAGAGCAATTGGTTTTAGCCAGCAAATAGTGCTCATAAAGAGTTTTTTCTTGTAAGGTGATGAAACTATTGGTGTTTTTAGGAGGTAGTTTCGAAACCATAGGTCTACAAATAATGACAAATTAGAAAACACCACATTGGTTTCATGATCGTTGATTTGTATTAAGAGGAAAAGGCACTCCATGAGAGCAAGCATTTAAAGCATAAGGTTAGGCAACAATTTATAGCAATAAAAACATCGTGATGATGGATAATAAGTTGATTTTTGTTTCTCCATTGTTGTACTTTGTATAATCACTCATCATAGTTATTGTAAATTCAAATGGGCAAATGATTTTAGTATGATGAAGAGTCATTTCAACTTCATTCAATTATTTTAGCATTCATTTAGGAGCATCAATAATTACAACATTGATGTATAACCCTGATTTGAGCATCATGCAATAATTGTAATATTTATATGGGCATCCCAATGATCATCGAAAGATATTTTCAACATGTATGTAGTATGTATATTTTGCACATAAGGAGCTACGTTATATAAGGCTAGGTGGAATATGCATCTATTTCAATTTTGTATACACAATGGATATGGCTGAAGTATGTTTCTAATATAATCTTGATATGGAAGCAATATGGCATGCGAGTATTGATAAACATTGATAGTGATCATGCATTGGACAATGTATATTTCCTCTATAACAATGTGTTTTGATATGAATAATGTATGCAAGTTGAACATGGTAACCATTGCAGCTTATTTTAAAATCACAAGGAGGTTGTAACATGTATGTTTCAACTAACAAATGGGTTGTAACAGCATCATATTGTGCTTACTCTTTATGGGCAAGAGGAAAGACACAAAGTGAAGAGCATCACTCTTTTATTGAGAAGGAGGAAGATGCATGATCAAATCCAACGTTATGGGGTCATCATTGGGGAAACAAATCCATCTATAAGAGATCATGATTGAACATCCATGAGTGGACAACATTGAAGAAGAATAATAGTAGAACCACAAAACTAGTCAGATCATAGTAAAGCAAGAGGTTGGAATAGCCAACTCCATAAGAGGCAAATCAATTCACTCTTTTGTGTTGCATGAGGAGAATGAATTGGACCACTCTTTCATGGGGGGGAAGGAGGTGAAAATTTCAGGCTTTGAGCATGTTTTCTTGATGATGTGCATATCCTTAGGAAACTTCCATGTTGCATGAGGAGGAGATTACAATACTTCCTTCTATCTTAGATAGTTTATATTGGGATGAACAAATAGTGTGGGAAACATCACCTTGGGATGAACAAGGGAGGTATGAGGAAGATGTTTTTCAGGGAAAGTGTAGAGGAACTGAAACAAGGCCCAAGCAAATTGGAAGTTCAAGGCTAAACACCAAGAACCTTATAGAAGCTCCAAAAAGGTGTAAGGAGAGATATTTATATATATCATGAGTAAGTAAGCTTTTGTGGGACCAAAAGCCACCCCAAAATGGGGATATGATTTGTAAACATCCATGAAAAACATCCAAACTCCAACAAACTCTAAGTATCCGAAGGGAAATTAGTTTTAGTCGATAAACGGGGCTCAAATAGAGCATATCTTATAAGGTGATGAAACCATTGGGGTAATTTTGAAACCACTAGTCCTGACAAGTGGTTATTTTACTTACATTGACTGAAGAATTAGAGCAACGGTTTGAATCAATTGGTCTTCTCATCCTAGGTGTTTCAATAATATTTTCTCTTCAAAGAGACATCTCCAAAATGAATAAGAAGGATCATAAAGTAATGAATTGATACCAGTGATAAGTGATCATGGATCTATGTTTTATGGAGTGTCAGAGGATGATTGTATGCAAGAGTAGTAGCAGTGAGTAGAAGATTAATATGGTTGTAACTATTATATGTCTTTGTAGTTATTCCATCACAACATTAGGAAGATAGGAGGCAAGAAAGAGTGTGGGATGTATGCTCCTAAGAGCTCTTTATATTTACCCATTTCATTGAAGAAGAAGAAGATGCATAGTTGTCACTTCTCGTTGGCTTTCCTTGCATCGGGGTTTTTAGATTAAAATCCCTTGTGTCATGTGTTTTTTTCCCTTTATTGTTATTTTATATGGCTTGCAAGTATTCTACTCAATGTAATGTACATTTTAATCTCTAAAACCATTTCCATTTGGGAAAATCAAGTAGTAAAGATATGGGTAAAAATAAATATGCATTTAATTTCCAATAAGGAAAATCCTTAAAGAAGTTACAAATCATGAACCCTTGTAATTATTGGCATGACTCACCCTTTAGATGTGTTTTTATCAATGTGATCTACTTCATCCTCATTATCATAGTCATCATAATTATTATCTTCCACATAATTTTGAAAAGAAATAACATTCATAAAAGAATATACATATATATATATATATATATATATATATATATATATATATATATATATATATATATATATATATTCTTTTATGAATGTCATTTCTTTTCAAAATTATGTGGAAGATAATAATTATGATGACTTTGATAAAAATTTAAGAAAGTTAAGTTTTAATCCAATAGGTTGAGGATAATATATTGATGATATGAATGTATTTGATGTTAACTCTCTTTATGTAAGCCCTCATTATTATGGAAGACCAAATCTTGTCAGGAAAGAAATAAAATTAATTGTTCAATATTGGACACCAATAACAAATGATTATTATTTTATAGCCAATATTAGAAAAAGAGTTGACCTCTCACAAACCAAGCTAAATAATATGGATTTGGTTTTGGATATGCAAAAAAGATTGCTCTCCTCAAGTAGTTGATTCCTTCATAGAACACAAAAAAAACTATCACAAATTATAGGATCTAATGTTGACTCAAATTCATGTTATCATGTCCAAAACCATTTTTTTCTTTGAATGCCAATGGGTCTCAAGATGATTGTTGGAATGAAAATGAATAATACAATTATGATCATGAGGCTTATTTGTGTAATTAAGGTAATGTTAATATCCATGATGTGTCTTGCGAGGTTCATAATGGATATATGAGTGTTGTACAAAATAGTAATGATGATTATAATGTTTTAAAAACTAAGTTATATGATGCTCGATTTAGAAAATATCTTTTAAAGATTCCCAATGAAATAAGAGAATACATGAGAGCTATAAAGGAAGTTGCATGTTAAGATTTGTCTTCTAATGTATTCATTTCCAAAGTTTCTTACAATTTTATTGATGTCCAAAATCCTATTGGTTCCCATATTACATATATTCATATTACCTCTAAGGTCCCTCTATGTACCCAAGCTACCATTTCTTCTAATGTTCTTTCTATTTCTCAAAATGTTCTTGCTTCTATTATACCTCCTCAACATGCTCATGCCCCTAATATTGCTTCTAATTTGTGTTTTACTCTATTTGGGATTATTGCTAGCCCTAATAATCATATAACTATGTGTGTAATTTAAATTATAAAATATGAAAACTAAGCATAAATTTGAATGTAAATTATTGATATTGATTTGACAATGACACTTGTTAAATATATAAATTACTAAGAGACATAAGATACTTAGCCCTTCCTTGTATTGTGGACGACTAAGACAAGTGGCAAAAAGAAAACATGATTTCAAGTCATTCTGTGCAAGTTTTAGATCTCTGTCTACACCCAGAAGATATCGTCAACCTCGAGTTGATAGTAATGACGCTATGTTTCAAGATGGATGGTTTTGTCCCTATATATTTTATCTCTTTTGACATGAGCAAGTGTGCATGTTTATCTTTTAGATTTGTGTGTGATCCTAAGGTATGATCATATGCACAACATCTAGAAATTTATCTCCTTCATCTAAAACCCTAGGTCCACTTATGAAGGGATAACATTTCCAAAAACTTTGAAAGTGTAATGGGCTGATTTGACCTCAACCACCCTCATTGACGATTGAATGTTGCCTCTATATCCAATACTATGAAAGAGGGAAGTTAAGAAAAACAGAGTTCTTTCCCTTAGTGTGAATGTGAAATTGTGCTCCTTTACTATATGAATGTGCATAGTGATCTAGCTTTTGACACTTAAAAGTGTTCACTCTTGGCTTGACTTGGCGTACTTAAAACTTGGTTGATGATTGTTCCTAGTGACTAATTTTCAAATTGGGAGGAATATGGTAGTTTTGATCAATGTACAATAGTGTATGTCATCTATAAATTAGGTGGATATTCCACTATAAGTTTCATCAACACGAACCCTTTCAATTCAAGGGATTACTCTCAGTTTTTATTCCCTAAAACAACACCCCAACTCTTATCACTAACATCTACAACATACAAAATAATATTCAACCCTTCACATGAAATATCCACATGATGCATTCATTACATATATTCCTTCACACTCTAAACATGTTACTTTTCCATACTTATTTGTAATTAAAATGCTTGCATAGAGGTGGAATACCAAGGTGAAGCTTTTTAACCTTTAGGAAACAAGTACTATGCTTGTAAGGATGAGTCTTGAGCTCTATCAAGTGTTTATTGTATTAGCCTCATAGCAAGGAATGTATATGTGCAAGCAAAGGAAATAAACAGATTAACGACAAAGAGAGATAGCATAAGACATACATTGGAGAAACTCAATACGAGAGAACTCCAACAAGAGTGGAGCCATGCTTCCTCATCTCCACTATGTTTTTTAGTTTACAAGACTTTTGCCTTCTTGGGATTATAAGGAAACTAACCTCATGGCTCCCAACTTGCAGTGATCTCTGTAATGTTTGGTGGAAGAATTGCCTCTCAAGAAAGAAAAACTACTGAACTTAGCTATCTCATTTATGTAGTCTTCAAATCATTCACATACATGAAAACAAAGAGTTGACAAAGAAACAATTGAATACATTCCTCAAATGCATTCATTTGAATGCTAGGATTTAATGCTTTGTTGCCTTTCTTCATTACCCCTTCTCCCTATAACATGTTTGAATGCTTTCTCTCCTTGAATCGAATCATCTACATCTAAGCGACAATGAGAAAACAAGAACAAAGACTCAAAATTGTAATAAGCAATGTGAATCCAACTTCCATACTTCTCACCATGTTTTCCAATGTTTTCTCCTGAGTACTACCTTGCCAAGACCTATATTTATCCTCTTTTAGCCTCATAACCTGCCAACAAGCTCAATTGAACCACCAAATGAAAGGATAAATGTTTGTGACCATTCAAATTAACATGGACTTAGAGTTCAATAGTTAGCTCTCAAGATCTACAGGGAGTTCCCGAGTTTGGCACCAGAGTATTACTACTGACTCCAAAGTATAGGTTGTAGAAAGTCATACCTTTTACATATGAACTCAAAATGACAATTTTTTTTTAAATTGTCTAATTTTTCAAGAGTAACTCAAATATGTACTTGAGAAATTACTTTTGATGTCAACAATATGTTGTTTTAGCTCATAAAATAGTAACTGGTACTTTTACAAGACTTGACATGTTGTAAATTACTCATGTTTGACAGTCAATTGTCTTACTGACTAATTTGGATGTTATATATGATCAATTTTTTTATTGCACACTCAAAATTTTAAGACTTTTGGGTTCCAAAAATTATATAAAAAGAAGGTGAAGATTTACCTCCTATATTCCCAAGTGAAAAACCAATATTATCATCCTCTTGGACAATACCTTGTTCGTAATGAAATTACTTAGATGTTTCACAATAATTAAATAATACATCACAAAAGTAAGAGAAAAATAATCAAATCCAAAATGATAATTGATAAAAGAACATAATACTTAATAATTATGACTAAGCCACTTCGAGAGGGTTATATCCACCTAAAAATTATACAGTGCGATATGTCCAGTATGATGTTCGATGACGATGTAGTGATCTCTTAATGAATGCTCAGAGTAAGGTTCTCTCTAACCAACTAGTCATATTCCTCCCTTGAGAGCCTCCCTAGCCTCTTTTTGGTTTGCCTTTGCATCCTTTGGCAACTTAGTTTTATAACTTTTGATGCATGATAAAACTGTCATTTAAGGTGGTGAGATCATTGCCCTTAGTTACAAAACCATTGCCTATATTTTAAAGTCACCATGGTTGTTCCATCTTGACACAATGGTCCCATTTTAAATATGGATTGGTCTTGTAATTGGATGTGATGTTTCCATCATGGAAAATGATAGTTACATGGTTGCCCCATGTAAAAAGGAGTGATTATGTCACCTTCTTCCTGTCTTCTAAATTTAGCTCTCGAGATTCATTATTTCACGTGTCTTTGCATGTTGATTTTACATTTATTGATTTTCATGCCTTAAGTTTGCTTTTAATTAGGCTCAAACCACTACCTCTTTTATTTCCAATTATTTTGTGTCCCTCTTAAGTTCTACTTCTAGTTCAACTCAGTTAAAATGCTTCATGTAACCTTCATGGCTTTTCTAAAAGTAAGCTAATTTTGGCTTGATTTTGGATCAAAAAATTTACATTGGAGCTTAGAGTTTTGAAGTTTTTCATAGATACAAACTGCTACCATTGTCTTGAAACTATGCCTCTATTATTTTAGTGTTGACTACACCATTATAAGTAAGGAAGTGTCATTGACTCTACAACCTAGTTATCGTAAGCAATTCACTCAGCCAACCACAAATCAACTGCTATTTATTTGGGATCGTGTCTCTATTATTCTTCCCATTCTTTTGAAAACCATTGGTCCATCCTCCTGGTTAAAGAGTTCATGAAATCTTTTATTGGATAAAGGAGCTAACATATTGAGGACAATAATAACACATACTACATGCTTCCAGTTGGTCTCTGCCTTGATCAGGTTAGAGGTTCTTTGTTTTTAGTTTATTTTGTTTACTAGACCATATTAGTTAAATTCTTATTGTGGTAGATTAAATTTATATTCCAAAAAAAGCAAATTGGATAGGAAAAAAATATTTCCTTTCCCTATCTTTGTAACAACAAAAAAGTAGTTAGTCTCTTTGTTTGCTTGCATTCATTAGATTCATTCACAATATACAAATCTTGAATCCAAACTATAGGTGAATATTAGAATATAACACACATATTTTTATCCATTCAAAGCAACCAATTTTTAGTTTCAAAACAACTATTTTCATTCACACACACTAGCAACTAGAAAACCCTAGATCAACCTAGGTAGACAAAAAGTATTATTTTAAATTCTGATTTCTCTTATTTTACACAAACTAATAACACTATTTTTATCCTGTAATAACATAAAATTAGAACTTCGATAATCATATTAATATAAAAAAACTTTGTTCATAGCTAAGGTGCATCCAAACTAGGAATATAAAAAGTTTGTTTTTCTTGCATATGAGTAATATAAGTGTCAAGAACTTAATAGTATTTTGTTGTTTAAAATATAAACCTCTTCTTGAATCTTTTGCATATTGATAAATATTTTAGTTTACACATAGATAAATTCATACTTTATTAAAAACCACAAACATAAAAAAAAACACATAACTTCATCTAGGTTGCATTTGGAAAAGTTAGAAAAATCAGCTTTTGATTGGTTAGAGTAGATCTCTCTCTATCTTACCTTCCATGCATTGAAAATAAATTAAAAAGGGGGGAAATAGAAGAAGAAAGTGTTATTTTTTATTAAATTTATTTTATTTACTATTCTTTGCTTTCAAGTCATTTAATTTCAGCAAGTAGTCACTTTTCATTTTAAAGTAAAAAACATTCCTTAAAATAAAATCAAGCCAAAACATTGTTAAAGCCTTGCCCAACCGTGTAAGCCATAATTGAAATCTTGCTTCTAACAACACAACAAGTCCACTTAAATAGTTAGTTATCAAGACAAGTTCATACACTTACACCTCGCTTAGCCCCTTTGGATGGCACTTCCCGAAACACCTGATCTTATTAAAGAGGATATTTTCCCTAAGGTCAGGGCACATGGTCCCATAATGAATAAATAGTCTGATATTAACACTAAGATTGAGAGAGAGGTTTTTTATTCTACCTCAATCCCTCATCTCATTATTGACTCTCTCAATGCCTTAGAGGAATAAGAACAAATTCCCTATCCACCAATCATTATCCTCCCTAGGTCAATAGTATAACGTGATTCCAGCCTAGATCATCACTTCTACCCCTTTCTTCTCCTCCTCAGGTCTAGCCTCGTCATATATCATTCACATTTATGGATGATATTGATTGGGCATATCCAACTCGATAGAGTTGATCTCATCATGTGAGTCATTCGACTTAACCATCCTCATTTCTCAGATCCTAGTATTGATCCGGAGCTTCACCTCCCCATAATCTCATAAATTCAAGGACCTTGGAGCTATTTTTATATATAGCTTGACACTCAATTAATACTGAGACATTACGAAGGACTTTTGGTTCCATCACAAGAACCCCTTTCCACCACCCATTCTAAATCCCATTCCACCTAACAATCAGCCTAACCCATAATCTTATCCATAACCTATCTATTACGTCGACTACCTTGGCTTGACCTTGGGGAGTCGAGTGCACAATTTAGCATGTGTTATTCTCATGTACACAAATTGGTGAACCCAATGTGAAATACTTCCATATTTTATGTGTTATTATTTATTCCTCTCCTTCAATTTCCCTTGTCCATTTCCCCACCTCCCATTTATTATGTGGGTATTCAAATACCCCTATAATATGTCTAAACATGACATATGTGGATCTCTTGATCTAGAGGGCTATAGGAGAAGCCAACTCAACTCTAGTGAGGTATCATTGGTGAGTTGGAATAACCCCACATTCAACACCAATGTAGATTAACAATTCTATGATTATTCTCATCTTAATACTCGAATTAGAAGTAGGGTCTCTTTTTAATAGATACAGGATGTTTTTGAAACTAATAGAAATCATCCCAACTCTGACACTATGACCCTCACTAGGGAGGCATAGTCACTCTTTGCATGGCCACTAGACCATCAATTAGCCTACAAAGCCTAGACATGAAAATCATTACTAGGTATGATCATTATTTGGGAAGGATCCACCATTTGGAGGATAATGTTAATCGTATGTAAGCAGCCACACATCCCACTAATAGGATCCAATATGCCTCCAACCCACCATTGTAAACCATAACAACTACCCCTAAAACTTATGCTCCAAACCAACCTTTTCAAGTTAAATAATATCATGCCTCTACATCTCCCTTACAAGAGGCTCCTAAGCCTAACATGGTCACTAGCCCAAACCAACTCATCAACACCCTAGTGGGTTGAATTTGTGACCTGGAGAATAACCAACAAACTATGGGTCAGGGGATGTGCCCAAATTCTCTTACACAAGCTCATCCTTCTCCTTCTCCTATCTAAATGTTGACTCATCAAATGTCAGAACAAGCTTATATGCTTTTACCATGATAGGAATATGCACCCCTGCTAGACCATGCCTCTAACCAACCCCTTAGGGACATCCTTACTCATGGGGTTCCCAACACGGGCACTTCTAAAGTTACTCCATCCTATTAATATCCTATCTAAACCCCAATGGGAAACATATACACTTATGCTTCACCTTTACAAAATAATGCAGTGACCAACAATCTACCATTATTCACCCCTCTAAGTTATGTGCCCCCCACATACACTCCCCCTCCATAGACAAGCTATACCCCACCTTATATATCCCTAGGATATGTGCAAATCGTGTATACCCTACTAAAATAAACCACCACTCCTCCTACATCTAATAATTTTCCTCCTTACTTCTATATGTATTCCAAATTTACTTAGACAAATAACTATTTTTTAGCTTATTCCAATTCACCCTATCAAACTTATGTTATCTCTTATGGTGGTTACCAAACTAACCCCTATGTGATCCAACCTTTCCACTCTAGTCTTACCATAACAACAACAAACTTTAACAACATAGGGGACTTACACTAAGTACCTTAAGGAGCCTCTTGATCTCAACATCTAAGGGATTCTTCTTCAACATCCCCTACCTGACCTTCCCAAGTTTAAAAGGGTAGGAGATCCTAATGCACACATCAAGGCTCATGCTACTTCTGTCAAGTAACTCCTACCTTAAGATGGGGTTATTGCCAAATTTTTCCCCAAAATCTTAGAGGCAATAGTGTTTGACTAGTATTACCACCTCCCTAAGGGGTCTATACATTATTTTCACCAAATCATCATCAAGTTTGTCAAAGCCTTCGATATGAACAAACACCTAAAGATTAACATATGAGAGTTATTGCACATAAAAAAATAACATAATCAATTGGTTTCCCATTTCATCGTGAGATGGTGGCATGCCTTATATTCATTTGCTAGTGCACCTCACATGGATCAATGAGAACTATGTGACCTCTTCCTCCATTCCCTTAACAAGGAAATGAGAGAGGATATCCATAAATTCCCATATTGATCCTATGAAGAAGTTCTTGAGAGTGCTTTGTAGATTGACCAGGTAGCCATTGATAGTGGTCAGTGAACTTATAGGACCAGTGAATGCATCACCAGCCCAAACCAAAATAATAGGGTATTTCAAAATATAAGTCTGAACAATAACGATAACAATAACCAAGGTCCCAAGATTCTGAATTGAAATAGGAATGCCACCATTGATAGTGTCAATGACCAAAATAAAAGGCCAGATCCTGTGAACTATAATTAGTCTTAGCTTATGAAAAACATCAATGTCAACAATAATATAGGTGCTAGGAGCTGGAATCCTCACCTACCATTCATGCAGTTGATTTCAATTGGCCACCACCACACAACATGCAACACCAAAACCAAAGTTAAAATCAATATCAACATGTTGAGTAATTCCCATAGTTACAGAACCAATCATATTACTAAAGACATAATCAACAAGGTTTAGTTAACATGGGCACCCCTCATACAAGTGAACTATTACAAAAAACTTTACTAGGTGAAGGAACTAGATTTATTGGAACAAGGTTTAAGGGATGGTCTTCATCCTGTATATCTAGGGTGCCTAATAGATCTAGCTATATAGTTTAGGTAATGGGCACCCCTCATACAAGTGAGTGTTAGGCCATTCACCCCAATATCCCTTCCCCTGCCTCTCGCACATCTTTGTATACCATTGTTAGCACTAGGAGGTTGCCCATGTAGGGCATGCCAAATTGCCAAGGTACCATGTCCATTGGATGTAACTTAACTTGAAAGAGTTGGTCTTGAATCTAAGTGGACTTGATGGCCACCACAAGATAAACAACCTCCTCATCTCACTAACTAACCATACTCTAGAAGGGTAGGGTATCAAATCTATCATCACCAAATTCCCAACAGCTCAGGGTAATACATGAAAGGGAGCCATGTCTATCTATCTTGAGGCCTTGATGGCCCCTACATCTCTAATAATTAATCTCCTTTGATAGAGGAACATCCTCTCAAATACCCAACTCATGAGGAGTGTGGGATGATTGATCGAGAGTGCTCCCAATCGAGCCACATGGTATAGGTCTCTATAAGTGCAGGTCAAGATCTCCTGGTCCCATGAGAACCAAATGCCCCTCTCCTTTATCCAATAAATGATAAGGGACTAACTGTACAATAACCTATTGATACACTTGTCCTCAGTCTTTTGAGAGGAAAGGATACCAATAATTACCTTCTACAGGTTGGGGATCGTTGATCCATCAACCTCAAAAAGTTGTAACCCACACTTCACACACATGTCAAGTACACTCACATCTTTAAAATGGCTAGCCCAACCCACTTCCTTGGTCATAGTTATGACATCTTGAATGGCCACCAACCAACCTATCATTGGTAATCTAATAATCCTATAAATGTCTATGAGAGGGATGGTCCAATCTCCTAGGGCTTGAGGGAACATGAAAGTGTTCCTATTAGGATCCTAATATGTGAGCAAGTTGTATAATAACCTGCTCGAGGGGGGACAATCCCCACTCATACGATCCATAGAATGCCCACTCGATTGAGAATGACTAACTCATCTGATTCAAAAGCGTTATGACTTGGGGGAGCCACTCTTGATTCTAGGATATGCTCTAACACATATAGCCCCCTGTAATAATAAAACATCCCAAGTTAGCCCTCAAATCATTTTCACCTCTCAAAAAAATTGCCTTATACCCTTTATTCACAAAAGGATGGAATCACCCTTGTTTGCAAGCAATAGTTATGTAATTAGCCCTATTTGTAGGTAGCAATTATGTAACCACCACAAGCAACTATGTAATTATCATCTAGAGGTGGTTTCGTAACCACCCACTCTATAAATAGTGGTAGTTATGGTTTTGTCGAGGTAGTTATGTAACCATTTGTCTATGAAGATCGTTAATTCCATCCTCGATGTAGTGGTTTTGTTAGCCATCTGCAGTCCCCAAAAACCCTCTTAAAACACCAAAAATAAAGGGAAAAATGCATAAAAACCTACCTAGCTCCACCTCTAACTAGTAGGTTCACCAACCTCATCTTGTACTCTACCCATTGACTGCTCATTTACTCAAATTTGTTTAGGCATCCTAGATCTCAAAAATATCTCAAATCAATTGACACAAATGAAATTATTTTTGGCAAGTTTTGCCCCCAACTAGTCATTTATGTTTAAAAAAATTCTAATTTTGACATGCTCTTCTATTTAGTGCTTATTTTCATGTTTATAAGTCATATTTCTTCTAGACTTCATAACTAACATTTTAACGACATATGTATCCCTTATAGCACATTTTGCGATTTTGCAAGGAGATGGTGATTTAGTGTTGGATTCAGTCCCTCGACTAGATAGTTTAGGTAGTATGATTTTCCCTACATGCACGGTATGTATTATTATCCATGTTTTAATTACGTGATATATTTTTTGCTCTTTCGTTGAGAATGCACTTGATTCTCATCTTTTGTCTACAGGTTACACAAAGTCTCATATGTCCTCGTTGCACCACTTAGTAAGTCAGGTAAGTATTTATAGCTACCTATTTCCCTTCTACTCGGGATCACACCCTTATCAATTCATGATAAAGCATCCTCTTGTGGGTGTAATATGTATACACTTGAAAATTACACTGTGTGATATGTATAGTATAATATCTGATGATGCAATGATCTCCTAGTAAATGCTCAAAACAAGGTTCTCTCTAACCACCTAGTCATATTTCCCTCATATTCTTCCATTGAGTCTCCTTGACCTCCTTTCATTTGACCTTTGTAGCCTCTGGTATCTTATTTTTAAAACTTTTCATGCATAATAGAAATGTTTCTTAAGGTGATGAGACCGTAACCCTTAGTATGTAACCGCTGCCTATATTTTAGAACCACTGTGATAGTTTTATAAACCATTGCAGCAGTTTCATCCTAATACAATGGTACTGATTTAAATATGAGGTGGTCTTATAAATGAGTGTGGTGGTTCAATCATATAAGATGGCAATTGCATAACTACCCCAACAAAGAGGGGAGATTTTGTCGTTGCCTTCATCCCATCTTCCAAATTTAGCTCTCGAGATTCATTCTTTCACGTGTCTTTACATGTTACTTTTGTGTTTCTTAAATTTTATGCCTTAAGTTCTCCTCCAATCAGGCTCAACTCACTCCATCTTCTATTTCCAATCATTTTGAGTCCCTCTTAAGTTCTACTTCCAGTTTAATTAAGTTAAATTACTCAATGCAATCTCCATGGCTCTTCTACAATTAAGCTTATTTTAGATTCATTTTAGATCCAAAAATAATTCCCCCAAAATGGTATAACATGAAGTACTCTGGATAAATGCTCTTTGAGAATTCCTACATTAGAGCCTAGAATTTTGAAGCATTTCACAGATACATACTGCTACCATTATCTTAAAGCTATACCTCTATTATTTGGTGTCGACTACACCATTACAAGCAATGAAATGTCATTGATTCTACAACATGGTCTTTGAAAGTAGTGCACTTAGCCAACCACAGATCAATTACTCTTTGTTTGGGATTATTTCTCTCTTCTTCTTCCCATTCTTATGATAGCCATTGGTCCATTCTCCTAGTTAGAGTTCCTGAAATATTTGCTTAGATATATGAGCTAGCATACAGAGGATAATAACAACACATATTGCATGTGATTTAACTATTTTGGGAATTAATATAAAACCCTGAGTAGATAAAAGAGTTGAGTATGTAAGTCAAGGAATGAAATACTAAAGTATCAATAGCCACTAATTTGTATAATAATTGGTTTATTTGATTATCCTATAAATATCAATGAATTACAAAAAGTGTACTTAGCTATAAAATATGATTGAGATGAACAAGTGGCAGGATAGAAAGCGATGCAGGAGTAGGGTAGAGTGTCATTAGTAGAGAACATGTGTCAGAACCCTCTTTGAATAGTAGTATAACTCTCTCTGCCAATAATGCATTACACTATTGACTTTCTATGTAGTGTTATTGACCCTATGCAGATGAAGCAGTGAAATTTAGGGTAGATCTTCACTCTATTCTAGGAAGCTATACCTACATGGACAAGACCTAGATCATCATTTGTACTTTGTTTTGCTTGATTTTAATATGGAATCCTAAGCCTCCATGCTTGTTAGGGTTTTGACGAAGACAAGTGTAAGAAGAGTGGCATTAGTAGGGTAGGCTAGACATGACCTCAACACCCCATGTGTTGAACATTGATTACATATCAATGGCTTGAAAGGGGATTAAACTTGATGTAGTTCTCATAATCTAAGTGCTAGTACAAGTGAGACTGATGCTAGTATGTCTGAGTATGAATGTCAATTTGAATGCTTTGAGTGTGATTTGAATCTAGAAATCTGAGTAAAATTAAGCTATGGGTTGTTATAGATGGATGTATGTGTAAATAGGGGTAAATAGGGATTAATAACCTTAAATTTCACAACTATTTCTAAGTTTGTTCATGAAAATTTCATCTAAGGGATAAATGAATGAGAGTGGTGTTTATATAGTGTTTTGATGCTTGTCAAGACATGAAATGAGTCTAGGTCGACCCTAAGATGCTTTAAAGAGTGGAAATATATTTGTTGGGGGCAAAAGGAAGCTAAAGGTTAATAACACTGCCACCTTTATGAATAACACACTGAATTATAGACCAAAGGGGCCACACTATTATCCAAGTGGCTAGTATGTATGAAAAATGATCGAGGATGCCTAGGTGATGGCTCGATATAGCTTTTGGTATATCTGAGCATGGGCTAAATGCGCATAAAAGCTAAAAAAGGATCAAAAAAGGCCTTAGATAGGTCTAAGGCTAAACTAAGGATAAGATGGTCTCAAGTGACACTCATCATGTTAAATGACATGTTAGATGACTACATTCCCCCCCCCATTTATTATATAAATGCATCAAAGTGAAATTACTAGGATAAAGGAAAGATAAATGTACTTGAACTTACCTATGAGACAAACCCTGTGAATTTGGGTTTGAGTTTTCAAATTGTGATCCATTATGTGTCTTATAAATGAAACATATATGAATTAGTCATTACTTAATATCAAAAGCAAAGATAGAGCTGAGTAAAGAGATGTCAGAGAGAGGAGAGGAATGAATACACCTCATTAGGTATGCAAACCAATGCAAAAACATGGTGACATCTTGTGTGTGCATGTAGATGGTGATCAAATGGTGAATAAATTGGACTAGGCTAATGGCTTGCCCAATCCCCATGTGTGAGTGGCTCAAGAACTTAAGCTGGCCTCGACTCCATCATTGCCCACCCCTATTTCGTGGATCATAATCTATGAATAACGTGGATTGGATTGATGAGTTGTCTAACCCTCTTATGTAGGTGGCTCAAAAACTCAAGTAGGTTATGACTCCATCATTGCCTACCCATGTGTAGTAGATGAATCTAAAATTAAATCTGTGTGATGTCATGAAATTGTATAAGATGGCGCTGGGCCACTCAAAAAATCTGAAATGTAAAATAGCTTAGGGGCTACTTAGGAATGTAAAATAACTCTAGGTCGCTCAGGAATGCTAACCACTGCAGACAAAATGAGGCATCAGTATGGTGTAATCCTGGTGAAAAACAAGTGTATATGGTGTCTGAGGTATACAACATGGAGAATGACATGGGGTTATCATTTAATCTAAGAAAATTAGTGCAAAATTGAGCATATAAAAACAATGTGAGGCTCACATGCCCCCAATTCTGATATTTGTGCATATGGATTCTAGATTGAGTCATAAGAATCTGTCTATGCATATTTGAAACTGAAATGAGAGTGATCATGCCATGCATGTTGCCCCCAATTTGAGCAAACCTATGTAATTCTATGTAAAAAATGATTATATGCTAAACATTCTGATAATTTTTGACTGAGACTATGCAAATTTGAATTGTACCTATTATACCTTTATGATAATTTTGGAATATTCTATTTTTCAGGCTACTGGTCAATAGCATAGTGGTGGACTATAACACATTATGTTCTTGACAGTGTATTGTTCTATTTTCAAAAATTGTTGTTTCTAGGAAAAACATAGACAGATCTATGTGTGACTATATTTCACTATATTTTCCTACGTTTGAGTTGTGTAATCTATGTTTACATGCTAAAGACTATGTTTTGAGTGCACTAGGATGGATTGATCTTTGTGACAAACACCTGTGAATGCCTCCTCTTTTGAGGGGAGTTGTTAACTCTCTACAATAACTGTCCTCAAAAGAAAAGCTATGCATCATGTGTGTTAGATTGAAAAGATATGATATCTACATGATAAACCAATATAATGTATATACATGACATCATAATTTAAAATAAATTGAACATAAGTTGGCAATGTACAATGTATGTTATATCTAGTATTCACAAGATTATCAAGATAAATATAACAATGTAGGCATGTATATGAATAACAAATCTAAATATAATCTGAATAAACTATTTGGGGGGATGAGGCATGATGTCCATCACGACACCTAAAGAGGGAGGGGAGATGCATGAGGTCCCTCATGGCATCGCAAACTGGATGTGAAAGTAACAAGCAAAAGACAAGTCTCATGACCATGATGCATACATGAAAGCATACATATAAATACATGAGGCACACAAATTAGGCCAAGGGGGCACAATACAAGGGACATGGGCACATTTCACTAAGTATGAGAAATAAATACATACAAGGGCATGTTTAAATGTCCACATACATAAAGAGCAAGCAGGGTTGGCTTAGATCCAAATGGAAGGACATGTTCAAATATATGCATACATAATCAAGAATTACACACAAGGTTATGGGCACATGTCCAAAGCATACACATAATGAAAAGAATTGGCTTAGAGTAATAAAATAATGGCATATTCAAGAGCCCTCGAGCAGATGTAGAAGCAAAGCGACATAATCAAATCTAGACTAGTAAATCTAGAAATAAAAGTATGCATAAGCATGTGGTACAAATCCATATAAGAGCAAATATGTACATAAGTTGAGTCTATAGTAGTAATGGTCAGAAAAAAATCAATGTAGTATAGGATAATCAATATCAATATATAATCAATACTAAATATGTGATATGGAGTATATAAAGATATAACCTGTCAAATAACAAAATTATGCATATGATGCCCCCAACATGTTGATATGTCAATGCTAAATTGGTGTATATGTGTATGTGCCCCAATGGGTGGATAATATCAAATATAGATCTATGTAGAGGATTGAATTCATCTAGCAATCTACGAACACTCGAAGGGGACAAGTAAAGCATGTGTGTATGATAAAACTAACTACACTAACATAGATAACATATGTAATATCTATAAAATAGAAGGAATGTAAACATGGAAATGGGTACAATTTGAAATTTGTATTTTCTAAGCAATATTTGAATGTTTTTGTATATTATGAGTATAATCTATGTACAATCAACATGAAAATGAAACTATGCACAAGAAGCAAGATAAAAGAAACTATGTACAAGTAACAAGAGAACATACTAACCAATGAGTCTTGCAAGAGACTCACTATCAAGGTGACTTGTATCAAGCAAAGGAAGATTGATCATACGTGGTGTCTGAGGAAGTATCTAAGATCTAGGAACTAGATGTACTAAATAATATATAGTTAAAGCTGACTGCAAAGTGTGGCTATGAATCTGTGGAGTTAACTAAACTGGCCACTGAATTGTGGGATTATTGGGGACCCATCTAGAGGAAGAAGCTGTAACTGGTGTGGATTCTCTATGCAGAGTGCTGTGAGGATTCAATAACACTGATATGGGCTGGGATGGGTTAGAGAGAGGCTCTCTAGAATCCATAACATGTCTCTAATGTAGGGGTCTCTCTAATAAAGGTTTATGTGGGATAGTGTGTATACATAGTAATGTTGTAGAAGCAGACCTCACTTGTATTAGTGGTTCAACTGATATTTGAGGTGTGGTAAAGGATGGAACTATTATCAGTGACCACTATGTAGTTGGCTATGGAGTAAGTAAATGATACTCATATAGAAGACACTCAATATTAACAACCTAATTAACATGTATATACTTAAGACATTTGTGTATGGTGAAGGGGATGACTCAAAGCTATAATATTCAAGGCCTACCCAATAACATATCAAATGTTTCGGCACTAGGCACAAGTATCAATCTGATGGCCATGTGTGTAGGACCAACTTGTAATAGAAGTATGATCTCCCCAATGGAGCTTTGGACATGGCCACTAAAGCCAAGAATAACTATATTTGTCAGAGAAATACCTGATCTAAATAGCCCAAGTGATTAGTAGTGTAATAGTACACATATTAATGTTTGACCTGTTGTCAACCATGACACTCTAAATATGATGATGATCAATGTAAGCTCGTATAAAGAGTGAGTATAAATCTGAGTCATTCTCAACGATCTCCTATTCTAAGAAAGTGATAAGAGGCCTAGATGACACTATAGTATGATACACACCAATGATATTATGTAGAGGGTATGTGTCCATTGTATGAGTATGATAGGATGTTGTGTGGTGGATGTGCTTGATGAGTATGGAGGGTATGTGTCCATTGTCTCGTTAGCCACATGTTTTAGAAATGGATTAGAAAATATTTTCATTACTTTTGCTTCAGTTGGTTGTACTTTGGATGTTTGTGTAGGAGTGCTCACATCAATGATATTAACCGCTATCAAATCTTGGATCTTATGTTGTAAATTGATGCATCTATTCATAGTATGGTTAGGGGCCCTAAGACAATCACATAATGCATTAGAATCATAATTCTTTGGAAGAGGCCTAGTCGTATTAACCTCTTTGATGGGAGGGAGAGATATGACATTGCATTCTAAAAATCACTGAAGAACGTGAGTTGGCGGTTTAGGAAGATTCATAAAAGGTCTCCTTGGAGGAGGTGATAAAACCAAATGAGGTGCTGGCCCTGAGGATGTGTTTATTTTCATCTTTTGCTCATTTTTGTTGTCATTGGGCCTCACCTTATGTGGGAGATTATTTGAATTCTTATTAGTGGAATTTGATCTGATTGTGTACTTTAACTTGCCCATGGAGAGAAGTTTGACTTCCTATTCCTTCACTAAATCACATAAATCTATAAATGATGGAAACCTTTTAAATAATATAGATTCATGTAATGTTGGTAATAAGCTTTGCTTGAATATGCCCTAGATTTCTCTATCTACCATGGGGTTAGTCATCTTTGCTAATATGGTGTTTTAGTGCAAGACATATTCGGTTATTGGCTCTTTAGATTTTTGCTTTAATTGAGAAAATTGAGCATAGGAAAATTTGTCGCTGATGTTGATAAAATAATGTGCTAAAAATATATATGCAAGTGGATTAAATGTTGTAATAGAGTGATTAGGGAGATCATATAACCATTGTAATGCATAGTCCATTAAATTGTGAGGGAACAACTTAGTCATGAGCCAATCATTAGACATATAGTCCAAATATGCCACATGAAACATGCATAGATGATGCTCTAGGTCACCCTTACCATCATACAAAGTAAGCTTGGGTGCCAAAAATTTGGATGGCAAAGGAGTTGTCGCTATATGTTGTGCCAATGATGTATGTGGGAGAACATGAGAGTCCAAGGCATGAGATGGTCTAGTGGTACCTTGCTCAAGATGTAACACCTTGGCCTACAGAGAATGGATCTCTTACCTAAATGATTGTACATCTAGAAAGGAGGGATGTGTACTAGTCATATGAGGTGTTATCACTGGTGAGAGTTGGCTACCTATAGCAGGTTGTTGTAGAGTCTAAGTTGCCCCCATAGTAGGTGTAACAATATTACCATATGTGGGGTTAGAGGATTGACCAAGTGATGTGTTCTTTATTTCCAATATAGCTTGTAAAATATATGCATCATCATGGGGTTATTTTCAAAGTCTATCTCTGAAACTTTGTAATTTCTCATCCTTATTGATTATAACCCAAGTCCCCTCTTGTGTATCATTAAGATATTGATTGAATCAATCATGTTTTGATGTATTATCATTGAAGTCCACATAATCAGGATGTGAAGGATCAATTAAGGGAGTTATAACTAGTCATTTATCCATGGTATAAGTTTGAACAAAAGGAATTTGGGCATGCTCAATAATATTACCACTAAGCCTAGCACTTCTTCTTAAAGGAAGAGATATAACTTTTTTAGATGGCTTATAGTAAACAAAATGAAAGAGTGATGTTAAAACATAGTATATGAAATCTGAAAAGCCTACCATAATGAATGTAAATAGGAAAAATAAGGACATAAACCATATGAGCATCTATGGCTAAGGTTTTTGCATTATTTGATGTAAGTTGGGTTTACCAAATGATTTAACTATCTTGGGAATTAATATAAAATCAGGGAATAAAATACTAAAGTATCAATAACCCCTGATTAGTATAATAATTTATTTATTTACTTAGCCTATAAATATAAATGAATTACAAAAGTTGTACTTAGATGGAAAATATGATTGAGACGGACAAGTGGCAGGCTAGGAAGCAATGCAAGAACAACTCTCTTTTCCAATAACACACTACACTATTAACCTTATATGTAGTGTTATTAACCTTGTGTAGGTGAAGCAGTGAAATTTGGGGTAGACCTTCACTCTATTTTGGGAAGCTTGTACTAGCATGATCAAGACTTGAATCGTCATTTATTCTTCATTTTGATTAATTTCTCTATGGAATACTAAACCTCCATGTTTTTTAGGGGCTTCATGAACACAAGTGTAAGAAGAGTGATGTTATTAGGGTAAGCTGGAGATGACCTCAACACCCCATGTGCTAAGTATTGCCTGCAAACCAATACCTTGAAAGGGGATCAAACCCGATGTGGTTCTCGCAATCTAAGTGATGAGTCCACACTATGACTCATTATAACCATAATATATCATCCTTTACAGCCATTAATATGCAATTTAAGTTGAGCATTGCAGGTAGTCTTAGGGATTATAACTATTATAAGGTAGAAGATGAATGCTTTTATCTCATTAAGCTTATGTGAGTTTGGGTTAGCATTTTTTACATAATGTTCTAACTGTTTGCATGTTTAGTACTCCATTTTTGATGTGTACAAGTATTATAGCATCTAGAAAAGAAGCTTGATATGATTCCATGAAGACAAGGAATGACCTTAGTCATAAACCTATCATTCTAGCGAAGCTTCAAACTTTGTCAGGCGTTCTATGGACCTCTGTAGGTAGCTATAGATTTTGATAGATAAACTATGGATTTTGATAATCAAGCTATGAACTTCCACAACACGCTTCAAACTAGTCTAAAACATATCTCCAAGGCATTCCAAAGGTTCTTTCAGTTATTCCATGATGATATAGACTTCTCCAACTATCTTTTAAATACTTTCTATTTTGCATATATCTATATAAAGAATTCTATCTATATGCAACTTTCAATTTATAAAAGTTAGTAGATATAGGTTGAAACTTTGGATAAGATGATATGAATACATTATATATAATATTTGGTAACCAAATATGGCTGGAAGAAGCAGTTGTAAATCCCACGAGGATCTCCCCAACCGTATGTGGATCTTGTTGTAACGCTCCTCTCTATTTTGGCCATACAAACCAATCTTTATGAATATCCTCTTGTTTAGTTAGTTAAGTTGTTACCTAGTATTTAGAGACAATTAGTTTCTTTTGTATCTAATAAAAGACAGATCCCTACTTGATCTGCAAGGTGTGAAACATTGTAATAATTGCAATTTTTAATATAAGAAGATTTTGTGGCAAAGAATACTCTTTCATTTCTATGCATTAGTCAAGATTGCCTTCTAAGGACTGAATTATCTTGACCTTGAATCCAAGGGTGAAAAAGGGCCCACTCCCCAAGGAGATTGGATGTGTGTACTTTTGGTATTTATAATTTGTTTCTAATTAAAATTAATATAAATACTTTGTGTGATTGGATTGATAGCCTGCAGGTCAAATAGACTATTAATGTGGTATGAGCTTTATGATTTAAATGAACATTTATCATTTCTTTAATTTTAATAATCTTAATTTTGTAACTTAGCTTAAGTGTGGATCTGATATTCAATTTTAATGTGTTTACTTTATAATATCATTGTGTGATTTATTTCAAGCATTTCATTCAGTTTGGTGTGTTTTCTTTTTTAGCAAGTGTGTTTCTTTCTATACTTAGTTAAGATTATAAGAAGTAGAAACTTAAGATAGATCAACTCTAAAAACCCCCCAACTAGCACTGTTAGCTAAACCTAATAAATACCTTACTGCAAATAACCTTGGACAATGACCTTGGTAAGAAATGACACCAACATAAATTGGTTAAATGAAGGGATGACAAAGACACCCATCATCTTTGGCACCATTGTTGGGGAATTTCTTATAAAGTGTTAGTGAGGTAAAATCTTAAGCTAACAGTAAAAAAACCAAAAATATAATAAAAATTACTCTCTTGTTAAATACAAGTATATGAGTAGGCAAAATGATTCACAAGGAAGGTTTATTCTAAAATATCCTCATCCTTTAAGAGAGAGAATTAAGGTACTTTAAAAAAAGACAAAAATCTTTAAGAAAGAATTAAGCGAGTCTTTTGGAAGTACATCCCTAGATCTAGAGGAATCTTCCTCTATGAAAATCAAACTTTTAGACAATGTGCAACTAGAAGACCTTGAAGGATCTCCTCCTCCTAATAGAACTTTTTTGTAATGTGAGAAAATATAGGTCATGTAGAAAACCCTTGCAGGAATCATCCTGAGACGACTTTCTCTTACCCCATCATCTTTGGGAATGATGATCGAACAACAATGAAAAACATTTTTCAATCTAATCTACCTAACTTTAGAGGTTTGTCTACTAAAGACCCAGACCAATTCCTTTTTTACTTTAAAGTTCTCTACCAAACCTATGATTACACTTCAGACAATCAAAAGCTAAAACTCTTTCCCTCTACCTTGAAGGAAGGAGTAATGAGGTGGTTTATAGGCCTACCAAGAAACTCTATCAATGCATGGAGAGAAATGGAAATAATATTCCTGAATAAATACCAAGATTACTGTAGGGTCAAGGAAAGAAAAGAATAATTCTTCAAGATAAAATAAAATGAAGATGAGAACCTTGAAGATTATCTAGACCAGTTTGCTTTTGCACACAATAGGTGTGGATATGATTTATCCGAGGAAGTGATCAAAATTGTTTTCCTTAAAGGATTGGATGACTCCTCTAGGTATTCTTTGAATCTCATGAGGAAGGAAGATATTATGAAACTAGACTTCTAAGAGATTACATAATTATGTACCAACTACTCTAGGATAAAACCTGGTGGTAGGAGAGGTAAACTAGGGAAATTTAGTGACGTGAGCCAACTCATGGAGGAACTAGCAAATTTTAAAATAGATATATTAGTTCAATTGAACATAATGTTGGATGGATTGCAAGTTAAATATAAATATAACATCGAGCCACTAAAAATCTAACTCAGAGATTGTCCTCTAGACAAAATATAAATCTATGGAATATGTGATTCTCAGGATCATGATACAAGAAATTATAATCACCTTCCTAATCTTAAGAACCAACTTATACAAAATATACAGACCATAGAGGAAGTAAACTATGTGCAAAGGCAAGGAAATGCCTTCCCACAAAATCAACCATAATAGTTTGGCTCAAGGATTCCTTTTATACAATGGTATGTACCTCCACAAGTTTGGGAAACACCACCTTAGTGGGGCAACCAAAAATGGATGCCACAACCATGGATGATGCCCCAACCTATTTAACAAAATTGGATACCCTAAACTCATCAAAAACCATGGGTAAATCAATAATAGAACCCTAGCCCAAACTATAATCAACAACAAAGAAGGTTTCCATAACAATAAGCATTGATGGCTCCTCCAGGAAATCAATCACCTCCCATAAAAAAAGTAAACCAACCTCAGCTAGCTACCCAGCCAGTAGCAAATCCAAATAATAGGTAGGATTATGTTAATGAATAAGGTGAAACCATAAGGTTAGGTGATATTGAATGTGCAAACATACATCTTAGGTTAGGAAAGGCATTATAAGAGCCTCAAATTATCATCACAAAAATGCTTCATTAAAAAACAAGTTAACAAACTCAACTAGTGAAACAAAAAGAGTTAGGAGAGAAACCTAGAAAAATAGAGGAAATCACCATAACTCCTCCACCCATTCCCTTTTCATAATGATTGAAATGGAAGACAAAAGGGAATCTAAATTGATTCGCGATATTAGAAAACTTAATATAGAAATTCCATTATTGCAAGCCATTAGGGACATTCTAGAAATCAATCAAGTGATAAAAAATTTGTGCATTAAAACACCTGGTAGGAAAAGACAATATCCTAAGACTATACAGGTAAATGGTAAGCTTGTTGATTTATTAGTAGGTAAGATACTTTTACCCAAGTATGGGGACTTAGGGAGTCTTATCATTTCTATAGTGATGGGAAAGAAAGAGATACCAAACGTATTGGTGGACTTAGGAGCTAATATTAATGGAATGACTACTAACACCATGAAAAATATCTCTCTAATAGATATGCAACCCACTTTCACAATCTTACAAATAGAATATCATTCCACTACTACACTAGAGGGCACCATTAAGGATATAATAGTAACTATAGAGTCGTGGGATTACCCCATTGATTTTATTGTTCTCTAGCTTGAAAAAAAAATGGATACCCATTGATCCTAAGAAGAACTTGGTTAGCAACAATGATAACTTTGATTGATTACAAATCAAGAGATATGACCATCTTAAATGGTCTTAAAGTAAAGTGCATTTCTCTATATCCACCTGCAAAACCATGAATCAATCATGTAAAATAGTTATGGGTAGATAAACCTAAAGAAAAATGTGATAGTATCTCCTCTCTATATATGGTCACAATCACTGATCATGTGGAAGAAACAAAGGATGAATTAAAAATAAGTATCAATAATGATACAAACTTTGACAGTCCAACTATGGACCTTGTCAGTCTAGTTACAGACTTTGTCCAACCAACTACAGACTTTGATAGAGGAACCTATAACGAGAGCACTTCCTATCTTTCTGAACATCCATACTTTCCGACCTCTTCCAGCACTATATGACCATAGGGACATCCAACACATTGTTATGTAATGGGCACATGAAGGTCAAAATACTTGTTTGATAGCCTTCCATTGTCCTTTAGCTGGAGTGATTTCTCAAGGAGAAAAAAATGTCAAAGATGTTGTCACATTCCATATGTTGTTACCACATCCTTGTCCTCTAAACTCTTTAATGAGTGAATTTAAACAAATAAATTCTTCTAATCCATCCACTAAGCAAATAATAGTAGCACCATGGAAGTTACTCAACATAAATAGTTGGTTGATAGATGATTAGGAAGTAAAAGTCTTTGATGTACTTCAAGAACATACTAAATCTTTTGCTTGGGAATATCAAGAAATGGGTCTCTCCCTTGGTTATTGTTCATAATAAAATTGGTAAATGGAGAGTATTCATAGACTATAGATAACTGAACAAAGCAACAATGAAATATTATTTTCTTTTACCCTTTATTGACCAAGTACTTGACAACTTGGTAGGGAAAAGATACTTCTCTTTCTTGGATGGTTTTAGTGGGTAAAATCAGATATAAGTGACACCTAAAGATCAAGATAAAATAACCTTCACTTATCCATGGGAGACATTTGCAAATAAGGTATTTCCCTTTGGTTTGTTTAATGTACCTGCTACCTTCCAATGAGTAGTCTTATCCATATTTTAAATTTAACCAATGATTGTGTAGAAATCTGCATGAATGATTTCATAGTTCATGAAGAATCTATTGATGAAAGTCTGAATAATCTAAACAAAGTACTGAAAACATGTGATGAACACCATCTATTCTTGAGCCATGAAAAATGTCTAATCATGGTAGAGGAAGGGATAGTTTTAGGATATAATATTTATACAAAAGGAATCCAGGTGGATCCAAAGAAAATTGAAGTCATTTCAAAATTACCTACTCCTTAAAAGTAAATTGATATAAAAAGATTCTTAAGCCATGCAGGATATTATATAAGGTTTATAGAATATTTAAACAAAATTGATGCTCTAATGTTTGTCTTGGTTTACCAAAGGTTTATAGAAAATTACCTAGATCTAGTTGTTCTAAGTGCAAGTCTTCTACTACCACTATCGCAAGAAAAATCCTAATAGAAGCCATCTTTACCATCGGGGAAAAAATCTCATTGAAATTAATTCCCTTCTTATGTGTAAACCCCTTTACCACCAACTAGGCCCTATACCTTTTCTTTCCTTCATCATCTTCTTTAATTTTGTATATCCACTTATTTTGTAATACTCTCTTACCTTCAGGCGGGTTTACCAAATCCCAAGTCTAATTTTTCATGAGATACTGATGCTCCTCATCCATTGCTTGCTCCCACTTCTTCCTAACATCTACCTACATTGTTTCTTCAAAGCACTCTAGCTCTCCATTGTTAGTGAGTAATAAATAATTAAGAGATGGAGAAAAATGTTCAGGTTCCCTTCTTACCCTAGAAGACCTCACCATAGGAGTTTAGGGATTTTGTGGAGTAGGTGCCTAAACTAGTTGCTTGGACACTTTAACATCTACAATGTCCTCTAACACTGTGTACTCTTCTCTAGAATCCTCTTTTTGATCTTGCAACTGCTATTTATACATGAATTTTTCATTAAAGACAACATCCTCAGACAAAAAAAAAATCTTGTCCTTAAGACTCCAAATATGGAAACTAAATTCATCATCACCATAACCAATAAAGATGCATTTTTTAGACTTATCCTCTAATTTGATCCTATCATCCTTATCAATATGAATGAAAGATTCATAGCCAAATATTCTAAGAAATGAATAATCAACCTTCTTACCAGACCAATCTTCCTCAGTTATGCTTCCATCCAAAGAAGATGAAGGTCCTTTATTTATCAGATATATAATTGTGTTTATTACTTATACCTAAAACTTAAAAGGCAATCGTGCATACAACCTCATGC
Source organism: Torreya grandis (assembly GCA_037957365.1). Lineage (NCBI taxonomy): Eukaryota > Viridiplantae > Streptophyta > Pinopsida > Cupressales > Taxaceae > Torreya > Torreya grandis. Next base: position 2,379,174 of record JARHVA010001864.1, on the reverse strand, counting down.
TCCTAGCACGCTACATGATAGTCTTATTCATCATTTTTGACACTCCATTCTGCTATGGAGTTATTAAAATCTTCTTCTATCTACAAATTTTATTCCTTAAACAATAAAAAAAATTGTAGATAGAGGACATCTTAATCCCCAATCACAAAGTCTTCACATAAATCTAAATCAAACCCTTTCAATCTGGGCAACCGATCCTTCAAAATTTGTATACCCTTTTGGCTCATGTGACTGAGCCTATTATGCCACAAAGTTGCATCTGCATCTGTAGAAACTAAATTATAATAGTCAACACTACTTGATAAATACAAGGTACCAACCTTCTTACCTCTTGCTAACACAAGAGCACCCTTGGTCACCTTCCAAGAATTTATTATAAATGTCACCATACATCCTTCACTACCTAACTATCCTGCAGATACCAAATTCCATCTCAACTTAGGCACATGCTTGACATCCTTCAGTAACCAAGTGTTCCCATTTTACATCTTGATATGAACACTTCTTTTTCCTACTATGCTGCAAGGCTCATCATCCCCAAGATAAACATGTCCAAAATCCCCTTGAACATAATCAATAAAATAATGCCTATATGGTGTAGTATGAAAAGAAGCCCCTGAATCTAAAACCTAAGACTTAGAAATATTGTCAATGGAAAGAATTAATGTATGTTGGCAAACATTATATGTTTCCACATTCACCTTCTTGGTGTCTTCCTAATTTTCATTCTTGTTCTGAAGAGATCAACAATCCTTCTTCACATGCCTAGTCTTTTTACAGTGCTTGCATACCACCCTGTCCTTTTATTTTGACCTTCTTGAACCATTTGACTTTTCATGCTTTCCTTTTCCTCTAAACTTTTGTCTCCCTCTAATCTCCACCACCAAAGCATCACCTGAAGTAAAATTCTTCCCAAAGATTTTCCATCACATTTTCTCGCTAAGGACTACTCCTATGACATCCTCAAACTTCAACTTGGAATTATTAGAGACCGAGTCGCTCACAACCATTACCATGCTATTCCAACTCTCTGGCAAGGAACACAAAATAAGTAAAGCCTTACTTCATCATCATAATTAATTTTTATAGAGTTTATCATACTCACAACCATATTAAATTCATTTAGATGATCAACAACTAAACCATTTTTAGACATCTTCATATTAAATAACTTTTTCATTAAGAATATTTTATTTTCATATAACTTCCCTAATGCATTCATGAGAATTTTTGTGGTCTTCTCATACAATATATTAAATGCGATCCAAAATGTAAGGCATACACTGATGGCCCCAAGTGTTTTCCTATCAAGCAACTCCCAAGCCTCATCTGTCATACTCACTGGTTGCTTTACTTTTCCTCCTAGCAGAGCATGGAGGCCCTTCTAATAGAGGTAATTTTCCATCTACATCTTCCATAGACCAAGGTTCTGTCCATTGAAAATTTTAACCTTTGATCTGTTTTCATCATCCATAGCTCCCACTTAAGCTAAAAACCCTTCCTAAGATTAAACACTTCCGACAAATGCAACCTGAAGCTCTGATACCAGTTGTTAAGAATAAATTATAAATGAATGTCGAAATAATTTCATAAAATCATGATCATAAGAGATATGAACAAAGATACTTAAAGAATAAAAATACACAATAAGAAGACCAAATTTAACGTGGTTCACCCAATGTGGGTTACATCCACCAAGAAACACTTGCTCAAATTTTGTTATGATCCATAAGGGTACAATCCACTCTCAAACTAGTCTTCTCCCAATTATAATACATAAAATATTATTTGGAGATACACTCAACAAACCCTCTTGAATTCACACCTAAATTCACACACTCTGTTCTTCCTTCTCAAACCCTTGTTCTTGTGATGTATTACCTACTAAATATCCATCTATACATAATACATCAACATAGTGGTTTTACAAAATAATGGGTATCAAAACCATGGGCAAAGTCAACCCAAAATGGTTCCCCATTAAAAGAGGTCCAATTTTTTTTTGGGGGGCTACCACCCTCAAACCCTCAACCCCTGCTCGAGGCCCGACGTAGCCCCAAACCCTGACAAAAATATATAAAGAGTGTGAAATACTTTTAAATGTATAATATTTGAAATACATGGTAATTTAGAAATAGGCTCCACAATATAACAATTTATGCCATAAACAAGTTTAGACACTATGTCACTAGTTACAAAATATTTGTATATACTAATCATGCAGCTATTAGATATCTGATGAATAAACCTATGGTAGGAGAAAAAAATATAAGATGGTTATTACTATTGCAGGAATTTGACATAACAATCATCGATAAACTTGATAAGTTCAATGTGTTTGCTGACTTTCTTTCTAAATTGAATAATGCAAATGAAGGACATGTAGAAGAAAACTTCCTAGATGAGCAACTATTTGTTGTTGCAACACAATCACCTTGGTTTATTGATATAACAAACTTTTTGGCTATAGGGAATTTTCCTTTTCAGTTCACTAAGAAAGAAAAGAAACATTTGATTAAAGTAAATTCTTATTTTAAATGGATTAATGGTATATTGTTTAAATATGTACCTAATCATGCCTTCTATAGGTGTGTAAAAGAGAATGAAATGTATGACATCATTCGTGCTTGCCATGATGAACCTAATGGAGGACACTACTTAGTTAAGAGGATAATGCACAAGATCTTTAGAGCTTTTTACTACTGATCAACTCTTCATAAGTAGGTAAAGAAGTACATATGGCAATGTGATCCACACCAAAGAATGGGTAAACCTACATTATCTTTTGAAATACCCCTCCATCTCTAAGTGGTTTTGGAACCCTTTAAAAAGTGGAGCATCGAATTTGTAGGGCCCATTGATCCACCTTCTTAAAGAAATGTGTATTTACTGGTATATACAGATTATGTGATCAAATAGGCTGAAGTACAAGCTCTTCCATTTGCAAGAGAAGAGGCAATAGTAGATTTTTTATACTCTAGGATCATGTAGAGATTTGGAGCACTTAGAGAGATAGTGTCTAATCAAGGACCCTGGTTCATGTGTAAAATGATTCAAGCATTCACAAAGATCTACCAAGTCAACCATAAGAAGTCTTCTTCAAACCACCCATAAGCGTGGATAGGTAGAAGTTACTAATAGAGAATTAGAGAATATTATTATCAAGATAGTGAGTAACAAGAGGAAAAATTGGGTAGCTAAACTTTCAGAGGCTGTATGGACATACAACACAATGTGGAAGATCACTACTAGTTTTTTATCATATTAATTGGTATTTGGTAAGAAACCTTTTCTTTAAATTGAATTTGAAATTCAAACTCTTAAGGACTACACTAGAGATAGGTATTGACTTGGATGAAGCACAAAGAGATAATTTTATAACTAAATGAGTTGGATGAAATGAGGATATAAAATTTACAACAAAGAAAGATGATGTAGTACCAAAGGAAATAATGACATGATTTGAACATCAAAGAAAGATGGTTTAAAGAAGGAGACTAAGAAGTCTTGTATGATTCTCTGTAACAACACTTCAAAGATAAGTTGAGAATTAGATGGTTAGGATCATTTTAGATAGAAAATATTTTTGATAATGGTTAAGTACAATTGATGCCTATAGATGGTAATCAGAAGACACTCCTAGTCAATGGACACATGTTGAAGTTGTACAAGAAACCTTTCAGTAAGGAAGAATTCATCCAACTAATATAAAATGAGTTTGGTCTCATGGAAGAACTCAAAACTTCCATGACAACTGATCCTTAAAGACAAGATGGTCTTAATAAAGGAAGGGGATTCACCTCTTCTTTAAAAAAAAGTACAAAATAAATTAAAAAAATCAATAATGAATATCCTTAGGGATGTTGTTGATAGTCATGACCAAAAAAACTAGCTTGATGGCTGATCATGTACTATAAAATGAGTCTTGACCAAAAAACTAGTAAATGGTTGGTCAAGGGCAAAAAGTAAAAGAAAAAAATTTAAAAAAGTGAGTTAAAAAATTCAAGATTAATCATCATCTATGATTGATCTTCCTTGTCCCAAAAGCAATAAACATTGATGTTGTCTTATTATGTACTATTCTTCAAATTAATCAATGCAATTTCATTTTGTTATAACACATAAAGAAGAACAAGCAAGGACAAAATCATGAGTTTTGGAGGTATAATATTTACTCTTTTGCTAAGGGTTAGTTTTTAAGTTTCTAAGTCTGCAAGTATATGCTCATTCTTTTGGCAAGCCCTCCATAGTATTTTATGTGAAGGATGTGGAACTATTACTAGGATATACCCATGTCAATAGGGAATCTTCAAAAATGTCACCTTTTGTTACTTGACTAAAATTTACGAACTCGGTCATGTCAAGTAAAATGCACTTCCATGATAACATTGTCTTTTTCATTACATTATGACTCATGTGGACAATCAATTGATATAAAGATTGGTGGCATGATTATTACAAATGGATAAAAAGGTAATAATGATTTATCATTGACCATTTCATGACATGATAAGTTTACACTATCATCATCACATCACATGCTTGGAGAGCTTTGGGCTTCGTCTGTAAAACTAAGACAACGAGGGGTACCATTGATAACACAATCCATTGCTAAAACCCAGTGAAGTACCATTTTCATTTTTGAGCAAAGATACAAATTGTTGTGATCTATGTGAATTATAAAATTTTGAATAGGACAAAAAAATAAGTTTGAGCCAAAAAATGTAGAAGGTCTCTTGGGGGATGAGCAAGCAAGACCTGTGTTTGAAGTTGTAGGGTGGCTCAAAATTTTGATGAAAATTTAGGGGTTTAATGAAACCCTTGTCACAAACTTTGTTCTCCACTTAAAGATATATTTATCCACTATTAGAGGCATACAAATTCCATTTTATAACTAGGTCATTAGTGAATTATCTGGAATTTTGGATGAAGGAGCTAGGATCCCAAGGAGATCTTCTTTCAATGACCTCATTTGCATTTTCCATGGCAAAGGAGAACCAGTACCAGAATGTGTTCAAGACAACAATGGAAAGATCAAAGGCATTAGTAGAGACACCTTACCAAAACCATGGAGGTCTGTATCTTTTTGGCTCATTAAATATCTCACTTATGATGGGCAGTGCAATGTATTGAGTTGTGCTATAATGAGGATGTTGATTCATTTAAGGTATAGACTACAACACCCTCAACATAGAATCAACTTACCTTTATTTTTGTTAGGGTCTATACAAGTATTAGCCATGAGGTATCCTAGTAATCCATTCTCTGTCCACCAGCATGGACTTATTTAGCTAATAATCCAACACCATTTTCTTAAGCAAGAACAGGGCATAGAAGAATGGATGGATTTTCATGAGGGAAAGAAGAGGAAACACCTATGGATTTCCAAAGGCATACCACAAGAACCTTCTGCTTCTAGCTCTAGCGATTTATCAAAGGCCTCTTACTCCAAAGTAGCTACTCCAAAATTAGTCAATAATACAAGGTCAACCTTTAGGGCTATTGCACCTAGTCCTATAATTCCATTCAATGTGGTTATACCACCAGAGCCTAGGAGAATATTATGACCTAGATCCTTAACAAGAAACCCTAATCCATTCTCATCCTACTACTACATAGGAACCTACTCAGATTACAGAGGATGAGCCTATTGCAAACCTTGTTCAACATTCAATACATAAGGAGACATCACATGAAGAAACTCTTCCACCCAAAAGAGAAGAAGAAAGTTGATATTGATTATTGATGATGATGAAATAATTACTATAGAAACCCTTAACAACTTATAGCAGGAACCCACTGCCAACATAGCATAAGATAAAGAAGAAGTGCAGACTCCTTTTCCATAGGATGTTTTTGAAGAAATTATTCCTTTCATTACCTCAACACAACCATCCATTGATAAGGGTAAAGCTCCCATGATTTTTGAAGAATCCTAATCATCAAAAGTAACAAAAGACGTAGAACTACATCATGCCTTGGGATTGTCCCGGCTAGAGGCTACAATCAAATAAAATGTAGAGGACATTGCTCATCTACTATCTTCAATTCAATGTAAGGATTTTGTTATTTCCCTTTTGTTGAAAAATATAGAGAACATTCAAGATTAGTCTTTTGAGAAAGGTGAAGATATAACATCATTGTATAAGAAATTGGATGAATCCAAAAATGAAGTTATTGATCTATGGGGTTATACCAAGGAACTTACAGAAGATAATATGTCCTTAAGAAGGAATCTCCTTAGATCTGAACAATAGAATAAAACATTGACAGCATAATTAGCCTCCAGCTCTCATACTATGCCCCCCATACCTATGGTAGATCAAGTTTGTCAAACCATTTATGTCCTACTCTGATGTCAAAAGTCATTGGGAACAAACTTGTTTTGAGCTTACAAAATTAAAGGAAAAAAAAAAACTGCTTAAGAAAGAGAAACATAAGTTGTAAGAAGATATTACACAAGCATAAAAACAAAATGAATAAGCTAGACAAACTATACAGTTTACTTGTCAACTTAGTGATAAGCTCTTAGCTTGTAGGAGTCCATCTCCTTCCTATAGTTTATTTTGCATGAACAATTTTGTAGATGGCTATTACTTTAAATCTCTTGTGGATTGCCACATGATATCAACATAAGTGAAAAGTTCTTAACAATTTATCATAAAATTACTCCTAACAGATAAGATTTATTGTGTGACTTCTACTTATGTGATATTATCTTGGGAAACACTAATGATTTCTTGGTCAACCTATTTGTTGGTGAATTACAACTGAGAGACCTTCTCTCCACCTATAGCTTGGCAATTTATAATGATCATGTGGGTATCGCAAGAGAAGTTAGACTATGCATCGGACCTCAATTTGGTAATGCATGGCAAGTGCTGGAAAAATTCAAAATCCTTTACTTTTAATGTTCTGAAGTCTATGACCACTATCTTCATGCTTTATAGGATGGTATTATCAATTTTGAATTGTTTGTTCAACATTTCTTTGATCAAGTTGTAACTACCTATAGTTAATGATGAAATCTTTTGATAGTTCCTTTGAAAAAAAGAGAATTTCTCTATCTCAATAATGTAAGATGGACCCTTAGGAGAGCTGAGGCCATCACTCATATCATTACCAATGTACTTCAAGAAGGTGGATAGAAATTATGTATTGGAATGAGATCTAGACCACCCTATTACTTTCTCCCATGTCTCCATGGCAGAACATAGGACCATAGTTTGAGGAACAATTTACTCTTTAAATTCAATTTATTAATAGGGATATGGGATTTACTCATTCTCATGAGAAAATATTACAAGATTTATACTCCATCTATGATCTCAGCCTCAGATTGGAGCAGAGAATCCACACCTAAGAAGACATGAGAGGATAGTTTGCAATGGGACCTACAAAAGGTAAAGTGTGGGGGAAATGATGAGTCCACACTATGATTCATTATAACCATAATATATAATCCTTCATAGCCATTAATACGCGATTTAAGTTGAGCATTGCATGTAGTCTTAAGGATTATATCTAGTCTAAGGTAGAAGATGAATGTTTTTGTCTCTTTAGGGTTATGTGAGTCTGAGTTAACATTCTTTACATAATATTCTAACTATTTACATGTTTAGTCCTTTATTTTTTTATATGCATATGTATTATATAATATAAATAAGAGTCTTGATATGATTCCATAAAGATAAGAAATGGACCTTAGTCATAAACCTATCAATCTAGTGAAGCTTCAGACTTTGTTAGGCATTCTACGGACCTTGGTAGGTAGCTACAGATTTTGACAACCAAGCTACGGATTTTGACAGTCAAGCCACAAACTTATACAACATACTATGAACTAGTCTAAAACATATTTTTAAGGCATTCCAAAGATTCTTTCATCTATTCCATGATGATCTAAACTCCTCCAACTATCTTTTAGATACTTTCTATTTTTGTATATATTTATATATAGACTTCTTTCTATATGTAGCTTTCCATTTATAGAAGCGAGTAGATATAGGTTGTAACTTTGGATTAGATGATATGAATACATTGTATAATATTTGATAACCAAATAAGATTGGAAGAAGAATTTATAAATCCCACGAGGATCTCTCCAACCATGTGTGGATCTTGTTTTAACACTCCTCTCTATTTTGGCCATACAAACCAATCTTTATGATTATCCTTTTATTTAGTTAGTTAAGTTGTTACCTAGTATTTAGAGATAGTTAGTTTCTTTTGTATCTAATAAAAAATAGATCCATGATTGATCTAAAGGGTGTGAAAAATTGTAATAATCATCATTTTTAAATACAAGAAGATTTAGTGTCAAAGAATACTCTTTCATTTCTATGCAGTAGTCAAGATTGCTTTCGAAGAACTAAATTATTTTGACCTTGAATCCAAGGGTGAGCAAGGGACCACTTCCCAAGGAGACAAGATGTGTGTACTTTTAGTATTTATAATTTGTTTCTTATTTATTTTTAATTAGAATTAATGTAAATACTTTGTGTGATTGGATTGATAACTTGTAGGTTAAATAGAGTATAAATGTGTTGTGAGCTTTATGATTTAATAGAACATTTGTCATTTATTTAATTTCAGTAATCTTAATTTTGTAACTTAGCTTAAGTGTGGATTTGATATTCAATTTCAATGTGTTTTATTTTCAACAACATTATGTGATTTATTCAAGCATTTCATTTAGTTTGATTTTTTTTTGAGCAAGTATGTTTCTTTCAATACTTAGTTAAGACTCTAGGAAGTAAAAACTTAAGATTGATCAACTCTAAAACCCCCCTAACCAACATTGTTAGCCAAACCTAATAAATACCTTGTTGCAGATAATCTTGAAAACTAGCCTTGGTAAGAAATGACAACAACATAGATTGGTTAAATGAAGGGATGACAACGACACCCATCACTAAGTGCTGGTGCAAGTGAGAGTGACGCTAGCATGTCTGAGTATGAATGCCACTTTGAATGCTTTGAGTGTGACTTGAAACTAGAAGTTTGAGTAAAATTGAGCTTTTGGATATTATAGATGGATATATGTAGAAATAGGGGTAAATAGGGATTAATAACCTTAATTTGCACAACTATTTCTGAGTTTTTTCATGAGAATTACCATCTAAGGGATAAATGAACGAGCGGTCTTTATATAGTGTTTTGATGCTTGTTGAGACATGAAATGAGTCTAGGCTAACCCTAAGATGCTTCAAGGAATGTAAATATATCCATTGGGGGCAAAAGGTAACTAAAGGCCAATAATGTTTCCCCCATTTATAATAGTTCATTACACTATAAACTAAAGGGGTTGTGTTATTATCAAAGTGGCTGACATGTGTGAATAATGATTGGGAATGCCTAGGTGATGGATCAATGTGGATTTTGGTATATCTGGGCATGGGCTAGATGCACATAAAAGATATAAAATGAACAAAAGAGGCCCTAAGATAGGTATAGGGTTAAGTTAAGTATAAGGTGGTCTCAATTGACACTCATCGCATTAAATGACATTTTAGACGACTACAACATGCTTTCAACTGGTCTCTACCTTGATCAAGTTGAAAGTTTCTTGTTTTTAGTTTATTTTATTTATTATGTTATATTAATTAAATTATTTTTATGGCAGATTAGATTTATATTCTAGAAAAGAAAATTTGATAGGAAAAAAATCATTTGCTTGCTTGGTCTTTGTAACAAACAAAAGTAGTTAGTCTCTTTGTTTACTTGCATTCATTATATTCATTCATAATATACAAATATTAAATCCAAGATATATTTTAATATTGTAATAAAAAATACATACTTTAAGTCATTGAAAACAACCAATTTTTAGTTTCAAAACAACTCCTTTCATTCACACACACACACACACACACACACACACACACACAACTAGAAAACCCTAGATCAACTTAGGTACACAAAAGACCTTGTTTTAAATTTTGATTTCTTATACTTTGCACAAACTAAGAATGTTGTTTTTAGCACAAAATAATAGAAAATCAAAACTTAGACAACCATCTTGATCAAAATAAAACATTGTTCATAGCTGCATCTAATATAGGAATATCAAAAGTTTATTTTACCTACATACGAGTAAAATAAGTGTTAGAAACTTAATAGTATTTTGTTATTTAGAATCTAAAACTCTTCTTGAATCATTTGAATATTGATAAAAAAAATAGTTTTCACATAGATATATTCATACGTTATTCAGAAAACCACAAACAAAAGAAAGAACACATAGCTTCATCTAGGTTGCATCTAGAAAAGTTAGAAAAATAAACATTTGTTTAGTTATAGATGATCTCTCTCTCTTACCTTGCATACATTAAAAATCAATTGAAAAGGATAAAATATAAGAATAAAGTGTTCTCTTTTCTCAAATTAAGTTTTCTTACTTTTCTTTACTTTAAGTCAGTTAATTTCAGTAAGTAGTCACTTTTCATTTTCAAGTCAAAAACATTCCTTAAAACAAAAACAAGCCAAAAATGTTGCCAAATCCTTGACCAACCATGCAAGCCTCATAATTGAAACCTTACTTATAACAACATAATAAGTCCACTTAAATAATTAATTATCGATACAAGCTCATATGCTTACATCTTGCCTAGCTCTTTTGGATGACACTTTCCAAAACATCCAGTCTTGTTAGAAAGGGCCTTTTCCCTAAGGTTAGGGCACTTGGTCCCATAGTCAATATACAGACTAATATCAACTTTGAGCTCAGGAGAGAGGTTTTACATTCTAACCCAATCCCTCATATTATTGTTGACTCTCTCAATGCCTTCAAAGAACAAGAAAAAATTCTCGATCCCCTAATCCTTGTCTTCCCCCAAAATAAATGTCGACAATATAATGTGATTCAAGCCTAGAATCCTACCTCCACCCTTTTCTTCTCCTACTCAGGTCTAGCCTCATCATATATCATTCACATTTATGGATGACATTAATTGGGCATAATAACTTGATAGAGTTGATCTCATCTTGTGAGTCATTCATCATAACCATCCTCATTTTCCAAATCTTAGTACTAATCAAGAGCTTCATCTCCTTGTAATCTCAAAAAATCGAAGGACCTAGGAGTTTTATTTCCCCACTACTTGATGTTATCAATAAGAACTGAGATGATGTAGAGGTCTTTTTGTTTCATCATGAGAACTCATTATCACCACCCATTTCAAATCCCATTCCACATAACAACTAGCCTAACCCATAATCTTATACATAACCCATCCATTGTGTTGGTTGCCTCAGCTTGACCTCAGGGAGTCGAGTGCATAATTTAGTGTGTGTTATTCATGTGTATATAGGGTAAACCTCCACAACATCATAATAAAATCACAATTTATAATATCATGATAAAGTACTAACCATTACTTCATCTATATACTCTATTTAGCCATGGTTATTCTATGGATCAACCATACTAGGAACATAAAGAAATGCAATAAGATAATATGAAAGGCATGTAAGACATAAGTCAACCACACATATCCCTTGACACATTATAGGTTAAGGGTGTAGCATGCCCCTCTTCTTCAAAACAATGTTGCCCTCAATGTTTAATCGACTCTGATGTTTTTGAAGGAAAGCTTCATCCTCCCATGTTGCATCTTCCGGATTTAGACTCTTCCACTTAATCAAATACTCCTTGAGCTCTCTTGTTCATATCCTTTTTATGGGTGTGTGAAGGATATCATGGGGTTTTAGAATGACATTGTATTCTTAATCTAGTTTAGGTAACTTAGTCTCATCGAAAACTCTTTGTCCAATGACCTTTTTCAAGCAAGATACATGAAATACATGATGTATGCACGTGGATTGAGGTATCTATAGCTTATATGCCACCCTGCCAATTTTATTTTGGATATGATAAGGGATTTAATACTTAGGATAAAGTTTATTATCCTTTTTATATTGCTTTAAAGACATCTACTTATATGGATGCAAGCACATAAAGACCCAATCGCTGATATCAAAATTTCTCTCACTACGATGTTGATCAACTTGCTACTTCATTCTATTACGTGCCATTGCTAAATTCTCCATTTAACTATCTAGTGCCTCATGTTGATGTTGAATGTGCTTCTCAACAGTTTAAACCTTAGGTGTACCTTCAAAGATGAAGTGATGGATGGGGGATGATAGTCATAAAGTGCCATAAAGGGATGCATTTTAGAAGAGCCATGGAAAGAAGTGTTGTACCACCATTTTTCTAGTGGCAACTAATGGACCCAACATTCACGTTTATTTGATGCAAAACAATAGAGATACCCTTCTAGGCATTGATTGAAAATCTTTATTTTCCCATTTTATTGAGAATGATAATATAAGATATGAGTGATATGAGTACCCAAACATGCAAATAACTCAATCTAAAAGTTACTAGTGAAGATAAGATCACAATCACTTATAATGATTTTAGGAGTACCATGCAATTTTTGAACTATATTGAGAAAAGCATCAGCTACTTTACTCACTATAAATGGTTATGATAAAGAATAAAAATGAGCATATTTTTTGAGCATATCCATAAATACCATGATGAAATTTTTACTTTCAGACCTCAATAATCTGTAATGAAATTCATGGAAACCTCCTCCCACCGCTAGTTAGGGTGGATAACGGCTACAAAAGACCTAATGTCTTAATTATTTCTATTTTATTTTGTTGAAAAACCATGCATTATACCATAAATTTATATATGTCCCCTTGAGCCTTCCTAAAATAAATATTGCTTGATTCGATGACATGTCTTAAAAAATCGTAAGTTCCCCTATTGGAGATGCATGAAGCTCATGAATGATCTTGTGTTTGAGGGCATAATCCTTACATAAGTATAATCTAACTTTATACCATAATGTGTTCCCTTTCCACTCAATTTTTTTAGAAACCCCAGAACCATGTTGAAAATTTTGAATCAGGACTTGTGTATCCCTCTCATTCTACCATTTTGATCTTGCTTCTTCTAACCAATTTTCTTGCCAAATGGCCATTGTGCATAACAATGCCTCAATTACTTTATCCCTCCTAGAAAGTGCTTCTGCTACAATATTCTCTTTTCCTTTCTTATAGAATATTTCAAAGTCATATCCCAACATTTTAGTCACCCATTTTTGTTGTTCATTTGATGACAATTGATTTTCCAAAAATTATTCAGACTACCATGATCAGTCTTTACCCAAAAGTGTCTACCCATCAGATAAGGTCTTCATTGCTTAATTGCTTGAACAATACCCATCATCTCTTTCTCATAGATTGTCTTGAGATTATTTTTTACCTTGAGTTGAAAATGCTCGAATGTAATGGGTTTTCCTTCTTACATGAGTACTGACCCTATGCCATATATTGATGCATCACATTCAACAACAAACATTTTGGAAAATTCAAGGATCATAGAAACTTTCATTCCTATCTTATCTTGATGGTGGATCAGACATCTAGACCAAAAGATTACATATCACATTTCATTTTTAGAAAGACATTATTAAATATGATAAATATTTCCATGGCTTGGAATTATAAAAGTAACATGAAGAACCCCTCCACGAGTAAACACAATGATGAGGGTAAGAATATGGAAAAAAATAATGTTGTTACAATAAATTTATGATGCTCATTTACAAGGATCCATTTAGGGAAGAACTTGTGAGTTTATCTACCAATTCTCAAGGCTTGCTCAAATATGGTGGTAAAATCATATAGCCATAACATTGGTGATATTTTTTCAAGATGGAGTATACTTATCTTAAAACCTCCTCCATATGTTATGCTTGAAATAAATCTAGATAAAATAATTGCTCTTGAGAATTTTAGGTAGGTTTACAATGCATATATTCCACTCATGGGGATAGAAAAAAACATGGTTGTATAATTACCTATTTCACTTTGGAGGTTATTCTATTGTAACTGATAATGTTGGTAATTATTATTTACATAAACAATCAAAACAATTTGGGTTGAAAATTGTAAAATATAAATATTATGATCCAAATAACATGTAGACTAAGAGATTAAAAACATGAGGAGGACCTAAGAACACTCTCCCAATTATTTATATTGTTAATGATGGTATAGTGAGAAACTACATTTCCTACAAGTAATCAGTTTTTAATACCAAAGAGTTTAATAATAAAAGTACGAGGGTTAAATAAAGGCAAAAAGAAGAGTATTTTGTTATGTCCCCTTTTTAATTAATTTGATTTTTTGAGGAATATGCCCATTCCAATATTTATTTGGGCTTAGAGATGGGAAAAGGAAAATCAAATTTTATTATTATGTGGGCCCAAGAGATTCATCAGTTCATATTTTGGATAAAAGGGGGCCCATAATTAAAAAATATTATTAATATTGAGTAAGTATCCAAAGAGGGGCATGAAAATCCTTGATGGAATCACATTTAGTGGAGAGAATCTTGGTGTAGAAGTTACAATATAAAAAATTTATGATGGGTGTGGTAGTGAAGATCATGATGAGTCCTAAGGGAAACTGACCAAGTGGGACATGGATTTATAAGACATGACAATGGTGAGTTCCAAGGCAACTTGCTAATTTATTCTTGCTTTTTTATCCTCAAGATAAGTGGGTCAAGTTTGGCAAAGTTTGGGAAATGGAAACAAAGGAAGGGAAAAAGCAAGATCTAAATATTTTATGGGCAAGAGGATAAAGATAAAATTAGTTACCTTTTCTAACTCATTTCATCTTCTAAACTCAAAGAGATTGGGATTTTATCACCAACTTTGGGGCTTCATGTGTATTTATATGCCAGGATTTTCTTTTAGGCTATCTTTTGCCAAATTAATGATTTTTCTCTTGTGAAACAATGTGCATGAATTGTTCTTCAGATCATCTTAGAATGAAAAATATTTGATGAAGGTGGTATTTAGATGAAAATCCAGGGATCCTAAGTATTTTAGGTTCCTCTATGATCCAAAGGTACAATTTCACACATGAATTGTAACATAGCTTCAATGAGTGTAGATTCAACTAGTTTTCCGAGTTTTATATAGGTTGTTGGTGTGAGTAGGGTTGGAGAGGTATTTTTAGATTTTTGGGTTGTGTTACAAAATATATCAAGTGTTTGGTGATGTTAATTTTAGGATATTTTAGTATTGTATAGTTTTGGTAATCATACTACGAGTCTTATAAATTTATGTTATGTGTGAGTAGTATTTGTAGTGCATATGTGTAGATATGGCAAGGGTTTTGCCCAAACTTTATATATTGATGCATAACTATTGTGGAAATTTTATTTAAGTATTTTTAAATGTTTTTGGATTCATTTATATGGAACATAAGATGCCGTATATTTTGATTTGGAGTTATTATGCGATTTCATTAAAAAATGTCAAAATCTGGGTTTTTCTAACTAGTGTAAAAGGGGCATAAATTATGCAAAAATTATTCCCAGTATAAATTTGATTTCAGATCTGATATTTTGAAATTAAATTTAGTGAGGGAAAATGACAGTGGTATCAAAGTTGTGATCTTGCCAACCTATAGGTTATTTTAATGTCTGATGTTTCCTAGTGTTTGGAAACTTAGTCACTAAGAAACAAGTCCTGATTTTGCCAACCTACAAAGTGAATATTTTATTGATAATTCCTAGGGTGAAATCAAGTGCATTGAATTGTTTATCATGAGAGTATTCTTGAGATTATTGATAGATGGAAAAAATGCAGATCTCATTAAAGATAAAATGATGGAAATATAGAGGAGCCAAGATAAATTGATCAATTCAATTCAAAGGGTTCTGGATAATATGCAAAATTCAATTCCAGCTAAAACATCTCAAAAATAAGAGGATACCATAAATGCATTCATGAGAAATCAATTTCATTTCTAGGATAAAGAACACAAATTATTGATCACGAAAGAGGTGAAGCAAGAAGAAAAGTTAGAAGTGAAAGAATTTCCCAAGGAGCCGAAAAAGAATATGGTAGAACCAAAAATAGTTATGAGTACAGATGAGTCAAAATTATAAGATAAGGTCAAGGAAAAAATTATGGATCATGAGTCAAAGAAATAAGAGAAAAAAATCTTACAATAAAGTGAAAGAAAGCAAATCATAGAAGAATCCACCATACAGATAGAAATTTAGGATTTGATTTAAGAAAAAATATTTCATTGACTCCTAAGATTGAATTTCAACAAAGTGTTTATCTTACATAAGTCAAGGAAGAACAGATGATATGTATGGAACACAAAATTAAAAAAGTGAATGGTATCCATGAAGCACCTATTATAAGCATTACAAATAAGGACCCAATGTTATGTGAGAATAGTCAGTAAGATAGTTGTATTGATGAGCATGATTTCAAGAAAGATGCCCCAGTTGAGGCTTATTCTATTGATGATATTCTTCATGGGAAGGGTGGTACTACTAAAAATCCCTTTGAGATTTTCAAATCAACTAAGGAAGGTAAAATTTTTTATTGCTTCTTTGTTTACAACTTGAGAAATAAGGATGTTGGTAGAAGTAAGGATTTGTTGCATCATTTTCATATGATGTCATTACAATATTTATGTCATGCTGATAAGCATTCCAATAATATTAAAAGGATGAAGGGCGAAAAGTGGAAGGGAGATCATTTATCTCAACATCAAAATGTTTCATACATGATGGTGTGAGATCCAAGTGTTTTTATCGAAATCCAACATATGAATTATAGTTAAAAATTCTTTGGTAATAGAAGATGTTTTGTTGACTTCTAATGATTGTGTGTGCTAGAAAAAAGGTGATGAAGTCAAGGAAGAAAGGGATTTAATTGATAGATGCAAAGAGTTCAAGATGAAAGAACATGCACTAACCTCCAAACTTTCAAAGGGAGAGATAATGATTGGTTTTCAGAGTAGCATGGTGTATGGATATACATCTCACGAAGATATTATGATTTGCAAGGATAGATATTTTGAGGGTATATCAGCAATTACAACCTTAGAAAAATTGGATGAGCTTATTATTTATAGCCTAAAGTATGAAAATAATGATCATATTTCAGATTTGTTATTTCCTCTTATGTCACTGCCAAATTTTGGTCATCATAGAAAGCATGGTAACAAAGGTGATAGAGTAAGGGATATAAATTGTAGTGCAGGGCATGAGGACTCTTTGATTCATATTCAAGATTGGTTTTGCATATGGGATTGGGGTGATATTTTTAGAGTCAAAGTGGATAAAGGCATTGATATTTATTAAGTTCTCCATATCTTGCATTTGCATTAAAAGAGAATTTATAAGGAAACATATGGGGTTTATTGGATATTCTAACCACTTTGTGAAGGGAAAATATGATATCAATAGGATGTGTACCAGCTATGAAGCTTTGAAAAATATTCCTAGGGTTGAAGAAATTATTGATGAATTTTAGGAGGCCATTTATTCCTCAAGGATTAATTTGAGGACATGATACCATTGGATTTAGGAAAGGGTTATGGATATGCATAGGATAACAATTAAGAGTTACTTCAGACACTTTGAGATCATGATCATGCTAGGTGATGTAACTAATGCACTAGCCACTAGGGTGAATCAAGTATTTAATGATCATTTGATGTTTTTGATAGAATTTTGATGTGTGGTAAAGCTTGGGAAGATCATATATGGCACATGGCATTGGCTAAAGAATTTTTAGAGCAACATGCTATAGATACAAGGGAATATTTATATGGTTTTGAGGTTACAAAGCTTCTACACTTGGGCCATATCATTAATGTTAGATGCATGTAGGAAAATACCACACTAGAAGACTTTGATAAGTGGGAGAAGGTATTGAGCTTATTTCATGTCTTTATTATTTTAGATTTTTCACAAACAATTGTTATAGAATGTGATGCTATAGGAATGGGAGTTTTTTTGGTTACAATGCAAATGAGGAATTCCATAAAAAATGAAAGCATGAAGTTCAAAGATTTAGAAGAAAATTTTCCTAATTATGATGAGGAGATGTTTTCCATCATGTATGCATTGAAAGAGTTCAGACATCATCATGTTTGTGGTAAATGTGTGGTGGAGATGGATTACACAAGATTGAAGTTATTTTTAGATCTATATGATTGTAGTGATGAGTCACATACATGGGTAAGGGAAAACAATGTAGATGTTGGTGTCCTTTTCAGAATGATTACTTTTTGGTATGTTCCTACCATTCACAGAGATTGGAGGTTTCCCATGATGGTATATTATGCCAATGAACTATTTTCCACTGACATTTTAGATGAAATGGTAAAGAGTGACAAGAATGTCCTAGTGGATGATCTTAGGGAGTACATCATCTTCCATCAAAATAAGTTATTATTTACAGATTTGGAATTCAGAGTTTGGTGGTGTGAATGTTGTTGTTATAGGATGATAATTGATGTTCCTCTACTATATTGATGTTATTCTAGATCAGTCCATGAAACTAAAATTAACATATCTCAAGTTAAGGTAGCATGGATAAATTAGTTATACCTTGAATATTACTACAATCATGTCACTCATCTCAAGTCCACTGCTCTGAGATTTATCAGAGTGCTAGGAAGGAAGTTGGATAAACCTGCAATTGAAGAGTTTATAGAATCTCTTCAGGAGAATGTAGATTAGCCTGAGAATTAGAGAGAAGAGATCATTATCCTACATTTCAAACAATTTACAATAGGTTTGTTGTCTTCATTACTTGATTCAAGTCAAGAATTGAAAGGTTTAATCATGCATTGCATTACAAATTTCCTTTAAAATTATACCTATGATTTGGTAAGTATTGCACATTTCTTTGATATATATTCTCATGAGAGAAAGTTGTTCTTCAAAGAGGTGCTTAAACTATATGACTTGTACAAAAATGTTATGGATGATATAGAGAATAGATTTTACAGATCCCTTTGGCAAGAAATGTCTCACTTGATAGGTACATGTTTCATATTACATAAGAAATAGTTTGATTGGCATGGAGATACTTGAGTATTTTGGTTTACAAAGTGTTCATTGGAAGATGATAAATCATCTCATAGGTACAAGATTTAGAATATATGGACAATATGGTATGAGTCATCACATTGGCATGGTGATTCATGAGCATCTTGGTTTGCAATTGCTTGATGACAAGCAATTTTGGGAAGGGAAGATTTGTCATGTCCCCTTTTTAATTAATTTGATTTTTGGGAGAATATACCCATTCCAATATTTCTTTGGGCTTAGAGATGGGAAAAGGAAAATCAATATTTATTATTATGTAGGTCTAGGAGATTTGTTAGTTCATATTTTGGATAAAAGGGCCAATAATTAATAAAATATTATTAATATTGAGTAAATATCTAAAGAGGGGCATGTAAATCCTTGATGGAAGCACATTTAGTGGAGAGAATCTTGGTGTAAAAGTTACAATATAGAAACTTTATGGCGGGTGTGGAAGTGAAGATCATGATGAGTCTTAAGGAAAACTTACCAAGTAGGGCGTGGATTTCTAAAACATGACAATGATGAATTCCAAGGCAACTTGCCAATTTTTTTTTATTTTTTATTTTCAAGATGAGTGGGTCAAATTTGGGAAAGTTTTAGAAATGGAAATAAAGGAAGGGAAAAAGCAAGATCTAAATGTTTTATGGGCAAGAGGATAAAGATAGAATTAGTTGCCTTTTCTAACTCATGTCATCTTTTAAAATCAAGGAGATTGGGATTTTGGTACCAAATTTGGGGCCTCATGTGTATTTATATGCCAGGATTTCCTTATAGACTATCTTTTGCCAAACTAATGATTTTCTCTTGTGGAACAATGTGCATGCAATGTTTATCAAATCATCCTAGAATGAAAACTCTTGGATGAAGATGGTCTTTGGATGAAAACCCAAGGATCCCAAGGATTTTAGAATGAAACCCATATGATCTAGAGGTATAAATTCCACACAAGATTTGTAACAGAGCTTCAAGGAGTGTAGATTCAACTAGTTTTTAGAGTTTTATGCAGGTTGTTAGTGTGAGTAAGGTTGGAGAGGTATTTTAAAATTTTTGGGTTGTGTTATAGAAGATATCAGGTGTTTGGTGAAGTTAATTTCAAACTATTTTAGTATTGTATAGTTTTGGCAATCAACCTATGAGTCTTATAAATCTATGTTATGTTTGAGTAATAGTTGTAGTGCATGTGTGTAGATCTGGTAAGGGTTTTGCCTAAACTTTGTATGTTGATGCAGAATTATCATGGAGAGTTTATTAAGTATTTTTTAACATTTTTGGATTCATTTATATGGAAAATAAGATGCCATATATTATGATTTGGATTTATTATATGATTTCATAAAAAATGTTAAAATCTGGGTTTTTTTAACTAGTGTGAAAGGGGCATAAATTATACAAAAATTATTCCCAATATAAATTTGATTCCAGATTTAATATTTTGAAATTAAATTTAGTGAGGGAACACTACATATTCCAAGTGGGAAGAATTGATGACATATTCTACAATTTCTTTGGTCCCATATGATGATGAAGAATAATAAGTATTCCCTAGGGGGGAGGATAATGTTCAAATAGATATAACAAAACCTATAGGTGGAATATATAAGCAAGAGGGTAAGGATCCTATAAGCTAAGAAAAAATAACTATTGTATAATATAATGCTATAATTAAAGTTACCTCACTTAGATATCCAAGAAGAAACTATAAATATCTCACCATTTTTCCACATTCTGTGAGTGGATTGGCTTGCTTATTTTTAATACAAAGGCAAATGTTCCAATCTTATCACATGTTTTACTTTGGAGGTTATTCCATTACAAAAAATAATGTTGGTAAATATTATTTATAGAAATGATTAGACCAACTTGAGTTAGAAATTGTATAATATAGGTATTATGATCCAAATGACATGCACACTAAAAAATTTAAAAGTATAGGGAGGACCTAAGAACACTTTCCCAAGTATTGATATTGTTGATGATGGTGTTTCGAGAAATTACATTTACTATGAGGAATTACTTTGTAATACCAAAGAGTTAAATAATTGAGATGTGAGGGTTAAATAAAGGTAAAAGAAAGAGTATTCCAAGTGGGAAGATTTGATGACATATACTGTAATCTCTTTGGTTTCATGTGATGATGAAGAATAATAATAAATCCCTAAGATGGAGAATAATGTTCAAATAAATAAATAAAAATTATAGGTGGCATATATAAGCAAGAGGGTAAGTATCCTATAAATTGATAAATAATAACTCTTGTATAATATAGTGTTATAAGTAGAGTTACCTCATATAGTTATCATCAAGAAACTATAAATATCTCACCATTTTTCCATATGTGGTGAGTGGATTGGCTTGCTCATTTTTAATACAAAGGCAAATATTCCAAATTTATCAAGTAAGAATGAAAATTCCTCAATAAAAAAATTCCACAATAAAAAAATTCCACTGTGTAATCTCCAAAAATGATTTCATCGCAAGTTTTAAAGCATTCTAAAGGGAAAATATTTGGTAGATACACCTAAAAAGCTATATAAAAAGCAAAATTGACTATTCCCTTCTAAATTTGATATTTGATATTGGAAAAAAATTGAAGAACATTAATGAGTTTATCATAGAATTTGACTCATGAGTGCATGCTCCCCACATTGATATCTTTGAATTATGATCTACCCCTCAAATAAATGATGTTGAGTACACAAGTTCTTTTGGAACAAGTAGAAAAATAAATGGAATATATCCTTACCATAAAAGAGTGTCAACAATTAAAGGGGGAATTGATGCAATTTTTTCCCCAACATCTTAATGAATCTTTGAAACATAAAATTGTTAAAAAACATGGAATTTATAAGATCTATGTAAACAAGATTCAAAAATATTTATTATATTTTAGGAGCTCTATAATCTATATAAAAAATATGGACTACAAATATCACGATATTGACAGACAAAATTAGGAACACAATAGTATCCAAATATGTGATGAAGTTTATGGAAAATGGATTTACAAGAATATGGAATGAAGATGATACCTCAAAAGGAATGGATAATGTGTTGAATAAGGTCTAATGCATTTTTTAACCCAATAAAAATTAGCAATTATTATAAGAACACCTCTGTATTTAAAATGCAAATAAGACTATGTTCCAGATGTTGCATTTGTTTACAGTGGTGGGTATAACATGTAATAACACATAGAAAGGATGATATTACATGTGGATGCAATTAACCCTTGTTTGATATTGTGGATAGTCTTATTTTATTAACAAGACGTGTGGGAATATATTGTCAATCCATATATACATCTTTAGAGGTATTTGTATGATCATTGAGGAAAAGAATGAAACATCATTTTATAAGCACAAGTGGTGACAAATCTCCCTATCCCTCAATACACCACACTCAATCTATCATATTTTTTATACTATATAATAGGCTTTGCTTAAAATATAGAAATAAATTTAACAATAACATTCCAACTCATCATTTATTTAACACATGTATGTATCTGATTTTAATGAGTTTATGTGTTTTATACTTTATTTTATGCATATCCCTCACCCATATTTATCTTATTATCATTTTTAGGTTGTAATATGTATGTTAACATGCTCACCAAATTTAAAATTAATTGATTTATTTTTCTAGTTTTAAGTTGATTTTTTCATCTACGTTTCTCATGTGGGAATATTTTTTTATTAAATGAAAATTGAAATTAAAAGGCCATTCCTTCGATTTTATTTTAAAATTTAAAATGCTAAATACCTTTCCTTTATGTTAATTTTTTTTGGGTCCCATTCTTTAATATATTATTATTTTATACGTCTTTTATAAAAAAAAATCAAGTAATACCTCCAAATAAGCAAAAGGTGCATAAAATTATAAGCAAGCAAGGCCTCATATTAAAAAATAAATAGAAATTTGGAGGTTATGCCTCAAATATTAAATAGGAAGCAAGGCCTCAAAAATAAATTTCTAATAAGGTTGGGCCCATAAATATAAATGGATATATATTTTTCACGAGAAATAAATGTATAATGAGTTTAAGTTTCATTAAATATAAAAGTGATAATATATTCTTTATAGGAAAGAATAAAAGGAATTACATTTGATTCTGAATTTATTTTAAATTTTTTACTTTAAAATAAATTTTAGGGCTTAGTGTCATATTTTTTTTTATGAAAGATAATTTTGGAGGAAAAGACATTATTTTTTATAAGAATCCACATAAATATTTTTGTGGATAATTTTAGAGATGGAGGAAGGTTGTTGTCTGTTGATCGTGGAGGAAGATAATCCAATAAGGATTAATATGAGGATTTAATACTTGTTAGTTACAGTTTCTAATCTATTTTTAGCAACTGGTGTTTATGCATGTTGCATACTTTTTTCACACCACCTTGTTTTGAAATAAATATTTTAAAACTCTTTGAGTTTTTAGTTATTATGTTTTAAAAAAATAGCTATTAATATTTCCAATTGTTGGTCATTTTCCCATTGTAAATATTTTATGGCCTTAACTTGCAATATTTTGTAGGTTAAAGCATTCTTAACCTTTCAGGTTGTATCCAAATATCTATTTCGAATCACTTAATGAGGGTTCTGAGGTTAGTTTTTTCTTTTGGCTTGAATTTTCATGTGAATGATTTGAAAAATGAATTTGATTTTAAGCATTAGATAGTATATTTCTTACTATACATAAAGGCAAATATGTTTAATTATATTTAACCCATAGAATATTGTGTGTTTTGTGGTGTTCTTTCCCTTAGATATGATTAAATATATCTTGGCACATCACCAATTTTTTATTTAAGTATTTGTTTCTTTCTCTATGCTAAATTTTCAATAGGTTAGATATTTTTCCCAATGAGGTGGAAAAAAAAGCCTTTTATCGATTGTTCAAATATATAATACAAAGAGGGTGTCAATATATTGTTCACCCTTGACACAAAATGAATTATTTATTTATGGATTTAACATATAGATAATCCTCAACAACTATCTAAAAACACTTACTTAACTCACCCTTCTAACTTGCATATGAGAATACCCATGAATAACTTAAAAAACTATAATTACACATTATTTATCTAAGGGGGTGTTTTGTAAAAGAAGGCATGCCCCTTTACATTTATTTATTTTTTATAAACTAAAAAATTAAAGGACTTTGAAACAATTCTTAACAAACCCCTTGTGATGCAAAGTTGGATTTTATAGCATATACCAAGCTACTTTATATATTTTTCAAATTTTACTCTATCAAGGGGTTTTGGAAAAATTTCAACTGTCTGATTTATGATCATGAAAAATATATGTTCTAACCTTTTCCTGATCATTATAATTCATTTATAATTATACTTGATATCTATGTGCTTAGCATTTTCATGGAATATTGTATTCTTTGAAATTTTGATTACACATCGATTATCCATACATAAAGGCATGGGAGCAATCTAAAATACTCCAAAGTCTTCAATAATGCATCATGGATATACAATAACTCTAAAAGCATACCATGTTGTAATATACTCTAATTATGTTGATAAAAATCTCATAGTATTCGACTTCTTACAACACCACACAATGGAAAGTGAACCAATATGTATGGTGTAACATGTCTTGGACACTCTTTCATCTACACAAACACTAGAATATGTATCATAATATCAAACAAGTTTGAAGTTCTTATTTTAGTGGTGCTCAAGGCCATATTTATCCATTCCTTGAAAGCAACAAAATGTGCATTTATATTATTTCTAATGAATTTCTCTAAGCTCATGCATAAACCTAGATACAATAATCACTTCAAAAGAGGTATATGGCCTAGGTTTCATATAATATATCAAGTTATCCACTAGTTTTTAAATATTTTGTGCCACCTGAAAAGGCACCTCTATCATCCTTAAATAATTTCAAGTGAATTTATATAGGAGTTAGTGCAAATTTACAATTAATTGTACTAAACCTTTATAAGAATTTTGAATTATAATTAATTTGAGAAACATTTTATTATTATTATTTTGAGATACCTTTATGCCTTATTATTAGTGAAGAAGATCAAATATCATCTCAAACCCTTCTTTAATTGCTTCTTTAGGGCCATGTTTTTTTGTCACCATTTTATGTGAAAAAAATTCATAAATACAGATGATAAAAACAACTATTTTTTTCCTTGTAATCAGAATATAAAGTATCATTTGATTCATTGTGCATAAAACACTTATTTTTCAAGTAAAAATCCATTTTTACATACCAAGTCCTTAGTTATTATTTGAGTCCATACAATTCTTTGAATAATTAACACACCTTATGTTTGACACCAAAAATCTCAAAACCTTTTCATTGTGTCAAATACACTTCTTCATAAAAATTATCATTCGGAAAGGCATTATTTACATACATTTTATGTATTTTCCATAATTTTTGTACTACATAACAACCATGTGAATAGTGTTCCACATGGCAGTGGGAGAAAATATTTACTCATAATCAATGCCTTATTATTATGTATAACCTTTTACAAAAATGTGTGCCTTATGTTTATAAATGAAACTAACATATTTGTACTTAAATTTTGTAAACCCAATTACATCAAATAGGTTGAACATGTAGATCACAAGTAATGAGAACTCAATTATTATTTTTCATGATAACATCATATTCATCCTTGCATAACATTTTCCAAACTTTATTTATATATTCTTTTTCAAAATTAGATGGTTCTACTAAGGAATCAATAGTCATTGCATAAGTTACTTATTTGTGAGGATTTCTAGGACCTATTTTACCAACTTTTTATGCTTTCAAGTAAGAAAACTTATTATGAGCCCACATAGTAAAATGTGTAAATTCTCAAGCTAAGGCACTCTAGAAGCCTTTATATGTGAATCATAGTGGTATTATTCTAAGTATTTTTTGTCTGAAAATAATAAGAATTAGTGAGGGGGATTATAATAAAATATAATATTTTATAAGATAACACTTTTAAAATAATTAGAAGATGTACTAGTCACTTATGAAACAAAAGTATCAGAAGAAACAATTGGTTGATTAAATTCTTGTTGGCTGAATCTTATTCCAACTAAGGTAGGAAATAGTCATTTCATTAATGCTTTAAGTAACAATAAAAATAGGGTTCAATATGTTATTTTTCCTCGATACACTATTAATTTATTATTTATGGATTTACCATACTAGTAATCCTTAACGACTATCTACAACCACTTATGCAACCCTATCTTCTAAATTTCATATGGGAATAATCGTGAATCCCTTAACATATACTAACTATGCATTATTTATTGTATTGGGTTTGTTATAATAATAAGCATGCCCATTTATGATTTTTTATTCATCTTAAACTAAAAAACTAAAGGACTTTGGAGTAAGTCCTAACAATCTCTTTTCCCCACCAAGATTTAGGTTATCTTAATATAGGGAGCCAACTTAATTCAAAGGTTAGAATGGTTCGAATGGTTAATATTCCAATTATAACACTTTGATTTCAAGTGCATAATTTTCATAATTATAGTTTGACCAATGCCACAGGGCCTAGGACCTTGTGCATATAACCTTACGATTAGAGTTAAGTTGTGTAGTTATAGAGAGTGACATTGTGTTAAATTTCAAAATTAACCAACACAAATTATAGTAAGTGGAAGTTTGAGACTTGTAGGAAATGCAAATTTTATTCAATGTGAACAAGTAGGGAAAATTAAAAATATATATAATGCTACAAGACTAGGAACATATGATTTTGTGATCAAAATGGTAAACACTTCCTCTTATTTTCCTTGACAGAAGGTGTGAATATAATGAATATGAGGACAAATAAATACTAAAGGATTGATATCTATCTCTATTATTATGTATGTCATCAACCCTTGGCCAAATGAATATGTTACATATTTATACACATAATATAAGAGGCAATTACCACTACTCACAATTATAATAAAAATGGGTAAAAACCATTTCATTTCCTTTTCATGCAACAGTTGAACTTCCTCAAAGTGTATGGGAGTTAAATTGATAAATTGGATGGTTATTTAAAGAGATTCTTTGAAACTTCACACAACTGAGGAGTTCCACTTAGAAAGTCATGTGGATGTTTCACGAAGACAAGCTCTACATAGAGTACATGAGATGTCACAAGGGTTTTTCTAGGCATAAGAGTCTCTACACAAAATTGAAGTGTTGCATGGAAATGTGGTGGTGCATATGTGTTTTGTGAGGTACAAGGGGATTTGCACAAAAATGAGAATTGTATGCTAAGCTGAGTTGAAAACAAGTTGTGTAGTTGTACAAATGAGAATTGTATGCAGCTGTGTGGCTACACACATTCACACAGGGCATTCACCATTTCCTAAATATTAGTGGTCTATATTGTGTAATTATAAAAATTGAACTTGAATTTGCTAAGAGTTATACCATTTGGATTGATTAGCATACTACCCTACTTTGCCACTCTAAAAAGTTGATGTATGTCATGGTTTGCGCATGTGTCTATCACTTCAATAATTTGATCCTTATTTACAGGGTGCAAATGTTAGGGATATAGATAAAAAGTATGTTGTGTCACCATTGGATCCAAAATTGGAGGGAAGTAAGGCTTAATGAGCTCTACATTGATTACTAGGTGCATAGTCGAGTATGGAGTTAGATTAAGAATGAATGTGTTTTCACTAGTTGTATGGAGAATTGTATAAAGACTAGTGTATAGACTTGATCTTCTAGTGAGGACCCTTGAAGCATTCCTTATAAAGGTACACCTAGACCTAATTACCAGCTTGAAATACACAAGGTGTGAGATGCACATTATGACACTCCTTGTACTTCTGTTGGGAGTGAGACAAAATCTATCAAACCTACTGATGAATAGATTATTTGTGGTTCAAAAAATTTTAAACTTTTTTGGCTTCCCTTTCCTATGTGTGCAACTCAATGGTAGTTAGTGTGTAGTATGAGATGTATATAGGTATTGAAGGCTAAATCTAAATACATGCCTAGAATGGACTATGCCTCATAGAGTTGTGAAGTAATATGTTGTAGGCATGTTGGATGTACAATAAACTTTCATCCCAAGTTCCAACATTATCTTTGTTACACATTTTTAGAAGGCAAAAAAGTGTGTAATTGAAAACTTCCATTTACCATTTGTCTAAGGATGAAATTCCATTGACCAATCCAAATACGTTCCTATAAAATCCCATAATGCTTTCTAAATTTGAATCGCTTAACCGAAATCTCGATTAGAGATGATGGATGTTGGGAGTCCAAATTAAACCATACATGGATAAATAAAGCTTATGTAGTGATAATTGCATCAATATCTTTCTTGTAGGCAACCACTATAACCATCTTCAAACACCCATCCACTACAATAAACAAAATTCCATGTTGATGCTTTGTCATAAGAAATCCATTCATGAATTCCATGCTAATAAATTCCCATGGCATGGATGGAACTAGTAGAAGTGTGTAAATTCTTAGATTCCTATTTTTGGGATTTATGATGCATTAAGGAATCCAATACTTGATTCTAAATTACACATGTGTGTGCATGTATGGCCAATAAAAGTGTGACTAAAACATATCTAGAGTCTTTGTCACACCTAATGTCTTGATGTCTTAGTTTATTGTGCCCCCTAAATGAGTTTTTGGTGAGGTGTGCCACCAAGAACACAAAGATGAATGAGCTTGTAGATAAAGTGGTCAAACAAGTAGAACTTTCAAAACTGTTGAATTTACACAAGTCTAGTGTAGGCCTCTACAAATTATTTTTTAGATAAGTATAAGGATACTCATTTGGAAAAGTTATGGTCATGCATGTTCAACACTGTGATGAATGCATGAAATTGTTGTCTGCTAAGGTAATTTATTGCCTTATTATCCTTTACCTTCTTATGCTTCATCACGAGATGGAACTATTATAGGTAAGCCATATAATTCATGTGGTATGCATTCTCTGATTTGATTTATGTTTGTAGAAACTGAAATGGCTTATGATCAGAATGGATAATTATCTCCTTCCTAAATATGTAGTGGTGTTATTTATTAACTACTTACATAATAGTGTAAAATGTTTATTCATAGGTGGAACACCTTTGGGCCATGTCAGTGAATGTATGTGAGTGGTAAATAATTATATTTTCATGTTGCATGAGTACTATGACAAGTGCATAATTAGATGCATCGGTGTGAAGGTCAAAGGAGTGTGGAATGTTGATGATTGCAAGTATAAACATTGTAGAGAGGTGATGCTTGAAAGCCTCAAAAATATCTTGGTATACATAAGTCTAGTTAAAATTGGCTTTGGCCCATGTTAGCTAGATAAAAGGCCAAGACATGTGTGAGTAACTAAGTAAGAAAATGTAGTGGAAGTTTTTGAGTCCAAAAAAGCTCCTCAATTCTGTGATATTTTATAGAGTTGTCCAATCTTGGATCACTTTTATTATTTCTAGATCTACATGAATATATGCATGGTCAATAACTAACCCAAATTCTAGATTTATGTGACACCAAAGGCATACTTTTCCAAGTTGAGTTGTAACTTTTTTAGGCACAAGGTGTCTAAGATGTATGAGATGTGCTCCATATGATCCTTCGAAGTCTTGTTGAAGATGAGAATGTGATCTAAGTAGATGATGATAAAGGAGTTGAGGAAGGTTTTAAGTAAATCATCCATCAAGTGCATGATTTTTTTTAGCACATTGGTCAAGTTGAAAGGCACAATTAACCATTTGTATAATCCTTCTTGAGTCTTGAAGGTTATATTCTAGGATGTCTCTAGAATGGACTAGAACTTGGTGGTAATTTTAATTTAGGTAAATCTTGGTGAAGTATCGTGTTCCTTAGAATTAGTTTAAGAGGTATTTAATGCACAAAAGTGGGTAGCTATTCTTCACAATGATTTGTTTGAGTGCATGATTCTCACAATAGAGACACCATAACCCATCCTTTTTAACTATGAGGATTATTAAAATCCCACAAGGAGAAGAGCTAGGCTTGATCTTGCCTTGGTCTAGAAGCTTTTATATTTGGAATTAGACTTCACCATTTTACCAAATTGATTTACAATACAAACATGTATTTAGAAGAGGGGATCCAAGAAAAAAATCTATATGGTGTTTTATTGTACAGTGTTTTAGAATACCTTTGGGCTCTACAAATTTTTTTTGTGCTACATCAATAAAATTTTAAACATGATAATGTTGTGATGTAGATTGCGATGAACACATTTTCAATGCTTGTTTTATTTCCCATGAAAGTGTCTCAGGACAATCCACGAGAAACATTTTTTTTTGTGTGTATACGAGACACATTTATATCATTTCTTGGTAGATACCAAGATAACTTTGGTCATTAGAGCTAACTTGAAGAGTTTGAAGAAGAGGTTTGGCTCAATATGTAACATCTCACTTATACAAGTAGGTCCACCCTAGCAATATGTTATAAAATTTCAGAGGCACGATGTCACAAGTAATTTATTCATTCATAGGCTAGACTTTGTAGTGGAAGGTGCATTGTCACCAGACCTATATATCCTTCCCATGGTGAATTCACCCCAAGGAGTATGGTTGGAATGTGCAGTAGTGGTAAGGCCAAGGAATTGGGCTATGGATTGCATGATGATGTTCTTATAGGCTTCACTATAAATTATAACATGAAGAGGTTGGTCCTCTACCCAAAACTTTGTGTGAAATATGGGTTCATGCTAATCAAATGAGTATATGGAAATGGTGTTATTGCTCAGACCAGTAACATTTGGATTAGTGTCACCCATCATGTATATCATGTAACAAAGATTGTTATGCATAGAATTTATAGTCACCATGGGTGTACAAGTGATTTTGATGGCATCATTTGTCACTAAAATTTTTATTGCATTTATCTAAGGTGAAATCTATCAGAGAATTCACATTTTCTAACCTTTTTAGGTTGTTATCCTTTGCAAAAATTAGTCAGGGGCTAAGATGGAGAGTTTTGAATGGGGTGGATCTTTCCCATGGCATTAGATGAAGAGGTGAGACATTGCTTCATATATTCCTTGTATTTAATCTTGTTAAAGGTGTGATAATCTTAACCCATAGTGTAAGAAGTCAAAAACTATATATTTGCACAAATATAAGGTGAAAGTTTGTTGATGTGCTTGAATACCTGATATTGTTTAGTCAAGTTCTTATGTAGACCTATGATGTAGTCATGGAAATGATTGGCGTAGTCTTCCACTGACTACTCTTTCTGTTAACATCATTTTTTAAACTTAATGTATTCATCTTCAAATTTATAGAGGATAATATTAATCCTTCAATGCATATATTGATTGATAAGTATGCCTCGAGATATCAAATCTAGGCATCTAATGTTGTAGTGTTGATTTTTACCTCGAACATGGGGATGTCAAGATTGACTTGCACTTTAAGGGGGGTGGTTGTTAAAACTACCATTGAGTGTTCTGCAAGAGATAATTTGAATATTTTGGGTTGAGATACATCATTATCTCATAGAATATACAAAAAAATTTGGAGCATTGTGATTCCAGTGAGTCTATAATGATATTTTGGATGTTTGGGGTTACCTTAGGTTACTTCTAGATGTCATCCATCTTATTTTTTATGGATTTATTTCAATTTTTTTGAAACAAAGCTGATTGGTAATCATTCCTTCTCTCATTACATTCAAGTTTTTATAGGCATAAGAAATACCTATGCTCTGATACCAATGATCCACACCATGAGGCCTGAAACCTTATGTGTGGGGGGCAACCTTGCACTTAGAGTTAAGATGCATAGGTATAGAGTATGTGTTGTGTTAATTTATAGAAAGTAATACATTACACATTTTTATGTTGAATTTTGATACTTGTAGGAAATGAAAATTCTATTCAATTTGAATGAATATGGAAATGTATAGAGATTTACAATATTACAATAAGTTTAGGAACATAGTCTCCTAAGATCAAAAGGGGAAACAATTCCTCTTATTTTCCTAGACTGAAGGTGTGAATACAATGCGTATAAGGAATATAATATACTCAAAGCGTACCATCTATCTATATGATTATGTAAGTCATCAACCCTTGCCCAAATACATATGTTACACATTTATACACCAAATGCAAGAGGTAGTTACATATTTTTATAGTTATAATAAGAATTGTTACAATTAATTTAATATTATTCCCACATAATGGTTTAAATTCCCCCAGTTGCATGGAATTTAAACTACTTAATTTGATGGTTACTTGGAAAGACTCCTTGAAATGTCACAAAATTTAAGACTACCACTTAACAAGCTATGTGGAGTTTTCCCAAGGCACGTAAGATGTTTCAAGAATTATGTTAGGCATAAGAGGATCAATGCAGAAGTGAAGTGTTGTGTGTTAATGTGGTGGTGTATAAGTGTTTTTTAAGGGATAAGTGGATCTATCCAAAAGGTTTGTGTGCACTTACAATGGATGTGGTGTGAAGGACTCCAAGTTAAGTTGGGTGCAAGATGCACAGGTGCTCAAAAAGAGAACTATATATAGTTATGCATAGATCATAGGTGGTTAATTTAAAGTGCCAAAAATATGATGTTAAATTTTTAGAAGAATATGGAAATGGAGTTCATTTTCATCAACCTTTACTATGTTATCTTATGAAAAATTAAAATATGTTATTTCAAGCAGAGTAGTTTAATACTACTCATTTTAATTAGTTTCTTGAGAGAACATGATTTTTTTTATCAGTTTAAAAGCTTTACGACACTAAGATTTGTGTCACCTCAAAATTATGTCAATCACATATAAAACAATGTGAATCTATGCCTATATATCCTTCAATGATTTTTTATAGCAATATATAAATATAATTTTTAAAATTATCCATCATTTACTTGGTTTATTTTTTGTGTTCGTCTCTACTTATTAATGTCATAATAATTAGTTTTATTTTGTAAACGTACTTATGAAAAATGTAGGTATTACCCAAATTTTACCATGAACTATGGTTTCTAAGCCATTATTTGAAATTATGATTCAAAATTGAGTTTCATTCAAAATTATTGTATAAAGTCTTCTCTTATAAGTAAAATATTAAAGCTTCCATATGTGCATTAAAAATAGGATGTCATGTAGTTACATGGTAATGAGCATGATCTCACCTTGAGTAGTCATGGGATATCCTCATTTAGACTCAGGGATTCCTCAATATATCATTGGAAAATCTCTATTTCATGTGGGTTTCCTTAAGCTATTGAGGGGTTCATCTATAGGTTTGTGAAGGAGTGTGCATTTACATAAGAGGAGAGAACCCACGTAAAATAAAAGTTTCACCATCTGAAACTTGGTGATCAAAATTGAAAAATGACATTTTCCTAAGTAATTGACTAAATCTTGCATATATATAAAAAATGTAGGATGTTGTGAGGTTACCTATAGATGAACATGGGGTCACCATAAAAAATCATGGCATATCCTCATTTGGTGTTGGGGATCCCTCGATCAGTCATGAGGAAATAGTAATCTCATGTTCATTACATTGAACCATCAAGGAGTTACATCAAATTGTAATATATATGAGGTGTATGGAGGAGTAATCAAACACATAAAAGGAAAGTGCCTACATAAAATCAATATGAAACTAGATGACACATGGTAATTATAGTTAAAAATGGTATTCTTCTAAGTAACAAAATAAAGACTATGCATTTGTATAAATAGTATGATGTCATGTAATTACTTGGTGAAAAAATTGGGGTCATCCCAAGTGGTCATGGGATATACTCATGTATTCTTGAAAAATCCTTGATCTTGTGAGGCTCACTTTATTATTAAAGAGTATCCTCTATTAGATGTGGGGGTTATTAACCTCTACATTGGCTTTCTTTTTAGGGATGTGTGGACACCTCATCAAGTTTTGGGGTTAGTAGTTAATGGGTAACTATGATGAACTTACTAATCAAAAGTAGATTCACCATAATAGATATAATTCAATAATATATATGATCAGATCAGTAGCATGCACTTCCACATAAGAATATAATATATCATATCCACACATTACAAGTGAAATGATGAGAAAAATACTGAAATATAAGACTGATCCACTTCAAGGTAGAAGCCTTCACAATCCTTATATTAAGAACACAATTTTGAATATATGATGATGTATACTATAAAATTACCTCTTACATACACCTGAATTAGGATATTGTGACTCCATTATTTAATTATGTGGAATACTCCTACCGATATTCAATCTAGAGATTATCAAATGTATAAGTCAAAGGTTATGTTTATCACAAGTTTACCACACTAAACTATGCTACCATAATTTTTTGACAAATTTGAGTCGGTATCTTATAAGTCCTAAGAATACTCATAGGTTATTAAGGGTTTTAGGCACTTTACA
The DNA here is from genome assembly GCA_037957365.1 of Torreya grandis. Taxonomy (NCBI): domain Eukaryota; kingdom Viridiplantae; phylum Streptophyta; class Pinopsida; order Cupressales; family Taxaceae; genus Torreya; species Torreya grandis. Next base: position 2,344,842 of record JARHVA010001864.1, on the reverse strand, counting down.
TTTGACCATGGCCTTGATCTTGTTAGGATCCATCTTGATTCCTTCATGAGAGATAATGTAACCCAAGAAATTTTCCTCTTTTAAGTCAAAAGCACACTTAGAAAACATCACATAAAGTTTATGTTTCCCAATAATTTGAATAACTTACTCAACATGGGATGAATGGCCTTCCCATGTTTTGACACATATTTGTATGCCATCAAATAATTTTGAGAAAAACTTCCAAAAAATTGATTTAATATAGAATTAATCAAACTCATAAATATAGGACATTTTAAATACCAAAAGGCATAATCATAAATTCACAATGGACCTCATGAGTTAGTAATGATGTTTTGGGGATATCCTCTTCCTTGGTTCTAAATTAATGATACCCATATTTGAATTTCAGTTTAGTAAAAAAATAACTCCATGTAACTTATTTTGTAGATCATCAAATATATGAATAATAATTTTTTTCTATAGTGAACATTTTTAACTCTTTGTGGTCCAAACAAATGTGCTAATTTTCATCGTTCTTATGCACCATCACCACTGGGGAATAATAAACTCTCTAACTAAGCCAAATAATAATTATTCCCAACATCTCCTATACCATTTGCTCAGTGTCATTCTCTTGCACATACAAGTACCTATAATTTCATATGTTTAGAAGTTTACTTCCCATTACACAATGAATTTCATGCTCGTGCTTTCTTTTGGGGGGGATTCCATTCTACATGTCTCTAACTAATATGGAGTGTTTATGAATGATATGTTGAAGATACTGATGTGTGTTCATTGGTGAATCTTTATCCTATATTCAAAACAACTAGGCCATAAATCCAACATACCTTTTTAAAGCATCTATTACATTTGATTAGGGTTCACCATTTATGGATAGTTTGCATGCAGTCCCCATAATTTGAATGTCCCACATTACATATGAAAGCACATGGAGAGTTTCTATAGCTTCATCTCTTTTGTAGACAAAATAATAACTTGTTGGACTCCTAAAACTAAATCCACTTCACCTATGGGAATGAAAAACATAGTGCCATTCAAATGGTAGAATCCCATTTCTAGCTAGATATTGTGGAATTTTACTGAACAAATGATTGTCCCACCATCAACAATCTTGACTTGAAATTTTATAGCTATAAAATTACAGTAGTTCAAATGTTTGACCAACTTGTTATTGATGAAGTTTTAAGGACTTCCTGAATCAATTAACAATGTCACTCTCTACTTATTCAAATAGCCCACAATATTGAGGGATTGGGGATTACCAATCCTTGATAGTGCATGGCAAGAGATAGTTTTAATCATCTTGTGTTTCTTCTTGTTTCCACTTCGATTTATTCTTTTACTTCTACTTCAGGGTGTCCTTCCATGTAGCATAGTTTCTTCTCTAATATTTATATCCTATATTATATTTTCTATCATAATTAAAATATAACAATTTTTCCCATTTTTATTCAATTTTATAATGCATTAATTTGGTTTTTTGAGGAAAGTATTGTGTCAAGGTGTTATAATCTTTGATAATAGTGAATGCATGTCTCTTAGTGTATAATTTTTTTCCTCTAATAATCATGCCATAGTAATATATTCAAAAAAATTAAGTTGATCAATCAAGTGTACTTCATGTTGAATATGGTCCTTTAGTATCTCTATAAACATGTCCCTCAATTTCTCTGATGTATCATTCTACACTATCAAGGATAAGATCTAAAATTTATGAATATAATCATTCATCATACCAATTTGTTATAACTTAGCCAATTGGCTGAAGTATTTATCCCCCAAGCTAATACTACAGTGTGCAATTAGCTCTTCCATAAAAATTGATCATGTGACTACATAATTATTATTTTTATTTTATCATAAATTTAAAATTACCAAATTAATTGATTTGGTTCCAAATATAAGGATACCATTATAATATTTTTCCCACGTGGAATATAATATTTTAGGTTACAAATAGTCATTTTGATGATCCAATTGAGTGGGTCAAGGTCATGTCATACTTAGAAATAAAGTGTCAAGGCACCAAATTAATATTAGTCGTAGGCTAATGTGGCACTATATTTTAATCAAGGCTAGGTTGTTATAAGGAACCATTAGGAGTGGTACAAACACTTGTTACCAAAATCTAGGGTTATAGAGCCAATTTTTATAACATGATCATACCGTTGATGGAATTTACGAGCTCATCCAATTTTACATCATTAGATTCCATAGATAATTTGATCTATATATCTCATATTTTATTCATATTTATCTCCATTATTTTCATACTTTATTTGAGTTGACACATTCTTTACTCGAAACTAGTTGAACACATATCATAAGTCTTACTTGATTCCATATTTGAATTTGTATCTTATTTGTCAAGAGTCCTAGGTGTGTATGTATTCTTTCCCTTACCTTTAGTTTTTGGTTGTATTGTGTTGTGGCTTAAATACAAGTAAAAAATAGGTTTACCAAGCACCTATACCATAGTGATTACCTTAGTAAGATGAATCCAACAAGTAATATATTTTTCAAGGATAATAAAAACCCAAAATATGCCAAAACTTGTATGAATTTTCTTGGGGAAGATTAGAGCTACACAACATAAAAAACATTGAACAGTGGAAAATAAAATGAACAAAATAATATTATATTGTCTATCATTATATGTAGTATTTCATACAAAAGATTACAATTATATAGGAAATGAGTTTCCTATATTTGGGATGATGAAATCCCTATAAACTCTCAAACAATAATCTCCCAACTAATAACCCACTATTTACGAATATATTGTTATTAAAATATATTTGGATAACTACAAAAATCTATTAATATATTTATTGTTTATTAAACAATAATTACATTATACATTAATAATGTGAACACCATACCTCAACATTGACCCCCTTGTGAACATTATTAATCCTAGTCTACACCCCCTTAATGTGAGCGTGGAGAGAATATACATCTTCAAGAACTGGCCCAAATAAAATCATATGCAAATGCATACTTTTAGGTCTACATACTACTATTTGAATCCTTTTATCTAGATCTTGTTGCACATGATCACTACTATGCAAAGGAACATATCCCACATTTACTCCATATGACCATAATAGACGTGTCACCGACCGATCATCTCTGAAAAGAAGTAAGATAGTAAGAGAAACTCTAAAGTTAGAGGATTTTTGTAGTTATTTTCCCTCTTATACAATTATTGCCACATTCCATTATATCTACACTCTCCCTTTTCTCCAAATATTAGAATTTTTCCAAACAAGTAGGGGAATGAAAACACACAATACTAATAAAATGAAATATCATGAGGAAAAAATCCTCATTGTCATCTTATGTAGCATCTATTAATGTTTGTTACCACCCAAACAAAAATATCATAGACGATTTCCACTACCATTGAAAAACTATCCTTGGCATTATTCAATTTGGGGCAAAGCACATCATGCCAAAAAATGAAAGATCACACCTCTCAAAAGTCACCAAATCATCTGGGCCTCATTGTTGGTGATTTATGAGAGGTTTTGAAACCTCCAATCTTCGTTTCCTCCTTCCTTTAGTAAATGATGCTGCTCACTCAACAAATTGGATGAGCATGTGCTCCGATGGTTTTGATAGGTTCTCTATTAGTTGCTTCCATATAAATTAGAACCCCCCATAATTTGAACGTCGTGACAAGCAAAAATGCATCCATGAGGTAATTTTTTTTATTTTTACATTTTTTTGATTTTATATAATGTAGGACTTTTGAAAAAATGACTTAACCTACAAAATGATTCTTGACTCATTTTTTATTTTGACAATATGACTAATCACTCAAAAAGGAACTAACACTTTTTCTTGATTTCCATTTTTGATAATATCGACATATAAAACAACTATGTTATTGACTTTTTTTTTAGAGCAATATTCTCAAAATAGTCTTATTAAGAAATCTAAATTGAAAAACCTAGACCTATTATAAATCTTATATAAACTTAAACCAATGTATAAAGACTTTTAATAAGATCTTTAACAAGATGCTACTTGTACTAATCAAATAATTGATCAATCTAAATACCATAGACGTATATTAAAATATTTTAAAAAATAAAGACGTAAAACTTATGAATTAAGATTTATATATTCCCTAATATGATATCTCATAAAGACCAAAAATGAAATATACTGCCTCCAAGACATGTTTGGGTAGTTGATACAGACCAAGAAATATATGACATCTCCATTCGTGTTATACAAGATAGATCTTGATGACTGTATGATTTGCATTTCTACAGAGAGAGGTAAATGAACAAGGATGGATATTGACAAATATAGATTGCACATTCAATGAAGGATCCACATAAATTCATAGGTTGCATGAGGTTTGAATAAAGATGCAAAGGACTACACGATACCACACTTGTCTGACTGAGTTATAAAAAACCATATGGTTGAGGACTTGATAGGACGTAGACACTGTAGATAATGACAAGAATTTATAGAAGAATATATGTGAATAAAATATTATAAAACTATTGAATTCTTATATTTCCTATAGATTGTTGTTGATTAATTGATCGTACATGCATCACGCCAATCATGCACACATGGGAAAACATCATTGATTACACTTCTACATATTTGAGATTTAGTAGATTAAATGTCATTCAACTAGATCATAAGGAATCAATACTTAAGTAAAAAATAAATGGAGTGAAACGTGCGTGAGGCCAAATAATGAATAGTTGGAGTCATAAGCAAACTATTGAAGCTATAACATATTTGATATGTGTGTCTCATATATGAATAAAATCACATGACTAAGATTAACTCTGAATGATCACTGTATCTCAAAGGGTTAAACATATTTCTTCACAAAATATCATCTTAAACTCATATGGAATCACTCCAAAATAAATAGTTTATAGGCTTTTGGATTACATGGTGCTCTAATACCAAATCTTGGGGAAGATCAAAGCTATATAGCAGAAAAAGATCCGAACACTAGAAAATAAAATGAGCACAATAATATTATATTGTCTATCACTGTCTGTATAATTTCATACGAAAGATTACAATTATATAGGAAATGAGTTTCCTATATTTGGGATGGTAAAATCCATATAAAATCTCAAACAATAATCTCCCAACTAACAACCACTATATACAAATACATTGTTATTAAAATATATTTGGATAACTACAAAACTCTATTAACATATTATTGTTTAGTAAATAATAATTACGTTATACATTAATAATGTGAACACCACACCTTAATAAATTTAGATAGGCTACCTTAGGAATGAAGAGACTAAGATTTAGACAAGACAAATAAATATTGGAAAAAGATTAAGAACACATGTAATAGAGCTAATATGAAAAATACACAACAATGAATGAATTTAATGAAATTGAAATGAGATTAGATGTGTATATATATACTCCCAATGCATAGGATTTGTAAATAAGGGGGTCAACCCACCTTAATCAATACATCAAAATTTGGAAATAAGGTGTTCAACCTATCCTAAAGAATATAAGGCACATAACCTATTTACATAGAGGGTCTGAGATGACTGAAAAAATATAAATTAAGATAGAGAAGCGTTAAAAGGTCCAATTCAAGATTATACAAGTTTTAACACCCATCTTAAGCTTGAATAGAGGGTTAAATTGTTTAAAATGATGTTGTTCATCTTGGGAAGGAGATTTGTGAAGTACAATTGATGTAAAAATATGAAGAAATGTGTCTTTATAAAGCACCTTGGTGAATATATCTACTAGCTATAACTATGAAGACGCATGGTGAAAGTCAACCTTTCCCTTCTCTAAATATTTTTTTGACAAAGTACCTATGGATTTAAATATGTTTAGTATGTTGATAATGAATAGATTTATTAATCATCTAAATGTGACTAAGATTATAATTGTGAATAATGGATTTTTTTCTAAGAAACCAAAGCTAATATAGTAGAGTGAGAATCCACATAAGTTGATAGGTGGATTCCTTTGCATTATAATAGTAATATTTGGATATGGAGAGAGAGAGACAAACAGACAAAAACCTACTTATTTTTATTTTACCTAATGGGTCTAGATCCAAGAGATAAAATGTAGCCAAAAGTATTTTTTTACCATCAAGATCACTTGTATAGTCTGTATCACAAATATCGAACAAGGTAGGAGGACTATATGTTGTGTAGAGAATAGCAAGGTGAGGGGATCCTTTTTCATATTGAAGGATATGTTTAGCTTCGTGTAGGTGACACATACATAGAGTCTAGATGAATTGATAGAAATCATGACAACAAATTAAATATTTGGATGACTATGCATGAGATATATTATATTCTCACTAATGATCTATAGATAGTGGGATCAATGAAATGAGACTCAGGAACTAGATTATCATGGAATTGAGTCTTAATAGGAAAAGGAGTAAGAGAAAGATTGTAATATTGCATACCAAACCTTTGCATAAGATCCAAATCATACCTTGGTTCAGAAATAAATATGCCTAAATGATCTTCGGTGAGCATAGTCCCCAAGAACTTTGCATGTCAAAAATTTAAAAGGATGTATGGATCTTGCTCTTCATATCCCAAATTAGTGATGATATATACATTTTAATGAGCACATCATCTGCATTAATAACAATGATCAATATTTGATTATCTTCGTGATGAACATTAAGATCATAATAGCCCTCAAATCAAAAAAATCTTCTGCAATGAATAATTCATGTAATTTTTAGTACCATGATTGAGGAGCTTTCTTAAGAGCATAAAGGGATTTCTTGAGTAAAAAAAAATATAAGTATCAAAATAATATTGAAAACCTAGAGGACATTCCATGTAAATCTCTTCTTTTAAATTTCCATGAAGAAAAACACTCATAGCATCCATTTGGTGGACCTCCCATTTCATGGAGGTAACAATAAAATTAATTATATAGATACTATCAATTCAAACCTTTAGATATAAAGTCTCATTGTATTCCATTATTTTTTGAGAAATAACTTTACCGAAAATGTGTTGTATGATTATTGATGGAGACACCTACACTAAATTCGGTTTTTATACCCATTTGTAATTAACTAAGTCAACAATTTTTAGGTAAGGAACAATATCCCAAGTGTTTTTTCTCACAAGGGTCCCATATTATGTCTTCATAACATCCTCTCAGTGTTTATGTCCTTGGGATTGCTTATAGGAAATAAGGTCACCATTCTAACCGGGAATGCTTGTTAAAAACTAAATTGCAATTTGTTAAAGCCTTCTTTGAGATCTTGAAGCATACAAATTACATATTTTATAGTTAAAACACATGATTTGGATGTCTTTTTACAATTGACTTTAGTGGTAAATGTTCATCAGGGAAAATCATGGTTTCTAGAATTTGAGGACTAATATCAACAATATGAGTAGACTAGGGCTTCAAAGAATAGTTTAACATCTTGGAAGGATGTCTCAGGAATATTAAAAGGCTCTTCCTTAGAAGGAAAACTTGATGGTATGAAGATAAAACCATTCATATATTTAGAAGAAGTTGATAAGTTATAATCTTTATAAGATAGAAGACGAGGAAGAGGACTTCAAAATTCATGAGTGAAATCTTCATTAAATATTATAGCTCGTTTAATAAAAACCCTCGTATAAATCTAACTATAAAAAGTGATCAAAATTGAACCCATCACAACCCTTTGGAGAAGTGTAACTTAAAAAAAAGCCATCACAAAAAATTCAAAGCTTATAAAATATTTGACAACGTAATTTTAAAAGTGTATATTAAAAATGAAAAAAGAAGGGTTATACTAAAAAATGCTCGTCAATATATATATATATATATATATATATATATATATATATATATATATATATATATATATATGTAATGTTGTGCAGCCATCAATGCATTGATTTGTGATATATGGTGGTGTCTAATAATTTAATGTGATTTATCAATATATTTTAGCATTTAGTCAAAGGGAAGGAATCCAAGAACCCAATACCATAATTGTTAAGGTGCCTTCATGCATGAATTCATAAATTAGTATTCTTTAGAACTAAATGGCATGTACTATATTAATTAATGATTGATATCAATTCTATGACTTTACACTTTTGATATTATCAAGACTTGGCAGTTATCACTCATTTTATTATCCGTACAATACACATTAGCATGACCACTAAAGTAGGTCATTAAGGGTTTAAGTGGATTCACTCTAGCCCAACAAACAACATATATTCTCTTATGGTATTCAATTATATTCACAGGATACAATGCACTCAATAACTCAAGTCTGTAATTTTCAATAAACAATTCCAAATTGCACAAATTATTTTAGTCCTTATCATCCTTGTATTTTATTTAATTGGTTGTAATGTGTCTCATGTATAAATAAGATTAATAAGAATATACATTTTCACTATCTACTTCATATGTTTGGGTGTTGGTGTAATTGGTCCATTTATTTCATAAGGGTTTAAATGAATAATGAAGACACAAGGACTCAGGGCTTCAATGCAATGTGGAGGCAATATTTTTTTTGTAAATGGCATGTGGCATGAGTCGTGACTATTGTGATGGGACACAATGTGTACTTTGGAGATCTGTGTATACGAATGAAATGAGAGAGATTGGGATAAGTGGAGAAAATGGCCGGTAATATTTTTGGTATGGTTTGATACAAACATGTTGGTGTTATCCAAATTTGGCTACCATAGGCAAGTCTAATTAAAAAATTTCTATTTAACTCATATTAAACTTTTTTGATAGCCTTGAAGGTGTTTTTATAGCTCATATCTTGTCTTGTCATGATAGGTAGTGTGTCTTCTTTGGCAACTTACAAGGCATTCTAAGATGGTCTAGTTAGTAGTAAGGTCAAATCATTGTACCTTGTCATAAAATGATCTTTGATTTTAGCCTTATTCATGTATTTAGCATAGTTTAAGGTAATTTTGACAAAATTAAGGTAATTACTCTTTTTGTCTTGTGCTAGTCTAGCCTCTCCTTGTCAAGTTCAAGTTGGCCCAAGGGTGATAAAGATTAAAGAGGAATTTTTATGTCACGTGGCACATTTCAAAGATTATATTACACTTATTTTGGTCTATACAACCAATAAAATGAAGCATAACTCACTCTTCTAACGTTATAAGTCATTTGAAGTGTCTTTTTGCTCATTTTATAACATGCAAAGGAGGAATATTGTACGGAATGAAAGGAAAACAATTTGTAGATGCTAGTGGCACATTTATCCACATCCATACATGCTTGAAGAGACTCTATGAGCACTTCTAACTTAGCTCCAATAGAGTTCGAGGCAAAATATAGTTGTTTTCATTGCTAGAAAGGGGTTTATTGATGCATTGTTGCAGGTTTTCCAAGTGAAGATGATCTCAAATCACCTACATGGCTTGGTTCATGAAAGAGAAAAAGAGTTGGATAAAATTATCTTAGGGGAAGATAAGGGACCCTATTCCCTCAATATTCCATGCATTAGTTTTAGGTTAAATGGATTAACTTTATGAATCATCATTAACAAAAAAGGTGCTCTAAAACCCTCTCAAAACCCCACCAACTCAGTTTAAGGAGATTTTATTGCATTTAAAACTAATTGATTAGAATGAAGGATGGTTTGAAGTTTTTTGGGATCCCTTTGGTTCCCCAACATCACATTTAACATTCATTTGGCACGTGTGATCACTTAGGAGGCAAGAAAAGGGCTCTTTTTGTTGATTTTTGAAGGTGACAGGCATGGTTTTGATACTTTTGCATGCTTTCTTATTTCAATTTGTATATAAAAAACTTTCAATAGAATATAATACCTCATACAACATCATTAAAACCCATTTTTTACTTTCAATATGTCTTTTTTGTATCAAATCAAGGGTATAACCCTCAAGGGAGAAGGTACATTCTTGTATGGTAGGGTTGAGATAAAAGTTATGAGGTTTGTACAAAATGTAAGATTTTATGAACATATTGAGACTAATTTAAGGTTATTTTCAAGTCAAATATCATGGCCTTGAACTTTTTTATCTTAAAATCAATGGGATAATTAATAAACAACAAGAAAACCTTCTTCCATAATAAGAATATCCTTGATTGTGTGAACCCACAAGTCAACCTAAAGGAGCATAAGAAAATAATACATTTTGGGGACCATGAAGAAGATATAAAAGAATTATATTAATCACTTATATCCCTAAAAACCATGAATGGGATACCATCATAACATACACAGTCCAAATTTACTCCTACACCCTCAAAGACAAGAAAGATGGTCTTGTGAACAAGTAACATGAAGGTTTTGACTCATTGAGTGATACTACAGGTGAAATTTGAATTGAAACACTTTAGATTAGAGGATATAATAATATCATAGGATTAAAAATCAATGTTAAAAACCTATAATAATCCTTGAGATGAGATTTCAAGGTACAAACATATATACAACAATCTAGTGTTTTGCAAGCAAGACTAGGTATGCGAAAGCAATTTAAGGTGTTCAATAAGGATTCGGGCATTGAAAATTGTTTTATTATTTAAATGAGGATATAACAGGGCTTATATTATCATGAAAACATATCATCATGTCTTGAGTTGAGAGAAATGTCTACCTACAAGTCTACAGACTTGTAGGTCAACATTCTTAAGCAAGAGAACAAAACCTTGAATAGAAGGTGATGTTTGAGAATGCAAATGAGAAGTGAAAACCATGATGAGAGGTTAGGAAGGTATATGTATGGAATAAAAAATAGGAATAAATTAATTTAATACTCCTTATTTAACCTAACAAACATCAAACCCAGACTCGCCCCATAAGCCTGCTAAAAGAGCTCTTTTATAACCTTGTTTTCAAGAGTTCATGGAAATATGCAATGATTTGCATTAGATTGGTGTTTTTAATGGATATATGAAGTTTTTAAAAATACATGAATGGAATATGAATTATTAATATGGTATTTAAGTTGGTCAAAAACCAAAAAAACACCTACAACCATGCACACGGTCAAAAATGCACACAAAATGATGAGGAATTAGCTTGTTTGAGAGGTACAGAAGGTTGATATTGAAAAAATAATGGTTGGAAAAGTTTATGGGAGTTGGGAAATACCTAAAAAAGGATTTTATTTGAATTTAAACACATTAAAATTCTCCATATACACTTTTTTTAACTCTCAACCTCCTCAAGCCTATAATTTTGCCAACTAGGGCTAGAAATCTAAAAACTTGCCTAATTTGAGTTTTAACTAATGGAATGACTTAAAATTTTGAAAAAATACCTAATTTTATGTCCCATAAAGTATTTCTAAGGTTTTGGATTGGTATTGTATGGCCTTGTATGGTCTCTAGCACTAGGGGCTTACATTAGGCCTAATTAGGCATAATTAGAAAAAATAGAGGTTAAGAAAGTAGGTCTACCTTGAGATTCAGATCATGAAATTTAGGTTGAATATATAAGGGGATAGTGGGTACTCAAATGTATTTTAATTTTACCTATAATTTCTACATATGTAACAAACCAAGGAGCTTTGCACCAAAATAGGGTTATAAGGAATATGCCTGCATAGAAAGAAAACATGAGAATGATGATTGAAATTGCAAAATGAGGGTGGAAAAATGATTGGATTGGGGCCTTTAAAATATTTTCAATGTAAGATAGGTATTTAGACCCCAATATATGAATTTTCATTTCATAATCACTTCAAATGGGCAGTTTTAGTGAGGTTGATGAGTCATTGTAGAAGGTGAAGTCACTCTACGCCACCCTTGATGAAGAAGAGGACCATATCAAGTACACACATGTTGATATAAGACTTAATAACTACCTAATTTCATAATTTCTTGATTGTAACTTATCCTCATGGGATGAAATTTGTCATATGCTTCTCTTATACCTCTCCTCTCTCTCTTTCTCATACTCTTTTATATATATGCTTAATTTTGGCTTGTGAAGAGATCCTTCCACCAGGAGTATGGCATAGCCTTGATATTTTGTATTCCTATTGATCAATAAATGATTATTTTTCCTCCTTCTATGGTTGTTTTTAGTGTAAAATAATGAATGGTTGATCTAAGCAAGTGTAGACTTAGCTTAACTTGTCTTGTTGTCTTATTCTTCTTACCTTCTTGCAGTTTGTATCTCCATTTCAGGTTGTAAAGAGTGTCATCATGAGTTATAATTGGATTAAAAGTGGCATACATCTTCCCTTCTATTCTCACATTGATTCACCTCTTTGCAAATCACTCATGTGATAGGTTCTTTTAGGAGAAGTGTATGCTTATGGTAGTCCTATAGGTCTTAGTGCACTAGAAAATTAGTGGTTATGGTCTTAAAATTTGGTGCATCACCTCCATTTTAGTTTTTAGTTTTCTCTTACCTTTTTCCTTTTCAAGTAGTATCTTAGTCTGTAGTTCTTAAGGGATGCATCAAGGGAGCTAGCCCTATCTAAGGGTTCAATCCATTCTTTAGGTCACCCATAATCTAGGATTGTTCCCATGCTATCACTTAAGTGAGGAGGCTTGAACAAATTTATCAAGGGTCCAACTTTTGATGATAACAGTTGGTTGAAAATCTTTGAAAAGCTAAGTGATTTTCATTCCTAAAACATAAAAGTAGTTAAGGGCATGCCTAAAATCTAAAGACAACATTCCTATTGGTAATAATCTTGTTGTACATCTTGAATCATGGAAGAGGAACTCCCTTGATGATCGAGTTATGAACATAAAGGAAAAGTATCCAAATTTCATTCTCATTTATCTATATTTATACTATATGGTTTGAATGGAAATGAGTGAAACTAGAAGTATAAAAAAAATCCATATTCTCATAGCAAGTAATGAGAGCTTGCTTGAGACCATAGAGTGAATAGTGAAGTCTACAAATAAGTGAAGAATCATGTATAAATCCATGTGGTTTCTCCATACAAATATCCTCATGAAGATCACCATGTAGAAAATCACTCTTCATATTCATTTTATTCATGGACCATCCCTATTATGTAGCTAGAAAAAGCAAAAGGTGAATAAAAGCCATCTTGGGAATAAGGGGCAAAGGTTTTTAGAGTAATCAATTAATTCAACCCATGAAAATAACCAATCCACAAGGCTTGCCTCATAATTTTAAATAAAACTATTTTTTTCATATTTGGTCTTGTAGACCCACTTATAGAAAATCAACTTTATTCCCTTATGAAGAGAAAGAAAATCCCATTTTTTCAATCTTCATCAAGGAAGAATACTCTTCTACCATTGTTGTATCCCACTCTATTATATATGTCACATCTAAAAAAATATGGGATATTTTGAAATATCCTGAATCATAAGAGAAACCTAAAATGTTTGTGAATAAGTGCAATGAGTGTCATTAGTATCCCCTACCATCATATCAAGTAGTGTAAACCCTTTTAAATATTATGTGGTAGAATTTGGAGGTGTATGATCAACATCATCATCATCATCATCATCATCATCATCATCATCATCAAGGAGAAATGAATCCTCAAGATGTGAACAAGAAAGAAGAATGGGTGAGGGATAATAAGGTGAAGGCTCTATGGGGGTGAAATTCTCATCAATATAGACATCTCATCAAAATATAGCATCATGAGTGACTAGGTTAAATAAATGATAAGTTATCACATCCTCACAATATCCAATAAAAATGAGTGGTTAAATTTTCTTCTCCATTTGTGATTTTTATCAAGACTATACCCTCAAGCCTCACTCTCACATATCATAATGTAAAAATATCAGATTGGCATGGGACCAAGCCTCCTTAATAGTCATATCTTGCATTGAATTGTGGGGCATGTCATTTTGATTGTACTTGATAACACTGATTGCATCAATCCAAAACTCATATGTCATATTCTTAGACTATTTCATACAATTGGCCATCTCTCTCAATTACATGTTATTCCTCTTATAAACACCATTTTTTATGGATTCAAGGTATAATGTTTCAATTTTGTATGTTATTCTCAATGCAAAGATACTTAAATGCCTTAGACACATACCCCCTCCCATTATCTGAGCATATTGTTTTGATAAGAAGATAATATTTATTTTCAAAAAATGCCTTGAAGTCCTTTAATTGTTCAAAAAATTCATTCTTGTAATTAATAAAGTACACCCATGTGTGACGTGATAAGTCATAAATGAAAGTGAACACATACCTTGACCCTAAAAAATAAGGATTTGGAAATGACATGAGGTCACAATGCACCAATTCAAGAAATGTCATAGTTCATGTATCCTTTGCTTTATTAAAATAATATCAATAATGTTTTCCAAGTATACAACCTCTTCATAAACCATCTAAAAAAGACACCTTTGGAAGGCAAAGCACCAAGTTTTTTGCACTCGTATGCTACAAATAACTATATTTCAAGTTCCAAAAATGGTCATGCCATAGTTTTCTCAAGGAATTGTCATGCACAATGAGGGATGCTACTAAACAAGACTCAAAACCATTAATCACATATAAGCATGAACCATGATCAACACCACCTAAAGTAACCACATCCTTTAGATTCTGCAACTATCATATCATAACATCGCATGGAAAAAATTATATAGTCTTACTATTTATATAATTAAAAACCTAATAGTGTGGGGAAAAAATATTATAAATATTAGTAACCAAGAGTATATCATTGATGCACCCATCCTATAACTAAATATTACTTGAACCCAAAACATCTAGTTGTGAATAATCCCAACCTAAAATCTATGAAGTGTGGCTATGAGTACAATAAGTGAGAAGCTCATGTGAATGTGTAACACCTAAATCTAGTATCCAACTATCTAAAGATGCAATAAATGATTGAGCTGAAAGTGCTTTACCTTTCCCTTTGGAATAATAAGTAAGAATAGAAATGTTGTTTTATTTTAATGTTTACATTCTATACTGACATTGTTGTAGTTGCTTGCACAACATGTCCTAATTCCTACAGAATCATGGAGCCCTTTTTTGTCTTTTGCTTTGATCTTGCTTATGTTGACAAGCTAGTTAGTCTTATCTCTCTCAAGTTTCCTTATTGGTCCATCTAAATTTGCATGATAAACTGAGTCTTATAACCACATATGTTGGGTAGAACATGTCTGTGCAATAAAAATTCATGTTTTACACTTAACATGAAAATAGAGTCTTAACCTCCTTATTTGCCTTTAAAAATTTTAGCTTGTTTGGATCTCTCAAACCACTCTAGTGAGCCATATATATCTATGTGCCTAATAAAAATTTGAAACCTGCTCCATTACAATGACCAAATTCATGCAAGAAAGTTCCATATTTTACACTTGGTCTAAAAATGAGTTTTTGATGCATTTATTACACATAAAAATTCTTGGAAAAAACTTGCTACCAATCCTGATTAGGTTTATTGTAGGTGCATGCCAAAAATCTCAACTTATAGTTATAATTGGGATTTAAGTCTTGATTAGGTCTTCAAGTGTAAAATTCTACCTATTCTTTGCTAATCAAACTTTTTTTATTAGTCTTAGTTGAAAAGAAAGTCATTTTTTAGACCTAAATAGAGTTTTAACTTTAATTATGTCTAACATCGTTTAACTGTGCTCTTCATAGTTGTGATCGAGTTTTTGATCAATTAGGTTATATTGACTTAAACTTATGAATCATAGTTGTAACTCAAGTGTTTTCCCTGATTAGGTCTTTGCTTAACCTAGAAGTAAATTGTAATGTTAATTAGGGTATGGTCTCCACTTAGGCTTGGGTTTATTATGGGAATTATTCATAGTGATAGTCAAGGAAAGTTTCTTGACTAGGTTGGGTCTTGTCACCTCCCAAGCTCAACTATATTAATTAGGCCCATAGAATCGATTAGGTTTGTGAGTCCTTTGGTGCCTTTTCATGGTGTTCATTAGGGTTTGAAACTTGATGGGATCTAAGGAACCTCTCTTGCCCCTCCATAGTCCTATGTGGACATCTGAAGCCTGATTATCATGTGAACAATCCAAGAATAACATTTCAAAGATCTAATTGGGGGTCCCAAGCTTGATTAGGTCTATACACCCCTCAACATTAAAAATAGTAGTGTTCAGACATCAAAACTTGAATTAGGTCCTAGACCTACTAAAGGCGTAACTTAGTTCTAATCGAGGTTTGAGGGCCCAATTAGAACTAAAAATTTAAAATTTTAAAATTAACATCCTTGTGCCTCTTAGAATCTTGATTAAGTCTAGACGTTAGTTTTTGAGCCCAAGTTATTTTTTTTGCATAACTTATCACTTAGTGGTTATTTTTTTGAACTATCTGTAGCACCAAAAAGCTCATTCTAAACCAGAAATTTTGGCTTTTTTAAAATTTTGGAAATTTGATGTGCATTAATTTTTCTATGTTTTCATCTTCTATTTGTCGAGGAGATTTTAATTCAAAATTTTAACTTGTCTTTTTATCTTGTTTGCAATCAAAATTTAAATGGGGCTCAACTTTTGGAGGGAAAAAGAAGTGGTTGGTGAGAGCATTAATGGAGGTAGCTTCATTTTAGATTGAAATTTCCTCCTCTTTGGAGTTGTATTTTCATATATATTGGCACATCTGAGACTCAACAAGGGTTGGGTCATTTTTTCTCCATTGGAGACATTATGGATCAATCATTTTTTATTTGCTTTACTATTGTAATTTGTATCCCTCTCTTGTTCCCCTGGCGTTATGCTACTGCAATTGTAATTGAATGACAAATCTAAACCTTAATTGCGCTTTAATTAAATATATTTTATTAATACAATTGGTGATTTTTTTTTTCATTGTCTGTGTGTGTAATATGGTGATGATCAACTTCCTCTTCATAGCGTGATCTTTAGACTTGGGCTGATCCCTATTTGTGATTGTATGAATTTTTGCTAGACGAGGGATTATTTTTTGGGTTGTACTTGTTAAAATATATTTAATTTGGCTACATTTTGACATGATTTTATTTCCATTTCCCTCTCTCTTTTACACTTTATTACTAAATCGATTAACTAGGGTCAACATAGGATCTAAATGCAATCCATTCTAAATGATAAATCTTGATCGTAATTTATGTTTCATGTCATTAATATATATTTAACACATTTTTTAATATTTATAATGCAATGAATGGACATTTAAATCAACCACATTTTCATTTAATCAAAACCCCTAAATGTTGATTTTAATCATATGGGAATATCTAAAAATTCAAGTTTGTTTTGTTTCCTAAAACCCACTGAAAACCTGCATGAACAAGACTATGACACTTTCATTCCCTCTAAACCATGTATAAGACCAAGATAACATTTAAATCTAAGTTATTATTCCAAACTAGAAAGCCCATTGTATATAACAATTAAGCATATACCAACTTGGTCGCTTAGTACATCATGACCCAACAATAAGAGACCTTAGGGAGTCCCTATGGGCCTCCTTTTAGGAATGGTTGGAAGGATGACTATATTTCTTGAGTTGGTTTGTTGTAAAACCCATCAATAATATAATGCTAGGAGGGTTGATAGGGAGACTTTGGAACTTATCACTCATTTTGGTATTTTGACTTGTTCTTTACACTTTCCCCACCATGTTGCATGCTTTGAACACACTATCAATAATTTGGCATTATAAGGAGGGTGTGACTATCATTTAAACTTAAAATATTAAAATTTTACACATTTAGAGGTGTTACCTAGAATGTATAATGGCATTCTTGGTACTAATACTATAAAATTAAAATTTTAAACCCATAAATGGTAGTTGCCCTATGAGCATTCCATGGCTTGCTCATGATTTTTCTAAGAATCCCAACAAATTTTGTTCTAAATACACATATGATAGGATTCAAAATTTTGGCATTCAAGGATGCCATTACCTAGACTCAAATACATCACAAAGATGTTGCCTACCACCCATTTCCTTACCCTTTGAATGAGGTTGCTTATGGTTGGTGCCTTGACTTGTCAGATGGGTATATCACCTCATGGACTACCTTTGAAAAATTCTTTTGTTATCCATTTTATCTTTCCCACCAAACTTAATGTTTTGTACTATAAATTTGCTACATTCCATAGGGATCTTAATGAATACATGAACACATTCAATGTTCACTTTCATTAGTTATACATGAGGTTGAAAAGCCCATTCATTCAAATTAAATCGATTGATATTGAGATATATCTTAAAATGTTAAATCCCTTAACTTATATGTTTATTTTGAGGACTAAATCTGCTCTCATGTATTTAGCATTGACATATCAAGAAGCCTTCACCATTGAAAAATGTCAGGATCTTGCTCCACCAAAAAAGCACAATATGATTACCAAACCAAGCAACTTAATATGCGGAAATTAACCAGATTCACCAAGTAACTAGAATTCAGAATAACACATGATATGAGAGACAATACACAAATTGTATTAACACTTTATACAGAAAAGAATACAATAAAGAAGATGCCACTTCTTCTCCACCACCTCTTCAGAGGCTCGCCACACCTCAAGTGAACAGTAATTCTTCTCCCCAAAGCTCTCCCTCTTAGGTCCCAACACCCAACTCAAATACAGAGTTGGTGTTCACCTCCCGTGCTCCATGCACACCACAAGTGCTCCACGCACTCCACAAGTACTCCACGTACTCCATAAGTACTCCACGTACTCCACAAGTACTCAAGGTACTTCAAGTAGATCTCCCATGAACCTGCAATAACCTGCACTTCAACAGACCATACTTATGGAAGGAACTCCCTTGCCTTCCTCTCTGCTCTATCCGAGTACACACCTGTACTCCAAGTAGATCCTGCCTGATACTGCTCCCTGTTGTGTTGCTGTCTATATGATCCTGCACACCTACAGATCAACCCGGTTCTGCTCACCTGTGAACCTTGACCTTGCACACACATACACCTGCAAATCAACGATCTTACTTACCATGTAGATCTCCTATATAGGCCATGCAACTGTGACCAAGATCCTACACACCTGAAGAATCCTGCTGACTCTCCAAAACCAGCACCTACACCTGGTACTGTGGAACTAGGAGGAACACCCTTGCTCACCTCACACACAGAAGGAACAAACTTTGCTCAACTCAAACTAGAACACTTTTTTCAATACAACCATGAGTCTATTATATAGATCTCATCCAAAAAATAATTAGACATCTAATTACAATAATTAGATCTGCAGCTCTCAGTCTAAAAATAGATCTAATCATGCAAACACTTGGTTCGTTAGCTAACTGCCCGTAATAAGCTCGCAGTCGAACCACACAAGCGACCGACATCGGTCCCTGTCCGCCTGGGGGTCGCCGACGTCGGCCGATACATGACCGACGTCGGTTGCTTCCTGTCTCCTACCTGCCGACGTCGGTTGGCCAAACCAACGCCAAAGACTTCTGACACTCAGCAACTCATCCTGCAACCTCCTCCATGTCTGCATCAGTGAAGCTTTTAGCTCCACAACCTAACAATCTCCCACTTAGAGATAAACAACTGCACTGTACCTGTACCTGTACTCTGTCTAATCTGTTTCCTGGTTTGTATCCCTCTTCAAGATCAATCTTGAAGACAACCCACCACACAACCTGTGATGTACCCCCTGTCATCCGAGTACCCTACCACATCCAAACCTACAAACACATGTAGTGAAGTCCTGACCCTGCATGTATACCTGCTGCTGGTCCCTCTCAAATACCTGAGAACTCACTTCCCCGAATTGGCTCCTAACTCTCTGACAGCTCCCACTGCATGGGAATACTCAGGTCTATACCAGACCTCATGTGATTTCGGACACAGTACCTATCCAGCCCTTAGTGTGCTCCGGCTCTGCATCCTGAACCTCGCCAACACCTGATTCACATCAGCTCCCACTCGAGACAAAATCAACCAGTGATCTCCATGTCTCCCATGTCAAAGAATTTCACTGATCCAAACTCCTCATGACATGCCACTGAACTAATCTTACCCTTAGCTCAGCAAAACCCTGTATGTACAAAACTAGCTAGCTAGCGTACCATCCACATACAACAACAGAATGATGTTGCAATCACCATCCCCCTGGTAAGTCAAACCACAGTAGTTACCCTGACATTGACTGAAGCCATGCTTCGTCCTCCACTTGTCAAAACCTGTACCACTGTCCTGCAGCTCCTCAAGACCATATGACTTGGTCTTCCGTCTCACGTATCCGTTCTCTCTATTCTTCAACTAAGGTATCCATTTGTCTCTGTGCTTTCATACAGCTAGAAACCCTACCAAAAACACCTGTTTGGTTCTCCTCCAAGGAATCACATCCTCATCCATGCCAAGCTCACACTTGTTTCCTGGATCTTTCCTGCTCTACAATCAGCAACATGTATAAAGAAGAGGAACAATGAATTTGAGGGCCTACTTACGTCTTCAGTCCTCCGTATGGGTGTTTGAGACTCCTTGACAGCTCGCTATCCACCCAAAATCCGTTACAGTGACCGACCTCGGTCACTCCACAGTCTGCATCCGACCGAAGTCGATTCCCACGCATCTGTCCCTGATTATCGACCCTGCTGACATCGGTGTCCCTACTGCCGACGTCGGTCCTCCTGACCGACATCGGTCTTACCTACTACCGACGTCGGTCCTCCTGACCGACGTCGGTCTTACCCTGCCTGACATCACCGGCTTCGGTCTGCACATGACCGACATCGGCACCTGTCTATTCAACGCCGGTTCCTCATGACCGACATCGGTAGCTGTGTTCACCTGTGAGTGATGACTTTTTACCCGCGAGCTCCTTTGAATCAAAACCCATGTCCAAACTGCTCTGCTCAGAAGTATCCAGCACCATCCACTGGTTTCTGTCTGCCATCTCCTCCAAGTACACCAAGGCTTTCCAGTTCTTAAGCCTGTCAAATATATCTGTCTTTCACTTAAGAACATGCATCTCCTTCCTGCTCATGTGACCAAGCCTACGAAGCCACGTCTCCGCAACAAAAGAAGAATCAGTAATATAAACAAGTAGATAAAGAGTACCTGTTTTCTTACCACCAGCTAATTCAAGTGCATCCGCTGTGAGAGTTCTTGTGCATCTCTCATCACCCAATCTTTCTGAAGAAATTAGCCATATCTCTAAACCTGAGACCTGCATGACCTTCATCAACACCTGTGTGTTGGCCGCTTGCAATTTCAGCTTCACTTTCCCTTTGCCAATTCTTTGGCAAGGCTCACCAGCTCCTCTACCTGGGGCTGCATGGAAAGAGGCAACCGAATTTTTATCCAAGATTCAACTTTATCCAAGAAACCTCCCAGAGCATCCTGTGCAACAACACCTGCTACATCTGCTTCTTCAGTTTCTTCATGATGATCTGCTACTAACCAACAATATTCTTTTACCTGCTCTTTCTTTCCATAGGACCTTAACAGACCATCTGTGCTTTTCAACTCTTTCATTTTTAGCTTACTTTGATCTGCCATTGCTCTACTCCCACTCAATCAGAAACCCCTGAGAATGACCTGTAATCAAAACACACTACCCAGATCTAAACCAATCTGTTAGTATCTCAACCTGGCTCTGATACCACTTGTCAGGATCTTGCTCCACCAAAAAAGCACAATATGATTACCAAACCAAGCAACTTAATATGCGGAAATTAACCAGATTCACCAAGTAACTAGAATTCAGAATAACACATGATATGAGAGACAATACACAAATTGTATTAACACTTTATACAGAAAAGAATACAATAAATAAGATGCCACTTCTTCTCCACCACCTCTTCAGAGGCTCGCCACACCTCAAGTGAACAGTAATTCTTCTCCCCAAAGCTCTCCCTCTCAGGTCCCAACACCCAACTCAAATACAGAGTTGGTGTTCACCTCTCGTGCTCCACGCACACCACAAGTGCTCCACGCACTCCACAAGTACTCTACGTACTCCACAAGTACTCCACGTACTCCACAAGTACTCAAGGTACTTCAAGTAGATCTCCCATGAACCTGCAATAACCTGCACTTCAACAGACCATACTTATGGAAGGAACTCCCTTGCCTTCCTCTCTGCTCTATCCAAGTACACACCTATACTCCAAGTAGATCCTGCCTGATACTGCTCTCTGTTGTGTTGCTGTCTATATGATCCTGCACACCTGCAGATCAACCCGGTTCTGCTCACCTGTGAACCTTGACCTTGCACACACATACACCTGCAGATCAATGATCTTACTTACCATGTAGATCTCCTATATAGGCCATGCAACTGTGACCAAGATCCTACACACCTGAAAAATCCTGCTGACTCTCCAAAACTAGCACCTACACCTGGTATTGTGGAACTAGGAGGAACACCCTTGCTCACCTCACACACAGAAGGAACAAACTTTGCTCAACTCAAACTAGAACACTTTTTTCAATACAACCATGAGTCTATTATATAGATCTCATCCAAACAATAATTAGACATCTAATTACAATAATTAGATCTGCAGCTCTCAGTCTAAAAATAGATCTAATCATGCAAACACTTGGTTCGTTAGCTAACTGCCCATAATAAGATCGCATTCGAACCACACAGGCGACCGACGTCGGTCCCTGTCCGCCTGGGGGTCGCCGACGTCGGCCGATACATGACCGACGTCGGTTGCTTCCTGTCTCCTACTTGCCGACGTCGATTGGCCAAACCAATGCCAAAGACTTCTGACACTCAGCAACTCATCCTGCAACCTCCTCCATGTCTGCATCAGTGAAGCTTTTAGCTCCACAACCTAAAAAAAAATAATCAATGCCACATGGTTATGGTGGTAATTCATTTTATTCATTAGGACAACTAGGTGTTTATGCCCAAAATCCTTCGACTTAATTCCTTGTAAATCAACCCATGGACCAACTTGCACCTTATAATCAAACATTATCTCAATTATATAATCAAACAAAAGTCCTTGTAATAAATGAGAACCCTGCTAGTATATTTAACACATGCAATTATGATAATCTAATATTTAATCTATAACATGTTTTATCTTGTTTTAGTGATCAAGTGTCTTTTGGTGTTGTTGTTAATCAGGTGTTGTTTATTGTATGAGACTCCTAATAAGTAATACATGGGTTGACCTATGGGACCATGTTCCCAAATTCACAATTTGGGGTCTATGGATGTGGAAATGAGATAAGTGCTAAAGTAGTTATGTTGACCGTGAATGTTCCATTCAGTAAGTGAAATTTGGTCTAGAATAATAGTGATAAGGATGAGTCTGATGATGAAATAGTAGTAGTTACTTCAGTCAAGTTCATGGGTAAAAGTAGCAAAGAGTTTCCCATACAAGAAGATGAATCAGAAACATCCTATAATCAATTTGTGGATGAAATGGAATAATTGGATCAATTAGATGAAGAACATTCATGTCATGCATTTAAAACAAGCCTACTATATGTTGTAGTTCCTACATTTGGTGAGCTAATTTAGGAAGATCAACAAATTAACTATAGAAAATTAGCTCCTACCTCATCATTGGAGATGGATGAAATAGAAGGAAACAACATTGAGTTTGGTTTCCCCTCCAAAGAAGATGAGTTAAATGAGGTCAATCCAAATTATATCCCATTCCAAGGCATCCTTAATTTTGATATAGATGATATAAAATTGAATGATGTTGTCACAAGGTTACTCAAAATTGATGACAAACACTTATAAGTTTTTGATGATAGGTGGAAGGAAGATTAAAATTAGGTTGTTACTCCTACATTTAAATATTTAAATCATATGAGTAGCCTATACAATATGATTTCAGTAGTATTCATGTTCCTCATAATAATATAGACAATCAAATCATAAATGAGTAATCATGAGCACAATGGTCTGAATGAAGAAATGGAATTGGTGGTAGTCGGATTTAAAAATACCTTAATCCATTATAACTCTCTGCATATGTCAACTACTAATGATAAAATTAAAAGGTCATTGACATGGGAAGAATGCAACATGTGGCTTCTAGGTGATGAAAATGACAAGAAAGATGTTACCACAACATTCATAACAAAAATAAGGAAACCAAAAAAAGATTCATTGATTGGCCACCTCAAGGAGCATATCTCCACTAGGTTGGGTGTTCTAATTTCTATGGTATGTGCTAGTACACAATCCTATCCCTCATTGTAATTCACTATATGGAAAAATGTATTTCTCTAACACTGTCCCAATTTCTTCTTACAAATTAAGCATAAGTATATTTGTATATTTGAGAATGAAAATTTTCTTAATTTGCATGAGAATGTTTTAAATAAGAATCTTTGGGATATTGTGCATGAATGAAAATGGCAATATCACAGTAATATGAATGCCCCTCTAAAAGGATCTATATCAACATTCTTAAAATATTGAACATGAATATGTTTTATCTAAGGTATCTAACTAGTGAGTATGTCCTATGGTTTATCCATGAGAAGTTCTTCAAACTCTTGCTTCTAGGTATGAATTTTCCTAGTGAACTACTGTAAATAAATTCTCTTTACTTTCTTGTCTTTGTTTCCTACCTTTTAAATCCTAATTTTGGTTACTTTTATTTCCTTCATCATTATTCTGGCCTCATTTCTTGTTTATTTTTTGTCCAAACCATTTATTTTTCCCTAGTGGTTCATTGTTGGTCAAGGAATAAGGAAGAATGGCTTGTACATAGATAGTATGAGTGTCTTTCTTGTTAAGTATGATGTCAATACGGGTACTTGAGTTCTATTTTTAAAATTATTATATTTTATTTTTTAAATATTTTTAAAGTTTATTTAATTTATTTATGACCTTATTTAAATTTTTGGTCACTTTGAAACACTATCCAATGATTTTCTAAAAAATAGTTGGAACTAAGAGTTCACTCCAATTCACTGTAGTTCACTTCAGTGTACTCTAGTTTACTATTTGAGTACTTAGTTGAGTCAAAATCAGTATCCACTCATTTATAAAAAAGAATCACATAATTTTTTAATTGTATGACTTAAATTAAAATTAAATTGAGTAAATTTTATTTAATTAGCTTATTTAGTTGACTAAGATCACTTTCTAGTTGCATGTTTGACTTTACTATTAAAAAAATTGCTTGCATGATGTACTAATATTTATAGTAAGTTAAATTTAGTTTATCTAGTATATTTTTAATTGTTTTAGTCTATTTTTAGTTCACTTAGTGGTCTAGGAGATCTTTATTATATTTTTATATTTAGACTTTACCTGCATTGTAAGTTACCTTGTAATAAGCTTATTTTAACTTTTTTTATTAATAAGAATTGCACACAAAAGTTGTGTAGTGAATTAATTCAATTTGAGAAAATTATTATATGTTTTATCTCTGAAATTATTTTAGTTATACAATATTTTAGACTATCAAGCATATATTTTCTTTGTTTGAAGCTATTTAGGACACTTTTTTATCATTAAGTTCACTCACAACATAGCTAGTAATTATGAGATGGCTTTGTTGGTACATAGCTTCAATTTTAGAGAGAAAAAGATGATTTTACCTCAATCCAATCATTAAAAAACTTAATTTGATATCAGATCCATGTTCAAGCAAGATTCAAAAGGTTCTTTAGGTCATTTTCAAAAGATACAATGGCTTCAGTGAATTTTGCTCCATGAATAGTCTTATTTTCAATGGTGATAACTTTGAGTATTGAAGAGATAAATTAAATATAATTCTTGTGCCGAAAGGATTTTAAGATAATGTTATATATGGGTACACACCATCTAAATATTGGAACACCTTGATACAAGATAAAAAATAAACATAAAAAAAAAAGAAGGGAGATGTATGAGATTTCTTCTATCTTCAAAGTGCCATAGATCCAAACATTTATCCAAAAATTACAAGATGTAATAATGCTCATGAGACATGTAATACATTGAAGAATTCATATAAATACTCTATTAAGGTAAGAGAAGCAAAAATTCAAACCCTTAAAATATATTTTTAAAATTTTAGAATGTTAGATTCTGAAAGAGTTGGATTTTATTGCATAAGGATATATGATTTAGTTCATACAATGAGGGTTTATGGAGAGACTATACAAGATAATGTTATAGTAAGAAATATTTTGAGATATTTAAGTCAAATATGGATGCATATTGTGATTTATATTGAAAATTATAAATACATAAACACTATTAGTGTTGATGAGTTAGTGGATTCTCTCTAGTCTCATAAGAATAAGATGAGACTATATGCAAGAGATCTAGAACATGGTTTAGAACAAGTACTTGAAATCAAGGCAAGGGTTTAAAAAACCAAAGAGACAAATAAAAATAAAAATTAAAATTAAGAGATTTTACAAAACTTAAATTCAAAATAAAAATATAAAACAAACTTCATAGGTAAGAACAAGAAATATTTTACTTGTCATTACTATAAAAAATCAACAAAGAATCAAGCTACTAAAGAAAAGGAAGAGAATGATTTTCAAGCTAAATAAAGTGAATGTCAAGAGGGATCAAATTATTGTCCCACATGTTTTGTGGGAATAAAGGAAGAAAATATTTTTTGTCTCTTAATTCAGGTTGCCCAAATCAGGGGACAAGTCATAAAGATGATTTCAACAAGTTAGATGATTCATTAATAATCCATGAGAAATTAAGAGATAAAAATTCCATCTAAATTGAATTAAATTAAAGTATTAAAATCACCATAATCAAAGGTAATGGTTATATAATTGGTCCTAAGAGTGTTTATCATAATTTTACAGGATATACTGATGAAATCAAAGAATATAAGGTTTGTATTCCTACTAATAAATCCATAATTATTTTTAGATATTGTAATTTTTTTGAAAATGAGGTGTATGTTGATCATGTAGATACATAAGTTATAACTGAATGGGAGAAGCTCTTAAATTTGATTTTGAGGGCTTATAAAGTCCTACATAGATTTTTAATTCATAAAGATATAATACTAACTCTTTGCAAGAGACTAGTCATTCATCTACATCAATGACAAAGAAAGACAAGTATTTTTTGAATATTCATCAAATAAATGATAAGGATCATAATTATGAGAGGAAAATTACAAGGTTAAAACATTAGAAAGGTAACTTATTTTATGATACTTATGATGAAAATACTATGTTTGTATTATCGTTCATGACTAGTGAACCCAAAAGTTATGCAAAAGCTACCCAAAAGAAAGAATGGGTTGATTTTATGAAATTAGAGATGGATTAAATTGAGAAGAATGATACATGAAATTTAGTTCAAACTCTATTGAATAAATATGTCATTGGTACAAAGTTGGTCTACAAGACCAAAGTCAAAAGTGATGGTATAATTAACAAGCTAAAAGTTGAATTAATGTTTAGATTTATGGGTAAACCATCACTCAAGCATTTGCAAGTAGTAAATATAATTTTTAGATATGTAAAATTTAATTATAGCCATGTAATTCATTTTACACCAACAAGGTTTTTATATATTATTAGATACACATATTCATATTGGAGAGGATTTCTTGATGAAAGAAAGTCAACTTCAAGTTATTGCTTCACATTGTGAAGTGGGTTGGTTTCTTAGTCTTAAGAAAAAAAGATATAATTGCATTATCCTCTACTAAAGGTGAATATATAACCATTACATTAGATTTCACATAAATAATATGGTTGATATTTCTAAATAAAATCCATGGAAGACTTAAGGAGATGATATGAATCTCACCTCTTTGCATCAGGAGGAGTAAATTTTTTCTTTGAAGCTTTTCAACATCTCCATAGAGATACCTATAAATATCAAGTCATATACATAGAGAAAAACATATAAAACATAAGAATTTAATGCTTGTATATAAAGAGTTGGTTAATTTTGATTTCTTACAAAGCCTTGATCCAATAACCAATTATCAATTCTTAAGTACCATGTTTTTGGAACTTTCTTAATCTCATAAAGATCCTTCTTCAACTTATATACTAAAAATTATTTATCCTTTACCTAAAGGATTTATAAATCTCACACCTCTCTCCCTCAACCTATTCACATTGGGGTGGGGTTTGGGCCCATCACCAAAAGAAAGGTTGTCTCAATGCACATGCAAAATCGATTGATAGGCATGAGGGTGGCTCCTAGTCTAGGGGCAATTAAAAGAGAATCTAGGGGGAAGAACAAAGAGGAGGTGGAAACACACTTCACCTTGGGAGTTAGGTGTGGATATGCTAGTGTCAGACTAGGACGTGGATTCAAAAACTTGTGTTCTGGTTGGAGTCTCTGTTGAGGGTGTTGGTGGTGAAGCGGGTGGTGGAACGACAACAATAATAGGAGACGGTGATGTGGCTAGGGATGGAAAAGGTAGTGTTGTTTTTATGGGTGTCAGTGGTAGTGACATGCTTGGGGGTGACAACAACAACGGTGGTGCTTAGCTTTTTTTTCAGTGGATTTTTGATCTTGGTGTTTTTTTGAGGTGGTTACTCTTCGAGTAGTGTTTTACGAGCATTTTGATGTGATTTTTTGGTTTTTGGTTTTTGGTTTTGTGTTTTGGGTTTCAGCCCTTGGTTGTAATTGAATAGCTTTTGGTCTTTGGGCTGCCATTGGCTTCCTCATCTTGGTACAAACTTTGTATTCTCATTTTTTTGGTATAATAAAATGGGTGAGGGATCCTTCAACCCTTATTATCTATTAAAAAAAATGAATTTTTATATTTCAAAAAATGGATAGTGTAAAGCATGCATGAATAAAAAAATGTTAACTACTTATCAAATTTTTCTAAATTAAAACACGGAAATACTCTTTTAAAATGTAATATAATTACATGATGCACAACAAAGGTAAGTATACAAAATGTAAAATTTGTTACATATTAAAAGTATAATATAACAAATGACAATGCTTTTAGAAAAAATATAATAAACAATATACAACATTCATTGTATACAAAAGTATATAAATAAAAATAAGTAAATTACTTGAAATGACGTTTATGAATGAATTTTAAAATGCTGATTTTTTAAAAATGTTATCCATTTTTCAAGTTTTTATAAATTTCAACACATAAATCCTCTTTTAAAATGTAATATAATTCTAGACTATACATCAACGGTAAAATACAAAAATAATAACATTTATTAGACTTTGTTATTATAACAAAAAAGAGTATTTATTTTGATAATTGTTAAGCATAGTAAATTATATATAGCATCCCTCTATATAAAACTATGTAGATAACCAAGTACATTAAAAAAAGATAGCGATAATTAGAACAAATATAAGTTAGCTTCTATATGCATATTATTCATTTTCTATAAATAAAAAATGATATATTTAACTTGATCTTTATTATTATAGCTTTCTTTTTTTTATTGATATAGTGAAAAATAAAAATTAATCGACAACATGGCCAATGATTTCTTGAGTTTCTTCATCATTCACGGTCATAAACTAAAAACTTGTGGTCTGATTCCCATGATTGATTTTGTGATTTCATCAAGATCAACCACTGACTTTAGCTCGCTAATTGCATATTTTATTTCAAGATGAACCTACATCATTATATCATAATAAAAGAGCAAGGTAGACATTATTTATTTATTTCATTTTCTTAATTTAATTTATTTTTTTAATGTTTCATCAATCAAAATGTTAGAGTTGGTTCTCATGTTTGCTAGGTTCTATAGATAGTTTTTATATTTTTTTTAGTTTTTTTTTTTTGTGGATTTATCCCACATTGGCTAGTTTGACTTACTTCTTGTTTGTTTTTGTCTATACATGTAAAGCTTCTCATTTATAACATATATAAGTTATTTGATGGATATTATATGATATTATCTATCTTTGCATCTCTTATAATTCTTATTGTGATGTTTTTAGTGTTAATGTTTCAGATTTTGAGCTTGAAATGATCTTATTGACATTTCTTTCATAGTATCAAAATTGGAGGTGTTTCAACCATCCATTTGTGAGTTTGTTGTTGCAAGGGTTTGTCCATTTATCAAAAAAAATTCTTGGTAGAGTGGATGTATTTGTATAGATATAAGATCTTTTTTTTGTCATTCATCAGGCCATGTAGATCTTAGGCTTTACCATTAAGTGCTTATTTTGCTAGACCCATGTTTAAGTTTGTTTTGGAAGCTTTTTACGTAATTTGTGCATTTTTTAATACTTTTAAGCCATACATACATCAAAATCCAAATATAAAAGTATAGGGGCATACCACTCTAAGTTTTATGACCTCTACAATTTGTTAGAATCTTCATATATCAAGTTGTATACCCCTTCTGCTAAAAAAATTATTTGCTAGTCTGTTGACAGATGCCTACCACTAGTTCAATTTTCTCTCACCACAGGCAATACGAATCTAATTTTTTAGATCTAAAACTTGTTTTGGTTAGCTAACATTCCTAGATTTTCTACCATAAAAATTAAAAGTATTTTTTAGTAGGTCGTACAACTCTTTTGTCAGCTTAAACATTATTGTAGTAATCTATTTTCATCATCTAAATAACTAGTCAATTTTCTTTTAGTTTGAGACTATACGATCCTATAATTTTAGATTTGATTCTTCAAGATGATATTATTTTAGGTCTAATTTCAAATTATAATAGGTAGGACCCATGTGCATAAGGTCATACCACATTTTAAGATGTCACAATAGGGCCCATTCAACTAATTTTTCTGGATCTTGCAAAGAATCTTCCTGAAGTTGACTTTCACCCATTTTTGACAACCAATGCTTGGTTTTTACTAAAAAAATATTTTTTTGAAGATTTTTTTCAATTCCATGAAGTGGTAAAATATTTTTTGGTTATTATTGCATTTAATTTTTGTGTAATATTTACTTATTTGACCCATTTTAATGACAAAAAACTTGTAAAGACTATACATTTTGAACCGTGACTCGAAATTGAAAACTATTTTTTTCAAAAGTATATGTTTTTTAATTCTCCATCCATTGGAGTCATTTATATTATAAAATTAACTCAATTATAAATTGCCAAATTTGAGGGTCCTTACACTTTTTTGGAGATGTTCATTAATTTCATCGAGAGATGTTAAATTATCATAGAGGGATTTATCTTTTCAAGAGGGTTCTTTTTCTTGACTTTCTCCTTATTTTTTGACAATAGATTCCTACTTATTTAAGCACCTCAATACAACTAAAATATTTGGAAGATCAAAATGATATTCACTTACAATTGAAATATGTATGGATAATGGTGCATGGTGATATTCCCCACTTTAAAGATGAGAAATATTTTGTTTGGATTGCATCCATGCAATATGAGGTTTTTTGTTTGATTTTCCATCATGTTTCATATATTTTTTAGTGATGTGTCACATGTGCCGCATCACCAAAGGAAGCTTTAGATTCTATTGTAGCCTTATCTGAGAAGGATGTTGAGTCTAGGTCTTTTTCATATTCTTTTACTTCACCTCCTTTTGTTCCACTTCCCTCTCCTCTTGTTAGCGAGGATTTATCTTTTGATGATGACACTAAGGATGTTCAATATTTGAGTCTTGATAGTGACATGGGTAAGGCACTATTTGTACTTCTTTATTCTTTTTCTAGTGAGGATTCACTTTTTACTAATGACATGACTCAGGATTCCTCTTCATTTTATGAGGAAATACTTCTTGATGGTGATTCAAATAAGACATTCTTACCTTCTACACATCTCATTATTCTTATTTAGTTATTAATGAGGACTTGTCTTTTGATGATGGTTTGCTTGAGGATCCTATTACTCCTAACATAGTTTGTACTCCTCATGTTCATTTCATTGAACGAAAAGACATGATTCTTGAGGATGTGGCACCTTCACCATCACTTTTTGATATCATGAATGAGACACTATCACGACTCACTGAAGATGAATTTTATTGTGTAACAGTTTTTGTTCCTTCATCACCTACTCTTCTTGTTTATGAGGATATGTGTTTAGACAATGATTTCCATAAGGAACCTATTATTTTTGTAAATTCTATTTTGGAGCTTGTTACTGATCCTACGATTGCATTTGTTGTTTTTCCAACTTTGGATCCACATACTTAATTGCTTGGTTCTTTTGAAAAACATACTCTTGGATTTGGATCTTGCATACTTCACTCTATGGGCTACACTCATGGAGGTCTTGGCAGACTTGTCCAAGATATTGTATTTCCTATTGGCATTGATATTTCTATAGGTGATGTGTATTTGAGACATCTTGTTCGTAGTGTTCAAGAGGAAGGTACATTAAAGGGAAGAACATTTTATTTTTGGGACTATCTTACCACTTATGTAGATGGTTCCTTAAATCTTTTCCATCCATGCAAGATATATAATACTGATCTTCATGTGGGGTAAAGGACGTTGTCCTTAGGGAGGATTCCATATGAATTTCTTCCTACTTTCATTCCTTCATTTATTTTTTATCTCTTTTAAAACATTTTACGGGGTTTTTGTTCCTACAGGTTTTTTTCTTTTCTCCATTTCATGGATATATATTGTATATGAGTACCTGATCAGGGCTTGTTGCTCAAACTCATACAATGGATATGCCACTTTATTTTTGGTTATTTTTAGCCCCTATCTTCACTTGAGGGGGGGTGTTAGAGTTGGTTCTCATGTTTGCTAAGTTTTCTAAATAGTTTTTATCTTTTTCCTTGTTTGTCCTTTTGTGGATTTATCTTACATTATTTAGTTTGTCTTACTTCTTGTTTGTTATTGCCTATATATACAAGGTTTCTCATTTGTAACATATAGAAGTTATTTGATGGATATTATATGATATTGATTTTTTTTTTCATATCATCTTTGTATCTCTTACAACTCTTTTTGTGATATTTTTACTATTAATGCTTCAGATCTTGAGCTTGGAATAATCTTATTGGCGTTCCTTTCATAAAATGATGTTTATATTTTATTAATAAAAAAGATGTTTTTATTTCAATGAAATTTCATTCATATGTATTAATTTGTTCAATAGATGTCAACAAAAATTCAATCTAACTACAAAGTCAATCCACTGATTAAATTTCTCAATAAATCAAATCTCTCCTCTACCATCTTCAATGGAATCTTCCTACAAAGTCATGCAAAGATCATAATAATATAAAACAAAAATGTAATTAAAATTGACAAAGATATTGAAGAAATAATACTTAATGGGTGAGTTCCTAAATTCACTTGGAAACCAGGGCTTTGCTCATGATACTTCAAAATATTGAATACCAGAAATAAACCATATGTAGTAAATGGCACGGTAAACATTATCAAGAGCCTAAAGATAAATTTTCTTGATTTAGGCTAAATTTTTAAATGAAAAACTCATTGGTAAAATTTTCAAACTCAGAGGATTTTCAAACGCAAAATATTACAATGGTAATATGATAATAAATATGCCTTACAAATACAGACAATACACACATTTACTATTATAATATATTGTCTTAGACTACAATTTTTTTTATCAATGAAACATTGAAATCAATATTGATTTTTCTCTTAGAAATGGATATCCAAGATATAAGCTCAAAGTATTCACACCACCATTAAATTTATTAAAAAATGCAAAATTCATGAAGAAAAAAAACAAAAAATATTTTTTATATATGCAAACCAAAATAAAAATAACATTTCACATATTTAATATGCAATATTAAACTTCTTCTCAAGAATTGATATCCTATAGATAAACTCATATTAGTTTAATTTACCAACATGTAATAAAAACCAACTTAAACAATGAATTAACATCTTTGTATCGTAGTTAAAAAGTAAAGTGTACTATCTAACCCTAAATTGGATGTGGATCCTATTTTAGTAGATAGGATTAAGAATATAGAAATGATAATGCACAAGGGTGATGATCAAATCTACAGTAGGTCAATTAGGTGCTAAACTTAGATATAAATATATATTATATTTATTAAACTAAGATAGGTTAAAAATAGTAAGTATAACTAAGCTATATATGAAAATGAAAAAGAAGTAATATACTTAGCTTATTCTTATGTTAATGTAGTTCTAGGTAAGGAACAGTTAGGAAGCAAACTGAAAGAGGATTTTGGAACAGAGCTAAAATTCTAGATTGGATTCCTCTGGAGCGACAGACACTAAAGTTAGCCTAGGACTTTTACATTGATGATCTTATCTGAACTCAATGTAAGTGTCATGTATGGGATACTTACTATAAAATGATGTAACCATTTGGATGTTTCTAGGTTTGACTTCACCTTCGCTCTAGTGCATTCAGATCTGGGTTATGGACTATCACTCCTCATGAATTTATAAAACCCTAGTTCTTCATCTTCATAGTGATCATGGAAAAAATGAGTTAATATGCACATGGTGTCGAGCTGACCCCAAAGATCTTTCTATCAATGAATATTTTTTACATACCCAATACTCTAAAGAAGGTCTTAGACTGATGTAGTTCTCCCCTACGTGTTGGCTTGTGTGTGAATCATATAATATGTGTAAAGTAAGTACAACAGTGACCTAACTTATAATTTTGCAAATCAAGGTCTTAGACTACTCTTTCAGTACTTTAGGCTTGTGAATGTGTTGTCCATATGACTAATATAGCAATAAAAGAAAATAGCAAAGTTTTGCTCACTTGAGTGCTTGATTGAATGCCTTTTGTAAGTTGTCTGAAGAGTAAGTAAGAAGTTTTTAGGTTTTCCTAGGTGAGGAATGAATAAGGGTTGATATTGTATTTATATCAATCCCTTTGGATAAATAACTTGCATTAATTACTTAGGCGAACCACTAAGATACATTTCATTTGTAAATTAGAAGACTTTAGGGCACCAGACACCTGTGTCAGAGTAGGACACTAGCATCGATGTCAATGTCTATTTAGCATTGATGTTAGTATCTAGGGAGCATGAATGTAGATATAGAATCAGAACTTACAGAGGTGGAAGATAAACATGTTTTAAATATTATGGGTAAGATAGAAGCTCTGTGTCATGTTGTCCAATTTTGACCCACATATATAAACTCACTTAGATGGATCAATTATGGAAATCCATGGTTTGATCAAGATGAATAGAGTTCCTAATGAAGTGAATGATCAAAAAATGACTTACACAAGTCTAGAGAGACCAAACCATCATGGGATAAAATCACGTAGAAATAAATGGGTTATCTTGATTAAGCATTTAATAAGTTCACTTAAGAAATCAATCAAGGCCAAAGGACCACATGGACATGATGTTTTTCATGCCAAGAAGGTCCCCTTCAAATTTTGTATCTTGATGAGTTATCTATCTCAAGATATAAGCTTCCAAATTTAAACTTGCAGAGTGGGACGTGCATGCAAACGTCAAGTTTAGGCTTCATGAAATAGTCATTTAAATTTAAATGTTTCAAGGTTGAACATGCAGCTGATAACTATCAAAATCTTGCTTGATCAAATCATAGATCAATGACACGCAGTTGATAGCTTGAGTCAATGGGTACAAACAGATCTACGATGCATGTTTAATCATGTGACCAAAGATCAATGGTGAGTATTGGGTCAAAAGGTCAGTGGATCCTAAAAATAAATGCATGGATGAAAAGTGTCTCAATTGCATTAAACTGGTAGAAGATCTATGGCTCATGTTCATTTGTACAGAAAAATATCAATGACAAGCAGAGGTAAACAAGTTAGTGAATCTTGAGGATGAATGTGGGAAGGACAAGTGTCTAAATCGTGGAAGCTTAGTGCAAATCTAATGGAAAATTATAATCTGATAGTGTCAGTGGGTCCTGAAGATCCAACAGAGCATGTTAGATCGTGCAGAGTCAAGAGCAATGATGAACGAGAGGTCAAAGAGTCAACATATCTTGGGGATGAATGTGAGACTATAGATGGCATAATTTGAGAAGACCTAGATTAAGATCAATGGCTAAAATTAAAAGTCAAAAAATAAGGGTCTTCAATGGAAAGCAAATGCAACCTAAGGTCAAAACAGGGCAAATATTTCAAAGAATGCCATTGAAGCTCAGTCGATACCTCTATTGGAGTATCCAAAGCATGTAGACTCAATTTTCTTATGTTTTCAACATCACGTACAATCAATCCTTGGCTTCCATAGGTTTTAGAGGTAGAATTGGTTTGTTTAGACCTAATATGGTTCAGGAAGGAAGCTATGTAGTCTATAAGCTATTCATTGACATATTGACTATAGGAAAACCAATAATTGGATTGGTTTTCTATCTATAATAAAGACCTATGCTCAAATTTTAAAGTAGGGGCAGATATGTGATTAATGAAGAAGTGTCTTATCTTTCAAAATAGTCATCTTTTCAACAAATAGGTACTTGAAGTCGTTAAAAGTAAACTTAGGCATGGCTCTATCAAGTCCATGGATATGAGGACTTTATCCTCATAATGAAAACAAGTGGAGATGGCATAGAAGATCAAAGCAAAGGGATTTGGGAATTGAAGAGTATAGTGGAGCATTTATTTCTCTTCAAAGTTGTTTAGTCTTAATTTGATCAAAGATAGTTCAAAAATCAAGAAGTATGGCAACTCCATTAATGATCTTGGATGGCATACTCCCCCTCTCTCTCCCCTTTCTCCTATATGTCTTATTATTTTTCATTTGTAAGCTCTCTCTGACTTTTGATAAGCAATTTTCTCTTAATTATGGAAGAGTAGAGACTCTCATTTGATAAAGCTAGACCTTGTCAAAATTTGTATGAAAGACCTCTTGAAGAAATAAAGACTTTTTTACCTATCTCTCCCCTCGAAATTGTGTGTAGCAAAGCTTGTGCATGATGGCATTGTGAAGGAGAATCTTTCATGCCCATTGTCCTTCTTTCTTGCTCATTTATAGGTGTCTTCAAGTTAGTTGCAAGTCTAAGTTAGTGTTATTTTTGTCATTGATGCAAGCTCTCAGTGAGTCTTAGAACTCATATTTACCTTCATTCATTGCTTCTTGAACCTAATTTATGAAACACTTATGCAACTAGCTAGTTTTGTGAGATTGTGTGAGCTAGCATTGTCTTATGTTTCCTCAGTGTTTACTTCATGATTATGTGAGTTCTCATTTAAATTTGATGCATCACTTGGTTAAATTTCTTAGGATCCATTTCCCCCTTTCTAACCCTTTTCTTAGTGCAAATATTAGTATTAATGATCCATCAAGAATAAGCCAACCTTCTCTAGAGGTTCAATCCCACTATAGGATACCAACAACCTGGAGTTGTCCCAATAGTGTATCTCAATTGGAGAGAGCTTAAAGAACCCTCTCCAAGGGTGAAAATTGATGCTATAACAATTTATGGCATACTCGATGGGATCTCATTAAAGAAATATTGATCAAAGTTTTATGATGGTTTGATCAATTTGTAACAGTTCTAACTTCCAAACAACAACATCTGGAAACTCCAAAAGAAGATCCAACATTTGGTATTAGAACAGTGACTACATCTCATGCCAAAGGTGACTATAAGATTAGTTTCTATAGGTATTCCTTTTGAATTTGTTGAACTACCTTTAAATTAAAAAAAAATTAAGGTTTGTCAATACACACCCATATAAAGGAATATTTCCTTCTAGATCAAGTCCAAGGTCTAATCCTACCAAGGGATCCTTGTTAGCTCCTTTTATTGCCATGGCAGCACTTAGAATTTTCCCTTTTATAGATTTTAATGGCCAAAGTCCTTTAGACCTCCATTAGTATGATCCTATTCCAGTAGTAGCTCTTAAAAGTGTCCCCTATTTCACAGGAGACTAATCTACAACCCCTTCAGAACACCTTATGGACATAGCTAATTTTTGCAACATTCATAATGTCAATGAGAAAAATGTTGCAATTAAGTTATTAGCCATCTCTTTCAAAGGTAAATCTTTAGATTGGTAAAGAAGCCTTGCTATTAATTCTATTACATCATGGGACCAATTAAGAGATGCATTATGCAAGATATTCGAGGATAAAAGTGATACATTTGTCACTTACAAAGCGGTTGGCTGCAATTCAAAGAGCCCCTCATGAAGTCATGCAAGACTTCATTACAAGATTTCAAAAAACATGGGGTAGAATCTTAGTCTCGATTAGGCCTACTCCTAAGTTTATCTTTCTTTACTATTTGAAGGCCCTAAACAGTGGCATTACAGTAATGATATAGTCTATGGGAGGGAATACATTTCCAAATGCATATGAGGTGGCAATCAGGATATAAAATTCTCAAGTCCAAGTTGGCAAGCTAACACGTAGACCACCAATACCTTTGTTCCTTGAGATCAGACCACCCCCTGTTTCTATTCATCCCCTTGTTTTCATTCCTCATGTGCCTACTCTTGCTTCTATACATTCATCTAAGCAAGAAAAGGTTTCCACTAATCAATCTAGTGATTCCCAAGAACAAAAGAGCTTTCAAAAGCTTAAGATTATGTTCCAATCTTTGGGAAATGAAATACTGAATGTTAAGAGGAAACAAAATTTCAATAGGCCTTACCAAACCTCATATCAGCATCATCAACAATCTTATCAATCAAATAGGCTACCCTATAAAGGAAATTTTCAAGGCCAAGGCTAGGGACAAGGGTAGCCTAACTATAATAGACAAATTAATTATAATCCAAATGTTGCAAGCACAACCAATACCTTGGTCCCTGTTCAAAATAAATTGCTTAAGAGGCTAAGGTAACCACACCTTAGAATCAATATTTTGGGCAATCCATTATCCCAAACACTGAGTTCAACCAACCTTTCAATGATTAATGGCAGGAGGCTGCAAATTATGGGTATAATTAAGCGCTTATGGCTTAGAACAAAGAGGTACCCATGATGACAAAATCAGAAGAGCCTCAACAAGGTCAAAGCCTTGATGAAGGACCAAGCTAGTTGGGTGATACAATGGTAACTATGAGCAAGAAGAGTGTTATGCACTCAATCATCTGGCTATTTCTAGCCAAGCATACATTTTAGTGGCAACAAATACAAGGTTCAAAAGAAGGAACATGGATGGTAATCAAAAAATATTCAAAGAGCTTCCTACCATTACTCCTTCAATATCAAATCCAAATGGGACCTGCTACTGTTCCAAAGGTTCCAATAGCTCTAAGGAATCAAAATTAGGGGAATGTCTTTACTCCCCAAAACTCACAAACTCAAAGTATAGTTGTGGCTCCCAAAGCACAACCAAAGGTTGGTGGTTCACCTATCAACATTATGGAACAAATGAAAAGGTCCAATGGGAGTGTGCCAATGTGGGATATGCTCTATATGCCTGGTCAGGCAGACATCCTTCAAGAAGGATTATCAAATATCAATATTTCTAAAAAGCCACCAAGCAAATAAAATGTGGTTCTCACCAATGCAACCAAAGGACTTAGTGAAGAGCAATCAAGTAAGGTGATCAAACCTCCCCACTTTTACATTTTAGTGATTATTGGTAATTCTTTAGTGCACAATTTTCTAGTAGATAGTGGGGTTATCACCTCAGTAATGTTAAAGTCTATAGCTGAGTAGCTTGGTTTAAAATATGGGCCCCAACCTAGGAGTGTTGCAGCTTGATGGTTCTTCCACCGAGCCATCTAGTATCATCAAAGACCTCAACTTGACCCTGCATACTTGTCCTAGTGTCTCAGTGGTTCAAGATGTATTGATCCTAGATGTACCTCCTCATTTTGACCTATGCTTATCCAAAGATTTCACTCCAAATATTGGAGGTTATATTGCAGCAGACTGATCATACATGACATTCAAAACAAGATATGGGACCAAAGTGTCCATCAAGGCTGAGTCCATTGCACAATTCCACATAGATCCTTATGGGCTAGATAGCATAAAGATCAATTGCACCATCATTGATGAAGATAAATTTACAGTTGGTCAATAACTAAACACCCATCTTGAGGAGATACTTGATATGTTCTTGGATGAATTGTGGAATGACAATAAATTAGTTCACCCCTTGGAAGGTGTTGAGAATAGAAACCTAGGTGTCTATTGCTTACATGAAGAGAATCATTCCATGCCATCCCTCATTAAACCTCAAGAGGATCCCAGTGGATTATGGAAATTGTTCTTTGATGGCTCAAGGAGCAAACATGGAGTTGGTGCAGGTGCAATGCTAGTATCCCCCTCAAATGACAAATATTTCTCTTCTTACAGGTTCCAATTCAATTGCTCTTGCAATGTAGTAGAATATGAGGGTCTTATCCATGGCCTTCAATAGGCTAGTAAGAGAGGGATCAAGCAGTTGCAAGTTTATGGAGATAGTGAGCTGATAGTGCACCATTTTTGAGGCCAAAATATCACCAAGAACCCTTTGATAAAGTCTTACAAACATAGGGTGTGGGACCTAATTGAATATTTTAAGGCCTTTAACATCCAAGCAATGCCAAAGAACCAAAATTAGAATGTTCATAGATTAGCAGTTGTGGGAGCTCAATTTGATATCTCCACTGAGTTAAAAAAGATCAAGGTGCAATCACATGTCAAAGTGGTAGTAAGACTATTAGTGCCTGATAACGAATCTCATTAGCAAGTCTTTGAAAATGACAAACAAATTTCTTGTTTCTTGCAGTAGGAGGTAGAGTTTTCCTCAATAAACCAAAAAAAAATTTGACACCAATATGAGGAACAATAGTTCAATTGAAATTCAACAAGCTTCTTAAAAGACTAGTCACCCTTGAAGGTCTTTTCCATGAGGGAGACCATATGAGAAAATACAAGGTAGTGATGTCAATAAGTGAAGAAAAGTATGAAAGAGTCCTTATCTTCAAGGATAAGCTCCTCAAGCTTGGGAAGGTAAGTACTAAAATTTAAAGGCATGCTTTCATAGAGTTTTGTAAAGAATATGCAGACATCTTTGCTTGGGAGTATAGTGACCTAAGAGGTTTTGATCCAAAGTTAGCCCAATATACTATAGAATTGGAGGCTAATGCCAGACCTGTCAAGTAGAAGCAAAGGCTTATAAACCCCAAAATAGAAGAGCTTATGAGGAAAGAATTGACCAAATTAATTGAATCCAAGATCATCTTTCCTATTTAACATTCCTCATGGATAGCGAATTTGGTGCCTGATAGGAAGAAAAGTGACGAAATTAGATTGAATGTTGACTTTAGAGATCTAAATAGGGTCTCTTTGAAAGATCACTACTCCTTACCATCCATGGAGCAATTCTTTCAGATAGTTGTTGGTTCAAAATAATTTTCCCTTTTGGATGGGTATTCAAGTTACAACTAAGCGCTGGTAAGAGAAGAAGATTAGTATAAGACTGACTTCACTAAAAAATGGGGCACATATGCTTACCAAAAGATGTCTTTGGGATTGTCAAATGCAGGAGCAACTTTCTAAAGAGCTATGAACATGGTTTTCCAAGGGTTGTTGAATCAAAGAGTGCTGGTCTACTTGGATGACATCACATTTTTCTCCAAGAAAGCTAGTGAACACTTAGATCATACAAGATTGATCTTTGAAAGATGCAGAGTATGGGATCTCTCCAAATCTCAAAAAATGTGTGTTTGTTGTTCATGAAGGCAAACTTTTGGGTCACATTATTTTAAAAGAGGGATTATACATTGACACTGATAGAATAAATGCCATACTAGCCTTATCTTTACCAAATCATAAGAAAGAAATCCAAAGCTTCTTTGGGAAGATAAACTTTGTGAGAAAGTTTATACCTAGTTTTACAAACTTAGTCAAACCCATCACTGCCATGTTAAAGAATATCCAAGTGTTTGCTTGGTCAAATGAAGGTAAAGTAGCATTTGAGGCCATCAAGCAAATCATTGCCCAAGCACCTTTGCCTATAAATCCTAACTTCTCAAAAGATTTTATATTGTACATCTTTGCCAACTTTGACAATATATCAGCTATTTTGATGCAGAAAAATGATGAGGGACTTGAACAACCAATTGCCTTTTTTAATCAAGGGCTAGAGGGATATGAGGTAAGGTATACTTTCATAGAAAATCAAGTTTTTGCAGCCTTGAGGAGCCTTAAAAAGTTTAGGTCAATGCTTTCCAACAGCAAGATCCATCTGATGGTGTCTCATCTTAGAGTTAGGGACTTCCTCCTTAACAAAGACTTGAATGAGAAAAGAGCAAGCTGGATTACCAAGGTCATGGAGTATGATATGGAGATCAAAGTCATCAAGTTGGTAAGAGGTAAAAGCCTATGTGATCATATGGTAGATGATGTTAAAAATGACAAATAAGTTGTTTTGGTGACATAAGACAACTCACAAGCAGATGTACCTCCACTTCATAATAGCTAGCTCCAAGACATGACATATTTTTTGATGATAGAAGAATGCCCTCAAGGTTTGGACAGAGAAAAAAGAAAAAAATTTGGGCTTGAATCCATACCTTATGCATTATTTGATGGTGTTCTTTTCAAAAGGGACCTCAATGGGGTATTTCTTAATACATTGATGATAATCAAGTGATAAAGCTCTTGGCGCAGTTCCATGATGGACTTGCAGGAGACCATTTTGCTCCAAGAATAACAACAACAAAGGTAATGATAACTGGTTATTATTGGCCCCACCTCTTTAAATATGCATATGCATGGGTCAAAAAATATTAGAAATGTGCTCTATTTATAGGCAAATAAAGATTAACAGCTCTTCCACTCAACCCAATTTAAGTGGAGCAACTCTTCTTGCAATGGGGGTTGGACTTCATAGGAATGATCAATCCACCTTCAAGTGCAGGGCATAAATGGGTGCTCACTAAAATTGACTACTTCACCATGTGGGTGGAAGTTATTACCTTGAAATAAGATAATGGAACAATAGTATTGGACTTTTATGACATTATACTAACTAGGTTTGGTGTTCCAACCACTATAATTTTAGATAATGCATTAGCATTTGTTGGTATGAAGATAAGTGAATGGGCATTCAAGTTGGGCATTTACCTCAACACATCCTCCAATTACTACTCCCAAGGCAACGGACTAGCAGAGTCCATAAACAATAACTTGCTAAGGATTATCAAGAGAACTAGGGAGGAAAATCAAAGAACGTGGCATACAAAACTAAGGACAACTTTATAGGCTGATAGAGTGACTCCCAAATCTACCATTGGTAATTCTTCATATGTCCTTGTATATGGAATGGAAGCCAAATTTCTCATTTCTCTTGAAACTTCTTGCAGTAGATTTATCCCATCAACTTGATTTGAAGGAGAGTGAGCCTATGAACATGAGGATGATAGAGCTCATGGAGCTTGAAGAAACCAGGGACCTTGCAATGAAGACATTAGAATCACATCAAGATCAAGTCAATAAAGTCTTTGACAAGAGAGCTACAACAAGGGACTTAAAAGTAGGGGACCTAGTCCTCAAGTGGGACTCAAATAAGGCCAAGACAAGCAACCACACCAAATTTAATAACTTGTGGAGTGGTCCTTATTTGATCCATAAATGTAAATAACGTAATATTTTTTAGCTTACCCAACTAGATAGAGAGGTATTACCCATCTCAATTAATGGCATTCATTTAAAACCTTGTTATTAGAAGGGTTTGCAGTTACTGTACATTAGTGTAACATATTATAATATATTTCATGATTTCCTCTAAGTGCCTTATGCACATTTTCTTTTCTATTGTGTGTTTCCCTTTTAATAAGTGTCTTGGACACAGTTGTTATTTTCTTTCCTTTGGGTCCTTGTTTCAAGATGAGGTTTTTTGGAAATGAGCAGGCTTAGGTCAATTTCTATCAAACATGAGAGAAAATACTTGAGACTCCATGTACCTAATGAATCAGTAAAGGCAACCAGTCTCTTGCATAGCAAGCATGCAACCCCATGATGTCACTAGAAATGTTGGCTAATTTTGGCTCACATATAAAAACTCAACTGAATGGATTAGTTTTTAAAGTTTTGGAATGATTTGATCAATATTAACAAAGTTCCTAATGAAATGAATGATCAAAAAATGACTTGCACAAATCTAGAGAGACCAGACCATCATTGCACATCATGTAAAAATGAATGAGTCAACATGATTGTGTATTTAATAAGCTCATTTAAGAAATTGGTCAAGGCCAAAAGACCATATAGACATGATGTTTTTCATGTCGAGAAGGTCCCTTGCAAATTTTGTATCTTGATGAGTTCTCTATCTCAAGATATAAGCTTTCAAAGTTGAACTTATAGAGTGGGATGTGCGTGTGGACGTCAAGTTTAAGCTTCGTGAAATAACAATTTAAATTCAAATGTTCCAAGGTTGAATGCATGGTTGACAAGTGTCAAAATCTCACTTGATCAGATCATAGAGCAACTGCACATGGTTGATAGCTCGAGTCAGGGGGTTCAAATAAATCTATGGTGTGCGTTTAATCATGCGATCAAAGATCAACGATGAGTGGTGGGTCAAAAGGCTAGTGGAGCCTAAAATCAAATGAATAGGTAATAAATGTTTTAAGCACATTAAATTAGTAGAATATCTATGGCTTGCATTCATTTGTACAAAGAAAGATCAATGGTGAGCGGAGGTCAACAAGTCATCGAATCTTGAGGATGAATGTGGTGAGGACAAGTGTCTAAATCATGGAAACTCAGAGTAGATCTAATGGTAAGCAATAATCTGAGAGTTTCAGTGGGTCCCAAAAATCCAATGGAGCATGTTAGATCATGAAAATTCAAGATCAATGGCGAGCGAGAGGTCACAGAGTCAGTGTATCCTAGGGATGAATTCAGAACTGATAAATGGCACAATTTGAGAAGACCTAGATCAAGATTAGTGGCTAAAATTAAAAGTCAAAAACTAAAAGACTTTAATGGAAAGTAAATGCAACCTAAGGTCGAACCAAGGTAAATATTTCAAAGGATGCCATTGAAGCTCAATCAAGACCTCTGTTGGAGGATCCAAAGCATGTAAACTTAGTTTTTTTGTGTTTTTAACATCACGTACAATCAGTCCTTGGCTTCCACAAGTTTCAGAGCTATAATAGCTCTGTTTAGACCTAATATGGTTTAGCAAGGAAACTATGTAGTCTGTAAGTCATTCATTGACATATTGACTATAAGAAAACCAATAATTGGATTGGTTTTCTATTTATAGTAAATACCTATGCTCAAATTTTAAATTAGGGATAGATATGTGATTAGTGAAAAAGTGTCTTATCTT
Organism: Torreya grandis; assembly: GCA_037957365.1. Lineage (NCBI taxonomy): Eukaryota > Viridiplantae > Streptophyta > Pinopsida > Cupressales > Taxaceae > Torreya > Torreya grandis. Next base: position 2,299,865 of record JARHVA010001864.1, on the reverse strand, counting down.
CCAAAATAGTCATCTTTTTGACAAATAGGTACCTGCAACCACTAAAAGCAGACTTAGTCATGGCTCTATCAAGTCCATGGATATGAAGACTTTGTCCTTGTAATGAAAACAAGTGGATATGGTGTAGAAGATCAAAGCAAAGGGATTTGAAGATTAGAGAGTACAATGGAGCATTTATTTCTCTTTAAAGCCTTTTAGTCCTAATTAGATCAAATATGGTTCAAAAATCAAGAAGCATGGCATCTCCATTAATGATCTCAGATGACGTGCTCCCCCCTCTCTCCTCTTTCTCCTATATCTCTTATTCTTTTTCATTTGCAAGCTCTCTCTGACTTTCGATAAGAAATTCTCTCTCAATTTTAGAAAAACAGAGACTCTCATTTGATAAGGCTAGACCCTGTCAAAATTTATATGAAAGACATTTTGAAGCAATAAAGACTTTCTTTACCTATCTCTCCCCTTTAAATTGTGTGTAGCGAATCTTGTGCATGATGGCATTGTGAAGGAGAATCTTCCATGCCCGTTGTCCTTTCTTGCTCATTTATATGTCTCTTCAAGTTAGTTGCAAGTCTAAGTTAGTCTTCTTTTTGTCATTGATGCAAGCTCTCAGTGAGTCTTAGAACTCCTCTTTGCCTTCATTCATTGCTTCTTGAACCTAGTTTATGAAACACTTATGAAACTAGCTAGTTTTGTGAAATTATGTGAGCTAGAATTGTCTTATGCTTCCTCAATGTTTACTTCATGCTTATGTGAATTCTCATTTAAATTTGGTGCATCATCTGATTAACTTTCTTAGTGTCCATTTTCCCCTTTCTAACTTTTTTATTAGTGCAAATATTAGTATAAGTGATCCATCAAGAGGAAGCTAGCCTTCTCTGAAGGTTCAACCCTACCATAGGACACCCACAGCCTGGGGTTATCCCAATAGTGTAGCTCAATTAGAGAGAGCCTGAAGAACCCTTTCTAAGGGTGCAAATTAATGCTACAATAGGTCATCAACATACAATTGGTTGGACTAAGAGATAGGCCAAAGGACACAAGATAGAATAGATTTGTGAGACTTTAGAAAGTGAGAAAGGTCCAGAATTGAGAGGAATAGCCAAGGTCTGAGTTTGCTAAGTATACAAGACTAAGGTGTTATATAATTCATAAAATAGTATCTATATTTGACTCCCCTTTAATCTAGTAATGAAATTTTTAGTTAAAGGAATGAATATGTACTTGGATGTGTATAACACATATTGTCTTTGTTTGAGTCCAACTTGGGTGTTTTGTTGGTGACTGACCTGCAACCAAGAGCATGTTACAGTACATAATCAGTGCATATAATCTAAAATTTTGAAAGTATTTTAAAATATTAAAAATGAAATAGTAAAGTTTAAGAGTACGCTTGTGTATTGATGTAACCGCTTTATCTATTATCAAGTTGATCGGAAAGATGTATCATTGTAAGGCTCTAAAATTGAGATTAGGAAAAATATATATAAATCTAGAAAGTGCATATATCTAAGAGGATAAAGAGACATTAAAAGACACATACCCCCAACCTTAGAGAAAAGGTGGGTTGCCACTCGACAGTTGAGATTAGTTCAATCGTGCAACCTAATCATACTTATAATCTGGTAAGCATGAGTGAATAAAATCAACTCATACTATCAAATTGGTAAGATTGGATGATACCATCAAGTCCAAACTGAAAACTTGGCAAGATTGAGTGATTTCATCACCTCAACCATACCAAAATTGAACCAATTATAACAATTGATCAACTTAATACAATTCATAAAAGTACATCTTGGATATCAATGCATAAAAATACATCCTAGTGGGTGATGACAATCCCTGAGAGCGTTTTGAAATCTAAATATGATTTAAATTTTTAAATATTAGGTACATATTGCATAGCATATGCACCTTAGATATGTCTCATTATAAAACTGTGTATAATAATAGTACCAATATATAGAATTCTACTACAATTGTGTGCTTTGGCCAATTTAAAAACTAAGTGTGGATAGCATGCTTCCAATGCATTATTGCACTATATATGGAGAAATTTATAAATTAAAATACCAATGTGGACATATTTCCAAAGCATGTTCCCATTGTAATCTAGAGATGTTGAATATTAAATAAGTGCGAATAACATGATTTCAAAGCATGACCCCACTAAATCTGAAAATTGATATAAGTATCAAATATAGATTGAGTGTGGAGAACATGTTTCTAAAGCATGCCCCCACTGAATCTAAAAATTATACCAAATGCGAAAAAATATCTCTATGACATGCCCCCATTGATATGTCCCTCTTTGATGTGAGGGAAGAATGGAAACCATTATTTACCTCACATCAAAATGATAAGACAATTGTATAATTTGTGAATATAACCATGTAGCATATAGAAGGACATGTCTAGGTAAATGTAGCATTGAAGCGCATAGAACAATGTGATCACATAAAGGCCAAAGATGCATGATAGAAATCATGGCAATGTCATGATAGTAACAATATAAGCTCAACAAGCAAATCAAGCACATACACAAGATCACTTAAAATCAAGTCAAAAGGCAATGGTCCAAAAAAATTACAAACAAAGAGCATGTTCAAATGTCACACAATTGAAGAGACATGACTTAGCCAAATGTCCATAAAAGTAAGGATGACATTTTTAATTGTCTACACAATAATCAATAATATGTTCAAATGTCAAAGAAAGCACATATAGGCACGGGGACAGCAAATAAATGAGCATATTCAAATGCTCAAGCAAGCAATATAATAGCAAGGCAAGACACTCAAGAAATGCATAAAAGAAATCATGAGCAACTGGTATAAACATGTCATAGTAACCCATGGACCAAATGTGTTAGCAAAAATGTCAAGTGCATAACGTATCAAGTACCATGTGTAAGATATAATCATGGATAAAAGCATGTGTAAGTACATATATGAGCTCAAAACATGATAATGTAGAGTGACCATAGAATGATATAACCTAAAAGTATTGTGAATCATATAGGTATATGCCCCCAATGTCTAGAGGAAAGGCCCAACATATGAAAATAAGAATATATTATGTATATGTACATACATATATCACACTCAAATAAAAGTGTGACACATATGTGTATGTAGAAGTAACTAATATGCCATCAATCAACATGGAAATAACACATAGATGCCAAGGAGCCAATAGAACATGTATGTGCCAAAAATGTTTTTATATTTTTGAATGTTTTTTTTTTTTTTTTTTTTTTTGTATTTTTAGAATATTTGAAGATGTCTAATCAAAGAAGTCCTCATCATCAAAAAGTGTAAGACCACCTAAAAAATTTCTCAATCTTTGTTTATATTGTTGCACTGCCATCACTTCAATATTTCTATTTAATGGTTTACGTGAAGCCAATGGTGCAGGAAAATAATCATGCCCATCATGTTGTATGAAAATATTTGTATCCATATCAAGAAAAGTAATGCACATGTTTTTAGTATCTAGCTAAACATTCCACTTGACTAGCCAATTTTGTCCAAATTTTAGTTTCAAAATTGGTTTGCGATCTAATATCCATATGGTGGAAGATTTCATACGTGAGCCACAAGGTATAGATAACCAAATGTATCCTTGAGATTATGACATGAATGGAGAATATATTCTAATTCCTCTGTAGTATGTCCTAATTATGCGAGAAATGTGGTGCCACAAATTATATCTCACTTGTTAATATCAAGCTAGAGATGGTCGTAATATACCCCATCAATATTAGTAGTAGTAGTTAAATTTTCATACTTTAATCATTTTGAGAGATAATTCTTTTCTAAAAGATAGGAAGGATTTTGCCTTTTCTCATGTCTAACACATGTATGCATCCTTTGTTCTTATATTTTTGAAGTAGTTCTTTCAATGCGTGAAATTGATTGGTAGTATGGCCGATGCTCTAAGGATATTTGTAATATGGTACCTTGTATTTTATAGGTAAAAGTCTACTGCATGATCTATGTCCGGTAGAAGGTAAAGAAATCATTCTATGTTTAAGTTACAAAGATAGTATTGTATCTATAATATCTTATTGTGTTGTGATCTATATCATTTGATGTGAAGCCTCTTGAGAAGACTACATTATTCACATGATGTATTTGTATTTGATCTTTGTACGGTTGACTCAATGTTTTTAACCAAAAGGGATGTATATAGTAACAAGCATTTACATACTTCTCTGCTATTTTTGTTTTGCCCTTATCTGGCTTTAGTTCTATATTTTATGCAAATAGATTTAGGTTTTATGTGTCAGGACTCATAGGTTCGAATAGGTTATGCGATAGGTGATCAAGTGGATCAAATTTTAAGTTTTGTATTTTCTCATTTATCATATCATAAGCAATGTCATCATCACTATCATAGTAATCTAAAACATGGCCATCTTTATGTTCAGTATTGACCAATAAAGGAAGCTCAAATGGTGGGTGCTCTTATGGTTCTATTGGCTCCTTTAGTAATGGTTCTAGTTCTTTATATGTATTAACATATATCTCATTATTTAGTGCCTTATTAGCATCTGAAGACAAAGGATCCATTCTACTTGACTCACTTATTTCATATGTGTGTAAATGTTCAATAAGAATGCATTGTTTGAGTGGTATCAATGTAGGAATGCCTTCAGTTTCAGAATGTATCATTTTGTAAAATTTGGAAGGCTCGTCATCAATAAGCATGGATAATAAGGTCCCATCATGTATAAATTTTACACATTGGCAAAGTGTAGGTGGGAGAGTTTCCATTGAATGTATCCAAGGTCTACCCAAAATTAAATTATAATGTAATGATTGAGACATTACTTGAAAAGTATTGGAAACAGTTTTTTATCCTAATGTCACATCCAATGTGATTCGACCAACCAAAAGGCTATGTGAATTATCAAACCCTTTTATATACATAATCATTTTTTGAAGAAGATTGGTGTTAATACCCATGGTGGTTAGAAAGTTTATGTTATAAATATTTAGGCCTGATCCATTATCATTGAGAACCTTTTTATGCATTTATTTTGTATGGTCACTTGTATGGACAAAGGCAAATTTTGGTCATTAATATTTTTGGATGGTAAATTGATGTATCAAAGGTAATGAGTGTGGCATTGTTCTTGAAATCTTTCATAATATTCATAAAATAAGCAGGCTCAATATCACTTGGAACTTGTGTCTCACGTAATGCTTTATATAGGATATCCTTATAAACATTAGATTATTTTATGATCTCAAGGATTGAAATTTTAGCATGTGTATTGTTCAATTGGTCAATAATTTCATATCCCTTGGATTTTATTACCATCATAGGTTTAGGAGGCACTTCTTGTATATTAACAAGTGGCAGGATGGGTTGAGGAACCTTACTTCTTCAAGTAGTAACAGCATGGACCGTAGCATCCAATATAAATTGTGGGTGAATAATGGGTGCATGATGGTAGCTATCATCCGAATAAGACTTAGGTAGAACAAACGGTTGAGAGCATGCACATTGGTATCTAGATATTGGCTTTATAGCATTACAAAAAGAATTTTGAAGAGAGACCAAGTGTTGTTTTCACTTTAAAACCTTCTCACGATTGGCACAAATTTGCTTAATAATTTTGACAACTAATGTAGCAAACCATAACAACTATAAGGTATTAGACCATGAAACAATTAACAAAAATATTCATAGCAAACATGATTACAAAATTATAGCAATCAGGGATCAGCGACAAAAAAAATAGAAAATCCTAATTGATCTAGGGTTTGATGTTCAAAGAGCAGGTTCACAAAATGTTTAATCCTAAATTGGATGTGGATCCTATTTTAGTAGATAAAGTTAAGAATATATAAATTACAATGCACAAGAGTGATGATCATATCTACAACAAGTCAATTGGGTGTTAAATTCAGATATAAACATATATTGAATTTTTTAAACTGAGATAGGCTAAAAATAGTAAGTACAACTATGCTAGATATGGAAATGACAAAGAAGTAATATACTTAGTTTGTTTTGATGTTAATATAGTTTTGGACCTAGAATAGATAAGAAGCATACTGAAAAGGATTTTGAAACAATTGGCAGATTGTGGATTGGATGCCTCTAGAGCTGCGAACACTAATGTCAGCGTGGGACTGTTACATCGACATTGTTGTCTAAACTTGACACAAATGTCCTATACAAAATACTTGTTAGAAAAGGATGCAACCATCTGAGTGCTTCTAGGTTTGATTTCACCTTTGTCCTGGTGCATTCATGTTTAGATCATGAACTGTCACTCCTCATAAATTTTTAAAACCATAGTTCATCTTTATAGTGACATTGGGGGAAAATGGGTTAGTACACATACGGTGTCAAGTTGACCCCAAAGACCCCTATGTCAATGAATGTTGCCTACATAGAAAACACTATGAAGATGGCCTCAGACTAATGCAATTATCTCTTATATGTTGGCTTGTGTGGGAATTATACAATATATGCAAAGAAAGTACAGCAGTGACCTAGCTTGTAACTTGGCAAATCGGGTTCTTAGTCTGCTCTTTCAGTACTTTAGACATATGTATGTGATGTCCCTATGACTAATATAGCAATAGGAAAAAATAAAGAAGCTTTGCTCACTTGAGTACTTGATTGAATGTCTTTTGTAAGTTGTCTAATGAGTAGATAATAAGTTTTTAGGTTTTTCCAGGTGAGAAATGAATGAAGGTTGATCTTGTATTTATATCAATCCATTTGGAGAAATAACTTGCATTAAAGCACTTGGGTCAACCATTAGAATACGTTTCATTTTTAAATTATATGACTTTAGGGCACTGGACACTTACGTCGGAGCAACACACTAGCGTCGACGTGTCTATTCTAGACGTTAGTGTCTAGAGAATAGGAAAGTAGATACATACTCAAAACTTGCAGAGGTGGAAGATAAACAAGTTTTAAACATTTTGGGCAAGATAGAAGGTCTGGGTCATCAACATAAAACTAGTCAAACTAAGAGATAGGTCAAGGAGCACAAAATAGAGTAGTTGCGAGACTTCGAAAAGTGAAAAATGTCCAAAACTAAGACAAACAACCAAGGTATGAGGTTCGAAGTGTACAAGATTGAAGTGCTATATAATCCATAAAATAGTGTCGACATAGACATGAAAAATAAAATTGTCTACATAAAAAGATGTTTTTGTACGCACAAACCAACTAAATCTACTATTTTAAATTACAATATTTTTTTACCAATAGAAACATTCAAACCAGTGTCTAACTTCGTCTCATAAACTAAAAGAACAATGAGAAAATGCATAGAATGTATTGAAAACCGAAAAAAAAAAACCCACGTCTCTATATCACAAAAATAGAACAAATCATATAAAGAAAATAAGCTTTACTAACACAACAATATGGTTTTTGTACGTGCAAGACTTTTTGTATTTGCAAACCAACTGAAATTTCCTAGACCTAAACTAATATTAAACTTCCACTCAAATATTAAAAGAATAAAGCAGCACAACAAAATATTTCTCACATGTGCAAGCCATAATACAAAACTAAAAAATATAACCCATAAAGAAAAAAGTATGATATGCACTAAAAATTGGCTATAAAAAGGAGCCCACATCTTTGTATCACAAAAAAAATAGACATGGAAGGTAAGCTTACCAATAGATGTATTTGATACAATATTATACTTCATCTCGCTACATGATATATGTATTTGATACAATATTACACTTCATTTCACTTCATGATATCTCATTTATAAGCTCAAACCATTGCTACCATTGATGGGGAAAAAAAAACATTAAAAAAAAATATGATATGCATTAAAAACTGGGTTAAAAAAAGAACCCACGTCTTTATGTCAACCAAAAAATTTGAAAGCAGACAAAGAAAAAAAGCTCACCAACACAACAAGATTTTTCGTACACACAAACCAACTGAATCTATTCTCTTGAACTACAAATTTTTACCAATAGAAGCATTTAAATCAATATTAAACTTCCTCTCAAAAATTAAAAGATCGAAGCAACACAAAAATATGTTTTTCACATATGCAAACCAAAATACAAGACTAAAAAAAATAACCCATAAAGAAAAAATACAATAAGCACTAAAAACCAACAAAAAAAAATAGCATCTCTGTATCACAACAGAAGGGTAATGCAAACATGTAAAATAAGCTTACTAGCACTAAGCATTGAAAATAGAAACTAGGCATTTGCAACCTCATAGACCTTTCATTTTGTTCACCTCGGCTGCAAGCTTTTGCCAACAAAGGTTCTTAATGCACTACGAAACTTCCTCTCATAAACTAATATCTCATCTATAATCTTCGATTATTAATGCCACCATCCATCCGCATTACAAAAATATCACATCAAGCTTTGCATCCTTGCCCATAAATTAATATCAAGTGCACTCTAATAGAGAAAGACTTCCATCCATCAAAAAATTATTAATGGCATTTAACATCGTAACATTTCATATATGGCACCCCATCCCTGACGATTATTTTCTAAACCAAAACATCTCCAAGGCATATTCATCAAAACAGACAGTCCCTTCCACCTATTAGCACCAACGGCTAGCACATGACAAAACTAGGAAGACCCAGTTGTCTAACTATTGCTCATAGTGAAAGATGAACATTGATGGGGCACAACCAACAAAGGCTAGTCCCCTTGTGTAACACCTATCGGTATACAAATGTAATTATATAACTTATGGTTTAAACCATAGTTACCTAAGCCTTGAGGAAGATGGAACGTGTGGACATGGGGACGGGGTTTCCAAGATGGCAAAAAAAATGCTATACTTTTGGGGATGGCTAGGGTATGGCTATTATATATATATAATAGCCTTGGGGAAGATGGAACGTGAGGACATGGTGACGGGGTTTCCAAGATGGCAAAAAAAATGCTATACTTTTGGGGATGGCTAGGGTATGGCTATTATATATATATATATATATATATATATATATATATATATATAAACTTTATTCAATAAAATTTAGGGGTTTAAATTTTATTTAATGTTTTTAAGAGTACTTTTGGGATCATTGTTCAATGTTTTTGTGAAAATAACAAAAAAAATTGGGCAGGGGTTTTAAAAATCATATTTTTTTTTTAAATTGGGAGTGTCCCTTCCAAGCCCTTGAAAACTTTTGCTCATCTGGGATGTCACCATAATCTGGGGGATGCATTGTCATGTAACATTGGATTAACCACTCATAGGCCCTTTTTAAATGAGATAATACTTTGAAAATATTTATATCTAGGAAAGTGTCATATTTACATTAAATGTAATTCCGCAAGCCTTAATTCATCAATAAAAGTCATCTTATTTTATATGTACCTTGTGGCTTGGTATCAATGTGTTAACATCACTTTTTTATCGTGATTTATGGATGAAAAATGGTCGATTTGATCATATTAGTGTTACTTGTATGTAATGACTATATTGCGTTGATATTGACGGTTATCTCACTTACAAATGTTTATCTCACTTATAACATACACTTTCATTTGGATGTATTGATGAGTGCATTGAGTGTGCAAGAACTTGTCGTTTCTAGGCAGTTAGATCGTTGGAAGCTCAAGATGGCCTTAGGGGCCAAGAGTTCAATTAGTTCACTTGTGATTTGTTGCGGTATTGATCTCAGTGTGTTCACCACCACCTTGGATATGCACATTTTATCTATGGCTCTTATGATGTAATTTTAAGTCTTATGGGCTATGGAAGGTTTTGCATTCTATGTTATTTAAGGAAAAGATTTCTGAAACAATTATGACAAAATAATTATAAAATTGATATCTCATAACACATTTTGTGAAAATAACAAAATTGCATATAAATGCTTTCTATATGGATAAACTAAATCATAACATAAAGATGAGATCAATACATATCAACTACTAACTATTGCTTGCCAACACTATTAAATAATTCCTAACCTAACATTAATTAATTATTTATTATTATGAACTCACTTTGTTCTAGGCCATTGTCCCTATTGAGATTATTAGGATGTTACTTATAAATACTCAAAATGCCCTCTCTCAATACTCATTTTACATTATTTTATATAAGTTACGCATATTTCTTTGTGTATGAGTGATTGGTCCATTTGGGGATACCTAATCAATATGATGTCTTTTAAAGCTTGAAACCCCATGTAACACGGTACTCATTTTACATTATTTATATAAGTTACGCATATTTCTTTGTGTATGAGTGATTGGTCCATTTGGGTAATACTTAATCATTCTGATGTCTTTTAAAGCTTGAAACCCTGTGTAACACCCATGTTTGCCATGAGCCTATCATGAATAACTGTCAGGACTCTATGTATGATTCTAACACCTAGAAGTTAAATCTTATAGTTGACCCCACCTATCAGGGAAAAAAATTGTGATAGTTGTGCATTCAACATTGCCCTTCAAAAGTTGGGACACTTCAACTTTAAAGAAGGAAACATCAAAGAGTAAGTATATATTTACTATAATCCTTCATAAATATAAATGTATCCCTTCAAAAAAAATTGATAGTCCAATGAAATTTTTTCGTTTCATCATCTATGGTCTTCTGAAAAACTCTTCCATATTTTACGATTAAAAAGCTTAAATGTGTTCATACAATTGTCAAATTTAACCCCTATTGACATCTATCTAGACCTTTCGTACAATCCTAACACATTTGATTGTTCCACCCTCTTAATTGGAAGGGCCCATCTACATCTTTCTACCTTTATAATTTCTAGATGTTGGAAGCCATTCATGTGTGCCACTATCACCAACGTTTGAATTCAAGCCATCTCTAAATATATAATTAATTAGGTTCATTTCATCATAAAGTACTTATCTAATCCTTGATAAGAATTTTATTGTGAACATTCTTGGATCTATTCCTAGTATGTAATTTTTATTTATTGACTTGTCATTTCTCTATTAGTGCCATCACGGAAAAAGGCTACAATAAGCAAGTGAAATTGAAAAGATTTGTCATAGTTTGTACATACTAATTAGGGTCTTACAAATTTACCAAGACCATATCTACAATCCTTATAAGACCAAAACTATCTATACGATCTTGACACTATTCTTTATTGGGTTAAAATCTGAAAAGTTTACAAGTGTGGACAACCATCTATAAACACAAACTATTCAGATTGTGACAACAAATCTAAGAACAACTCAAAAGCTCCTACGACATCAATCTACAAAGCCTAGAGCCCTTTATCTCCTTATATGTTTAATTGAGCACTTAAATAGGCATCATTTATTGTAAGAGCTTTGAAATTTTCACAATTCATAAAAGCAAGTAATTGATTTATGGGTAAAACTGTGTGCACGATTTTTTGATCGACATGTTTAGAAACATCATCCATGATTCATCATCAAGAAAAATTTAATGATGCTAAATCATGAATGGTAATTCGAAATGCGTCGATTAAAAACCATACACACAATTTTACCCATAAATCAATTATTCATTATTTATTGTATTTTACAATTTGAAATAAACATATTTACATGCATTACTACTCAAATCTCTATAGCCTCTTACCTTGACTTTCGTAAAATGTTCTTCCACCAGAATTTTGATTCCTTTTCATAAAATGTTCCTCCACCAGAATTTTGCTTCCAAAGGCCATATTGTGATCCACACAACAAAATATTATTAGTATTAGTTTAGTATCTTTCCATCTAACAAAGTAGGACTTGGACATACTTTGTTAAGGTTGACTTTTCAGATGTTCTCTATTAATATTGTAGACACATTCAAAGGTACAAACAATAATTCATATGACAAAATTAACTATAGCCACCTTGTCAAAGCATAGAACAAAGTAGGACTTGGACCAAATAGAAGATGGCGAACACAAGGATGGTTACCTTCAACGATGGCTCCAATGGTCATCTTTGCCATTGTTTCTTCGCACCTCTCCTCCATCTGCTCTTCTGTATCCCCTGCTCTATTGTTTGTTGGTGTCATGTCACCTTTGTCTCATTCTACTCGGCCTTGATTGTGTCTTTTGCAATTTTTCATGTGTTTTCCAACTTCCTCCAAGGGTGTCTCAGTGTTTGTTCGTGACTGTTGTTGGCTCCTTTTCCCTAGACTATTTCTTTGCCTCTTTCAAGGAGCATCATTTTTGTTTCTCTATGCCTTTTTGGGTTTAGGGTTGCTCCCCTCTACGTATGGGTTCTTGCCTCTACTTCATCCTCCTGCTTTGGCACGTCGTCTCCCTATTTCCTTCTCTTTTGGATCTCCCCTAATAGTCAATCTTTGTTTCATTGTTGAACCTTTGGTGTTTGTCCCTCCCATTTTTACAAGACTTGGTTTTGCGAGTCTTTTGCTTCTTTGAGAGCATAGAGTTGTTCCTTGCTGCACTTGGGTCTTCCCTTCTGGGACCTGCTTTGGCATTCTTTGGTGCCTTACTCTTGCTCTGGGTTGTTGGCTTCTACCCTGGTTTCTCTTCTTTCTAGAAGGGCATTGCTTTGTGTTGGAGTGTTGCAATAGAGGTCAATACTCTGTCTCCTAGTTGGGCCTTGGTGTTCGCTAAATTTTGGTTCGTGTTTGTTGCGTTGTTTTTTTAACTTTCGGGGTGTGGACCCTGTTTCCTCCTCTTCACACTTGGGCACCCTCTTCATCTTCGGGGTTTGCTTTTAGTTTTCATCTCTACTCCCCTAGAGCAACGAATCCTAGGGTGTAGGTAGAAGTAGTATTGGAAATATTCTTCTATCATAAATTTAATTCAAGCGAGGCTAGGTGTAGAGTATCTTTTGCTTCGAGTAGGTACCCCTCCGATAATGAGACGTCTAAATTATCCTATGGTCAAGGCAGTCTGCATTTTGAAGGGCAATTAACTTCTTTCTTCTTGGTGGTGGTCTTCTTTTGGAGAGGTATGTAACAGAGCCCAACATCACTTTTCTCTTTGTTGGGTCTTGATTCTAGATGGGTGTGGTGATGTGTTTGTACACTTTGATTCCCTTCTCTGATCTCTTATTGGACTTTTTTCTTTTCTATCTAATTGAGGTTTCTGCTTCACCTTTTTCTCCTCAAACGTACTCCCATCTTTTCTATATTGGGAATGTTTTTGGGTTCATTCCTACTCTCGGGAAGTAGCTAAGAGACAACTTGACGTTATTTGTAAAGTTAAACTTTGATTTCAAAACTTCCAAAAGAAATTTGGTGCAAGTTGGTTGTCAGGGTTGAGATGGTAAAATTTGGCACACGCATGTGGCTCTCTCGTTACATGTGACTCTGCAATTATCTTGTTCTCCTTGCTGCTGAATTCTTCAAGAGGTCCATTGAAAAAGCCTCGTCCTTTATGGTGACATTCTTTATTGGTTAATATCCTTCCCAACCAAAGTGGAGGTTGAGTCTTTCCCCTCTTCGTCCCAGGGCAGAGTCGACGATCTCTGTAAAGAGGCTCCATCCTTTAGCAACCCTATGGCTTCTCTATGGTGTTCTCTTTGCTGTCATGTTTATGTGTTATGTATCTCTGTTTCTTATAGTTTTTTGGGTTGGCCGGTTAATGGTTTTGTTGCTGGCTAGTTCATGATGCTTTCTATGCTGACCTGTTTATGGGCTTTATAATACTTGCTCTTTCCCTCACTCCTCTTTTCTTACTTTCATTGTTTTACTTTCCCAATAGAAACACTAAATCTACCAATCAAAAAAATGGCATACAAGGAAGAAGTACTTTAGTTTTATCCCCACACACACAGTTTTATCCAGAAGCATTCACAATAATACAAGGAAGAAGTTGACTAAGAACAAAATTTTATTAACAAACATAACTTAAAAGGTCATGACATGGTTCCCATATCTTGGTGTGCAAACATAATGAAGTTGCAATTACTTGGGTCAAAACATCCACCTTCCACACTGCTGGTTACAAAATTCGTTGTCTTTATAAGGAATTTGCTGTATGTTCTTCACATCTCTCCATCTCCTCAATTGCAACTCTTCAAATTCAGGCAAGTCATCTTATTATCTCCAGTTTGACTTCCTATCTTATGCCATAACATCCTTAACAACACAGCCATCCCAATTAACAAAATCATATTCAAGATGAAACCCCAAGTCCAACTTTATGACGATTGCCATAATAAGTGATTGATAATTTGGTACCACCTCATCAAGGAAGTTGATGGATATTCGATCCATGCATTTGGAAAGGACTTCCAATAAACTGAAATGATATGTAGCTTGCCAAGGACTTTGCTGCTGATTTGGGCCAATATATCATGTACAGATTATTAAAACATTGGTACCTAAAATCATGAAGGCATAGTCAATGAAGGTTTACTTTTCTATATATATTAATTTTAAAGAATTAGCACTTACCAATTTTTAACTGTTTTTTGAATCGATGAAAATTATTCCAAATGGCTAGGTAATGATTTATGGGATTCTTTTTGCATTCACTAAGGAAACATTTCTTTTGACCTGCAAATCATAGCTTTTTGTATTAATGAAGATAAACCAACAAAAAATGCTCTGGTCACACTATTTGTTGCCTTCCACCAGATCTTAACTCTTCTGCTAGTTGCTTATAACAGCTACTATAAATATCATACTTGTTTTACAATAAGAGGCGAAGTCAGCTTGGTTTTTTCAATGTGCTGCTATATTGAAAAGATATGAATTAGCCTATCAGAGCCTACCATAGCGTCCATTCCTTTTAAAACCTCTTCTAGAGCTAAACTCTTGTACAAAACCAAATCACCTTATAATTTTTTGTCAGAATAATTTCCATTAAGTATAAGAAAAAATATTAATGACAAAATGAAAATATGAAATTCCTTTTCATGTTATGATGGCATGGCCAACCTCTTACCAAACACATGGATAAAACATGCTTGGAATTTTCACAATAATTCCCTATTGTTGCTGCCCTGAAGCTACAGACTAGGTAATCGGATCTACCATGCAATTTCTGAAATACGTGGCACTCTAATTCTTAATCCTGAGAACATACACTGAATTGGGAACAATTGACACAAGATGCAAAGAAAACAAAATATATAAATGTAAAAGAACTGCAGTGCAAATAGCACAATATATATATTCTACATTCTGATACAACTTAGAAGCTTTGTCTAAAAGGCTACAGCTAAAACCCATGTGTATATCTCAATGTGAGCCCTATTTGCATTTAATTGAGTATGGTGAAGAACACATAATCTAAGATAAGAATGATTTCACCATTGACAAATACAACCAATTTTTAATCAACACCCTCACATACATCGATGAAATGAACAAGCTGACTTCAAGAGCTTCTACCGGTCCTTCTGAATCTCAAAAGAATAATCTACTTCAAGGTGACACCTTCCGTCATCATCTACAAACTGTAAAGGACATATTACAGTCAAAGTTTGCCCAGACCATCCACTGAAGGGAAGTGAAGCACATTTCAAGTCGCTTAAGCTAGGCAGCACACAGATCATGACTAAGGGTTTTCTTGGGTGAGAATAGTTTGCATAAGATACTCAAATGAATGCTAATTTCCTAAAGTGACAAACCTTTGTTTTGGCCACGTAAGATCCACGAGCAAGAACTCCGCTCGGAGCTGTGTCCTCCTCCAAGCTTTGTACATACGGCTCTCGCCTAGGACTAAATGTTCCCAGCATATGACGAATATGATCAACTGTATAGACTATCACACTATTAGCGTGCTTTCATATTTGTTCAAAGAAAAATACACACTCAACTGAACCTTGTGCATCATACCTTTAAGTCCAGCTTTCCAAACTGTATTCACATACGATAAACCAGAAACAATGTTATGGTGAACCATAAAAGATAACTTCACATAATAGTTGCAACCTTCCTTTAGAGTAAAGGATATGTCATTGGAACTTTTCTCAAGTGGCAACGGGAAATTTATTTCTTGATCGCCAGATGATGTTATCACCAGAGATTGAAATGTAACTTCTGGCTCCATTTTTTCTGAAAGTATGAAATAAAATATACAATCATGAGATATTGATACACTAGAAATTACTTCCATGCATAAATGCAAAAATATACAGTACCAACCTCCAGCAGAGTCATAATCAACAGAACCAAGCAGTTGCTCCTTCCACCTTCTAAGGCTTTCATCTTCCTGAAATAAAACACCAAGTCAATGATTGAATAAAGCTTATGCTTCTATCCAGTTTCACCACACCACACGGACTCGGGCACAACTTCCTGACAACTGATAAAAACTAAATACAATACTTAACAACAAAAAATACATAAGCAACAGTCAAAACATGTCACGATGCCTGAGCGTGACAATATTTTTAAAAAGTTCTGGAAAGCATGAGCACATAAATTTTGAATCCTATTTTACAAGACAACTTGAGCTCCTGAAACCAGCTATGTAAGTCAATAAACTAGGCACTGTGCCAGTCACTGCCAAGTAACAGACCAGTTTGCACTATCTTTACAATCTAATTTTTTAGTTTTCCTTGTTAAAAATTAATGAATTATAGCACACCATACAGCTTAGAGGCACTTTGCGCCTTTGGGACCACTAATGAAAAGATCCTGCTCATGGAAAACCTTAATTACATATGATGGAGGTTGAAGTCTTTAAGTTGAATTTAGGCTTCATACTGTTGCTAGAATGGATGTACTGAGAAAAGACATTAAATAACTGGATTTTGGTGCCAAAGCTGAAAATCTAGCTCTCCTTGCCTATGCTAAGAAAGATATCCGTAGACTGCTCATCTTCCAGTTGTATTCTCGTGTACTTCTGCTGATTCATGATGCAATATGAGATGAGAACCTCAATATTTGCAATTGTGTGTGCATAATGAATTAATGCTCTTACTGTCCAGTACACTGTCAACTTTGAAAATAAATGATGAGAAATCACACTGTGGACTTGAGTCTTAACAAAGACAGAAGTGCAAATAGCAAGGTCGGTGCCACACAAACACAAATTTGAGGAGACAATAAAAACTAAAACGGAATAATGGTAATGAAATGAAAGGAAAAATGTAGAGGACCATAAGGCAACACTTCTTCTCATGTACAAAACAACATGCAAAAAGATTAAATGACAGCCTTACATTTTTCCTCAGCATGCTCAATGCGTCTAGATATGGAAATATCGAAAGTGGGCCATATAATCCTAAGAAGACCCATCTAAGGGGGTTAGATAGCCATGATGGAAGCCAAAAAAGCAAGCTTCAACAAATGAGATTCAATAGTTAGCTTTAAAAGGTGACCCCACCCATCCCCCATTAAATGAAAATGAAAATTATTGGTCGAATTAATGGCAGGAAAGGATATAGGTGAATGTACAAGTAGAGTTTAGGTCATCGCCAAGTAGGACACCAAATGATGTATGAAAACCTCCTTGTGGTAGCCCACTAGGGGATTGGTTTTCCATTTACCTTATACATTTATTGTTCATACCAGGCATACATACTCTGCTTCCTGCCTTTGATTCGAACATGTGCCTCCTCCATGGAGTACACAAGCCTTTACCATCACCAAATCCAATTGTACATTATGCCCACTCGGGCTATACATTGGACAGCAATCATTTCTGTAATAGATCTAAGTTTCCTGTAATATGGATGGAAACTTGTTCTAAAGCATGCTAAGTTGCATAAGGGTACTCTAAAACCTACCAACTTGCCAAGGTGGGAGTAAATTCAGTTTCCTGGGAGATGAATTGCATTCGTAGACCAATTTTCAATTTCCTCGAGGTAAAAAGATTCATATTTGATCATGCGGCTTCAATTCATCCACCTGAGAGAATAATAATTTGCATACAATTCATGATACAAAAGAACTTTGGATTGAATCTGTACATCAATTGTTATCCAAGGATGGCCTATGTAGGCAGTATAATGGGTGCTTGGTGCATTTTGCATAAGTATTAGCATCAAGTCACATAATTTATTATGTTGCTGAACAATAATATTTAATAATAGCTTTTAGTGATAACCCTTTGATTGTATTTATATGGACAAATCTGAAGTAATGAAATATAGATCCTTCCCAATCAATGGCTGCTATTTGTTTTTATACTGCTGTCAGTTATTTCTGTTACTTATTGCTGTAAATCTGTTATGTTCTGAAATATCCCGTACAATGTCAAAGAACGCAAATTAGGCCCGATGCATGTTGTCATTGGTGAACCCAAAGATGGAAGCATGAGAAAGTTACATGTTATGTTCCACGGGGACACATCTCCACCCCTTGGTCCCCCATCCCCGTCTCCATGCTATGTTTTTAGGATTTTGAGGATACATCTAGGTGTCAACTTTTCACATCCCCACATTTACCCGTCCCCTGAAAAAGGGGACCCATGGAGCATAGGTTCTAAGTCAGTATACATAGACAACAATTTTGAGTGTTAGACTAGTTATTCAGCCCCACATAACAATATGAAAAGAACCAAGCAGCATAAATTTAGGGAAGTGAGAAATGGAGGAAGTATCACACAGTTGATATCAATATCAGCCAAATTCCTGTTATGGAAACTGTTGTAGATACATTATCAGTACAACTCGGACAGCTTGAAGTGTCACAAGGAAGTCAGTTTGAAGGGTTAGAAGAGATCTTTGTTACTATGAAGGACTCGAGACTTAAGTATATACCCGAAAAAGAAATAAGACATCGCTTGGACTAGTTCATTATCCAGAAAAGTGGAAAGTAGTCGAGCTTAGTTTTAAAAAAATGGACTTAAAGCCATCCATGATTTCAAAAACATCAAAGTTTGGTGGTGAAAAGAATCTGGATCCAAACACACATTATTTGAACCGGGATGACTACGAGAAGAGAAATGATAAATGATGACAAGACCCACCTGGAATACTTCCCAGGAACACTGCAAGATTATGCTGCTTCCAAGGAACATGGCAAGATTATGCAATTAAGTGTTATGCTCAGCTAAAGACCGAAGAAAAAGATACACGGGCCAAAAGGAAGCCGGCATTTAATAATAATTCAGGAAGTGGCACATGAATACCCAGATATTGAATGAATTAACAAGTTTAAAACAGGGCAAAGATGAATAGATTAAAGATTATAATTGAAGAATCCCGAATTTGGTACAAATATTGGAAAATCCTTTGGGTGAGGATTTAAAACAACATATTTTGTACACGGATAATGTAAGGTATTCAAGGAAAGTTTGAGGATGGTACCAACCTCAAAGTTTCATGACACATATCGAAGAACATTAGACATGGAACGGCAAAAATATTTTGCATAAACAAAGTCAAGAAGAGGATGACATGGAACAGCAAAAATATTTGCCAAAAAAAGTCAAGAAGAAGATGACAAGTCTATCCTTGAAGAGAGGCTAAAACCTCTGTTTAGGAAACAAGGTAAAAAATTAAAAATGGAGAAAAGCGTAATATGGCGTTTAAAGTGTCATACTTTAGGGCACAAGGAGGACGAATTCATGGTAAAGCGTCATGTGATCTGCCATGTGAAGACATACGACATAAGTGAATGTCAGTATAATATGAAGAATAAAGCAGACTAGCAATGTATGATGTGCAGCAGTCACCCTCATGTGAAGGGCACCACAATCAAAGAAACCAAAGGTCATCAAGCAAAGCAGATCCAAGTGATCATGACAGTGATGACTGTCCTAAAGTTTAAACTGAAACCAACAAACATGGTTGAATAATAAGTAAATGACAAGATATATAAGGCAGCCAAAAAGAAAGAATGGGATATGAAATGAAATGGTTTTAATTACGTCCACGAGACCAAACGGTCTTCGGGACCACCAATTACACCGATCGCTCCAACCACTCAAAGACTCGTGGGCCCAACTATGTCCTTTAGAACGTTGTTCTTCATTTTGTTGAGTTGAGATAACATCTCCCCAGCGCTTTTATTTTGTTTTCTTCAAATAGCTCTGCCATGGAGCCAACTCGGAATGTTTCCCCATATTTGGCTTGAATGTCCACTTATTTTGGATAATCAAGAATGAAATGCTTCTCCATTTCGACTGCTCCTGTGGTACATAAAACACAAAACTGCTCATCCCACTGTTCCTTAGGTGACATCCATCTGCCTGTTTCACATCTGAGCCTATTGGAGCTAGTCCTTAGTTGAGTAATGAGGATCTTTTCCCTCTATTTAATTTCAGCCCCTATATGAGCTTTTTCGCAATGCTCATAAGTTGGGTTGAACTCTGTAATATGTTGATGCCGTTTCTTGCTTGTTTTATTCCTTCACAACATTGTAATGATGCAAGATGCAATCCGGACAGTCAAAGACATCAATGACCAGTAAAATAATATGGGATAAGTCGAAGAGGCCACACCACCACCACCAGGGCACGAAGAATGGGCAGATCAAGTATAAAATGAGAAGAGAAAACTAAAAGATAATGAAGCAAACACATCACAACAGCTAGAATCCCTAATTAATTAAACAATATTGTAAAATTGCCAATAAAATTGTTTATGAACTGTTTACCACAATTACCCCCAAGCAGACTGTAGCACAACCAAAAGTACCAGCAACAAAATACACACACACACACAGATATATATGTTGATTTTAGGAAAAGTATTTTTAAAATAGGAAACATGGTTCTTTCAAATGTATTGATTGATAAGCATCCGAGTAAACATATTTCCAGAGTGTTTCGAAGAACTTAGAAAAACCAGCATTAATTTCAACAGATTTCGAGTTGAAATTGGCAAATCAGGAAGGGATTGTTCCTGTGGGTATTTTATTGGATTAGAAAATTGTGATAGCTGGGAAGAAGCTCAGCATAATCTTTACAATTATGAGAATGAAAAGTGTGCTGCAACAATACAATGCCATATTAGGAAGATCATGGCCGGAACAAGGGAAATCCATAACTGGGAGCATAAAACTATTGCAGTGAAAAATGAAAGAGCCAGATTAACAATGGATGCACTAAGAGATAAAGTCACTGGAGGATAGCAGTCCAATTCCAGCAGAGGTTCTCATTCTGAGAATGAATATTAACCTGGCAAAGAACGTGTGTTACATTTAAATGAGTTCAGAAAATAAAAGTATACAGACTGAGGTGTGCTACATTGGCAAATGGGCAAGTATGAAATGATGAGACCTTCATACTTTGTTGAAGCTGAAAAATATCAGAAAACTTAAACAAAGAAAAGGAGATTTAAGGGTCTGATTGGTCCCAAAATGGAGAAAGATTCACCAGTGCATCAAAGAGATATGGTAGATTGAAATGATAACCCAACTTATTTCAGGGACTACAAAGCCAGTAACACTGAACTGAATATGCAACCTGCATATGAATTTCCAAAAGAACAAAATATTTAGTATTCAGAACCAGCAATACAAGAGGTGAAGACCTTGGGCACACGAGAAGAACCAAAGATGATTACAATGGCAACCAAACTGGATCGACAATTGGCAAGAGCAGCTATTAATATTTTTACCAAACACAAGGAAGAGATCCATATTGATCTCATACTGCAAGACTTATGTGAGACCCATATTGATCTCATACCAGGATCTATGCCAGTTCGAAGAAGACCAAATATCGTATGAACCTGAGGAATTCAACAGGGTACATGAGGAAATTGAAAGAATGTTGGAATCTGGAATAATCTTTAAGGTAGCAATAAGTGATTGGGGTTTCACCACTAATGATTGCATTTAATAAAAATACTGAACCGTTTAGGATATGTGGAGATTTTAGGCATTTAAATGTTGTATCAAAGAAAGACCCCTTCCTAATGCTGTTTACTGAAAAATATTTGGAGGAAGTAGCTGGAAGTGAGTGTTATTCATTTTTAGATGGATTTTTGGCATAAAACCAATCAGTCTTGTTTTAGAGGATAAATGGAAAGCAACCATTATATTGGAATTTGGGACATATGCATATTACAGAATGCCATTTGGGTTGTGCAATGCCCTGCTAACATTTCATCATACAATTTTTGTTTAAATTCAAAGAAATGTCTACGAAAGATCTAAAAGCATTTCTTGATGATTGATGCATCCAAGGTATGAAGTATGACCATTTGAGAGCATTACCTCAATGTATTTGTTTGTGTTGAGCAGCACGGCTGTCATTATGCCAGAAGAAATGTCAAACTTTTGCACGATATGGAAGGTTGATAGGTCATGTTATTTGTAAAGCAAGAATGAAAATAGACCCAAATATTTTCAATCAAAAATAGACCCAAATAAAATCAAAGTAAATAATGAGTTGCAAACCACTCTCCATAACAGAATTTCACGATGGCTACTGCTGCTACAAAAATTTACCTTTTCTATGGTAGCATAACAAGGAAAAGGAAAAGTGATTGCAAACATTTATCATGTAAACAAAATGATGAACCAACAGATGGAGTCAATGACGACTATCCAAATTCATGGCCTTTCCATATAGTTGTTCTACCAAATTGTATTAAGGCAATTGGCAAATACCTATCAACTATGAGCTTTGTGGCAGAAGTGCCAATGGAAAAAAAAATAAAAATTATTTAAAGTCTAGGTCTTTTCAACTGGTTCATGGACTATTGTACCACGTGGGAAAAGACCAAATATTTGAGGGGTGTCATGGAGGAACAGGTTGAACCCATACTAAAGAAGCACATGAAGGACAAGGGGATGAAAACATGAGCAGAGAAGCTACAAGAAGAATGATATTGTTAATAGGATTATGGAGACCAACAGTACATCGGGACTACATAAAATGGGTAACATCGTATGACGCTTGTCAAAGAACAGGCAGACATTCTTGTCTTGAAATATATTGTAAAATTAGGTATTAGCGTGATAAACACATAAAGAAGATGCAGTTTAAACCGAACATTCTAGTCTTGAAATACGTTGTACAATTAAGAAAGGACATAAGTTGAAAATATAATGGAAAGATCCTTACTAAATAATTGAAGTCTTCAACAATGGATTCATATAGCTAGCTGATTTACTCAGCACCCCAATCTGATTAACGCGTCATGATCAACGCTGAGACTGTACCACACCATAAGGGAAATTGGTGTAAATTGGATAGAGATAAAGCATATCGAGAAGCCTAACAAAATAGACTATCTGTCATTGCTTGTCAATCGATTAAAAGATTGCTGCTCATCAATCATAAACATTTGAAAATGGCACTGGCTAAAATTCAGTCAAAACTGCAAAAAGCATAGCAGTTCTACTCGGTGCCTGATGACTGCCAAGAAGACAACAAGCAGCAAATGAAGAAAGGCAGACCGGCAGCTGCTGCTCAGAAGAAGTCATTTCCACTCAGCCATCACAAGAAGTGCACAATTCGTTGCAGATACGCAATTAGAGGTGCTTATGAATAGATGCCATGTATCCAGAGACACACCAGCAATTGGAGGATAGAGGGACCTACCGATCAGGAATCCCAAACACTTTGTTGGAGCCTGGCAATCAGAGAGGATGAATGGTGCCCAGCTGTTGACCTGTGTTTAGTGGGCATGCCAAATGACTTAAAGGACGTATTAACGCACGAAAAGACCTCAGAAAAACAAAAATAAGCTAAGTGCAATTTCTAATTCATTCACAAGCCTACAACAACCATGGAAGGGGCTTCAGTGGTGCAAACAGGAGTTGCATAAGAGTCTGTAGTCCTATGGAAAGGCTTGAAGTGGGTCATTCGAGTCTGAAGTCCTGTGACTTGGATCCCTTCTCGCATTCTGAAAATTCCCAATCTTCTAAAAACCCTAGTTAAGTGTTTCGTTCCTCGTTGAAAATGCTTGTCATCATTCTTGAAGCCTTGATGGCAAGGGTTTTAAAAAATCACTTTATGTAATGGGACAAGAACTGTAAATATAAGTATGGTTTTCCTTCGTATAAACCTAGCAAGCCAATAAGACATCACCTCGTAAATTTTATCAAAACGATTAGGCAAGGCAGGCATCCATCCACCTTTAACTCCTTGGTAAATTGGATGTTGTCACAAATGCTATTCAAAAGAATTTGAAAAGCTTCCAGATTCTCCCTCCTATGTGACTAACATAAATTAGCATGATTATTAATTCGTGTGGGATTTTACTCGTGTGTGTTTAAGTAAATCTCAAGATGACCTCCATGAGTAGTCATTACCTTAATGACATTTTTATTCATGTATTTTTGGTAATAATTAGACAGCAAGGGGACCCACTTAGCACACAAGCACTGTAAGCAATTTGTTAGAAGGGGGGAGGAACAGTGAATGTAATCCAATGCATTTGGTTTCTCCCTCTAGCCTGTTTTCCCATTGGCAAAGCTTTTAGAGCATGTAATGCCTTATAAGTCACCAATGTGGGATTAACCCAATTACAACCCAATCGTGTACTTGAAATTAACGGGGATGTCCATTGGGTGGTGGGCCATATCATCCCGGGTGGGATTTGAGCCTGGGTCTCATACTTTCAAAGATAGCATTCCCCACTACACCGTCACCTCATAGACACTGAATTCCATTGTGTAATTTAGATGTTCATAGACAATAATGTAGTTTCTTTCTTTCTTTCCCTTTCTTTCTTTCTTTAAACTTACCAAGTATTATGAAAGATCAGCACCAAAAATCGGATGATTTTACCATTTTAAATGCATTGCTTAATTGACATAAGAACTTGGTAACAGAGGCGAACAATGCTCCAACAGCAGAAATCTAAGGTAAATTAAGGATTCTTCTGTATTTAGTATAAAGTATGTCTTTGCTGTTAATGAAAGAGCCAATGATTGGTTCTAAGCAATGACAGAAAAACGAATGTTTAAAGGGCATTTGTTTAGCTTAATACCATTAATGGCTATTATGTATAATATCTCCAACAAATGAAAAATGGGTTCAAGATTTAAGGAGTTGGCACATGACACTTGGCAACCAGTGACCATATATTCGGTTCCGAGAAGTCATGCTGCTCTCGTGCATGACAAAACACAACCCCTGATGCCATAGTCCAGTTGAAACTAGTCAGATGGGTCTTCAAGTCCCATCAGTATCAGGAGCTTAACTTAGCAGTTTCTTTAGAGAAATCCTATCTGATACAGGACTTATTGTCAATTTTGCAAATCTCTACTTGAATTTCATGGAGAAATGAAAAGAAATAAGGGATGGTAGATAGCCTTCTCCTAAAGTGTATCAAAACAATTAGACAATGATAAGATAAAATGGACTTCAAATGCATTTTTATCTCCTGTTTCTTATAGATAACAAAATCCTCCCAAGAAAAAGCTTTTAATGCAATATGTCTCTATTTCTTCCCTCCTTATTGAGATTATTGTGAAGGTTGAAAACCTGGAAACTTGACTTGATGTTTTCCACAAGTCAGAGTCAAATATTTCATCATTAGTTTGTGTTTCACCACCAAAACATCATCTAATACATTAAACATGAAATAGTAGTGTTTTTTTAATTGTTTTATAGGTTGCATTTCTGTTTCCAGGCTCCTAGAACACGTCAGGTTTAGAGTAAAGAAATGTTCCACAAAACATTATGAGATTGGGACACAAATAGACAACAAATTCCATTCAAAAGTGGAACTGTACAATCATAAAAGCAATTTTGTGTTCTTCCAAGACATGATTAATTACAGCATGAAGAAATAACAATGACCCTTCAACATTAATGTAACTAGATGATCTGGGGCCCAGGAGTACCTAGGGACAACACACTAAATTTTTGGGACTTGGATGTGTTATAAGCAGAAGCAAATTATAATGACAATTGCAGTACAAAGACATGTACAAAACTGAATAGTGAACAAATAGAGAACTGGATATTGTAACAATAAGCACGAGAAGAAAGAGCAGATAATAGAGATATATATTGCATTTATTATAGTTATCTTTGTACACGAGAAGAGTGCATAACATTACAACTTGGTGTAAAGAGCACAAGAAGAAAGAGCATATATTAAAAATATAGATTGCATTTATTATACTTATCTCTGTACAGTGGAAGAATACATAACATTACAACTTGGTATAAAGAGCTATGTGTTGTATATTGCCTTAAATGAATATCGAGATAGTTGTTAGGACCCCTTCATCCTAACTCTTTCTTTATAATTATTGTCTTTAATAAAAGCTACAGACGCATATGCTTTGTAAGTCATCCCTTGAACTAATTGTAATAACCCCACATGCATGGAAAGTCATAGTTAGCTAGGTTAGAATTAGCATAAATAAGAACCTAGACTAGTGGAAAAACATCCACGAATTATATTATATTGAGCTTGCTCAAAGGAGGCTCCCCCTCGAAGAGGCCAATGATATTGTATTGCAATTTTGCTCCCTTTTTTATGCAATATAGTCTTTTTCCATTCATTTCCAGTATTATTTATAGTATTTGCACTATTTTCTAATCTATTACAAGAAGGGTCATAACATTTGGTACTAGACATCTTTCCAGGGCCATTTTTCCATAGCAGTTTTAGTGGTTTAGGGTCCTCTACTTCTATCCACCATATGCTCTCACCTCGCCCAATCGAAATCTTGGTGATCATAAAGTGGTAATAGAGTAGCGGCACTAAGCTTCTTGCCCAATTTTTTTCTTCTATAACTAACAGAAAGTTGTTGTTTCAGACTAAGCGGTTATTAGTTATCCCTAATTCTATGGGATGAGGGGTTATGCCCCAATACACAAGCCATTAGACAACATTGTATGCGGACTTGTGCTTCCACATAACTTCGGGAATATAAAAAGATCCCCTAGTTGTTTTTTCAACCTAACCATAGGAAGCCTCCGATCATTTGTTTTTGTAGATGCACCGATAAGTGGTTAGCCTTGAGAAGTAACTTGCACCATATCTTCGAGACAGGATAGTGGGCTAAGAAATGGTTATCTGTCTTAGTTAGAGCTCTGAAATATTGAGCTGACACCATTTTACGAATGAGATTAGTATATTCACAAGCTCATAGACCAAACACACCCTGTAGTAACCTTCCCTATAACCCTGGCATTCCCACATTCAAATCCAACTTTGATTTCTTGGAAACATAGTAACAACCAATAGTTAGAAGAAGGATAGCATATTCTACTAGTAGACAAAAATACAGAAACTTCAACAGACAGCAAGATCAAGATGTTCCAGAATAATTACCTGAACTTGTTGCAGTAGCCTGTGGTTAGAAAAGCAACCAAAATAAAAAAAATTATCCAGAGGACGACTACACCGTTGTGATTTTCTCTTCAAGACAGTCATTTTAATAGGTATTTCAAATTTTCAAAAAAAAATCCATATAAAATTATTTTTCCGTCCTGAAAACATCTTTTTTTCACCCTTGTGAAAATTATACCGTTGCAATTGCCTCGTCGAGCCGATCATTTTAACATATAATTCAATCAGCCTTTTCTAGCACCCCTAGACCCCTCTAGTCAATGGATGTCACCCGTTTAAGAAGCCAAGTCATGGCCCAAAATATTGAGGAACTACGAGCTGAATTCCAATCTCAACTCGACTCCTAACTCACTGAGTTGAATGAACTACACGGTATCAATGCACAAAATACCATGCTTTCCAACAAACTCAATGGCGACAAACATTCTAAAGGCAATTTTTTTAATCTTGAACCATGTCGTGTGGCCCTAAATTGGACCTTCCAAAATTTGATGCTACAGAATACCGTACCAAACAATATTTCAACTTGCACAATACATTGGGGTTAGACAAGGTACCCATCACATCATTCCACTTAGAAAAGGAAGTTGTCCAATGGTATCAAAAGTTTCATACAAAACACACTTTAGATGATTTTGTCAAGATTTTGTCAATTCACTTTGGTCCTAACACCTATGATACTTTCACTAGAGCCCTGACCAAACAATCGCGAACCGAAACGATTCGTGAGTATCAAGTTGAATTTGAAAAGTTGGCCAACCAAACCGAAGGGTTAAATGATGACTTTTTCAAGAGTTGCTTCATCAGTGGGCTCAAAGATATAATTCATGCGAAGGTCAAGATGTTTAAATTGGAGAACATGATGGAAGCATTAGGATTGGCCAAGCTTGCAGAAGATAAGATCACCTCTCAACGTCGATCTTCTAAATTTGGTTCTTTCAAGTCATCTATAGCACCACAGCCAATCACAAACCCTCCAAAAATCATCCCCATTAAACACCTTACGAAGGCAGAAATGCGCGTTTGTTGCAAGAAAGAGCTATCTTACAACTATGATGAAAAATTCACCCAAAGACATAAGTGCATTAAACATAAGTTGTATTTGTTGGATGTTGAGTCACCACCAAATGCTAAAGAACGAGAAGATGTTCAAGATTTCCATGATGAAGAACCTAAAGTCGAAGAACCCAACACCACGGAGTCACAAGGGTAACCACTCAGACTATGAGTAAACAGTATTTTAAGAAACACCCCCTCACTATTGTCATTGACTTCGATAGCATATATAATTTCATTGATCCTCAATTGGCCAAACAATCTAACTATGTCATGCACCTCTATTCCAGCTTTGAAGTGATGATTTCCAATGGAGGAAAATTGTCGTGTAAAGGCAAATTTCGTAGCGTTTGTATTTTTGTGGGAGACCATACCCTAAAAGCAAACATGTTTTCCCTACCCTTGGGCGGATGTTATGTGGTTCTTGGAGCACAATGGTTGGGCAATCTAGGCCCTATCTTGTGGGACTTTTCAAAACTTTGGATGCAATCATTGGAAAACGGCCACAATACACACTAAAAGGTCTCTTACAGGATCCACCCGTGTCATTAGTTCCCACCGCATGGAGAAGCTTCTCAAAAAAGGCTCACATGGAATCATTGCTCAACTCTCTTATGTTCAACTCAACACATCTCCCGATTCCCACCTGCATGTTTATTTATAAAAATTTCTAGTCAAACATGCATCAATATTCGATAAACCAAAAGGTTTTCCGCCTATTCGATCAAAAAACCATTGGATTCCACTCCTTCCGAGTAGTGTACCCCAACATTCAACCATACCGCTATCGTTTTTTTCCAAAGAGCCAAAATTGAGAAGATGGTTCAAGAACTCCTTCAGGCATGATTCATCCATTCAAGCACAAGCCCATACACCTCCCCTTTTTACTAGTCTGCCAAAAAGATAGATCTTGGCAGCTCTGCATTGATGTTTGTGAGTTAAACAAGCTCACTATTAAAGATAAATTACCTATCCCAATAATAGATGAACTTCATGGTGCCCACTTCTCCAAATTAGATTTGTAGTCTAGTTATCATCAGATCCACCTCTGAGATGGAGATATTCCAAAAATTGCTTTCCATACACACAATGGCCACGTCCTTCGGGCTTACCAATGCCCCTTTCACCTTCCAAGGTTTGATAACAAAAAAATTCTTCCCTTTTTGCAGAAATTCATCCTAGTCTTCTTTGATGATCATCTCCAACACCTCAACACGGCTTTACAACTTCTTACAAACCACCAACTTTGTGCAAAAAGCACTAAATGTTCTTTTGGTTAGCAAGAGATGGAGTGCCTAGCCACATTGTCTCAACAACCAGCATTTAAGTCGACCCAATGAAAATTGAGGCCGTGAGAAATTGGCCTAAACTCAGGGCACTCAAAAGCCTTCGTAGACTTCTTGGCCTCACTAGGTATTACCACAAATTTGTCAAAGATTATGGGAAACTTGTTGCCCCATTGACTGCGATGCTCAAAAAAGACTACTTTTTGTGGTCCACCGCAATTGAACAAGCTTTTGGGATACTCAAGCAGGCTATGTGTACTACACCTATTTTGGCCATGCCAAATTTCTAAAAACACTTGTCTTTAAAAGTGATGCACGTGGCAACGGTCTAAATGTTGTCCTCATGCAAGACGGACGTCCCATCACCTTCACTATCAAAGCCCTCTGTGGGCACGAAATGTAGTAGTCAACATATAAGAAGGAAATGATGGCTATCCTCCATGTTGTTAGTAAGTGGCGACCATACCTAGTGGGTTGGCATTTTTGCATCAATATTGATCATCAAAGCCTCAAATACTTCTTGGAGCAATGGATCTCTTCCCCAATTCAACAAAAATGGGTTTCTAAATTAGTGGGGTATGATTATGGTATCACTTATAAGAAGGAAAAGAAAAATTTGGTCTTTGACGCGCTATCCCATCAGTATGAAGAACAAACAAATGTTTGTCATATCCATCCCCATTTCAGAATGGATGCATGACATCTAGTAACAATGGCAACAAGACACCCACACGCAGCAAATGATCTACCAATTGTCCATGGACCAAGCTTTCAGACCCAACTATACTTGGGATGGCAAATCCTTATGATCCAAAGGCCGCATTGTCTTGATTTATGAATCTAGATTCTGACACAATATTTTGCACGAGTTACATGCCCCACCTTTTGTAGTTCATTCAAGTTTTTTATAAAAATTATGAACACGTTTGCTATAGTTTCTTTTGGAAAGGCATCACGCAAGATATCAAGACATTTGTTGAGGGATGTGTACTATGCAACGCCACAAGGGAGAGACAGTATAAGTGCTTGACTTACTCCAACCCCTGCCTATTCCACAATGCATTTGGACATATATCTCCATGGATCTTATAGAAGGCTTACCCAAATCGGGTGGAAAGTCAGTTATTTTAATGGTGGTAGATCACCTCTCTAAATATGCTTGTTTTTGTGCCTTAGCCCATCCTTACACTAATTCTACCATCGCCAAACATTCTTTCATCAAATATTTCGCCTTCATGGAGTCCTAACTTCTATTTTATCTGGTCGCAACTCAACTTTCACAAGTCACTTATGGAAGAAATTCTTCAAGTGCACAGGTACGCAACTAAAAATGAGCACGAATTACCACCCACAAACAAATGGGCAAACTGAAATTGTCAATAAATGCCTGAAATGATATCTTCGTTGCTTTGCCTCTAATCAACAACATCAATGAGTCATATGGTTACACTTGTAGAATGGTGGTACAACACAACCTATCACACAGCGACCAAGATGACTCCTTACGAAGTTATCTATGGTCAGAAGCCACCATCGCTTCTTGCTTATCTTCTCAGTGGCTCTCATGCACCTGCCCTCAACACCCGAGATAATATTATTCGCCACCTCAAGGGCAATCTCCACATGGCACGAAATTGCATGAAGCAGGAAGCAGATCAGCATCATTCCAAACGCACCTTCCAACCTAGAGATATGGTTTTATTCTGACTACAACCTAATAAGTAGTTCTCTCTCAAGCTAAAGGGGCATCAAAAACTTGCTCCCAAATTTTATGGACCTTATAAGGTTCTTCAACAGATTGGTCCTATTGCATACAAGCTAGAATTTCCACACTCTTCGCGTATCCATCCAATTTTTCATGTCTCATGTTTGAAGACAGTTCTCGGCCATAATATCACAACTCGAACAGTACTTCTTGAGCTCAATGCAAAAGGCTCTCTCCTCCTTGAACCTACAACTATTTTGGAGAAGCACTCTTGTCAACTTCGCAATTGAATCATCATTGAGGTTCTAGTCCAATGGCATGGAATGCAGGCAGAAGACGTGACATGGGAACCCCTACTTTCACTCCAACAATAGTTTCCTTGTCTTCAAATTTGAGGGCAAAGCTTTAAAGGGGGCATGTTAGGACCCCTTCGTCCTAACTCTTTCTTTATAATTAGTCTTTAATAAAAGCAACGGACGCATATGCTTTGTAAGTCATCCCTTGAGCTAATTGTAATAATCCCACATGCATGGGAAGTGGTAGTTAGTTAGGATAGAATTAGTATAAATAAGAGCCTAGACTAGTGGAAAGACATCCACAAATTATATTATGTTGAGCTTGTTCAAAGGAGGTTGCCCCTCAAAGAGGCCATCGATATTGTAATGCAATTCTGCTCCCTTTTTTTATACAATATAGTCTTTTTCTGTTCATTTGCAGTACTATTTCTAGTATTTGCACTATTTCCCAATCTATTGCAGGGAGGGTCATGACAATGGTATGGTAGAATTTTGCAAGCACCAAGGGGGATGTCGATGGGTTCCCTATGCTCAAATGTTGAAATGCGCCTCAAGGTATGTGAGTGGACTCCTTGTACGCAAGCTGCATGTGTTAAGGCTACAATGCCAAGTTGTGTGCCAATACGACTCCTCAGGTGTGGGAATGACTATGGAATACCTCGACTCTATGATATGGTAAAAACTAAAATATAAGTGTATGCATAAAATATAAGTGTAGCACCTCGTAAGAAAAGGAGAACCAACTCGTAAGAGAAGGAGAACTAACTCAGCTTGAGAATCCAAAAATCCATAGAACAGGTCTCTCATCTAAAGATGATAAGTAACTATCATGATGTCGCAGATAATGATAAAACTACTGACAACACATAAGTAACTATAATGTATCATTGGGGACAGCATGTGTGGAGAAGCATTTGTATCGAGCTGCCATGTGAAGCACTAGAGGAAAACAAAGTGCACAACTGAACGAAAGGAAAGGCCTTCTCTAAGCCTACAACAATGAGAGAGAATTCCACGGGATCATTCTTTAGCCATCTCTTTTTAGGATATTTTGGTTTCAAAGTGTTACCAAAAGCATGGGTGCCATCTAAATTCTTTAAAAAAATGCCTAACATGAATATGAAAAACTATCAATATTGTATATGTCGCGGTTGCCCCGGCAAGAGTATTTCTACATTTTAAATCCACAAAGCAGTAAAAGTAATTAAAGGAAATCCAATGTATGCTTTGTGCATCCAACTCACAGCCTCAACATCATACGTTAAGTTGAAGCAAACTATAAATAAAAAACATGGCAAACAGATTAAATACAAGATGTAGTGATTAGTGAATAAAACATGAACATCAAATCAGGTGAAAGTACTCAAACATAAGAGCAGGTTAGAAATATAGAAGATCCTTAGTTGCAACCTTGAATCTACAGGGAGATGCTTAATACAATGCTCAAGTTCGTACAGTAAAGTATATCAACTAAGGTGGCAATTTATACACCCCGGTATATTAAGAAGGAGATCAGTGAATAAAACATGAATATCATCAAATAAGGCAAAAAAGTACTCGAACATAGGTGCAGATTACAAAAAAAGAAGATCCTAGTTGCAACCTTGAATCTATAGCCAGATGCTTAGTACAATGCTCAAATTCATACAGGAAAGCAAAGCAAACAAGGTGGCTCTTTATACACCCTGATATATTAAGAAGAATTTCAGTGAGCTCAATGATATATAGCATGAAATGGCAAACTGCCAAAAAGTATATTTCCAGGAATCTGGATGGAGTTTGAGTGCAAGGTTGCACTTGAATTAATGAAGCATAAATAAGTTTTTTTTGAAAACCGTAAAAGATGTCAATTTAACTAATCTCACATTACATATTTCCGTTCTCCAAATTAAATCGATTTTCATCCCTTGGATTCTATCAATTCTGAAAATTATTTAGACCTTTTATTATATTGTGATATTTCCTTGTTATTCACTAAATACACTTATAATATTTCTTTTCTCGAGAGATATAAGTCCGTGCCCTATAAATAATCTTAAAATGTTTTGACATATCACACAGTGAACTTCTCTCGGATACCCCATTTCAGGATAAGTCAGGCCATAACATGACGCAGCCAAACATTATGAAGATTTTAGTGCATACTGCAAGGGTTCCGGCAACAGTATCAACTGGTAGCAATGGAATATTAAAAAAAGCAGACCAAATCAGCTAAATTAAACTTCTATCTTCCTATCAATCTTTGTAAGGCAGGCTTTAGTCAGCAGACAAAAGAAACAGCTGGCACTAATCAGAAGAAGCGCTTCACATTGTTTATAATAAACTCACTTTGCGCAGATGTGTCAATTTCAGATCAGCAGTCAAAATTTCAAAACCCCGCATGTCATCTCACTAAAACAGAATAAGGATTATCCTTAGTAAGTGAGAGGATCATACCTTATCGCGCTCCAACTGTTCCTTCAAAGACACCAGAGGACCAGGCACATAACTGTCATTATCCCTCCCTTCGTCCTGTTCTTCATCCATGTCGCACAAAGATGCTTTGGAAAACTGCCTTGTAAGCATATTTTGCTGAAAAGATTCCGAAGAACCTGCAGCATCACCAGGTTCTGAAGCCCCATTCATCTTTGAGTTCTACCGACAGATATTATTCCGCTTTCTCTATCTTTCTTCGGAAAAACCAACGGTTCACCTCACTTCGCTTATTGAATACCACCTTCCAACCCCCCGCTTCAAACTGCAGCAGATGAAGTAAAATATCTACTTTTCTACGAAGATTCAAAGCGAAATGCTTCAAAGTCTTTGTTTTACTAGTTTTCTAGTTTAAACCACACGAAATTATGCAGCTTTCAGTTCTATAAATTTAAAGGAAAACCTACGTATTTTGTTGGAAGTCTTTTCAACACAGATTTGAAAGAAAATATACTTAAACACATAAATTTGTAGCAAAACCTAATCTATTTCAATTCTGAAATCTTCAAATACAAGCCTATCCTTTTTGTCTCTGACGTCTTTTTTCGATTGAAAAATTTAATATAATTTTGAAAAATATCTCTTTTATTTATATGAAATTCTCGAAATATATAAATTGAAACAAAAATGTACGTGTTTTTTAAGTTTCCAAAATTATAAATTAGAAAAATAAATCTTTGACCATATTTGTCAGCAAAACATTCTTTATGAAAATGATACCTGAGAAAACTCGAAGTATAACTTACAGGATAAAGTCTTAAACAAAAACTGTGAAGATTTGAACCGAATCTGATGCTTCAAATTTCAGGTGAACAGAATTTTAAAATCTCATCCGTTACAAATACAAAGGCAATCAGGGTGGGGGGGTTTAGATCACAGACCACAGAGCGTTTAAAGAGCGTTGAGGCGCAAAAAAAAGATAGCGTCAAATGACGGGAAACGCGGTTTTGCTTTGTGGAAATTATGGACCGCGTGTTATGGGACGGGAAATGTACCCGCCGTCCTTTCACATCATTGGGCGTTCAAAGTTTATCTGGGTTTTGTGTCAGCGTGCCCATAAATATTTATTAAAGTTAGAAAACTAATAAACCTTCAACAAGAAAACGTTTATTTCAAAGCTATTTTAGGTGATCTACTGTTTTTAATGTTCATTTTTTTTTTTCAAAAAAAAGGAGTTTAAACTTTATTGGTTCTTAAAACAACCAAATTTTGTAATTAGATCATTGTAATATTGTTAAAATGGATAGTAATTAAATTATTGTTATGAATATTTAATTAGGTTAATGTGTATTAAAAAATAATTAAACGTGATTATTTAATTTCAAACTCAAAAAAATGAGGTGATATGTAAAGTTTAAAGGTGTATTTTGAATATTGTGAGATTTAGTAGATAGTCATTGGGATTTAATGGTGACTATGAGCATTCACGTGTGATATAGACTTTATTCAAAAAATTCATGCCAAATATAGGACTTTGTCTAAAGTGTTTGTACTCTCCGAGCAATGTAAAGCGTACAACCGCTCTTGACGAAGTGACGGAAAGACTTAAAAAAATCGATGACTATGTTCTCCTAATTTCAATCTTCAAAAACCTTGCACAAATTCCTACACTTTCACTCGATCACCTGCTAAACAAAAACTCTCGTTGCCCCAATTGGGTAACAATACCAAAAAACCATGAGGAAAACAAAAAAATAAGTTTTAGGCCCTGGGTAAACTAAAGAATAGTGGAACTTATAATGTTCATTTCCTAGTTGCAAAATCTCGATGGCTACAATTCAGCTCCCTGTGCAAACTATTGCATCACTAGATAACGAGTATGCCTAAGTATGATCCTTATAGAGAGATTCCCCTCAAAGTCCCCATCCATTTAACCCCTTTGTGGTTATTAGGCCACAACTTTTTGGGAAAATCGATAGCCTAACTATGTGTGACTATTTATAACCTTGTAAAGCCATGTTTGGGTTTCCAACATCTATAAATGACTTTTTTGGCCAAATCACACCCTATACTTACTTATATATGCGTCCCTTTGGCCTCCATCACTTGCGATTGGTCATTTGTCACTCATTGTTATCAGATTCATAGTTGTTTAATCATTCGATGTGTGTACTTTGTTCTAACCTGTGTTGTGATTACCATAGTGATTGTGTTTTTTATTGCTTATCCACAAATCCTTTGTGTTGCCCCTTGTGACACCATTGGAGTTATTCTTCATATATGCAGCCATCATTCTCCCCTGTGTTACTATCCCTCTCTCTTTGGGTCATCTTGTACACTGAATTGGAAAGGCTACCTTTAGGAACCACTAGACATATGTTTTAGATCATGGATCCTTTTCTTTCCCTTTCTCAGCCAAGAGTACTCATAATCGGGTTGGAACAACCTCTGCATATTATTATTGGAGTTTGGTATGAGGGTACCTTGATTGCAAGGTGAAATTTGCTTTATTTTATATGTCGTTAGGCTAATTGATTTACATATTTACAGCATTTTCCTTTATAAATCACACTTCCCTTCAACATTGATTTTTAGTTATCGTTCTTATAATACTTTGCTAGTTTTGTTTTCAATTGCTAAAGTAGATTATTGATTTTTGTTTATGGGACAATTTTCATTTATTGCCTTTAGTAAATGCAAACTAGCAAACTGCATAGTTCCTTTAGGCCTATATTGAACCTTGTAGGTGTTAAAAGTGTTTGGTTTTCATCCCTCTTCCAAGCCTTTAGTGTGTATTTGGATTTTTCCATCTACATTTTATCATGCTCAATGGGACTCCACAAGTTACAT
Source organism: Torreya grandis (assembly GCA_037957365.1). Lineage (NCBI taxonomy): Eukaryota > Viridiplantae > Streptophyta > Pinopsida > Cupressales > Taxaceae > Torreya > Torreya grandis. Next base: position 2,263,186 of record JARHVA010001864.1, on the reverse strand, counting down.
TCCTATCTTTCACTATGTTTTTTCTAATTTTAGGATTTTTGTTTTTGTTTTCCCTTAGGTTGTGGCTTCTTTTGAAAACTCGTGACTTTTGTAATATTTAGGTTGTGGCATTCCTTTAAAACCTATGATGGGGTTGCAAGCCCTCCTTCTTGGCTTGTGTTGAGCTCTATTTTTTTACTTTTACTCTATTTTTGGTCTTTGTTGGCCCTACCTATAGATTTATCTACAGTTGGTCTCCCTCATGGCACTCCACTTGTTCTTTTGTCTTGGTTTCAATGTCTCACCTCCCTCATTTGAGACATTATTCTCATCAGCTTTGGGGTAAATCTCCAAAGATCACTCGAGAACAAATGTTTATTGCCTTATAATAGTAATGGGTTACTAGAGTACGGGATGAAACCTCTACTTAGCAACGCCAATCCCACATGCACACTAGTCTACTTTCTTTCACTCTAGTGTAGGAATGGCATCTATTTAACCAAAGGAGACCTCACTCTCATTTTTAACCATTTGACCTTACACCTACCAAACTAGATGAGTTCATGCGACTTGAGATTGTTCCTTCCACTCTACTTTCTCAAAAGATCAACCCTTCATGTATATGAATGTAGAATAATTACATGTGATTGTGGATGTTTGACATAAGCTACACGTGACCCTGAGTGGGATTCTAGCAATGGATCCAACATCCACACACGATCAGGTACCTTTACTTCACATGATTCTCAAAAGATCCATGTTTTTCCTTCATCATGTAAGGACCCTTTGTAATCTTAGAGAATAACTTCGCACCAAGATCCTCTAGTAGATCACCAACACTTGTTAATAGATCTTGACTCTCATTGAGCTATCCTGACCCTTCTACTAGTTCTTCTCAACTTTATGCTAGTGATGTTGATTTTTACCACCACTTATGGCATAGAGATCCTTATGATATTTACCATGAATATCAACATCCTTATGAGGAATCATATATGCCTCCTAGGTTAACTTCATCAAACCAATATTATAAGGATCCTCTTTGGTGTATAGTCTATTAAGTTCACTCACCTAGTCATCCTCCTCAAGATGTTTATTTTGACCAACCTCCCCCTAAGGACCCACCTCCTATGTTTTACCATTAGGCCAATGGGTATGCAAATCCCTACTATAATGGGTTGTATGAATACACCATCAAGGAGAGTTGAAGATATGACACTCATATGGGTGGTCGTTGTCTCCTAACCATTAGTCATTTTTACAAATATTCTCATGAAAACCCTTTGGCTCCCTATGTGTGAGCAATTCCCCTACCTACTCCTCTACCTAAACTCCATAAGTTTGATGACACTCGAGACATTAGTCCTTTAGAGCATATAATTGTCTTCATGATTGCATGTTTGGATTAGGAACATGATGATGAGACAATGATCAAACTCTTCACTTGCATGCTTCAATTTTAAACCCTTGCTTGGTTTCAGAATTTGCCACTAGATTCTCTCTTTATATTTTAGCTTCTCTTAAAAAAATTTGTTTAGTTCTTTGATAGCTCAAGAGCTTTTAATCTTAATAACTAGTCTCTTATCTCCATGACACAAGCTAGACGTGAGTCAAACTTTAACTTTTTTCATTGATGGTATTTTTCATCTACTCTTATAGAACAGTGTTCAATGATGACCAACTCCTTGATATGCTCACCCAAGCATTGAGGCACAAGGTTCACCTCAAGGTTCTTAAGCATGAACCTAACTCTTATGATGAGGTTATTATTGGGTGTCTAAATATTGATGTCTTTGAGGTTAGGACCAATCTACGACCTCCTCCTAACTAGAAGGCATCCTCCCATTACAATTGCAATCAAAGCATGACTTGTGATGGCATCCAGGATGTTCCCTCATAGAATAATGACCAAAAGGATGCATGAGACATCAATGCCCTAAATAAGAAGGATTTTGAAAAGGGAAAGATAAGAAGAAGTTAGAGCATACCTACAATGTTTCAAAGTATTGTAAGCATCATAGGATGAAAGTACATTTTGATAAGGATTGTTTCACTAAGAAGTTTGGTAACATGCATAAGACTTATCCTACTAAAAACTCTCCCCTTGCTGATCCTAACCCCAAGCTAAAAGTTTTCAAGGATCCTCTCTCTGATTAAGAAAGGGAGAAGAAAAATAAAAAGAAAAAGAAAGGTAAGGGAAAGTCTCAACATTCACCTTCTAAAGATTCTCATTCTTCCTCTTCCTCGGGTGATTGCTCTTTGAATTCTTATGAGGATAAAATCATGTGCCACAGGGGAATATTTGTTTCTACCATCAACAATATTGATAAACCTAGATATAATACTTTTTCAACATGTGTTTGAATCATGTTATAGACCTTATTATAGACTCCAGAGGTATTGGGCCTTCAAGAATTTAACATCAAAGTTAGGTTTGATTTTAGTGGAATATCCCACCCTGGGCAAGGCTTCAACCGTATTCTATCATAAAGTATCTCTAGTATATTTCCTCTAGTATCTCCTAGTGGGACCATCTTAGCTAATGATGTTGATGGTCATGTTCTGTGAAAATAGTTAAACTCTCTACGACATTGGAGTCACTAGAATCCAAGACCCCCATGTGAGGAGACATCCTAAAGGCATTATATTCAACGATCAAAACTCCTCCAAAATTGATAGTATTCCCACTATCACATGCACTTTAATTAATGATATGTTGGATAATTAACCTTAATTTGAGTTATTCCTATAGGTATACAGGCTTGTCCTAAGTCTTATGTGTGTGTGTGCATTTATTGTATTTATAAATACACTTTATTTTAGTATTTTGAGGTGTCACTCACCTCTCTAATCCATGTGTTGAATTTAGAGTTACTTGCATGTAACTCCTCTTCTCCACATGGCACATACATCCTTCCCATTTATAAGAGGATTAGAGACACATGACATACATGTTGAAGCTTACACTTGTAACTTTTTATTTCATCTAACTCTATTTATTGAGCTCTTCTCTTTCTCATTCTTCATGTTCTATAACTTTAGTCTTTTTCTTGCATCCTTGTGATGCTCTTTGGTCTAAAGTCACTCTCTCTCTTTCTTATAGTGTATTTATGCTATTGTGCTTGGAGTGATTCTTGTTGCAAAGCTTTTATTAGATTATAGAGTTTTTCTCCGTATGACAGTTTCTCTACTTGTCACATTTGTCCCAATTTTGTAGTTTGTGTTCATTTCAAAGTAACATTGTTCCTTAATTTTTATTGTTTATTCAATGTTTAATTCAATTCTTGGTAAATATTCTAATATGGTATCAGAGCTATGGTCTTTTTAACATTGATCTTGAGTATTGTGTAGAGTTTTTTGGAGGAATCTTAGATTTTTTCCATATTCATCTCTTTTTGTGCTTTGAATTTTAATCATATTTTAACTACATTTGAATGCATAAGTTATTTTTAAGTAAGAGTACCATATAATTCTAAATCTCAACTTTGTTTTAGTTTCAATTATTTTTGCCTCCTAACCTTTTTTGTTTATAGGATTCTCAAGGAGTTTTTTAAAGTTTTTTTTGAATTTTTAGAACCATTTTTACCCAAAAATTTTGTCTAAAACATGGGTTTTATCTTTTTTATTGACAACTTTAATCTCTAAAATATTTTTAGATTTGGTTATTCTACCTTCTATTAATATGTTTTTAAAAATCTATGAAAAATCATCAAAAATATCTCTGCTAGTTTTTTAAAAACGTGGGTTAAAAAAATAATAATAATAAAAAAGCCTTTTTTTTAGTTTTTAATATAATAAGCTTTTCTTATTATAATAATTTAAGTTTGTAATCTTTTTGACTCGTTATTTTTTTTAATAAAATTTGCTTAAAAAAATTTAAAGCATAATTTTGTTTTTTAAATTTATAATTTTAACTTTAGGCTTATTTGATTATTATATCAAATTAAAAATAATTCACACATAAGATTTTAAAACCAAAAAAAATTACAAAATATTTTCTTTCCCATAAAGAATTTTTTTGTCTTTCCTTTCTAACATAAAAGATTATGTTTTAATGAGAAGTCTTTTTTTATCAGTTTAGCATTTTATAAAGCTTTTGGTGCTTTATCATTATGTCTATATTGCTTTATATGCTTTTAAAAAAAATTAAAAATCTAATTTCAATTCATAAATCATTCAACAAACTTAGTTTTTTTATATATAATACTATATTTTTAGTATTTTAATGTTTTGATGTGGACTTACATTTAATTGATTTAGATTTTGAGACAAGTATATTTAAATCTTCTTTTTTGTGAGATGAATATTTTTAAATATTTTTTTATCATTCAATATTGTTAACAATGGATTTTTTTTCAAACATAACTAACTTTATTTATTGTGCTCTTACAATCTTTCAATTGACCATTTTATTCATTTTCAAACAAACTATTTTCTTTCAAAATAAAAAATATATTACACTAAAGAAACAATTTGTATGTCAAAATAATATTTTAAATACTTTACAAGTCTCTTTTATTAAGCAAAAACAAACCATGCAATCTTCCTTGGATGCTTTAAATGACAAATTCACGTCTTTTGCACATGTTATTGGGTCTATTGATGGAAATTATTGTGCTTCTCAAAGGAACCCTTCATCCTTTTTATATTTTTTTCGACAAGGCCCTCACAATTATGGTGGTGTGAGGTGCCTCGTGTCACAACCCATTTTGTATAGTGATTAAAAATAAATTGATTTAAATAAATAAATTGTTAGCTTAGAAGAGTGTGCAAGGATATTAAACTAAGTAAAAATATAATAATTGGTCAAAATAAGCACATGAAAAAGATCTGCACTAAATACAATAAAAATAATAAACAAATACCTATATGTGCACCTAAGGGGGATATAAAATGAAAGTGTCTAGAACAATTGATAATTAACAGGGGGTTTATAGGTACATACTTAATTTTTGACTCACTTGAACTCTAACAGATGTTAGAAACGCATAAAAGAAGGCCCAACATAGTGTATAAGATAAACTTGAAAGATGGCAATGATCTAATGAAATGACTAGGATTACACTATTCCAATAGAGGTTGACCAATATAAGATTGATATGATAGTGACAGTCTATCCCAAAAGTGGCGTTCTTGATCTGACAATGGTCATGTTAATTAAATAGGTTTAAAACTCATTGAATCCATATATCGACACCTACTGGACATAAACCTCTCAAAAAACTAAAAAATGTGAGTGAAACTACAATAATGTGTCCTCCTTTGTTCAATCCCTAATCCAAGCCATGAAGACTTGCAAAAACATATATAATATTGGGTTGGTTTTTAGGGGCTTGCCTTGTTTATACTCCTACTTTTTGATAGTTTAGTAATATGTACTCATGAATGTCAGCATATCCACGTATATGATAGTCCCATCACCCATCCTTATGATATGAGATGTATAATGTAACTAGGGTGATTCTATATTCTCTTTCACTAAGCTCCTATCTTGGTATAAATATGTAACAATAATTATTCAATGCAGTAAAAGAAAATCTATAGATGTGATATCCAGTTTTATTGCTTATGCTTATGATGTGTTTTTGTGATGAGATCACCAATGAAAGTTTATTAAGGTGCTTCTGTATTTATGGACTTGTTAAAAAAAATTAGGACCTTATTTACACTCAAGTCAACATTATGGAAGTAGAAAAGTTGGCAATCAAGGCACAAGGAAATATGGTGAAATGGGAAAAAGGGCCCATAACTAACATGACTAGGATTAGAATGAGTTGATAGTGATTAGAACACTATCAGATTATCCTAATATGGTCGAGTTGATAAAATCCTAGGAAAAAAATGCTAGTTAGTTTGCAAGAGTGTTTGTAACTATACTGAGGTAAACAAATGGAACATCTAAAGTTGTTCATGAGTGAATGATGATAATGAAAGTCTATACGGGTTCCAATATAAAGGAAAATACGTCAATAAGAGCCCAATTTCAACCAATGGTCCATATGTAGAAAAATAAGATAACAACACTGCAATTACAAGTTTTGTACCGAAATTAGGTGTATAGATAATTATTTAATTTTGTGTGTGTGTGTGTGTGTGTGTGTGTGTGTGTGTGTGTGTGTACATTAAATTAAATCAAACCAATGTTAAGACTTTTTTTTTAAATCACCTCGTCACTCGTAAGTTATGCATGAAGTTAGTTGTGAATATGAAGTGATCTGAAAGTTAAAAAGAGGAGAGAGGTTACCTTGTATCAGAGTCAAGCACACCTTGCAAAATAGAAAAACCTTGTCTACTTTTTATTTGTATGAATGTCTTGATTTCCACTAAAGGTCCGTGAATGACCATCAATTCTCTAAACAAACTTGAATGTTGGCAAGTAGATAAATGCTTGAAAATATCAATAATAATGCAACCAATGAAATAATTGAAAAAATATTCATCTCTAAAAAATATTAAACTATCATAGGTCTTATTGAACCTACAGTGTGGAAAAATCACTTAAATATGGATCCAATTGACCCTGTCAAGTGAAAAAATCTACTTCCCAGTTGAAGAAGTAAATATTTGGTACCGCTTTATAACCTCTTGAAATCTTGTAACCACTTGAAATAATGTAACTGAAGATAAAATAAGTCGACTATATTCCTCCATTTTGAGGTGAGGGATGTTCATGTATATCACTTATCTCAAAATAAAATGATAATGGACATCATGTGTAACATTGATAAAATAAAAAATTGTAATAATATTGAAAGCATATTTATAATGCATGTATTGAATCCTAGGATGTTGTCATCATCAAATATCATTGTTAACCAAATAATAGTATGTTAAAACATAAGAAATGTAATAAAGTGAATGGAAAGGGAGAGGCAAGCGATATGCCCCAATGAAATAAAAAAGGAGAGGTGAGTGATATGCCCTAATGTAATCAGAGAAGAGAAACAACTAATATGCTCTAATGTAACAATATGCCTCGATAAGAATAAGATATAAAAATGAAGCACAATAATAGTATGCCCCATATATCATGGCACCAAACATATAATATTACATAAGGATAATCAAGAGATGCAAACATGCACAATCATGTAACCACATATAGCAAGTGAAGCCAATAAGCAAAAGAAAACGATAAAAAAAAAGTAATCCATCTCACACAAATGATAAAGTATATAATTAGAGGATCATTTATAGAGAAGATAAGAAGTACATACCAATAAACATGCATAAACACACTCAATCCAATAAATTATAGGGAAAATAAGAAAACACACAATATAGCAAGCATGTGAAACAACATAAATTATTCACTTAACAAATCACACAAGATATATGCTAGAGCAAGATATGTATAATAAAATATAAAATGAAATATGATGATGGAAAAATAGGAAAGATGTAATCTAAAACATACTTTAAAAATGCCCCCCATGTAGCCAAGCCCCCAATATATGTATTCCCACAGTGTAGGTGTGATGTAGCCGCTACGAATTTGTAGGTCCATAACCATATGTAAACCTATATATCCTACAAATAACTCATTGATACCATCAAAAATATGTACCTAAATAATGTATATAAAAAACCTTTGACAATAGGTAGATAATCGTTGTATGTAACAATGTAATAGACAAAGACTAAAAAAATGTTTATTAGTGTTAATCATTTTAAAAGTAAAATAACTAAGCAAGAAAATAAGCCAAGAGCAAAACACAAGGAGAAGAAGCAAGAAGATGGAGTTCAATTAGCCAAGATACAATCCAAGGAGTGAAATCAAGAAAATTAATAAGAGGAGGATCTATACTCGCCTACAAATTCCCTTGTAACTAAGTGAGCACTGAGGCAAAAGGCCTTGATATATACATGTTGTAAGGATCATGGATTCTACGAAAGTTTTTGGTATTGGAGACAACAATCAAAAGCAAAGGCTAAAGAAACAATGAAACCACCATAAACCAAGGGGCTAGAAGAATGACATAATAAGCTAAGACATGAAAGAATAAGATAACTTTAAAATTCAAACAAGCAAGATGTTATAAGTGGAAATATTGATAAGTAACAAACAATTCAAGAGAGAATAGTAGTGAAAGGCTATAAGGAAGCAAGATGAACCCCAAAATTCATTAAAAATACAAGAGAAAAAATAAGCATTGGAGATACAGAAAAATATAAGAGAACAAAATGTAAGCTTTGTAAAATAGATTATTCTGTTGAAGTGCATGAGATTATCAAGCAATGTTGACCAATAATACCATCTATGTAATCATTTATCTAACCATATTTTGCATAAAGAGATGTCCTCTTATCTTTGTGATAAAAGTTCACAAATCCCTAAGACCATAAATCCAAGGAGTCAAATGCATCTCCCTCATAAGTGTTATCATCAATATAATCATGACCCACATGGTGACTAGAATCACTAGCATTAGTAATGTAATCATTGTTGTTGTGAATATTTGTGATGATTGATTTATCCTCTTGTAAAGAAGCACTTTTCTTAGTTTGAATGGTACTTTGTATGGTTGAACCATTGAAAAATGATTTATATTTAATAGCGTAAGAGGGTGTGATAACATTACCTTAATGCATGTATGAGTAGATACTCGAACTCTAGTTGTTGTCACTCGAGGTTATTTGATATTTTGTTTTTATAATCCTTTAAGTATACTTCGTGTTGATTTTGTATCAGTGACTCGTAAGGAGTGCTTTGAATAACAATGATTTTTTATCATGTAGTTTTTTTAATAATTGATGTGATGTGGATGGGATCACTTTCATTTGATTAAGCCATTGGTGTCCAAGCAATACATCATATATCCCATTATTTGCTGATATATGAAACCACACTAAAATAGTTTTAGGACATAGACTAATATGGAATGTGGTGCCCCTAAGAGGTGTCTGAGTAAGACTATCATATCCTTTAATAACAATGGTTTTACTATCTAATTCCTTATGAGTATATATATGAATAGTGATAAATTTCATTGTACACATATTTAGACTTGAACCATTATCAACCATAGTGCCTTTGGCTAAATTTGAATTTGATTCTATGAAATCCCATATGACTAGTGGTCTTTTTTAGAATCTCATGGTCATATAAAGTAATAGAGGGAATATATTTACGTCCATATGTGACCATGCCTATAAAACCATCTAATATATGAGTATCTAAAATAAGTAGATGGATAGGTCTATGAGCAATGATGTAGAAGGTTAATTTATGCAATATGTTTCTTTTTTAGGTTCATAAGCTTCCACAATTGATTCTACTTCTATGGCACCAAAAATTTCTCCTTATCAAGAGGTTGGGTACACACATGAGCATCCTATTGATGAGATCATTGGTTGGAAACATTCTAGCATTCCATCCTACTCTCGTAAGCTCTGGGCCAAGCACCTTGATTAGATAACATTCCCAGTACCTACTTGTACATATATTCTTTATTAATAAATTTTTATTGCTTATTCTTTTACAGCCAATCCAACTTATTCTAGCCCTTGGCTTTATCTTTTCATTTCAGGGCTCTTGCTTTTTTGTTTGCTTCAAACACATTTAAACAACCCATCTTATGTATGTATGTAGTTGAGAATCATATTATTACACATGAGCATGTATTTTTGGCAAAGAAAAGCAAGATTTCTAATCTTACATACAGGTTATTTAGAAAGCTCCTACACAAGTACATGTTGTTACATCATCTCTTTTTATATACGAGGATACAAGTTTGGATAGGTATATGAGTAATGATGCATAAGGTTACTTTACATGATATGTTTCTTTTTTAAATTCAAAAGCTTCCATAATTGGTTTTACTTCTGTGGCACCAAAAATTTCTCCTTATCAAGAGGTTGGGTACACATATGAGCATATTATTGATGATTCCATTGGTTGGAAACATTATAGCATTCCCTTGCACTCTCCTAGTTGGGACAAGGACCTTCATTAGATTACTTTCCTAGTACCTAGTTGTATATAGCTTCTTTCTTACTAAATTTTTATTGCTTATTCTTCTACACCCAATCATTTGAAAAACCCAAAGCAACCCATATTACTACACTTTCAATATGTGTGTGTGTACACACACACACACACACAAAACATTGAAAATCATTTGCTTATTATTGCACATTTATACATGCTCTAAGCTCTCATATGTACTTTCATGCTTACATCTATCTACTTTTACATGATTTTCCATGACCATGCTTGGCATGTTTACAAAACTAGATTTACATTGGGGGCATCTCACATGCCTTCCTCCTTGACATCTTTGCTTCAATGCCTTGATAAAGGTTATTTGAATCTCCCCCACCTTCTTCTACTTTTACAACATGTTATTTATATTACTTTGTCAAATTTTAATTATGTATGATTCTCTTTTTCAAATATGCAAAAAAATGAAAACATTCATATATGCTAAAATCACCCAAAAAATATATATATTTGCAAAACATAAAAATACAGGACCTGTAGGCATCTAATCATATTATTGGATGTGTCTTTACTTATGTCATATATCTTTCTATTTCAATGCATATCATATTTTCAATACATAATGCTTATTACAAGGTATTTAAATGTGCAACAGGACAAACTTCATAGTGCAAATCAGTCTTCATACACAATAAAAACTTTTGTGGTCATATATTTTTATATATAATCAATCTAGATAAAGTCACAATAGGAATACAACAATGTGTTGCACACCTATCCCCTACTGCACACATGTCCTTGTGCATCCTCACTCTCCAACTACAACACACAATCATAAGAACTTATTACACAAATTTTGCATGCAGAACATAATTCACATTCAAATATCAGTCAATTTTCAAGCAAAGGAATGATTTTAAGTGGCTTCGATGTTGGTCAAGCCTTTCATCCAACAACCTTGCTTAGTTGGGGGCATCACATTATTCTATACAAATACCTTACAGGTTGTATCTATCCACAACTTATTTTCATTATTGAGCTATAAACAAAAATATATGCTTTAATATTTTATTCTGTCTTCACACATGCCTTGATGAACATGCTACTTACTAAACTAAAACATAAATACATATACTTAACTTATTATAACTTTATTTGATGTATGATATTATCATATGCTTATTTCAATTTCATAGCATCATTAAAACTTGTTTGCTTACTGTGCGTGGCCCTTGGCCTTATGTATGTTCAACATAAACCTTGATTGTATGGCAAAATCATGCCTTGTATGTGTGGCCTTTGGGATTATATGTTTTTGAAACATTTTCATGTCCCTTGTATTTAGCCTTTGGGCTTCATGTGTGACATATATGGAAAAAATTTACACTCTTTGCGACATCTTGCATGTCCCTTGTATGCGGCCTATAGGCCTTCGTGCATGACAATTGCATGACTATGCTTACATGATTCCTATTTGGATACTATGGTGCCATGATTCTTATCATGCACTAATATGTATATACTTGTCTATCAATGGTGCCATGATACACATCATGTACATATTAACTATGCACTTCAATTCTTCAACTTTTTAATATTCTATGTTTACAATACATATGCAACAATCACAAATTTTTGCATGCTTCATTCATTATCACAAAGTTATATAAAAATTACATGATGCAAAGTAAATATTTATTTTTTTTCAAGTACTTCAATGTTACATCTATAAGCTTTCAATACAAATTAAATATATGTAAATATTATTACATGCTTATCTATCTTTCAACAAATGCTCTCACTTTTTATTTTGAGACAAGTGATTTGTAGGAAATCTCCCTCATCTCAAAATGGGGGCATCACAATGGGATTTTAAAAAAAATACACTTTCAAATATGACTATTTACAATGTGTAAAAACCAGAATTTCTAGATAATGAATGCATTCAATTTGCTTATGCAATCCAGTCATTCAACTACTTGAGTATAAACACACTTGTGCAAAGACAATTATAAGGCTTCAAATAATTTTCAAAATATAATATTTGGCACTCTATATATTACAAGGGGCATGATATGCATTCATGACCAAGCTACTACTCTGTAAAAATTAGATTTTTTCTTTTTCAAAAAATTACAGTTCAAATCTAGATCTGTCTGTAATAGTGTGATTCATCTTTTGAAATTTAACCACATTGAGATTAGTGACACTCCACATCTTGGTTTAACTTTAATGATCAATGTATTGGTTCCCACCTCTTCTCTTTCAGTTCAATAAGTGGGCTACACGAGAGCTTAGTGACGCTCAGTCTTTTTGTTACACTTTAGTGAACCAATTTGTTGGTTCCATCTCTTTTCACATTATAAATTACTTTACGAGGGTTAGTGCATATATATTTCTATCTCAAGCATCTACATTGATTCCTCAAATCTAGACTCGATCACTCTCAATTCAACACTTCTCCACGTGCCTCAATAAGGGGGAATACACATCTCTATGATAAAGTCAAAGTGTATATACACACTCAAGTATTATATTTTCTTTACTATAGTATTTTATGCATCAATTAAATAAAGGGGGATGGGGGTTAAATTTAAACACTTAAATTTAATCGATAAATGCTTGACAATGCTTGTCCTTGAGAACCTTACCTTGCTTGGCCAACTCACCATTCTGATAACCATTTATATATATGAAAGTCTTCAAAGTCTTGTAATTACTGAGAGTATCTTCTAGACTCACCTAATTTATTTTTATTCATCCCTAATCAACAAATACTTCATTATCGTTCCAATTTTATAAGCCTATGTCCATTGTGGAGAAGTGTGCATTAGACAAACAGAGATGCACTATGTAAATAATTTTACTCTACTCGACTTCAATAAATTTCCAAGATAAAAATGACAAACCAAAAAATTCGACCCACATTAATATTTTAAATTTAATCTTATCAAAAATTTCGATAAAGAAAAAGCGCAACGTACACTTGACAAACTAAAAACCATGCTTGAAGAAAACCTCTTTAAAAATTAAAAAAAAAACCCTAATCATGGGTTCGTAATATTCTCCAAAACCCTAATCATAGGGTCGGAATATTCTGCTCACGTGCTTGGAATTTATGAACCAAACTTCCTTTAAATTGCCACCGACAACGAACAAGTTGCCTCATAAATTATTGGACGACTTGTACCGCATATGACATTAATGTCTTTGTCATAATTTAAAAAATTAATCATTTAATTCAAAGGTTTGGGATACTTTTGTTAATTATATTACGTGGTCAACCTCTCTCATTGTAATTTGACTTCAATTTGACATTGACATTGGTACCGTATTAATAAAATAAAACATCATATTCACATTGGAAATGAATAATTGCTTGTTGCTTTCATGACACTAAAGTAAGTGAATTAATATTTATATTAAAAAATATTGAAAGCAAATCCCACTTTGGATTTTTGTCTTAACTTTAATCATATTAAATAGTGTCGACATTTAATTTCGGTATTGGGTAGCTATTAAGTGTATTTTTTTATTGTTCTGAGGTATTTATGTCTGTATTGATTATCAATTCATATCAAATTTTTATTGGTGCACTTTTCAATATTTTTAATTGTTTTTGAGTAGTTTTCCTTCACATTCTTCTCTCTCTTATTCTTTTTTACTTTAGTTTTTAGATCTTTTTATATAATTGTATAGTGTAAGGTTTTAGGATGAACCTTAGTAATATAATCGTCTTTTTTACTTAGTTTTCTTCCACATTCTTCTCTCTTCTATTATAATTGTTTGAGTAGTTTTCCTTCACATTCTTCTGTCTCCTATTCTTTTTTTCTTTAGCTTTTAGATCTTTTTATATAATCGTATAGTGTAAGGTTTTAGGATGAACCTTTGTAATATAAGGTTTTAGGATGAACCTTTGTTCATTGTCTCATTCTTTTTTACTTTACTTTTTAGATCTTTTTATATAATCGTATAGTGTAAGGTTTTAGGATGAACCCTTGTAACCCTTGTTTTGGGTCTCGCATGTTGCATGGTCCTAATTTGTTAGCTTTTTCGTTTGTTGGGTGTAGGTTTACATGTTATTATGGTCCAATTTTTTTTTAATTGTTTATCTGAAAGCATTACATGAAATCATTGAATTACATAGAATGTCGGTATCTCTGCCCATATTTCCAAAATAAACATATAGCAGATTTACAATGCCGAGTAAGCATACATCTAAATCAGTCACAACCACGAGTAAGGGGCATCTACACCTTCAGAATAACCCAGGGCGTGATTATGGGCTTGACTCTCCATGTCGGGTATCTAAAGGGATGTATACCTTGGTGGATGGATATAAGTAACTATCATCCTCACCAATTGGACTATATGATCTAAATTTGAATTCAAGAGGTAAATCTAAATTTGAATTCAAGAGGTATATAATACACAAGTGCACTAATACATAAAGAACATAAAAGACATGATTCGGACAATGAATGGACACAATTAAAATGATCTACTATGAAAGTGTAAGTGCAATAATTTCAAGTATTTAAAGTAGAATTCAAGTAAATCTAAATTATATATTTCTTTGCCATACACTCATTCTAGCGCAAAAAGTCATATAAGACTAGGCTTTGCATTCACCCAAACTACTTATTGAGCATGCATTGTACATGAAGTCTTAATTTCTAAAATATTTACAAACATATTAGGGACTTGATGATACTTGAGGGATAACACATGCCTTAGAATACATTCCCTATTTTTTCCATGTATTTCTACGCGTTGCTTCCTTACTAAGATTTTCAAGAAGGAGGTCATTTTCCTAGAGATCTATGCATTTTTTTAGAAATGTGAGCAAGGTTTTTGGAGCCCTAGAGTTGATGAACAAGATTGTCAAATTATTTTTCACATGCCTAAATTTTTACCAAAAATGAGTATTCTATAGTTTTGGTTACCAAAAAAAACTAAGTGTACAGTTATTGTTAGGTTGTGGAGTTAAAAGCTTCACCAGGTTGCGAACAGGAGGGGTTGCTGAAGTGTCACAGACACCGGCGTCGGTCAGGCCAACCGACGTCGACAGGATTAGACAGGAAGAGCAATCGACGTCGGTCAGGGATCGGCCAGCGTCGGTCATCTCCAGGCAGACAGGGACCGACGTCGGTCGCCTGTGCGGTTCAAAACTGCCAGTTTCACGGACAATTAGTTAACGAACTGAGTGTTTGCATGTTAAGAGAAAATTTTAGACTAGAAGCTGCGGATCTAATTATTGTAATTAGGGTCTAATTATTGTATGCATGAGATCTATATAATAGACTCATGGGCTGTATTGTAAAAGTGTGCTAGAGAGTAAGAGAGCAGAAATAAGCTCCTTCAGAGAGAAGAGAACAATGGTGTGTTCCTCCTAGTTCCAAAGGGGTGCTGAGTGTGTATGATCTTGGAGAGTTGCAGGTGTGCAAGTTCTGGTAGAAGATCCACCGGGGTACTGGTTGAAGAATCATAAGGACTTGGTGAGGCAAGGACAAGGGATCTTCAGGGTGTAGAGATATCTACAGGGTAAGTAAAGTCTGTTGATTTGCAGGTGGCAGCAAGGAAAAGGAGATCTACTTGGAGTACAGTTGTGTACTTGGTGCACTGGCAGCGTTGTTACTGACTGGTGGGGTGAACACCAACTCTGTATTTGAGTTGTGTGTTGGGACCGTAAGAGAGAGAGGGAAGAAGTCCTTGAGGTGTGGCAAGCCTTAAAAGTGGAAGAAGAAGTGGCATCTTTTTTATTGTATTTTCTTCTGAGAGATTATTAATACAATTGTGTATTGTCTCTCATATCCTGTGTTATTTCATATTTCTAGTTACTTATCATTCTGGTTAAATTTCGTGTTTAGTTGCTAATACAAGAGGTAATCATATATACTCTTATTGAGGAGTAGGATCCTGACAAGTGGTATCAGAGCATGTTTGTTGTTCTAGGTGCCTGACAATTGGTATCAGAGCTTTTGGTTGGGTTGACTAACAGGTGGTTCAGATCTGGTTAGTGTTTGTTGATTACAGGTCACTCTCAGGGGTTTCAGATTGAGTGGGAGTATAGCAATGGCAGAAGAAAGTAAGCTACGAATGGAGAAACTGAATAGCATGAATGGTCTGATTGATGGAAAGAAAGAGCAGGTAAAGGAAAATTGTTGGTCGGTAGAAGATCAACATGTAGAAGCAGATATTGCAGGTGTTGTTGCACAGGGTGCTCTGGATAAAGTAGAATCTTGGTTTACAGATTCTTTTGTCTCTTTCCATGCAGCCCGAAATAGAGCATCTTTTCGTGGGTATGTCTTTGGAGTCTTTGGAGAGATTTATTTAGGGGTTGGTGAGCCTTGTCAGATTGTTGACGAAGGGGAAGTGAAGCTGAAATTGCAAACGGGTAACACACAGGTGTTGAAGAAGGTCATGCAGGTTCCAGTCTTGGAGATGAGTCTAATTTCTTCAGGAAAGTTGGGTGATGAGAGATGCACAGTAACTCTCACAGCGAATGCACTTGAATTAGACGGTGGTAAGAAAGTATCCTTTATCTATCTACATATATTATTGATTCACCCTCTGTTGCAGAGATGTGGCTTTGTAGGCTTGGTCACATATGTAGGAGGGGAATGCATGTTCTTAAGTGAAAGACAGATATCTTTGATAAACTTAAGAACTAAAAAGCCTTGGTGTTCATGGAGGAGATGACGGACAGAGATCAGCTGAGGGGACTGAATTATTCTGAGCAGGGCTGTGTTAATTTGAACAGGGTTTTGATCCATGGAGAGCTCGCAGGTACAAAGTCATCACTCACAGGGGAACACAGGTACCGACATCGATAAGGAGGAACTGACATCGAACAGATAGGCATCGATGTCGGTCATGTGTAGATCAACAGAGTCAGTGGTGTCAGGAAGTAGGAATCGATGTCGGTCTTACAGAGACCGATGTCAGCAGAAGGTACACCGACGTCAGTCAGGGAACCGACGTCAGCAGACAGGGTCAGTCGCAGGAAACCGACGTCGGTTGAGTGCAGATTGGGAGATGGTCTATAGTTTTGGTTACCAAAAAAAACTGAGTGTACAGTTATGGAGAAGTATCTTTTTGTGCTCCAGTGTTTTTGGGTTTTGTTTGCCTCATTTTCTAAACTTGTTATGCGATGTTTGTTTCTCATGACCATCTCTAGATTCATAAAAAATCAAATATCCTTCTTAAACTCCCTATTTTCATTTATTGTTACATCAAGAATATTCTTTATGCAAATATTTTTGATTTTTTTCAAGATCCGACTCAACTTATAAGTAAAGTTTTGCAGGTTAATGTATTGCATGTTAACGTAAAATCACTTTTTCATAAAATATTTTGGTAAACCCATGCTCTATTACACCCATCTAGAATTAGATATTTCTTCAAATTATGATAGATGAGATTTTTATAGGGTTTTATTCAATTACATCATCCTAGATCTCATATCCGTAACTCTCATTATACTTGATTCCAAGCCCTAGGCTATTTCAATTTTTGAAAATATGTTAGACCTCAGTGTGCTTGTGATGGATTACACATCTAAAGATGATTCTATGAATATCATGTACTTTCATAATGATGTAGAAGATACTGATTACAATGATTATGATAGCAAATATGACATTGATGAATGATTAGGACTTAAGTTTTACCCTAGTAGGACCCAATGAATATGCATATGATATTAATATTTTTGGTGTTAGTGCCCTTTGTATAAACCCTTCTGATTGTGGAAAGGAAAACTTTGATATAAGAAAACTAATTATAAAAGGAATAAAATGTTAGCCTCACAAAAAACAAGTTAAAGCAATATGAATTTGTAATTATATAGGCACACCAACATGTTGATTCCTTTGTAGAAAATGAAAAAACCCTAACATAAATTATAGGTGATAATATGGATTTAGATGTATGTTATCATGTAGAGATCAATGCTTATTTTTTGAATATCAATGATGGTAATAATGTGAATACTAGATCCTCTAAAGATGATTAATGGAATTAAAATGACAAAGATTATGCTTATGTGGCCTAAATAGAAGAACATAATAGGGATGAAAACTTTGATGGCATTAAGAAATATACTATGGACAATCTTCTTGATATCTGTAGAATTATAAATACAATGAAATAAATTACTTGTCAAAATATCCCTTTATTGAGGTCACTTTAGAAGTTCCTCCGCAACCTCCTCATGTTTTTATTTCTTTCATTAATCATTATTCTCAAAATGCTATGTTATCATAATTTAAAAATGCTTATATTACTTTTCCTCTTCCTTAAAATTAAATTCCTTTGACTTCTCAGAATGCCTTAATTCATTTCAAATCTTTTTAGATACCTCAACATGCTTCTAAAATTCTTCTAGTCCAACCATCTATGGCTTCTCAATTTGCTCCTATTGTTATTTATCCCTCTTTGATTTATTCTATTTCAATTTCCTCTACTACTTGTTATGTTCCTACCCAAACTTTTGAAATGACTATTATGATTTAAACATTGCAAGGTGTATACCAACAAGTTAAATTGGTTTCTCAAGGGTTGCAAAAGCTAAGTGGTAGGGTTACTTCTCATGATATACTTTAAAATCATTTGGCTCATGACGTACTTACCTTTCTTTTTCTAATTAGTTTTATTGCTTCCTATTGTGCATTGTATAGTGGAAAAGGAGATCCTTCTCACCATGTTAGATCATTTTACACCTCTTGCTTAGAAATTGTTCATGATGATAAATTGTTAACTAAATTATTTATAAGAAGCTTAAGGGACTATGCACTTTATTGGTTCTATATTTTTTATGTAGTTCCATACATTATTTTATACCTCAAATTGATGATTTCTTGGCTCATTTTCAAATCGATATTGCTTGAAATATTACATTTGTGGAATTATTTCAACTTAGATAAGCATCCAATGAGTACATTAGAGATTATGTGCTTATGTTCAAGATCATGGTAGCTAAGATGAATTATCAACTGCTAAATAGTGAGTTTTAAAGTATTTTTACCAATAGTCCACTATCAATCATCAAAGACAAAGTATCTTTCAAAACTTAACCATCTTTCAATGACTTTTGTCATGCAAGTAAGGCCTTTGAAATCAAGCTTTTAGATAAAAATATGCTTCAATATGAGACCAATGCCCCAACTAATGCAAAATTTAAAATAAACCAAGTTTCAAAGCTAAAAGCAAAGACCATGAGTTTCAGCATAATAATGATGCTAAGAAGACAATCAATGCTATAAAAAATCCATATAATAAGCTTGTGTTACCTCGATAAAAGGAAAATAACAAATTTACAAGATTAAGTGAAAATCCATAATTTTTTTTCAAGAAGTTACTCGAATGCAACATGATTACTATACCACCAATAAAGGAATTTGATACTTCGAGACTATTACTTAAATACTTTGATGACAATACATATTATGATTATCATAAACTTCAAGGGCATTATATAAATAGGTGTATTGCTTTGAAACACAAGATATAAGATTTAATTAATAGTGATCAACTTCAACTAGATGGTACATATAAAAGTTCAAGCATAACAATATAAACTTCTACTCTCAAAGGATAAATAAATTGATAATAAAGAAGGCCCATATGGTAGATAAACAATTTACAACAATGTAAATATGGAATACAAACAACATCCATTTGAAGGTTTTATTGGAGTAATTAATTCAATCAAGAATAAACCAACATCTATTCAATTTATTTTTACTAAAAAGGATATTCCTTGTGATAGTTCATATGATGGATCACTAATTATACTAGCATTCACAGACAACAAATCAAAATATGGCATAATGGTTGAAAATAGCTCAAACTTAAATATATGCATTGAGAAATTTATTTATAACCTTGATTTGAGGTTGGAAGATTTATCATATACTTATATGATTATCATAGGATATGATGGTAGTAAAGTAAACCCATTGGTTGTGTTATTCTATATATTAAATTGGGACTAAAAAAATTCAAATTTTATTTCATGTATGCCCACTACTAGATCATACAATGCTTTGCTATGTCAACTACAGATACATCAAATGTTCAAGAAATTCCATTTAGTGTGCATCAATATTTGAAATTTGAACATCATGGTGAAGTGGTCACAATAAAAGGGATACCAATTTTATAAAATAAAAAATCGAGGATGAAGTGGTATAAATGGAAGCACCAAAATAACTATTACAACATTCACCTAATAGAAGGATAAAATTTAAATATATAAATCAATTCCAATAAAAGTGCAATAATCACATCATATGTATCCAACACAAACAAAAAAACGCAAATAAAATCAATGTATGCAATACATCCATTGCTTAGTGAATAATACAAAAAATAACTATGATGATGATGATTTATTATCATTATAATCATGGGTTCCACCATTCCCTATACATGTTACTAGTGGTCATATTACTTCAACTTTCATGTCTTATGGCTATTATCATAGACCTCCTAGCATCATTTGTTATCTTCACTAACAAATATCTTATCTTGCTACCTGAGTTCTTTCTATTTCTATTTCTATGATCTATTAAGTTACTTTTATTTATTATAGTGTTGTATATGGTCTACTCATGCATGCTTATTGATTGCTTCTATGTGTCCCATGATGGTTGTATTCTAAAATTCATTTTCCTTTATATTGTTAAGTGATGATTTGAACACAATTGACATTTAATGACTATGATATGCCTTATGTAATTCATGATTATCTGCCTATTGATATAGGTTGTATTGCACCCATTTTTTATATACATGCTACTAGTGAGATTTTAATATTCATTATATGATAGGGACACCTTCAATGCTTGATATGGGGGCATTGTGTGGGTAATCTCCTACAACATTTTAGGTTATATCTTTCATGATTTCCTTTGTCATATTGAACTTTCATGTGATATTTCATATTCTAGTATATTTTTCCTATTGTATACATTTTTATGTGCTTATTGATTTCTATAGACACCTAAATTTGGTATTAGACACTAAAAAATATCAATTTTATCCTATCTTTGACATACACGACTTACATTCTCTCCTATTCATTTATCTATCTATTGACCTAGCTAACCCAATTTTACATCATTCATATGCACAATCTCCTTAGTATGTGCCTAAATAATCTATAATCCTAAACATACAATGTCTATATTCCAAATCATTGTTTTCTTTTCCTAGATACATGTTGGCCATTTCTGGCCCACATACCAAATTTTTTCTAGTTTGAAAAAAATGGACATCACTCAAGAAGAAAATGTCAAAGTATTTAGACTTTGGGTTTATGAGGGCATAGTGAAAATTGGGTTTCCAGTGGTGCTTGACTTTTAAATGTTTTATAAGTAGAAGTAATTCAGGTTTATGAACCCAAATTACTCATGGACAGTGTAGATCGAATTCTCCAAGGTGAACAACTTCAAGCTTTCTCTTAAAGAAGGCTTCAGGTTCTCTGACAAAGATAACTTCAGGTTTCTATATGAGCACTGCTTAAAAAACCTTATAAGTAATCAACAATTGAAACCCCAAAGCAAGTAAGAAGGCTTGGAAAGCTTGATTTGGTCTAGGCAATGTATTTCGAGTTTTTAGGGGTGCACTGCTTATTTCACTTTATAAGTTGCAAGTAATGATAAGTCGAAGTAAGTCGTGGGGCTTGGAAAGCCCGATTTGGTTTGGGTAGTGTATTTCTTGTTCTCCAAGGAGCACTATGTAATTACTTCATAAGTTATGAGCAGTCAAAAACCTAAAATAAGTAACGAGACATCAAAAGTTCGATTTGGTCTTAGAAGTTCTTCTCAGGTTCTCAAAAATAAAATTCCTCTACAAGCATAAATCCAAACGGCCAATTAGTCAAGGACAAGTGACACAAGTACATACAGTTCACTTTCAAAACATGTAAAGTGGTCAAACAAAGAATAGACATGTCCAGGTGGAGTAGTGAATATGCAAAAAACCAACTGGGATAGTCCAATTTGTAGTAAAGAACACATTGAGCCTTAAATGCAAAGGTCAAATTGCTCACACTTGGTAGTGACATGCAACTACCACCAGTATGGTTCTCTTAGTTCTAAATAGGAGAATTGAATGCATGAGGAGCTCGAGGAGATGGGTGGCGATTCTAGATGGTTCATTTGATGGTCAAAGTAGGTTGCATGCTTTGAATGCAAAGAGCTCAAGTACAACAAATAGTAATAGTTTTGGTCATCAATGACTTCCTCTCTCAAGTTCCTCATCAGCCACAAGCTCTTCTTCTTCCCTTTCTCTCTATATATCTCACATCTTCCATTTTATAAGGGGTTCCAAGTTTTTTTAGATTTTATTTTATCTTTTTGGGAGATGGGACATTCGTTGAGATATTGTAAAATATGATCAGCTTGATTAGGCTCGACACTATCAAGCACTTGTAAGAACTACCTCTTGATGTAATAAAAGGACTTTCTTTGCCTATCTCTTGCCTTGGATTCATGTTTGTTGAGTTGTGCACTATGGTAATGTGTGAAGGAGAATCTTCCTCATCTATGGTCTTCTTTCTTGGCCTTGTTTAGGGTGTTTTCAAGGCTATTCGTAGGTCTGGTTTAATGTTATTTTTTCCATTGATGTGAGCTTTCAATGAGTCATATAACTCCTCTATGTTTGCATTCATTACTTCTAGAACCTTATCCATGAAATACTAATGCAACCAGCTCGATCTTGAGATTGTGCAAGTCGATATTATCCTTTTTAAAGTTAGTGTGGATTCAAGCTAGTGAGATTTTCCCATTTAGCTTTGGTGCATCACCTGGTTAGCTTTCTTAGGAGGCCTTATCCCCTTTCTAACCCTTTTCCTTGTGAATCACTAGTTTAGATTTTAGTTTAGGTGAGCATCAAAGAGGAACCAGCCTACTCTAAAGGCTCAACCTCACTACAAGATACCCAAAGCTTGAGGTTATTCCCATGCTTGTAGCTGGAAGCGAGAGAGCCTAAAAAACTCTCTCACAAGGTTGCAATTCCATGCTTCAATAATTTATAATATGTCTAATGGGACCAAGGTCCAAAGCAGTAGAAGGATTTATGGTGTTGTTCTTTTGCATATCAACCTTTGGAGGCATTCAACAAACATCAATGATGACTCTGAGCATTTATCAGGTGGTTTAAAGTAGCCCAATTTCCTAATCATCATTATCTAAAGAGGAAGATCTTGGTGTGTCTTTCCTTTGATCAGTGTGTGGAAGCAAGCAGTTAACACCAATGATGACTCCAAATCAAAGCTTTTGGTTATGAGCAAACCAGGTTTGTCTCTTTGTAGATTTTAATCAGCTCCTACATCTCACTTGACATATGAGGCTGATATGAATAGCTATGGTGAATATCCCTATTATTCACCTCCTTATCAGCAGCCCCAATATGATCCTCATAATCCATATGAGTTTTATCATCCCTATCAAGAACACTATCAAATCTATGAGGAACCTTGGCAAGTTTCTCATGATCCATTTATATAAGAATATTGCCTTGGTCCTTCTTATGGATAACAAGCCTATCATAACGTTGCTCCTCATCCACCCTATCATGAGCCATCCATACCAATATTGAAGCAAACTTTAATAAGACTTAACAAGCATACTCTAGAAGTGTGCTGACATAAATGTTATGGTCAAGATGTCCCTACTCACCAGATCTATTATGTGAAGGACTCATTGTAGCAAATAAAAGTAGGATTGGCCCCTGTTGAGAGAGAAAATTAGAACAATCTCACAGGTGACATGTTGGATATAGGCGGTTACATTTAGATCATTGAGGATAAGATGAAAGGACTCAAGGATCAGTAGGGGTAACCTCACCAACTTTTATGCCTACCTATGCACCACCTCAATCTTCTTATGTGCCATCCATTCCTCCTTAACAGACCATTCCAAGTACTCCTTTGAGTTTTCCAAGTTCTTCATATGTTTCTCAACTTTCCCTAATTGGAATTCAGTATAGGAGAACCACTAAAAAGAAAAAGGGATTATTGTGGAACAACCTACTATTGAGATTCAAGACTCATTTCT
This sequence comes from Torreya grandis, assembly GCA_037957365.1. Taxonomy (NCBI): domain Eukaryota; kingdom Viridiplantae; phylum Streptophyta; class Pinopsida; order Cupressales; family Taxaceae; genus Torreya; species Torreya grandis. The sequence continues at coordinate 2,239,198 of JARHVA010001864.1, read as the reverse complement.
TCTTCAAGAAACCCTTATGAAGTCCTTCAAGGTTCTAAGCTAGAATCAAGTGGTGAAGTCATGGGGTAAGCAAAATGAAAAAAATATGGATTTGAGGATATAGGTTAAGGAAAAATTTGAACCTCTGCAAACGTCCCTCATCCCTCTTTAAGAGCCCTCTTGTGCTCCTGACCATGAGAATATAGCAAAGCAAATCAAAGAACTAGAGATGAGGACAAAGAATCAAGAATATAAGTAGATGTATAAGATCAAAGGAGAACTTTTAGCTTTCCCATCTTAAAACCAAGTCATGCAGTCAAGCGAACCTAAATCTACTCAATCCCCACCCCTCCCTCCTTAATAATCTAAGCCTCTATCTTTTCCATCTTGGAAATCCATTCAAAGCGATATGAAAAAGGAGGAGGAGGTGGTGATTCCTGAAGTTAGATGAGAGACCTTGCAGCCTTCCCTTCTTTCCCCTCAAAATCCCAAAGCCTTTCCTTCATAGAGAGCCATCCAAAAACCAATGAATCAGGAAGAGGAGGTGAAGGTGATCTAAGAAGAGCAACTTCAGGTTCAAAATTAGGTCCATATGGTAGCTTCTTTGGACCTTCTTCACCTTGTTGAGTATTTTCAAGGATCTATTATGCCACTCTTTGAAAAATAACTTCTCCTCTATGAGGCAAATTGAGAATATGTAGCTAAAAAATAGGAAATGAAGGTGACTTGAGTGACCAAGAAGAAGAAATCATGATTGGGACACTTCTTGGCAAGGACAAATATGCTTTGGTTTTCCATGATGATGCATAGATGGAACAAGTGTAAGAGAAAGCTGAGGTAGAGTCTAAAATACAAGTACATGAGGAAGAGGTTATTGATGTGTCAGAGAAAGATGTCCTAGTTAGATGAGTTAATGATGTTCTCTGTGAGCTCCTTGATAACATAGAAATTGCCATCTATCATGAAGGACAAGAGTTTGCAAGAGAAGAATAAGTTGAAATAGAGAGAATGCTCAATCACCAGTTTGATATTGAAAATGAAGCAACGTTGATTGACCAATCTAAGATGTCAAAAGAAGGCTTGCAACCTCATGTTGTTGGTTAAGAAGTTGATCTGCTTGCTTTTGAATTTCAATTTGAAAAGGCTCCAATTGAACTGCAGTTTCATGAGAACATTTTTTTTGATTTATTTGATATCCTACATTCAGGTTTTTCTTTACTTGAATGGGGTCCATTACAGGATAAGAGGAGTACTATCATCAAGCAGGGGGTAGTTGTTCTCTCATGAGATGACATGTTTTAAATTTTCAAACATGGTTATTAACTTTTCTCTCCAACTTCAGACATCTCTCTACTATAGGAGGCTAAGGAGTTCAAATGGCCTCAAGAATCCATAGGGTTAGGTCCATCTCCCTTACAGGTCAACCTCACAGATATGTCAAAAGAGACACATGAAGTTGGTTTATATGTTAATGATCAACAGTTTAGGAATGAAGAAGAACTGATGTTATTCCTGCAAGGTCCATAATTTTGGAAGGAGTATGATTGGGTCTTGGACCCAAGTTTACAATTCATGCATCTAAAATTGGTAGCAAAGGAACCAGTCACTTCCCTAAGAAGACATGAACATCCAATTACTCATAGTTGTAGAAGGGAGCTGTTGAGAAAAAACAAGTATGCTTCAAAGACCCAAGGTGAACAAAATAGTTTTTCATTCGACCCAAGTGGAAAATACTTGTAGATTATATCTATGTATATGTTAGAGTAATTTTTGTGCTTTCCTCTAAGTGCCATTTTTAGCACATTTGTTTGTTGTCCCTATTTCTAGGCTAGTTTCCTTTCAATAAGTGCCTTGGGCACTTTGTTTTGTTTTATCCTTATTTCTTCAGAAGAGGTTCTAGAAAGGGTCAGCCTTGTTGAACCAAAGTAGTGAATCCATGCCCAATGGACTAGAAAAGGCAACATGAGCTAGGTTCTTCAAGCATAGTAGGCATACTTCCTTGCGAGTCACCATAAATGTTGGCCATTTTTAGCCCACATACCAAAATTTTGCTAGTTTGAAGAAAATGGACATAACTCAAGAAGAAAATGGCAAAGTATTTAGACTTTGGGTTTCTAAGGGCACAGTGCAAATTGGGTTTCCAACGGTGCTTGAATTCTAAATGTTTTATAAGTAGAAGTAATTCAAGTTTATGAACCTGAATTACTCATGGACAGTGCAGATTGGATTCTCTGTGGTGAATGATTTCAAGATTTATCTTAAAGAAGGCTTTGGGTTCTTTGACAAAGACAAATTTGGGTTTATAAAGGATCACCACTTAAAAAACCTTATAATTAATTAGCAGTTGAAAACCTGAAGCAAGTAAGAAGGCTTGGAAAGCCCAATTTGGTCTGGGCAGTGTATTTCAGGTTTTTGGGGGTGCACTACTTATTTCACTTTATAATTTGCAAGTAATGAAAATTCTAAAGTAAGTAGTGGGGCTTGGAAACCCTAATTTGGTTTGGGCAGTGTATTTTAGGTTCTGCAAGGAGTACTACTTAATTACTTCATAAGTTGTGAGCAGTCAAAAACCCAAAATAAGTAATGAGACATCAAAAGCCCAATTTGGTCTTAGAAGTGATTCTTGGGTTCTCAAAAAGATAAGCCCTCTCCAAGCATAAATTCAAAGGGCCAATCAGTCAAGGACAAGTGGAACAAGTACATACAACTCACTTTTAAAACATGCAAAGTGGTCAAACAAAGAATGGACGCGTCTAGGTAGAGTAGTGAATATGCCAAAAATTGACTGGGATAGTCCAAGTTGTAGTAAAGAACATGTCAAGCCTTAAATGCAAAAGTTAAATTACTCACGCTTGGTAGTGATATGCAACTACCACCAGCATGGCTCACTCAGTTCCAAATAGGAGAATTGAATGCATGAGGAGCTCGAGGAGATGGGTGGTAATTCTGGACGGTTCATGTGGTGGTCAAAATAGGTTGCATGCCTTGAATACAAAGAACTCAAGTTCAACAAATAGTAACAGTTTTGATCATCAATGGCTTCCTCTCTCAAGTTCCCCATTAGTTGCAAGCTCTTTTTCTTCCCTTTCTCTATTTATATCTCACATCTTCCATTTTGTAAGGGGTTCTCAATTTTTTAGATTTTGTTTTATCTTTCTGGGAGATGGGACATTCTTTGAGATATTACAAAATATGCTCAGCTTGATTAGGCTTGAACCTATTAAAAACTCTTAAGACATACCTTTTGATGCAATAAAAGGACTTTCTTTGCCTATCTCTTTCCTTGGATTCGTATCTGTTGAGTTGTGCAATATGGTAATGTGTGAAGGAGAATCTTCCTCGTCTATGGTCCTCCTTTTTGGCCTTGTTTAGGGTGTTTTTAAGGCTATTCATAGGTCTATTTTAGTGTTCTTTTTGCCATTGATGTGAGATTTTAGTGAGTTGTAAAACTCCTCTTTGTTTGCATTCATTGCTTCCAGATCCTTCTCCATGAAATACTAATGCAACCAACTCGATCTTGAGATTGTGCAAGTCAGTATTGTCCTTTGCAAAATCAGTGTGGGTTCAAGCTAGTGTGATTTTCCCATTTCACTTTGGTGCATTACTTGGTTAGCTTTCTTAGGATTCCTTATCCCTTTATAACCCTTTTCCCTATGAATCATTAGTTTATCTTTTAGTTTAGGTGAGTATCAAAGAGGAACCAACCTACTCTGAAGGTTTAACCTCGCTACAAGATACCCACACCCTGAGGTTGTTCCCATGCTTGTAGCTTGAAGTAAGAGAGCCTAAAAAACTCTCCCACAATGGTGAAATTCCATGCTTCAACAGTAAAATTGGAAATAATTAGACATTGACTGCTATTGGCAGTGTTTAGCTTCATTGATAGAGTCACAAGACTCCAACAATTTTTGTTTAGATTCAAATATGTCCCTTGCCTATAGATATTTCACATATTGGTTATAGAGATAAATGACCCAAAGAGTCATATATGACACACATCAAGGCTAAGCACATTTTTATCTAACATCTAGCACTTATCTTGGCAATGCTTGAGAAATCCACTTGCACACCCTTGAAGCATTATCCAAAAGTACTCAAATCTAAAAAACCCTCAAATGAAATTTATAAAATCCAAATTTGAATACACGTACATGTCAAGTTTGGATGTTTTCAAGTGTCAAAATCCAAAAATTTGCATTGCATTCTAGTGGAACACTATTGATCACACACACACATAGGCAGGAGAATTATGTGCAGATTGAGCCTTCCTTAATGTATTGGAATGTAAGCAATATTTAACCAATTAATGAGAAGTGGTTGGGGATATCCAACCCATATTTTAATCCCCTTATTTTAGGTCAATAAAGTGTAAAAATTGGAGCTAGGGTTTCAAGGCAAAGGAAGACAAAATCAAGATCTATGCACGGGGTCAAGGTCAACAAATTACAAAAAAATAATCTAGATAAATAGGCACAATTATCTTTAGTAGAATAGACCAAAAAAATTAACATGAAAAATTATGGAAAACAATAGAACTAATATATTATAGTAGGTTTCTAGGCTTCGTCAGTATTGTCCAGATAGATTTTGATAGTTTGTTTCCTAATGCAAGTAGTCATAAAGCTTACAAAGACCATTTCAGGTGATTGTACATAAATAGTGATAAATACAAGACAAAATATTAGCTAAGTGCCTCATATTTTGGTCATTTATATAGTTAATAATTACAATCAATCTATGTTAATAATTTTAGATATGTATGTGGCATTATGTATTTTATGCAATTTAAATTTCAAGAGTTTTGGCCAATTCAGATCACTAAATCCAAAATAAGTAAAAATAATCTGTTGAACCCAACATTTGTCTTGAGCGTAGAAAACCCTAGGTATTCCCTTAGGGTTTCATCTTTCCTTATTAGGATTTTATATTTCTCATATATTAGAGTCTGGATTTATTTTTATTTGTGTTAACATAATCATAATGGAAAACACAATTGATGTGGATGGTAATAAGGGAAATGATTATACTATTTTTCATGATAGATTTGATGATATAGATCAAAAGGAATTAAAGGAATATATTAAAAATTATTGCCACATGGTTGATACATTATTACATGTAATTATAAATGAAATGAAAAAAATTGTAAGGAACCTAAATTTAAGGAACAAAATCCTGAGATTTTCAATGATACTAATTTACCTTTTAGAGGCACATATTCTACAATAGTTGTTCATGCCACTACTCCTATTACTACTATTCATATGTCTACACCTATGGCTACACATGTGATGCAAACCCATGGTGTGGGGGAAACATAAGTTAATCCTCATATTTATAAAGTTATTCTTGTGAAAAATAATTTGTTCCTTCTAAGGTTGTAATTAATGTGACATCATCTTTTGTTACACAACTTCTATGCCTATTGCTCAAACCTTGGTGCAAACTATTCTTGATGTTTAAACTCAGGTTTTAAAATTAGAAGAAGGTTATTATAGAGTGGGCCACTTGATTAATTCTCAAACAGTATTACACAACATGTTGGCCACAAATATTTTAGCTTACGCCTTACCTACAAGATTTTTTCACCTAAGGTTTCATTATATGATGGTAAATGTGATCTAGAGAAAGATGTTAGAGCCTTTCATGCAACATGTTTGGAATATGCATCTGACGATAAGTTGTTGACCAAGTTGTTTCCAAGGAGAATTAAGGATTATGCTTTGTGATGGTTCTATGACCTCGCTTTCTAATCAATTCATGCCTTCAATCCTTTGGATGATCAATTCTTAGCAAATTTTTAAATCAATATCAATGAGAAGTTATCATATGCTCAATTTGTAAAACTTAAGTAAAGACCTAATGAGCCCAACAATGATTATGTGTTTATTTATAATATTATTCTCTCTAAATTAATATATACTATGGTTGATAATGAGTTACAAGACAAATTCAAGTAAAAATTATTTTTTCTATTGCATGAGTCCATATGTTCAAATGATTTCGATCTTTCAATAGCTTGTGAAGTTAAGCTTCTTGATATGAATAAACTAAAGTATGGGTCTAATCTTCCAACATATTATGGTTCAAAATTTCAAACCAAACCAACTTTCAAATCTAAGGTAAATGATACTAAGGAGGCTAAATCAATAGTTAATGCAATGTCACAAGCTACTAATTAGTTGATTCTTTCGGCTCCTCAAAAGAGGAAGTTTACATGGTTATCCAAACCTCCTCATAAGTTATTATAGAGGATACTTGAGTGCAATCTCTTATCTTTGCCTCTGATAATGGAGGTTGATATGAATAAGGCATGACCTATAAAGGTTTGATATCAATACATTATTGTGATTGACATAAATGCATGAGACACTCTACAAACAAACATTTTAAAATAAGACATAAGATACAATATCCAATTGAAGACAATGTTATTGAGGTTAATGATATTAATACACCTATGAATGAGTCTATAACACAAACTAATGTGAAATGGAAGATATTTTTTAATCCCTTTTCAAATCTTACAGTAAAAGAGGCCAAGCCTAATCTTGAGGTGCATTTGACTTACAAAGTACATCCTCCTCCAACTTATTATGATTCTAGGACCGAGGAGGAACATCCCATATATGGTATTATTAGTACACTTACAAGTATATATGTACATAAACCTGCTATTGAATTTGATAATCATGATATTTTCGATGATGATTCTATTGATGCATATTTGTTTGTACACACTTACATTGATTCACAACCTATACATAATGTTATGCTAAATAATGGGTCAATTTTAAACATTTGCACCGTGACATTACTTACCAGTCTTGGTTACACACATTGATACTTGATTGGTAGGACAAAGACAATGAATGTATTCAATAAAAGGAGACAAAATCCTCTTGGGAGCATTGTGTTACTACATATGATAGGGCCTATAACAATTGATACTTGGTTCTTAAAACTACCCAATACATGGGCATTTGGCATGTTACTAGGATTTCCATGGATACATAAGATACGTATAGTACCATCTTTGGTACATCTATGTGTGAATTATATCTATAACAATCGAGTGGTTATAATTTTGGGTATCCTATATGAGTATCCTATTTAACCAAAGACTTTTCCTATGCCACAACCAAAACTTGTTATACAACTTATACAGGGTCATTATATGAAGGCTATTCAAATACATGTAATTGATCTTCCTCAAAGATCAAGACTTCAACGTCCATTAAATCAAAGGCCTATTTAGGTTCCACAACAAACATTACCTAGTCTGTCACTTACAAAGTTAGTTGTATAGGTTGTTTCATGTGTTCCACATTAAACACCATTTTATACTCCCCATGTAAATATATTTTCACATGTTACTATGGTTTCAAGATATACATAGCTTACATAGGATCATGCGGGTTAAGATGATGATGATGGATATGTTATATCACGTGATCACTCACCATATTTGGATATAGACACATGTTACTACTCGCCCACAATGTGTAATATTCATATTGATTGATCCAAGACCTAAATGTGAGCATCCAATTAATGGGATCATTGGTTAGTATGAGCATTTATCAAACTTAAATTAAAATTCAAAATAAATAAAATATTAAAAAAAAAATGAAAATTAGGACTTATGCATGACATGCTTTATTAGTTACATTATTGGTTTATGTTATTTATCAAAAATATGGAAGATTACATATCCATTATCTATGTACATGATTCATGGTATACATGAATAGGATGCATGACATGCATGTTACATACAATACATAGACATATAGATGCAGGACATTCCTTACACCTAGGCAATATTTTTCTACTTTAGGGGCATGCCTACATTGGTGGCATCTTAGTAAAATTTATGCGTTACATATTTATATGACCATTCCATTGATAATATTAAGCTACTTGCATTACTTATACATGACTTTATCTTGTGTATACTATTTAGGGTGCTATATTCTATGGATATTTTACTTTGTTATGCGATCATGACATAAAATGATTGTGTAGAATAGCTTTACTTGTTCTATACATGTTTGATGTTGAGGATTGTTACATGGTGTGATCATTTATTATGTGTTACATTTTGTGATGATTGATGTGTGTTGCATTTCTATGTGTGAAAATTGAGTGATTAGTGATGATTGTTACATTTTGTCATCATTGATGTGTACTACATTGAGTGTTATCTTGGGTGTTTATACAACCACATTGATTTTGTGTTGTCAAATCATGCTTAAATTATGTCAAGGATCCTATAGTCCATGTCAAGGTTATTTTGTGTCTATATGAGGTCAGATTCACATCTTGTCTCAAGTGACTGTGTGTGTCATGATCATGACATTATGTGCATATGTGTGTACTTATATGATGGGTGCTAGTTTTATGGTGCTGTGATTTCTATCACACATAATTATGTTGTCTATGATGGCATGCTTGTTATCATGCATATTTTTCATGGATTATTATGATGATGATTATTATTGTGTGCCTAATTAATATATCTACTTGACATGAAACTTGTATGCCTTGGATTACATGTTTCATATGTGCATGAATGATCAAATATTTATATGAAAATCAACAATTTTGTGGATATTCATAGATAAATATAAAAATAAAGGCTCAAATATGAAATAATAATTTCATGGGACTTAGAATTCAAGAAGATAATCCCTTCAGTGGACAAACTGTGATCGTCCATATTTTCTACAAGTGGTAGAGTGATCAGGGCTTTATTTGTCTACCCTTTGGCTCTATTCTTGCTATTAAAACTTAGTTATATGTTGTGCCTTGCCTTTCATGTTTTATATTTTTGTCATGTTCACTTACCTTCATGTACATCAAAAAACATCATATTTACATAGATAGGGGATCCTCCATTTCCTTCGGGGGCATCACCACCCTTTTTCTATTTGTTACTCTTTCCCTTAACCCTTCAAATATTTATTTTTATGAAAAATATAATTGAGTAGATTAAAAATATAATAGGAATAGATCCAAATGTATCTAAAGGTGCTATGCTGACATAGGTCCCACTCTGAGTAGAGATCCCATGTTGTGTTCAAACACATGGGTGCCATCAAGTGGAATTTTTTGAGCATCAATATTTAACACACAAACTTTACATGATTACATATTTGTATATAATATGATGCATATAACTAATTTTTTTGAGATGTGTGATTCATAGGCTTCATATCTCACCTAAAAATGGGGGCATACTAGTGGGCTTATCATATAGATTAAGACCATGATAGAAAAATAGTTCATATTTTGGGTCAGATTATGTGATTTAGATGGGATGCATTAAGACATATGTAAGGCATATGTTGGGAATTTTGAATGATTATGAAGATTAATTTATAGATGATATGAGATAGACTATGTGGGTCTAATTGAGTATATTTATCATATTACATTAGTTATATTGAGTAATTTTATCATATTGATAAACAAACTATGGCTTCTATATTACATCGAGGTTTAAATGGATCAAATTTAGAGGCATGAATGTTGTTCATGTGTACACTTTTATATTTATATGATGAGATAAATGGTACTACATAATCACTTTGGATATAAAATCTACCTATAGTAGTTGATTAAAAGTTTTAGTTTTTATATGAACCTATTTCAGGGAGCCAATTTGCATATGATGATATTTAGAGTAGTGCAGTTGAGGTTACTGCATCATTCAATTGGAAATTCTTTGTCTCTGATGGGGTTTATTATTTTTACTTCTCAACCCATGTTTTTAACACTGGCATCTCTTTGGGGCATAAACACCCCATGACATTCTCCAAATGAGTTCAACAAAGGGTAACTATGTTTGCATATAAGTGCATTCATTCCTTAAATTTTCAATTTTAAATAGTATGATGATCTAGATTATTTAAGAATTTTTATCATGAGTGTGGATTGATTTCTAGATGTTTCCTTGCATATTTTTCATGGATAAAGCTAGATATCTAGGGCACCTATCAACACCAATTATAATTAGACATGGGTATTGAATTTGTTTCTTTTATCTTTTTAATATAACATATTAAATACTAGACTTAAGGAGGGTATTTTTAGACACCTAAATTTGGTATTAGACACTTAAAAACATCAATTTTGACCTGTATTTGACATACAAGGATTGTGTATACACATTTGAATCTTTATCACATTCTCTCCTATCATTTTATCTATCTATCAACTTGGCCAACCTAATTTGTCATAGTAGTATGTAGAATATCCCTAGTCATTATTATTAATATGCTTTTTTGAAGAATACCTAGTTGTATTTGCCAAGATGTTATAATGAAACTCAAAATTTCAAAAAGAAAGAGGTGTAAAGATGAAAAATACCAAGTGTAGGTACTAAGGTTAACATGAAAAGAAACTCAAAGATAATAAAGTCAAAGATATAACTTGTAATAACTGTTAGCTCAAAAAAATATATAAACCAAATATGCATGCAAGTAATATGTACTAAGGTAATGAAGACATGGCCATCTTGTGATTGAGGTAATTTACCAATGAGATGTAGTCCCCACATAGAGAAAGGCTAGGGAGATTCAATATTTTGAAGCTAAAATAGAGGAGAGTGAGTAAGATCATCATGAAGATGACAAGGATTACACTTTTTATGAATGTGATGGTGTCTTTTTCAAGAGTAGGCCAGTAGTATCCCATAAATAGGAATTTGATGGCTGCAGTATGTTTGCTATAATGGTCACTGGAAATGCCCCCATGCACTTGCTCAAGAAGAGTAGGGAATTATTATTGAGTGACACAAAATATTAGGGTACATTTGAAATTATGATAGTAAAGGATGTTATGCCTAAGAACAAATTTACATCCTTACTTTTAGAGTCTCATCTTTTCAATAGATGATAATTATGATGCTCAATAGTTTGGATGATGTATTTATACCATGGTTTTTATTGAGTGGTGATGAATTTTATTTGGAAAATAAGAGAATCATCCTTATATGTTAAAGTAGATAGAGATTTAATCATGTGGATGAGGAACTACGAGTCATGCAATCCGTAAAGAATAGTAAAGAAAGAGGTTGAGGAAGCAAGATAGCTAAAAAAAATTCTCACATGGAATTGCTTCAATGGTGAAGGATACAAACTCTTTCATAAGATTATAATTGAGTTGATGATATGAAATAAGGTTTTCATTTCTATATTTATAAGCATCACTGATTTAGTGACATATAAATTACGAGTCACCTAAAGTATGTAAGTAGGGATATCTAGATCGATGGTTGTTTGCATCCCAAGGATGAGATCTTCATATGCAACCATGTTATTAGTAACATCAAAGTCTAATTGAAAATATATATAAATGATTTTTCTATAAGGAATAGTTAGGACACATCATGCCTTGACTCCTTGAAGGCACTTGGCTCCATCAAAATGGATTATCCAAGTATCCTTGTGTAGATAAATGGTAACTTCGGGTAATTCTTCTAAAATATATTTTATAGATGGCATGTGCTTAAAAATTATAATTTTAGGTTCTTTGAGGGCCCAAGCCTTAAGATTAACTTTGAAACTATGGAATTAGTATTTAAGTGAAACATCTTGATCAATACCTTTAATTAAGAGGACATCTTAATCAAGAAGGGTGTCTTGCAACAAGTTGATTAGCAATCAACTGACCTTTAACTAGTTTTTGAATGATTATCCTAAGGTCAAATTCCATCAAGAGTACCATTGACTTGTCAATTCAGTCTCCAAGCTAGAAATCCTTAAATAAGAAATGGTGGAGGGGATCATAATAGACTATGGCATAGGTGGTATAGTAAAGAATATAATGCCAAAGCTTTTTGGTGGCAAAGTAGATTGCAAGATAATCACACTCCACTTTTGTGTTGTGGGTCTCATAATCTATCAAAGCATGACTAATGTATTAAATGGCATATTCTTTGCTTGACTCATCTTGTTGTGAAAACACTTGCCCATTTGAGATGGGGGTATATGATGCATACAAGATGTGAGGGTAATCATTAGAAGGTGGTCGTAAATTATAAATATGAAGTAAATATTTCTTTATGTTATCAAAGGCTTGCTAATAGCATCGGTCCTTTTGAGTGCAACACTCTTCTTGAGAAGGGAGTTTATTGAATATATAGTAAACTAACTTAGGAATAAATCTGTGGATTGCCCCAAGTTTCCAAAGGTAAGTGTGGATATTAGAAACTGATTGAGATATATACATGTTAAACATTGTACTGACGTCATAAAGATCGATGTTAATCCCTCATAATGAAATCAATAATCCCAGTAGATTTCTAGAGGTAACATTGAAGACACATGTATGGTGATTAATTAAATTTTTTTTTAATAAGGAAATCAAATATGATAGTTAAGTCATGAAGATGGTTTTCTTGATACTTGGATTTGGATATAAGGTCATCCACATAGATTTTAACTATTTTGTGTATGAGATCATGGAGTATGTGGGTCATTTCACATTGATAAGTTGCTTTGACATTTTTAAGGTTGAAGGACATATTAACATATAAATATGTTCCCCACCTAGTAGTAAAGGTGGTTTTATGTTGATCTTCAGGGGCAATGTAAATCTGATTATACCCTAAAAAATCATCCATTATGGAAAGCATCTCATAGCTGGATGTGGAATCAACAATATCATTGATAGAAGGAAAAGGAAAGTTGTCATTAGGGCATGCTAACTTAAGATTGTGAAATTAAATACAAATGTAAATAACCATAGTGGATTTATTACAAATGGTTACTATGTTAATAAGCCATTTTGAGTAATCTACAGGTCAGATGAACTTAGCATTTAGGATCTTGATAACTATTTTGTGACACAAGGTGGAAACCTCAGGAGGGAACTTCTATTGCTTTTAGTGCACGAGTTTTACATATGGATATGTCACTATGTTATGGAGAAATAAGTTAGAATCTATGTCAGGCATGTCCTCATATGACCAAGTAAAGATTTCATAATGTTTATCTAAAAATAGGTTGTAATTGTCTTTCTCTTTAGGGTGAAGCTCCTTAGAGACAATAACAAATTTGGGATTTGAAGTGTACTAAAGTTAACTACTTGAATTTCATTAATAAGTACTGTGTTTCTATCTTGAAAGTGTTATGGATCAAAAAGAAGTTTATAAATAGGGTTAGGCTTAGGGTTAACACTAGCAATAAAATTACTAAAGTAAAGAATGATTTTCTCAAAATGGCCAAGATTGTGATGTTGACAAGGAAGTTGAGGAGTAATTCTAGGATAGCTTCGTCACTAGGAAGTGTAGGTAATGGGTTGAAATAATTGACATCTACCTCAAGATTGATAATTTTATTACCTTTACTATCAAATGACGAGTGGATTTATCTTACAACAATGGTTTTGGCATCCAAGGTAATTTTTGGATATGGAGTAGAATTATCTATTTTTGTTGGATGATATCGGCCTGGTTTATAAAATCTAGTGTGGAAAAACAAAGAGAAACTATATTTGCATGGTTGGTATAATTAGCTAAGGTAGTATTGATTTTGACAGTATCAGGCTGGCTAATACAGTTGGAAGAATCTAAGGATGTTAATAAAATAGTATCAACACTCTATAATGATTTTTTTGTGTAGTTTCAAGTTGAAGATTGAACTATATTGGGTTGGATAGTACAATTTCAAAACTAGGTCACAAACTAAGTTGTATTAGGCTGACCGATATAGTTAGTAACGTCTATTTTTTTGAATGGTATCGAGCTAACTTATATTAATAGGATTGCTTGGAAAGTTAAAAATCTATTGGATATGTAGACACCTAAAATTGGACACCAATGGCTTCATACCCAACTTTAGAATAATTCTTACCAATCATTGAACATCTAGCCTAAGAATTTATAAACACCTGAAATTGGACTTCATCACATGCAATTAAATCAATTTGGCTCATAAATCAATTGAATTTAACACATTCACAAATCATTTAATTCAAAATCTTGAAAATGTTCAAAATGCCTAACAAGAATTAATTAACATCAAAGCCTAATTTAATTCATCCATGAGCAAATAAATGAAATATCAAAAAGGGAAATTCAAAAATCAATGAATATCCTAGGTTTTCATCATTAGCTTTTGTGAGTTGTCATTTTTGGAAAAAAACCACCCATGCTTATTTCATGCTAATCATGACCATTTGACACCTTTATACCTACTAGGGTTAACTAAGTTAACCAAGGTGAGGATTTAACTTATTCCAAGTCATTTCAAAGCCTATAAAAGCAAGCTTAGATCTCTTCATTTAGAGAGCTTGGAACATAGTAGAGTTATAATGCAGTATTTGATTCATCAAGCAAATGCATAGTGTTATAATGCCAAATTGAGTCAAACCAAGCCATTTTCAAGCAACATCAAGCCAAATCCAAGCCAATAATGGTGCTAAGAGGAGATGGAGATAGCCAAACCCCATTGATGAATACTTCTTGAGCACAATTCGAGCAAGCCAATAAAGATATCTATTAGAGCAAACAAGGAAGGTAAGGAAAGTTGTCATTTATTTGCATTTTAGTTGTGTTTTCAATTGGTTTGTTCACTAAGATCCCCTTATGATCTAGGCCTAGATATGTTAGCTTGCTAGTGTGTTGATTTCATTATTTTTGAAACTAACATTATACTAACCTCTTCTCTTGATTCAAATTCCTTGATCATAAATGGCATGCCCAGTGGGACCATGAGCACCCCACATAGCAAGGATATCATTATGCATGTCTTAAATAGAGAAATGGATGCTTGAATCTCACTAAAATTGCATTCTTAACCTTGTTTTGGTTGTATTTTGATTTCTTTTTATCTCTCGAATCTACACAGAGAACGATAATGATCAGGCACAAGTAACGATGGTTTGCCTAAACTACCCATGGTTTTTCCCAACCACCATCAATTTTGTGTAACCATTTATGATTGGACTATAGGGTAGAAACATCACTAAATCTTTCATTTTGATTCTTTTTTCTAATTAAATCCTTGATTTCTTGGTTTTAAAAGCTTTTAAATCACTAGACTTAAGTTTACCTTGCAATTTTTTTTAAATCTTTGAACTATCCAAAACTAATCTAACATGTTTGCCTTTTGTGATTTTGACTTCGAGTTCACTGGTCATTGTCAACGATCTTTATAGATGATAACAATTCTACTCGACCAACAGTAGTTACCTTCTCATCGATTGTCATGATTTCCTCAAAATTGTCAGTGGTCATCCATGATCATCCACGCTCACTATGTGAAATAAAATCCAAATTGGAGAGCTAAAATTTAAACCTCATTTACCCAATCATGAAAGTGGTTCAAAACAAGGGTTATTATCTAACATTTTTAGGTTGAAGGATTGATTAGAAGACAAAATTGCATGTTTTTTACTAATCAAACATTTTATTTTGGGATTTAAAAATAACTTAACCAAATTATGTACATTTCAATTTGGGTCTAAAATGAACTTGTTAGATCTTACACATTTGATATTTGGTGTCTAAAATGAATCTAAGATGCTAAGTCTTAGAAACATTTCAACTTTGGTGCCTAAAACACATGTTTAAATCTTGAACATTTAGAATTAGTGTTTTAAAATGAACTTGGGATACATCTTACATGTTTGGACTTTGGGATTAAAATGAACTAGATGGTCTTGTTTAATTTGGTCTTTTGTGTAAATATTCTTTCAATTTTTCACACTTAAACCAAGGGTCTAGTAATGGACAAACTTCATATTTAAATTCTTGCTTAAAATCAAACCTCACTCATATTTGTTTGTTGATTATTTGTTTTTTAAAAAGGATAGCATGTGTATGTTCTCCCCCATCCCCTATAGGGAACTTGTGGGATCAAAAGCACCTTTCTATTGCATTTGATGCCTAGTCTAAGGTGTAGAAAGAAAGTTACCTAGGCTCTCCCCAAACTCACATAGTATTGGGTGATCTAAAAACAATCCTAAAGTTTTTGTACTTATCTTTTATTTTCATATATCTTGGCTTGTGAAGGGGGTGTCATTGCCTCTTGTAAGTTCTTTAGGGAAGCATTGACTCAGGGCTTCATCTCCTGATAGTGTTTCAACCCCTCTCCATGGTGGGGTATACAAATTGGGATCGCCCCACTGGGATGATGGTTTAAGTGGTTAAACCATATTCATTAATGGAAAGCTAAGCCCATGATGTATGATTAATCTGGACATTTAACTACACTAAGCAAGTGATAGATGTAGTGGTTGTGAAAAGGATAAGACCTTTTCATAACAAGTTAATTGATGCAAACTCGATTGATGCACTGCTTCTCTTGTGTGCATACATGAATGAGTGTACATATGGGATCAATATAGATGGTTGAAAACTTGTATGTTTTAGTCCACCCCACTTTGCCACACCTTGATATGATTTAGGATGATATACTTAGTTGTATTTTTGTCATCTATCTTTATTGCTTAGTGTGTTAGAACTAAAACTTGTTTTTTAAACCATGTCATAAATGAGTCTTGTGCCCAACATCACTCCATTGTTTGAGGAGGTGTTATGTGATCCATTTGACACCTTGATTTAACTTAGCAAATGTTTATGTCAAAACATTGAATGTGGAACTTGATTGAAATGGGTAATTTTACGCTACCCAAACCATTTCAAGTCTTGTGCCTTAGAAGTATTTGACACATAAACCATTATCAAATATTTTGGGAGTAATAACGTTGCTACACTACTCAAATTGTTTCAAAAGTCTTGTCTTTTCTTGTGTCCAAATTATCGTTGTTTATAACCAATCATTAAAGCCTTGTTGGATATTTATTTGGCACAATCGTGATGTTCAAATTTGTCTAGCTTGTTGTCATCAAAACCTAATTTACCTTAGTTGAGTCTTTGATTAAATTTTATAAGTTTGGATCCAAACATTGATTTATTTTAGTTTAGGCATTGACACGTAGAGGTTGATACATAGATCTTTATCTTTTAGGTTGTGTAACTTAGGTTAATTGATTACTCCAATTTGGAAAATTTATTATTTATGTTTTTGTTTGATAGAATCAGTCCATCTTCAAAGTGACTTTTGTTTAGTATTTTTCACTAATCAGATCATGTTTATGTCTAGAAAAAAATGCCTAGTCCTTTTCAAACTATTCCAAGTTTGTTAGATTAATCATCATCATCCTTTGTTTTAAGCCTAGCTTTTGATGCCATGTTTGGCCAAAAGTTATAGCACAACCTGTTTGAGCCTAGTTTTTGATTTCACATTTGGATAAAAGACCTAGTGACTCTTTCGCTTTCCTACTTTAGACCTATTTCAAACATGTTTGGATATTAGAGTTTATCATCTTATTTTTAGGTAATTTCACTTAACCTTGTTTGTGTAAAACATTTAACATTAGACAACTAATGTTATACTATTTTTACTTAGTCTTTGCATAGACTTTTTGGAGATTCAGCTCTACCCTCGACCAAGTTAGATGGAGTTTGAACCCTTTGTCTTTTTTAGACGTAGTTTTTTAAAGTTTTCATAACTCTAATCTTCTCTTATTGTGAAACATTTATGATAGATTTGATCATGGCTCACAATACACGTAGTGGAACTATGTACAATATAGGATTTGGAAATGTTAGTATGTAGGAAGACTTTGTTAAAGACCCTTATGAATATGATGTTGTTTGGGAGATAAATTCCTATCCACCATACAATACTTAAATAGGGGAGTAGAGTCAAGATCTTCTGGCCAATTATTTGGTTAGCATGCCTCCAAACATAGAGCAAGATCAATAATAGACAACCCAATATTTAGCTAGTGTACCTACAGTTGCAAAAAACATCCAACAATAACCTTATTATGGTATAATTCCATCAAACTATGAGGTAGGGCATGACAATTTGCAAAATATATCAACAGGGCCTTATAACATATGCTATCAAAATAATGATCATGCTTCTTCTAGTGATCTTAATGCCATAATATCAATACCATATCAATATCCTTGTATAATTGTCACACAAAGAGGTTTCATAGAGGACCATTTCATTTAAATGCAGATAGCATACTAAACATATCGAGACCTAGCATGTAACTTTAATAAGATGACCATGTCAAACAAGCCTCTTATTAATTTAACTCCTTTAATAAGAGTTTTAATGGAGTTGATTGGTCAATAAAATTAGGGTTGAGACCCATTTATGCAAAAAAATCTAGTTAAAAACATGTTCAATACCCCAACCATCGAGGAAGTGTCTTCTGCTTCTATGAAATATAATGAGCAAAATATAGTGGAGAATGCACAAGTAACATCCAATCCAAACCAAAGTGGTGTTAATACACAAACAACTAGCCAACAATAAAATGTGCCTTTAACTAACACCATGAGTGGTCAAAAAATGTAGGGAATAGGAGTTTTTACTTCCCAACCTCAACCAACTACCTCTAATCCTCAACCAACTACTTCTAGCACCCAACAATAAGGATTAAGTAGTCAGCCAATGACTAGTGTCATTCCATAATAGAATGCGATGAATCTTACTCCACCCCAATAGGTGATGAATAATATTCCACAACAATAGGCACAATATAGTATACCCATGTAGTAGAGGCAAAACATATTGCCGCCTCGATAGGGGGCAGCCAGTATTTCACCTCACTAGGTAGCAATGAACATACCTCTTCAGTCCTAAACTAATATGCTAATCCAAAATCAAATGTCTAATCAAAAATAGACTAGTGTTAGTCAATGATAGATGCTAAATCTCCAACATGCATCTACTTCTTAATAGGGAATCATGCAACAAAGAGGTTTTAATGTTCTTCAAGTACATACTAGACAATTGTTGCCTTTCATGCCAAATATGCCACAAGTTCAAAGATAGGGTCTTAGATCACAAGTCCCTCATTTATAGAAAAGTTTGATTAGTTGACAACATGTTCCTATTCAACCTCAACAAACATAATACAACCATATACCATCATCCTAATTTTAATATTCCTAACATCATGCCTACATACCCAATCCCAACCAGAATATCACATAACCACAAGTGTAATTTCAATAATTACACCCTAATCCACATATGTGTATTCTTGGTCAATGCCCTAGCCAATACAACCTATCCCAACAAATGCCTCCACCATACCTCAGTCAAAGTAATCCACTTGTCACTGCTAAACCATCACCTTAGGCCAATGCTCCCACAAGTTCATTCAAACAAGAGCTACAATAAATGAAGGATGCAATTGTTACCATCCAAGTGGGGAAACAAACCAAAAAAATCAAGTTAGACGATGTATATTCTTACCATTTCAACATGGAGTACTTGTAGGTACCATTTTCTGCAAGGTATGAACCACCAAAGTTTGACAAATGCAAGGGGAAAGGTGACTGCAAAGCACATATGATGGAATTATTTGTTACATGCCAACTAGTGGCCTATAATGACATATACTTGTTTTTATTTCCAAGAAGTCTAGTCAGACAAGCCCTGAAATAATTCAAATTTTTATTTCGATGATCTTTTAGAAAAATTTGTGCAACACTTCTCTTACAATCTCGAGAATAGGATTTCATTAGTAGACTTGACATAAGTTAAACAAAAACTAGGAGAAAGCTTCACAAGCTATCTATAATGATGGAGAGCCATTGCAAACTATTTTACCCATAGTCTACTAGATAAACAACTAGCTATTGTAGTTACCAAAAGCCTACACAATGAGATATTTTACTATCTGGAGGTATAATATGCACATACATTCAAAGAAATCATTGATAAAAGTTTAGTGATCAAAAGAGCCTTTATTAACAAAGGGATCATTAAATTAACCTCATCAAATTAGAATAATGGCCATAATTAAAACCATAATAGTGGTCAAAATACACATCTAGTCCAAGCATAAGAATCTCAACTGGCATAGGCTAATAATTTTGACAAACCCAAGTAATTCAATCGCAACAAGAATGTTATAGGAAATAGAGTAACATAGTCATGACATGTCCAAATAGTGCAATCACCATCTGCTCAACCTACACTTCCTTTCCAACTTACTCCTAACCAACAACATTTTCAACAACTATAGCACATGCAACAAGCACAATAGCCTAGACCAACACAATAAATATAAAAAATGTAGTAATCTATGCCTTTGTAAAGCCCTCCTCCTCCAATAATAAACGTGTCAACTCATCATGATTTTACTGACCTTGGAGAGCCCATTGAATCAATATTTCACAAGCTTGTAATAACTAACTTGATTAGATGGCCTATTCCAAAAGATCAATTTCATGAGGGTGCTGACATGCCAGACTGGTATAGGCCAGAACAATTTTGCAAGTTTTGTAAGGTCAATGGCCATAATTTATAGCTTTGTGTGTAAATTAGACATGTAATTTAGAATATGTTGGAAAATGGAGATATCACATTAGATTTGGAGCTTGTACCTCCAATCAGAGCCTTGGAATTTATCAAAATCCTTTTCCCCAACATAATAATCAACAACAACAACAACAACAACAACAATAATAATAATAACAATAATAATAATAATAATGACTAGTGTAACAACAACCACAATATCAACAGCCAAGGCCAAACTAACATACTCAATAGAACCTACAACAAAACCAAAAATATCAAGAGAATGGAAAAAACCAAGGTTGGAATGGTGTAAACGTCCAACATACCTACCATGTAGTTGCACATGAATACAACTCAATTATAGGCCATATTGCAGGAGGTCGCATTACAACTATTTCTATTAATCCAAGACCATGTATTAATCAAACAAGACCATTGATAAATATACCAAATCATCCAAACTATTTTGGTAATCCTTCCTTTACCTAAGACCGCACACAAGTGAACCGACAAGCAAGGATTCCCATGTTAAGACCTTATACTAATAACTCATCATTAGCCCATGACCATGCATAAGTGCAATGACAACTGAGACTTATCCTATATGGTCCCCATCCACCATCATTTGTTAGCAACAATGGTCCTATATCTTGTTGTCCCCCAAAAATATCACTCATTTTTGGGACAACATTTGAACTATTTTGGTCCTACAGACCAAAATTGTCTCTTCCCTTTTCAAAATTTGTCCTGGACATTCAAATTCCTCAGTTTTTCAAGCTTCTTAGAAATCTACAGACTCTGCAGGCTTGAATCTACGGACTCAATAGGAAGAGAAATCTATGGACTCTGCAGGAAGAGAAAATCTACGAACTCAACAAGAAGAGAAAATCTATGAACTTTGCATACCAAGTTCAATGGGCTTTACAGGTTGATTTCTATAGACTTGATTTCTATGGACTCTGCAGGCAGGTTCATTTCTACAAGTTCAACGGGATTCACGGCTTTTGCAGGCAGGTTCAATCAAAAGAATCAATTTCTAACACTTGGTCATTTTTGGGATTGGTTTAGTGCCTTGGTTCAAACAAAAATATCCATCGGCAAGCATCAGCAGTAGGTTTAATGCATTTGGTTCAACGGTTGGTTCAATGTCAAATGGTTTGTCAGTCAGTTCAAGGCTTTGTTTGAACCGTTGAACCAAAACTTGGTTCAACGGTTGGTTCAACGGTTCATCGCTTTGGTTCATTCAATTGAACCATCAGCTTAAACCATTTTGGTTCAAAGCTTAGTTCAATGAAGTGGTTCAACAGTTGGTTCATCAGCTTGGTTCAAGGCTTTGCTTCATTTGCTTTGTTCAAAGACTTGGTTCAATCAAAGGGTTCATCGGCTTGAACCATTTTGGTTCAACCAAGCGGTTCAACGTTTAGTTCAACCAAGCAGTTCAATCAAGCAGTTCAACGTTTGGTTCAACCAAGCGGTTCAATCAAATGGTTCAACAGTTGGTTCATCACCTTGGTTCAAAGGAGCGATTCAAATGTAAAACTTCAAAGAGCCTCCTGAAGGACAAGTGCCATTGTGGAGGGCACTTGGTCGACAAAAACACCCTTCAGAAGGGTCATTTTTGAAGAAGGCTGCAAAGGTAAATTCCTTCAAAATTTTTGTTTAAGGCAGATAGTCATAATTCTTTCAGACTTTTGTCCGAAGGAATTCCTTCAGACAAAAAGTCTGAAAGAATTCAAGAAGCAGCTACGGGTAAAAATCTCGAAGAAATAACCAAGGCAAAAGTGATAAAGAACATTTTCCACAGACTTTTTGTCTGCGGGAATTTGTTTGGGGAAAATGTTCATAGGAAACCCGCGAAAGGCCACCGAAGGGTAGGTGCCCTTGCAGGGGACTCCCGACTGCCGAATAAAA
The DNA here is from genome assembly GCA_037957365.1 of Torreya grandis. NCBI lineage: Eukaryota > Viridiplantae > Streptophyta > Pinopsida > Cupressales > Taxaceae > Torreya > Torreya grandis. The sequence continues at coordinate 2,216,957 of JARHVA010001864.1, read as the reverse complement.
GGACACTTCCCCAAAGCTGAAAGGTCACCTTCCCTTTGAGAAGATGTAAATCAAGAAGCCCAAAGGCCATTCAAAGATCATTTCTTAAGGCCCAAAAGGGCAGTTTCTTTCCAAAAAAGTGCCAAATAAGAAAGTTAAAGAAGGGCCAATGGGTGACACACCCAAAGACATCAAATTTAACACAACAAACTAACCATTAAAAACATAGTGACAGGTGCGTAAATGTCAATTTTAAAGCTCATAAAATAGCTGTTGATCCTTTGAATCTACAGACCTGAATGCATTCACAGACTTCAAGGCCAAGACCAGCAGAAAGCGAGGAAGGAATAAAACAACAAATTGAATCCATGACCCGATTCAATTAACCAAAAAAGGAGGAATAATGAAGGTAGGATCAGATCGCCAGGTGGACATTGAAAGTTGCAAACTTTCAATAGCGTGACTTGTTTCTCTGCATTGATAAAATCAAATGGGTAAATGCCCCTAAGTTCCAGCCTATCTTCTTAATAGATTCCAATGCAATATGATGTGTTACTATTCCCGAGTCCTTCTTGAAGAGGCTATATAAGGGACTCTCTTTTATTGTAAATAGATCTCTTTTTGACAATCATAATGAAACTTTACCCAAATTGAAAGGCATTTTTTGAGACTTTGAGCTCAGTTTGTTGATCATATTTTGTTATTGGAATAAGAAAGCAAGTGATTTTTCAGACTTTGTGCTGTGATATCTTTGTTGTTGGGGAAATTGTTCTTATGTCTTTTTCCTTAATATATCTTCTGTTCCTTTAATTCAACAAGCAAAATTAGTGACAACAGTCAGGAAGGTGTCCTGAAGAGTCAAGTGTGGAGAGACTTTGTGCCCCCATAATTGCCTTTAGTGTGTTTTCTTTTCATTTCTGTGTAAAGGACTTTGGGACGACTTTGTGCCCTCATTGTCCTTCGTATCTTACTCTTGAGCAATTCAGGTGGAGACTTTGTGCTGCATCTCAATTTGCTGGTTATTACATCCTTTGCTACATTTTGATGTTACTACTAGGAGTATTCTTATGGTTTGTTGAATAGTAATTTTGAAAGAAGAGGAGTAATATCTATCATTTCCCTTGAGTTTTTCCTTTGATCTGCATGCATCATCTCTGAAAAAAGAGAGATGGATGGTTTGTCCTACCCCTGAGTATTATTTTCTGTTTATATATATCTATAGCTTATCTATAGGGAACCTCCCCTTGATGAGAGGAGAGATCAGTCCCCTTCTGATGTGGTAAACCTACACATTTGGATGACTAATCTTCCTACTTTGGCTGATCAGACCTATTTTGTTTATCAGTACACTGATTGACAAAATATTCAACCAACAATATTTGGCGACTCCGCTGGGGATATACATAATTATGTGTAATTTGGAACCTCAAGTTTCAGATTGAAACATCACCTGTGTCTTACCCATTATCATTATAACCCTTATCCATTACAAATTCTAGCGACACTATTACTTGTCTTATCCATTATTGTTATAACCTATCCATTGTACTCCGTTGTGGAAGAGCGAACTGCTCTAGTGTTTTCCCATTGTTAAATTTTTTTTGCCAGCCTCGCATAACAGTTTTTGGCGACTCCGCTGGGGATATATTATCCATTATCCATTTATAATCTATCCATTCACCTCCACACTAACTGAGAAAGAATGCATAGTTTAAAGCCTCAAGATTTAACTGAAGCAAGGTCAATTCTTTTCCCATTTTTGTTTCATAATCTAGCAGATTCAAGGTATACACGAAGCCAAAGGGCTAAAGGTATTGTTGACCCTATGTTCGAGTTGGTACAACAAAGTGATTTTGATATGTTTCCTTCACCATCTCATCTCCAACAAACCAAGATCTTTCCTCCTACTAAAGTCAGATCTCTATTGCCAGATGAAGTATCTACTTCTGCTGTTGATAAAGCTTTGCCAATAATTACCCCTCTGAGATTTGTTATCCCTCCTTTTCATAATCCTAAAATGGCAGTTCAAGGCCCCTGGGGTAATGCTTTTGGTCCTCTCAATCTTACTCCACCTCTACATGAGCTTCCACACAGTTCTAGGAAGAATTTCTCCAAATTCTATGGTGATGGGAAAGTTCATCTTGATGAATACATTGCAGCCTTCAACATAGCTTGTGGAGTAATCGAAGTAGAATTTGAAGATGTAGCAGTCAGGCTTTTTGTGGAGACACTCTAAGGTGCTACTGTAGATTGGTTTTATCATCTACAGGCTCGGTCAGTGACTGATTGGAATACTCTCAAAGTTAAGTTTGAATCCAGATTCAAACCTGCAGAAGATGCACATGCACTTCTAGCTCAACTTACACATATGAAGAAAGAGCCTCATGAACCTATGAGAGACTTACATAGCCAAATTTGACAAACTGAGAAATTGAATTCCAGTAATAGCTCGGCCTACAGCTGAGAATCTCAAATGCTTTTTCATTAATTCTCAGTTACCTGAAGTAAGTTTTCTTTTGAGACGTGCTGGTCAAATAGATCTTGCTACAGCTCAACTTTTGGCCACTGAGGTAGAACATGATCTCATCTTAGCAGGGAAGATAAGAAGAGATCCAAATAGAAATAGACCTTCATCATCTTCTGAATATGCATTTATAAGCACCACTGATCCAATGGTGCAAAAACTGGCAAATGAAGTGCTACCCTCGAAAACGCAAATGGCTCAAGGAATGTCTTCTGCTCCTTTATACAGAAGGACATTCCCAAATCAGTCATATCAGGGCAATGCTACCAAGAATCAAGGTCAACAGAATCACCTTCCTCCCCCATAAGGGAAACTTGCCCTGGAAGCTCCTCCAGCCAATTCAACAATGTGATATCTTGAAACAGAGTCTAAATTCTCTTTCCAACCTGAATTGAATCAATAAAATGATGCTGATCTCCTTGAAGATGATTAAGAAGAATCAGCTGGCGACTCCCACATTGGTTTCCTGAACTACCAAGATGAACCCAGAAGCAAAGGAGAAGCTTTTGATGGATCATATGCAGTGTTTACCAGGTCCAAGAACTAATTAGCCCAATAAGCTGATAAAAAGAAGACAAAGGAGCAACCTCAACCAACAATTACAATTGCTAAACATGGAACCACTCTGCCTTTTCAGTCAAAGAATTCGGTGATTACCCAAAATGTAAGTACATCAATTTCACCTTTACCTTCTACTCTCATTTTGCAAACCAGCCCTCCTAAAACCCAAAAGGTTGAAATGCTTTCCTCTATTCCTAGTCCAATTCAGCCATTTGACATAATTGATCATGTCAAAAAGACCAAAATACAAATGTCTGAATTTGAATACTTGTAGTCCAATCCTGATCAATTGGATAAGTTGGTCCAATGTATCAAGAACCAAACCATCCCTGTAGGGAAAAAAGCTAAAAAAATAATTCCTGATTCCCCAAAGAACATGCCCATTCCAAATAATCTTGTCATTACTCCTCCAACTGCCCTTGGGAAAATAGAACCTTTCTATGTTTCCCTGTTAATAAATAGTTATCAGCTCAACAACTGCATCATTGATTCTGAGGCATCTGATAATGTCATGCCTGCTAAAGTAGCTGAGTCTCTGGGTCTCACATTGACCAAGACATTTGGGAGATGTTTCTCCATGGAGAACAAGCAAGTACCATTGCTGGGGCAAATCAAAGATGCCCAATTTGCATTTGCAGCCTTTCTAGACAAGAGAATCAAGATGATTGTCTTGGTGGCTGACTTCCCAGCATCCTACAACATTTTGCTTAGATGAAATTTTTGCAAGGATGTGGGAGGAGAACTAAGCATGGATCTGTCTGAAGCAAGGATCCCTATCCAAGGTGTGATGAAGAGATTGCTCCCTGAAAAGGAAGCAAAATACATGGTCACCCGAACATCAGCCCCTGCAGCGCAAATTCTATTTGAGTCTTCAGGCAGGGGTAATTATTTCTTTACCATAGAGGATGTTCATGTTTCTACAGATGAAAGTCCTGTAGCTGATAATCTAGAAATTGATCCAAATAAGACTTTAGGAGAATTGGTAGGGCACAATACAAGTAAGGAAGGATCTTCCATCTCTAATGAAGAGAAATCTGATAGGAGATCAACTTCTGATGATGCTTCGATCCTGAAATCCAATGGGAGCAATTTTTCCATCAACGATGGAGTTGGGACTATGTTGATATCTCCTCAAGGATATATTCTTCTTTCATGCAATTTTCAAGTCAGCAACACCGACAACACAGTTGGATGTGAATCTATGTTGCTCAGATTGAAGATTGCTCAAGATAAAGAAATCAAACTCCTTCACATCAAAGGAGATGCTAAGCTGATAATTTTTCAAGAGTTTGATTTGGACAATCTAATCATATGTTGGACTGAACCAGAAGAACAACCAATTATGGTAATGGACCATGCTGTTACAAATCAAAATTAGGCAAAGGAACCCTTCACCAAGAAAGCAAGGAGTTATGGTTTCCGGTTTGAAGACCACATCCTGCCTTGGAACAACAAGAAGAAAAAGCCAAGGGGAAGAAGTAGAAAATTGGTTTCCTGGTGGAGAACTCCATTTGCCCATCACCGTTTCTGGGGGCAAAATGTCTTCTTGCTGGTTTATCAGAATAGAGCACTATTTTCACTGTCTCCCAAGAAGCAACATCTAAAATACTTCAATGCTTGAAGTATCAGATCATTCCATCTGTACATATGTATATTTGTATAGTTTTTAATTCTATTTTGTTTTATTTGTTTCCATTTTTGATGCCTTTCATTTTTGGGTAGCATGACTCCGTAACCCAATGGTACACATGAAGACATTGGAGATTCTGGATTCTACTCCTTTCAATTATTTTTGCAATTGACAGAAGTTCCCAAACTAGAGCCAGCTGTTGTCCCCTAAAAATATCACTCATTTTTGGGACAACATTTGAACTATTTTGGTCCTATAGACCAAAATTGTCTCTTCCCTTTTCAAAATTTGTCCTGGACATTCAAATTCCTCAGTTTTTAAGCTTCTCAAAAATCTACGAACTCTATAGGCTTGAATCTACAGACTCAGCAGGAAGAGAAATCTATGGACTCTACAGGAAGAGAAAATCTATGGACTTAACAAGAAGAGAAAATCTATGGATTTCGCAGAGCAAGTTCAATGGGATTTATAGGTTGATTTCTACAGACTTGATTTCTATGGACTCTGCAGGCAGGTTCATTTCTACAAGTTCAACGGGCTTCATGGATTCTACAGGTGGGTTCAATCAAAAGAATCAGTTTCTAACACTTGGTCATTTTTGGGATTGGTTCAATGCCTTAATTCAAACAAAAATATCCATCGGCAAGCATCAGCAACAGGTTCAATGCATTTGGTTCAACGGTTGGTTCAACGTCAAATGGTTCATTAGTCGATTCAAGGCTTTGTTTGAACCATTAAACCAAAACTTGGTTCAACGATTGGTTCAATGTCTGTTGGTTCAACGATTATTTCATCACTTTGGTTCATTTAATTGAACCATCGACTTGAACCATTTTGGTTCAAAGCTTGGTTCAACCGATTGGTTCAACGAAGTGGTTCAACAGTTGGTTCATCGGCTTGGTTTAAGTCTTTGCTTCATTTGCTTGGTTCAAAGATTTGGTTCAATCAAAGGGTTCATCAGCTTGAACCATTTTGGTTTAACCAATTGGTTCAACATTTGGTTCAACCAAGCAGTTCAATCAAGCGGTTCAACGTTTGGTTCAACCAAGCGGTTCAATCAAATGGTTCAATAGTTGGTTCATCACCTTGGTTCAAAGGAATGGTTTAAATGTAAAAGTTCAAAGAGCCTCCCAAAGGACAAGTGACCTTATGGGGGGCACTTGGTCAACAAAAACACCCTTCGAAAGGGTCATTTTCGAAGAAGGCTGCAAAGGTAAATTCCTTCAGAAATTTTGTTTAAGGCAAACAGTCATAATTCTTTCAGACTTTTGTTCGAAGGAATTCCTTTGGAAAAAAAGTCTGAAAGAATTCAAGAAGTGGATGCAAGAAAAAAGCTTGAAGAAATAGCCAAGGCAAAAGTGATAAAAAACATTTTCTGTGGACTTTTTGTTCGCGAGAAATTTTTACAGACTTTTTGTCTGCAGAAATTTGTCTGAGGAAAATGCCTGCAGGAAACCTGTGAAAGGCCACCAAAGGACCCTGAAGGGCAAGTGCCCTTGCGGGGTACTCCCGACTATCGAATAGAAGGACACTTCCCTAAAGCTAAACGGTCACCTTCCCTTCGAGAAGATGTAAATCAAGAAGCCCGAAGGCCATTCAAAGATCATTTCTTAAGGCCCGAAAGGGCAGTTTCTTTCCATAAAAGTGCCAAACAAAAAAGCTAAAGAAGGGCCAAGGGGTGATGCACCCGAAGACGTCAAATTCAACACAACAAACTAACCATTGAAAATATAGTGATGGGCGTGTGAACGTCAATTTTAAAGCTCATAAAATAGTCGTTGATCCTTAAATCTACAGACCCGAATGCATTCACAGACTTCAAGGCCAAGACCAATAGAAAGTGAGGAAGGAATAGAATAGAAAATTGAATCCAGGACCCGATTCAATTAACCAAAAAAGGAGGAATGATTAAGGTAGGATCAGATCGCCAGGTGGACATTGAAAGTTACAAACTTTCAATAGCGTGACTTGTTTCTCTGCATTGATAAAATCAAATGGGTAAACACCCCTAAGTTCCAGCCTGTCTTCTTAAGAGATTCCAACGCAATATGATGTGTTACTGTTCCTGATTCCTTCTTGAAGAGGCTATATAAGGGACTCTCTTTTATTGTAAATAGATCTCTTTTTGACAATCAGAATGAAACTCTACCCAAATTGAAAGGCATTTTTTGAGACTTTGAGCTCAGTTTGTTGATCATATTTTGTTATTGGAATAAGAAAGCAAGTGATTTTTTAGACTTTGTGCTGTGATATCTTTGTTGTTGGAGAAATTGTTCTTATGTCTTTTTTCTTAATATATCTTCTGTTCCTTTAATTCAACAAGCATAATTAGTGATAGCAGTCAGGAAGGTGTCTTGAAGAGTCAAGTGTGGAGAGACTTTGTGCCCCCATAATTACCTTTAGTGTGTTTTCTTTTCATTTTTGTGTAAAGGACTTTGGGATGACTTTGTGCCCTCATTGTCCTTTGTATCTTACTCTTGAGAAATTCAGGTGGAGACTTTGTGCTGCATCTCAATTTGCTGGTTATTACATCCTTTGCTACATTTTGTTGTTACTACCAAAAGTATTCTTGTGGTTTGTTGAATAGTACTTCTGAAAGAAGAGGAGTACTGTCTGTCATTTCCCTTGAGTTTTTCCTTTGATCCACATGCATCATCTCTAAAAAAAGAGAGATGGATGGTTGTCCTACCCCTGAGTATTATTTTCTGTTTATATATATATATATATAGCTTATCTATAGGGAACCTCCCCTTGATGAGAGGATAGATCAGTCCCCTTCTGATGTGGTAAACCTACACATTTGGATGACTAATCTTCCTACTTTGGCTGATCAGACCTATTTTGTTTATCAGTACGTGATCGACAAAATATTCAACCAACATATATAATCTTGACTGTGAAATCATAACTTAGTGGTAAAAGATTACCATACCAGGCCCACAACCATCAACCACTTCACCCATCATCCAACCAATCATTTTGCCTTATAATAAGCCATTTACCACTATCCAAGAAAAGACATTTGACATTGTGGAACAATTATAAAATATGCCATCAAAAATCTCCATTTTAAATTTATTGTGTATGTCTACTATCCATAAAAACATCTTGACAAAGTTCCTTGGTCAATACACAGTTCCAAATGACATATCCCCTGACAAATTTCAAGCTTTAGTTGGACACCTAGTTCTAGCTCAACAACATTCAACCAAAGTGATATGTCATCCCTTGGCCCAATGCATAATAATCCATTGTACATTGAAGTTTACATAAAGAGGCACAAAGTGAAACATATCCTCATAGAGAATGGATCAGGTCTGAACATAGTGTCTCTAAAGCTCATCAAGCTTCTCAGGTACACATCAACAGATCTCCAAACAAAAATAATCACTATCAAAGCCTATGACAATGAAGAATGAGAATCACAAGGCATCATTAGCTTACCAGTTATCATTAGGCCTTTAACCCATGATACACTTTGCCATGTGCTAGATATCATTTTTTCATAGACTATGCTTTTGGGTAGACCTTCGTTACATGAGATTCATGCAGTCCCATCAACATTACACCAGTGTATTAAGTTCTCCCATTCAGGGATGGAGGTTAGTATTCTAGGAGATTTGCATCTATATGAACATTGAAAACATCTAGAGTTTGAATTCAAGATCTACAATTATCATTTTGACATGAATATAATTTCCAAACAAGACAAAGAGAAAGCCATACTTATTGATTTACCAGAGTCTAATTGCATTGACCTTGATACCCTTGATTCACTTTCCCACATGCCACCTCCTAAAATGTCTAATCATTATACTATCTCAGATAATGGCCCAAGAGATTATTTAACCCATAACACCTTTCACATTACAAATCTTTCATAGAACCCCAAGTCCTTTGGAAGACCAAAAGCTAAACCACTCATACAATGACAAAGAAAGAATAAAGCCAAAATGTATAGTCTAGCACTCTTCAGATTTATACCAGCCTCTGGCCAAGCAGAGGAAATGAATCATGGTTATATAATGACAAATTAGTCGATTATTGCAAGAATGCAAAGAATCCTATTCTTAATCGGATCATGGAGAACCAAAACTATGAAGGAGGAGGTCTCGAGCATAATCAATAGGGAACACTTGAGCCCATTTATATGACTAAGTAGAAAGGAACCTATGGACTTAGATTTAAACCACATGGAGATGATCCCATGTATCTTATTCAAATTCCATCTCCAATGACTAGTGATGATGATGTTGGTAGTGAAGCAGAGTTTGATCATAGCCAATTCAATGACTTATCCCATACTAATTTGTTTGAATATAATGGCATTTGGACCCTTTGAATAATCATTAATTATAATCAACTACCATTATATTATCCACAACTAATAGATTTGGACCAACAAGAATCCAACGTGCTAATTGATGAGTTTTAGAATGATGAGGCCTTCTGTGATTTTCTAGGCCTTAGGGACAATGTTCTATTGGGAGATCATAAATCAGGGTTCTCAATCAAATTGTATCCTGATGCCTATTTTGGAGAGTGGGTGAACACCCTTAGCCAAAAGCAAATAAATAAAACATTGAGGTCCCAAAGTGAAAACCTCTTTGAGGTAATTTTGGACCAAAGAAAAAATAAAGATAAAGGTTAGTCTAGTGGTGAAAACCTATTTCAGGTGCCACTAGATGGGGGTGTTCAACCTTCTTCAAATTTAGACCAGGAGACCACCAACGGTGAACTTGTCTATAGGTATGAGTTTAGTAGTGAAGAGCAACAAGATTTTAATCAAATCGTCTAAGATACCACCAACAATGACAAACTTGCCTATGGGTCCAAATTTAGTCTTGAAGAATAATGAACTTTTGATCGCATAATCCAGGAGTTCCCAATAGTATTTGTTACATGGCCATCCCTCCCATTGGGGGATTATTATTCATCATGTCTAGGAGAAATTAAATAACAAGTCCTAACAAAGGACTCTGACATAGCCAAACAATTCAAATCTTTGCCCACTATTCTTGAAGATGGTTCAACCCTTCTAGTAGAAGATAACATAGAGGTAATCATAAGGTCTCTAGATGACCTGAAATGGATTAAATTACGTGCATCCCTCACTAAGGAGGACTGTGAAGTCCTTACATCCCTATTGAGGGAATTTATAGTTTTATTTGCATGGGCTTATTTTGGCATGCCTGGTTTGGCCCTTGCCTTGGTTTTTCACCACCTCATGGTACATCCTGATGCCAAACTAGTGAAATATAAGTTATGCAAAATGTATCTTCATATTGTTGTATTGGTAAAAAAAGAATTGGAGAAGCTCTTATAAGTGAGATGTATCAGACCAATCGATCATTGTGAATGGATTTCTAATGTAGTGTCAATCAATAAAAAGCTAGAAGGAATCAAAATTTGTACTGATTTTAGGGACATTAACAAAGCTTTCCCAAAGATGAATTTTCATTACCAAACATTGACATGTTATTTGAGTCCATAATGGGTTATGAGATGCTTTCAATAATGGATGGATTCTTAGGCTACAATCAGATTTGAATAACACTAGACGACTAACATAATATAATGTTCACCACTCCATAGGGAACATTTTGTTATTAGGTTATGCCATTTGGTCTTTAAAATACATGAGCCACCTATCAAAGAGCCATGATAGCCATATTTCATGATATGATGCATGACATTGTTGAAGACTACATCGATGACATACTAGGCAAATCAAAGACCAGGGCTGATCATCCAACAACATTTAGGAGGATATTTGAATAACTATGTGAATACAAATTTAGACTCAATCTCAATAAATGTGTTTTTGGTGTCACATCAAGAAAATTGCTTAGATTTATTATGTCTCATAGGGGCATAGAAGTCAATCCAACCAAAGTATGAGCCATAACAGAAATGCAACCACCGACCAATTTGAAGAAGGTCCATAGTTTACAAGGCAAAATCCAATCTATTAGATTCTTCATATCTTAATTGGCTAAAAAGTACCACCCATTTCAACACCTACTAAAGAAAGGTGTAACATTTATTTGGGATAATGATTGTTAAAAAGATTTTTAACAACTAAAGGACTATCTTACATATCTACCAATTTTATTACCTCCTATTCAGGGAAACTCATTCTTGTTATATTTATTAGCTATCGATAATGCCCTAGGGGCACTTATAAATCAACATGATGATAATGAAAAAGAGCATGCAATGTACTATATAAGCCGTAAACTAGTCACGTATGAACATAATTATATGCCCATCAAAAAAGCTTGTCTCACTATGGTCTTCACAGCTCAAAAACTATGACATTACATGTTGAATACTAAGACTATGATCATTTCAAAAGTAGATTCGCTCAAGTATCTACTATTTGAAATATATTTACAAGGATACATGGACAAATGGATCATGATTTTTAGTGAATTTGAGATAGAGTATGTGAACCAAAAAGCCAACAAGGCTGAAGTTTTTGCAAACTAGCTTGTAGAAGCACCCCTTGCAGACACATAGCCACTCACATTTCAATTTTCTAATGAATTCATCATGAACATCATTGAAGCATCTCTTGAGGAGAATTACTGGAAGCTATATTTTGAAAGTTCATTCATAGCACATGGATTGGGGGTAGGCCTTTTATTTATAACATCACAAGGGGATCTAATCCCTAAGTTATTCAAAATACACTTTCCTTGTACCAATAACATGGCTAAATATGAAGCACTCATTATAGGGATTTGATAGGCCATACAATGGAACATATATCATATAAAAATTTATGGTGATTCATAGTTAATCATCAATTAGGTTACAAATCATTGTCAGACCAAAGATGACTAGATGGTTCCTTATAAGGCTATGGTCGACATTCTAAAGCAATAAATTATCGATATCCAGTTTGAACATATACCAAGGGCAAGTAACTTAATAGCAAATGCCATGGCTAACATTGGATATTTTATTTGACAAATAGATATGACCAAAGAATATTAGTTTCTTGTTGAGAATCTAACAATGCCAACTCATGAACCTTCAACTGTTGCAATGATCTATGATATTGTTGGTCCCAACTCTACTTGGTATTCAAATCTATATGCCTATTTACATGAAAATGTTTTACCATGAGAATTATCCCACAAAAAAACCAAATATTTCATCCATAATGCCCAACATTATACCTTATTCGGACTAACCCTATAACATCACAATTTTGATGGAACTCTGCTTCATTGTTTACCTTCGATAGAATCTATACTAACATTGTGGGAAGTTCACAAAGGAGTATGTGGAGCCCACACCAGTGGGGTAGTCCTCTCCAGAAATCTCTTACGTACTAATTATTATTGGATAATGATGGACACATATGTAGTTATATATGTCAAAAGATGTGATAAATGTTAGCAACATACTAATCTAATTCATGTCCCAACCAAGACTTTGAAACCAATGTTGACACCATGGTCATTTGCTACATGGGGCCCTAATCTCATTGGGAAGATAAACCCCACCTCATTCGATGGCCATAAACATATCCTTATCACCATTGAATATTTCACTAAGTGGATTGAAGTGATACCCCTCATTTACATGACTGGAAAGCAAATTTCCAAATTTATCTTCAACCATCTCATTTGCCGATACGGTATCCCTTCCAACATTATATATGATAATGGTGGATCATTCAAGAAAAAGGATGTCAAAAATCTATGTGCTAAATATAAATCAAACAACACTTTTCCATGGCATATTACCCTCAAGGTAATGGCTAGGCCAAAACATTAAACAAAATCATTGTTGACATTCTTAAAAATATTATCAATGATGTCAGTCGTGATTGGCACTATCAAATATTCCTTATCCTCTTGGCATACTATACCAATCACCATAACCCAATAGGATATGTTGTTTTCAAAATCATCTTAGCTCATTTTTGGAATCAACCCCCTGTGAAACTTGTTCGTTTCACCTTTTGTCTCTCTAAGTCTATTTTTGAGACGGGTTTTTCTCATTCTCATCTTGGCCCAACTACACCGTTCAAAATTCGTAACATCTTTTCATTACATTTTCCCCAAAATGTGAAGGTTGTTATTGTCTCGATACAACTAGGGGACCAAAATCCATCTTTTTCAGCGTTAGTGTTTTTCTTCTGTTTTCGTGCACGGGCGGCAAATTTCACCGCCAGTGCATTTTTACCTTTGAAATGAAGGAGCGGTGATTTTTGCCGCCCCTGCATCTGAACCTGCATGGACAATAAATTCTACCACCCCTGCAAAAATTTTGCATTTCACATGCAGGAGTGGCAAATTTTGCTGCCCCTGCATGTTCCTTACCGATTTTCCAGTGCAAGGGCAGAAATTTTTGCCACCCCTACACTGTCTTGGTTTTCATGCATGGCATTTATTGCTATGTGTGCAGGGTTTTTGGGGTCAATTTTCACCCCATTTAATTCGATTTTAACCTCATTTTGATTCATTCCTCCTCTCCTCCTCCTACCCTCCGCCTCTGGACCATTCAGCGAACTAGTAAAAGTGCGCTTTGGTGGATTCAAGCTTGCGACGCTTGTGGTTTCTCAGGTATGTCATGATTTTTGTATTTATTTTCATTTTCTCTTTCTAGTTTGTTTTTCCAAGTTGTTGGGATTTTATTCTTGCTTTTTTCCTTGGGCCAGTCGACCTGCTCCCATTTTTTTTCCCCCGCTAAACTTTTCTCTCCTGTGTCGGCTAGCCGTGTAAGGGCGACAATTTTTGCCACCTCCCACCTTGTCCCATGATTTCCAAATGAATCTACACGGGCAACAATATTTTCTACCCGTGCATCCTTGCTCTCTTTCCCTTGAACCTGTAAGGGTAGCGAATTTCACCGCCCATGCAGGCCAAACCTACAAGGGCAGTGAATTTTGCCACCCATGCAGGCCGAACCTACAAGGGCAACAAATTTTGCCGCCCACGTAGGCTGAACTTGTAAAGGTGATAAATTTCACTGCCCACATAGGTCAAACCTTCAAGGGTGGAGAATTTCACTGCCCACACAGGCCAAATCTACAGGGGCAGCAAATTTCACCACCCACGCACTTCTCTAACTGTTCTTCAATCACGAGTGGTGAAATTCACCACCCGTGCCCTCTTTTTTCTTCCCTCTTGATGCAAGGGCAGAAAATTTCACTGCCCATGCTTGCCTAATCATTATTTATGCAAGGGCAATGAATTTTTCCATCCATGCATTTTTCATCCAAATTTCTCTAACTCTGGAGAAATTTTTCTCTTTTTCATTTTTTCACTTTTCCCCCTTTTTCCCTCATTTTTTGACCCAACCCTGTTAAGTGCCCTTCCTTGATCATGATCACCCAATGTGTGAATTCCCCAATTTGCCCACTATTCTCTAATTGCACGATCATGATTGCAGTACGCTCTGAAGATTCTTGCTCATCAGCACCCGCTCGACTGAGGCCAGTTCTGATGTCTGAAACTTCTCCAAAAAAGTTAAAGGCCATGAATTACAAGTACCAGAGCATCTTTCTAATTACTTTGGTTACCTCCATTGTTGACGACATTAGAGACACAAAAATTGGCCATGTGGATATGGCCGAGTTTGTGACCAGAACCAAGGCAATGAACTCAAGCTCTGAAATGAGGAAGATCATCGAGAGCAACATTCATCTGGTTGCCGCTTTTCCACTGGTAGCACATCATACAAAGTTCATCCTCCAGTGTGCCCAATTCTACAACAAAAAGATGAGATCAGTCTCAGATGTGAGTGGCAACGTAATAATTTGGCTAGACCCTGAATTCATTGACAAAGTTTTCATGTGCCCTCCTGCTACTGAAGTGCTGAGGATCGAATTCATAGAAGCACAGGAGTATGACAAGGACCTTGAGAGGGCAAAGAAAGTAATGAATAACAAATGGCTAAAGACCCCCAAAACTAATTTATCCAAATGGCCGCAAAACTTTCTAAGGAGCGATTTCATTGAAGAAGTTGGTGACTTGATCACCCTTCTCAATAGAGTGCGAGGCCTCCCATCTTTCTCACAGTTCCACGAGTGGATGTACCCATTCATCAAAATCATCCTCCAAAATAAGCAGGTCATCTTCTGGGGTGAGCAAATTAGCAACGCTCTTCATGAGTAATTGACCAAGGTATAAACTACTTCAAAGTTTTATATGACTTCGTACCTGATCTACGTAGCTACCTCGATGCGAACCTTTCCAGGTTTGACAACTGAAGGAGACACAAAGATCACTCCAGTCTACTCATATTACCCCTAGCTAACACTACAAGTATCAATCTACTATTTTAGAAGGGTAAATGACACCTTCTTTACTGTATTTTTATGCCTCTTTGACCCTCAGCTTGAGCAAAAGAGAATATCTGATGAGCCCTGGATGATCATCAATGACTATAGCTGTATGTTCTTACAATGTCCCTCTTTCTGCTATCTTTGGGTTGGCTTTTTCCAAGGCTATCCTATATGCTCCCCATGTTTCCTTCTGATAAGTTAGTTCTAATGGAGCTGTGTAGACAAATAGTTGTCGTACACACTAGGCAGATGGAACTAAAAAATCCAGGTTTCAGATTTTCAATCAAAATTAGAAGATACTCGATTCTAACTGCAGCTAAAGCCAAAGTCATGGAGACAGAGATGCAACTGGTTACTATGAAATAATTCAAAAGAAGGGACAACTTTGACTATAAGAGTGTCAAAGACATGATCAGAAGAAAGACTCAGTTTCATGAGCCTATGATCAAAGACATCTAGGTAGACCTACGAACAACCGAAGAAATCAAGAAAATGGACTACAATAGGCTGACCTTAGAGCAAATTGAATATTTGAGGCTTGCAGAGATTCCCTCCAATCTGGTTGATGACAAGAACATTATCAACAACAGATACCTGGCTGAGAAGGTTGCTTACTCCCCTCTTCCTCCAGTTTAGTGGTCTCAGAAAGAATTAACTTCTTTGAGGAAAAGATTCGAACTAATATTGGCTAACACCAATGATTGGTTAGCAGCCAAAGGGATCACATTGAAAGAGTTTTTTACAGGATCAGAGGCCGAGTTCCAAGCAGAAATGAAGAAGAAGGTAGAAAATAAGACTAAGAATAAAGGTGATGTTTCTTCCCCATCTAGGCCTCACAAGCCTAGAATCATCTTTGTTTTCAAGAAATCAAAGGTTACTGAAGAGCCAAGATCAACAGCCAAGGGAGTTGAAGAATAAAGCTCCCAGGAATAGGTACCTCAACAAATGGAGATAGATGACAGGCCCTTAGAACAACAAAGGGCTAAACCTCTACCTTCCCAGGAAGAGGCACAGGTGCTTACAATGTCTCCCCTTCTCCACCTCAGTCTCCTATGGCATCTCCCTCACCTCTATCTCCTATCAGTATTCCTAATTCTGGAGCTACGTCTCCTTTCAGAGTTATGTTTGGTGATCCTCAGGGCACTTCTAGAGATACTCTTCGCTCTTCAGGCTTTATTCCTAGTCTGGCATCTCCTTCCTTCAATCTAGGAAAAAGCTCTACCTTTGATCAATTAACGGCTGATACAGTTTCTCTTGTTACTCTTACTACAACCAACGTTACCACTAGCATTGCAGACATTACCACGGTAACACCAACTGCATGAACCGTCACCACATTAGGTACTTCTTCTCTCCCTCTTTGGATGTCAGCTTTCACACCTAAAATAAAGAAGCTAGCCATCTTTATAGATGACTTTGATTTTGGCAAGATAGTGTTGGTGAAAGCTAAGGCCCCTAAGAGACCAAGGATCCTCTCAAAATTGGTTGAGGAAAAGGGGCATAAATTTCTAGAAATAGCTAAACCACCGTAGGACGCAACCCTTGAGGGTTTTGAAATGAGCAACTATTCCATCTCTCGTGTTGAACTTGGAAAAGTTACTCACGAAGGTGTGAAAAATGATCTACAGTTTGTAATGGACATCATGGTCCAAAATTTTGACAGAGAAAAGGAGATGGACTACTATAAGGCCAAGACAGAGCAATTGATGGCAGTAATAAGGAAATTCACCCTTTCCATTGAAGTGACAACTCCAGAAGCCTTCTCTATTGATGACCCCGTCATCCAAAAAGCAGAGAGAACCTATATGAAAGGAAAGGTACTGGAGGATTACATTGTGAAGATGCACACTCAGGGAATTTTTTTACTTACTGAGGTTATCGAAAAGATAGACAAGATGAAAAAGCTGAGAATAGATTTAGAAGACCTCATCTCTTTTATCTCTTAGGACATTGACAGTATAGAGAAATATCTTAAATAGTGAAGGGAAATGAAGGATCTAAAGAAAGCACCTTGATTTCCATCGGTGTTATTTACAACAAAGATTTCGATGTTGAGATCAAGGAGTCACTGATATATAGGATATAGGTACTCAAGGAGTTGGTTGAAGATCTCAAATCTTTGAAGGATGCTAGTGAGAAGAGCGACACGAGTCTGCTGAATAGACTGGAAGAATTGCCTTGTGACTTCACCACCAGGGATAATCAATTTCTCTCAGTCGAAGAGATGATCCAAGGATTCAAGGGTATGATTCAGATAGATTTTGAAAAGAAAACCTTCTCAATGAATTTTGTGGACAATATTTTAGATACTCAGTTAACTCTGGATAATCTGAGATCCAGGTTAACTAGTCATGCTAAGGCAATCACAGCATTGAAGGATGCTATAATCAGAGCCAGGGTCATCTTCAAGAACACCGTTACGCCATACAGTATAGGAATTCAGGCATCTATTACTATGTATGATGCTCATCTGAAGAAGTCTGGTGGCAAGAGCTAAAATATTTTTCCTTTCTCTCTTCTTCTTTTCTCATGCACTTTCATCATGAAAAAGTGCATGCAATTTTGTAATGTGTAATTACATGTAAAAAATCTAGAAAAATATCTCAAAAGTCAAAGATGAGTCATCTTTGACTAAGATATTTTTATATTTTAATATTTTTTAATTTTGAAAATTTCTCCCTATATATAGTGGAGACCTCTTTTATAAATGGATCTCTCTGATAATTGAGATCAAAAACTCTGCTGAAATTGAGACACTTCTTGAGACTTTGTGATCAACTTGTAAATCATATTTTGTTGAATGAATGAGAAGCAGGTTTATTTCAGACTTTATGTTGAAGTTATCTGTGTTATTTAGGAAATAGTTCTTATGTCCTCTTTCTTGATAATCTCTTATTTGTTTGATTCAATAAGCAAAGTGTGTGTGTTGATATTATCTGAGGGCCTTTCTAAAAGATAAAAGAGAGACTTTGAGCTACTTTTATCTTTGTGATTCTTTTATCGTTTGTAGTTTTAGGAGAAGACTTTGTGCTTCGTTTCACTCTACGGTTACATGTTTTTTGAATTAGTGAAGGAGACAATGAAAGACTTTGTGCTTATGTAGGTTTCTTTGTTAACTTTGTTACTTCAGGGGATTTTCTGCTCTACGTTGGATACCATTCCTGAAAGAAGAGGAATGTTGTTGGCCAACGACCATGATTTTTTTCTCTTGTTTCTTGGACATCACCTCTGAAAAAAGAGAGGTGGATGATGTTATACCACCCCAAGTATTATTTTCTGCTTACCTATATATATATACATATTGCGTATAAATATTCATAGGGAACCTCCCCTTGATGAGAGAATAGATTTACCTCATCCAAATCTGGTAAACCCACACTTTTCATGGTGTAAATCTCCCTGTGTTGTGGTTGATATACCCATTTTGTCTTCAGTTAGTTGATGACAAAATATTCACCCAACAGCTTTTTGGCGACTTCGCTGGGGATTAGGAATGTGCATTTTGAAGCCTCAAGCTTTAACTTGAAGCAGTTTCGGTCGCTTTTTCATTTAAAATCTGACAACTCCACGCTACACAAGAAGCTAGAGATCTAAGGGTGTTTTTAACCCCATGTTTGAGTTGGTGCAGCAGAGCAATTTTGATCTGTTTCCTCCACCACCTTTCTTCCAACGATCTAGGAGTCTTCCTCCTGACCTTATTGGGTCACCAACACAAGGTAAAGCTTCTTTTCCTGCTGCTAATAGTGCCCTACCTATAAATACCTCACCGAGATTTGTTATTCCACCATTTAATCATCCTGTCATAATGGCTCAAAGTCCATGGGGCAATTCTTTTACTCCTTTTAATTTGACCCCACCTTTGCATGAACTACCCCATAGTTCCAGGAAAATTTTTCCTAATTTTTTGGTGATGGAAAGGTTCATCCTGATGAGCATATTGTTGCCTTCTCTATAACATGCGACGTAATCGGTGTAGAATTTGAAGATGTAGCAGTGAGACTTTTTGTAGAAACTCTACAAGGCACTGCCACAGACTGGTTTTACCACCTTCAAGCTCAAACTATAACTGACTGGAATATGCTAAAATCTATATTTGAAGCTAGGTTTAAACCTGCTGAAGATGCACACACCTTGTTAGCACAGCTAACACAGATGAAAAAAGAATCTCAGGAACCCATGAGAGATTTTATAGCCAAATTCAACAAGTTAAGGAACTAGATTCCAACCATCACTCAGCGCACACCAGAGAATCTCAAGTGTTTTTTATCAACTTGTAGCTTCTTAAAGTAAGTTTTCTATTGAGGCAAGCTGGCCCTTATGGATCTCACATTGGCTCAAAATTTGGCTATTGAGATTGAGGATGATCTTATCTTGGCAGGTAAAATCAGAAAAGACCCTAGTAAAAATAGATTCTCTTCATCTGCTAAAAGCTCTTCTACAGGCACTACAGATCCTATAGTGCAAAAATTGATAAATGAACTGATAGCTTTGAAGAGACAAATAGCCCAAGGTACGTCTACTCCCACCTATCGAGATATGCCCAGGAGAATGTTCCAAAATCAACAATATCAGGGTAATGTTACCCAGAACCAAGGGCAACTAAATCGCCTGCCTCCCCCTCCAGAGAAATTGGCCATTGAAGCAACACCTGCCAATTCAGCAATCAGTTACCTAGAGGTTGAACATGACTTTTTGCTCCAACCTCAATTGGGCCAACAAGATGATGCTAATCTCTTCGATGAGCAGGAAGAAGAATTAGCTGGCGACTCCAATATTGGTTTCCTAGACTACCAAGATGAAGCTGAAAGTAAAAGAGAAGGGTTGGATGGATCTTATGCTATTTTCACCAGATCTCAAAACTAGTTAGCTCCACAGGATGACAAAGGGAAAACAGAAGAATAACCTTAGTCGGTGGTTTCCATCGCTAAATGAGGAGCTCCATTGCCTCCTCAATCAAAACATTAGGTAATTCACAAAAAAGTAAGTACATCCAACCACCCCATACCTTCCACTTCTGTTGCTCCTACCAGTACCACACCCACTAAAGACCCAGATGGTGGATCCTCTTCCTCTGTCTTAAATTTCTTTCAATTATTTGATATAATTGATCACGCCAGGAAGACCAAGATCCAAATGACAGAGATTGAATATTTGAGAGCTAACCCTAAACAATTTGATAGGTTGGCAGAATATGTGAAAAATAAAGCCATCCCTGTAGGACAAGATTCTTCAAAGGTCGTTCATGATCCCCCCAAAGATAAATATGCCTAAAATAATCTTGTCGTGACTCCTCCTATTACTCTCAAGAAAATAGATCCTTTTTATGTTTTTTTACTTATAAATAGTTACAAATTGAGTAATTGCATTATAGACTCTGGAGCCTCGGATAATGTCATGCCCGCCAAGGTGACAGATTCCCTTAGTTTAACTTTGACCAAAACTTTTGGGAGGTGTTTTTCTATGGAAAACAAGCAAGTTCCACTCCTTGGTCAGATAAAAGATGCTTACTTTACTTTCACAGCTTTTCCAAAAAAGAAAATAAAAATGACGATTCTAGTGGCTGATGTTTCAGCCTCTTATGGCATCCTGCTTGGGCGGAATTTTTGCAAAGTTGTTAGAGGCGAGCTAAGCATGGACTTGTTGAAAGCGAGGATCTCAATTCAATGTGTTATGAATAAGTTGATTTCTGAAAAAGAGGCGAGGTATGTAGTCACCCGATCATCAGCACCAAAAGCTCAAATTTTATTTGAGTCTTTAGGCATGGGCAACTACTTCCTATCTACGAATGAGATCCATGAGACATCTGATGAAACTCCTACAAGTGACAACTTGAAATTGTATTCAGCTGACACAACGAGAGAATCGGTAAAGCAAAATGAACACATGGAAGAACCTCTTCCCTCAAACAAAAAAGTTTTTAAAGAAAAAATGGTGTCTAATGAGGTATGAACCTTAGAATTTGATGGCAACTGCTCTTCTACCAATTCCGGAGCCAAGGTTATATTAGTATCTCCTTAAAGAGATATTGTTCCTTTGTCCTATAAGTTGCAGTTTAACAACACCAACAACACAGCTGAGTACGAATCCCTGTTACTTGGATTACAGACTGTGAGAGAAAAAGGCATTAAGCTACTCCATGCTTAAGGGGACGCTGAATTGGTGGTTTTCCAGGTAAAAAACCTCTATCAAACAAAAAATGAAAGATTGTGCCACTATCGCAATCTTATCTGGGACCAAATCAAAATTTTTGATGCTTTCAGCATCTCTGCTGTTCCACGAAGATTTAATGATCGGGCAGATGCATTAGCTGTCTCTGCTACTCTCTTAGTTCCCCACCTAGATTTTAAAAGAGATAAGTACACCATTGAACTGGTCTTTTAACCAAGTGTACTTGATAATGCCAGTCATTGGCAAGTATTTAACAATGACGATCAAATCATTGCCTTTTTGGAGCAAAAAGATAGCTTCGAACAATTGCATTTTGAAGGTAGTGAACTCTGAGAATGCGAAGCAACTTCTGAATCAAATGTGAACACAGGTGAGGATTTCTTGCAGCTTAAGGGGAATAAGATTCCCAAAAGCCTGGATTCCCTAAAAAAATTAATTGATAACCATGACAGATTCATCAAACAACAGCGGACAGATTTAAACTCCTCCCAAGATTTTGATCAAGTAAATCTGGGAACCAAGGGAGATCCTAAGATGGTAAACATTGAGAAATGCTGCACTCTCGAGGAGAGATTTAAGCTTGCTAATCTACTCTACCAATATATAGACATCTTGGCTTATTCCTATGATGACCTGAAATCACTCAAGCCTGATGATATTTGCCATGACATTTCTCTTAAGGCAAACTCTGTAGCTTACAAGCAAAAGTCCAAAAAATATAATTCAAAAATCTCAGGTACTATTTTAGCTGAGATACAAAAAATGCTTGATGCCCGAATAATTTTTCTAATCCACCTTTCCACATGGATTGCCAACAGAGACCATGTCAGAAAAAAATGGTGAAATTCAAATCTATGTGGATTTCAAGAACTTGAATCAGTTATCTTTAAAAGATAACTACCCTCTCCCTATCATAAATCAAGTTCTGCAAATGGTAACAGGTTTCAAATATGTTATCAATGCTGGACGATTTCTCAAGGTACAATCAAGTTGAGGTTGGAAAAGCGGATCAACATAAGACTACCTTCACCACACCTTGGGGCACCTTCGCCTATCAAAGAATGCCTTTCGGTCTGATAAATGCAGGTGCCACATTTTAAAGAGCGATAGACCTCACTTTCAAAGATGAAATGGGAAAGTTCATTGTAGTGTACCTGGATGATTTGACAATATTTTCAAAGCATCGTTCTGACCATGTCCACCTTTTGTAAAGAATACTGGAGTGTTGTCGTCAGAACGGTATTTTTTTAAATCTAAAGAAATCTGTCTTTAGGGTGACTGAAGGGAAACTTTTCAGACACATTGTATCCCGAGAAGGTATTAAAATTGACTCGAAAAGAGTCAAGTCCATCCAGGAACTTACTCTGCCTACCAATAAAATTGCGATTCACTCTTTCTTCAGAAATGTGAACTTTCTTCAGAGATTCATTCCTGAGTTCGCTGAGAAGACCCACCACATCATCAATATGATGAAAGACAATGCTACCTTCAGATGGACTGCTGAGGGCAAATCATCATTCAAAGACATCAAAGAATCAATTGCTCGTGTACTAGTCCTGGTTTGTCTAGACTACACCAAAAGCTTCAAAATATATAGTTATGCTTTTAAACATACACTCTCAGCGATTTTAATTCAACAGAACCAAGAAGGTGTAGAATCTCCTATCTCTTTCATGAGTTGTCCACTCAAGGTTCATGAGCTAAAATATTCTAACATGGAGAAGCATGCATAAGCAGTGGTCAAAGCAGTCAAGCATTTCAGGTTTTATAACCTGAACTCACACACTGAAGTTCTCGTACCTGATACAACAGTGAAGTCCATTTTGACTCAATAGGAGTTTGGTACGAAGAGGGGTAATTGGATCGCCAAGATTCAGGAGTTTGATCTGGACATCAAACCTACCAGACTCGTGCGAGGGAAGGGTCTTTGTCAGTTGATTGCCAACAACATTCTAGATGGAGCAGAAAGTGAAGAAATAGAGATCGAAGGCGTGCCTACGGTCCTCTTCGTTGCCACTACTGATGAGTGGTTTTTCGATATCACCCATTTTCTGACATATTGTGAGTGTCCCACTCATCTCTCCTATAAGGAGAAATGGAATGTTAAATTAAAAGCTGTTAGTTATATTCTATGGGATAATGGTCTGTACAAAAGGAACCTATATGGGACATTTTTTTGTTGTGTTGATAAGGTGCAATAAGGAAAAATCTTGGAGTCTTTCTAGAATTTGGCCTGTGGAGGGCATTTTTCTGCACCAGTGACAGTGCACAATATTTTGTGAGCAAGATACTATTGGCCCACGCTGTTCCAAGATGCCTACAAATGGGTGCGTAGGTGCGAATTATGTCAACAGTTCGTTGGGAAGCCTAAACTGGCTGCATTGCCTCTCAAGCTAGTAGTAATCAAGGAACATTTTCAACAGTGGGGTATCAACTTCATTGGCACAGTCAACCCATCTTCGAGTGCCGGACATGATTATGTCCTCATGAAAATGAATTACTTTACCAAGTGGGTGGAGGCCATCCCAACTAAGCACGCTATGTTTGAAGTGGTGTGATATTTTCTCAAGAAAATATCATCTCTCAGTTTGGGGTTTCGCTCAAAATTGTAATAGATAATGCGGCCTATTTTTCTTCACATGAAATTACTCAATCTTATTTTTATTATAGGATTACCCTATCCCACACTTCAGATTATTTTTTTTAGAAAAATGGCCAAACAAAATCGAGTAATAAGAACCTGGTCACTATTATCAAGAAGTTGGTAGATGACAATCAGAGAATGTGGCATAAAGCATTGTATGATGCTTTATGGGTGAATAGGATTACCTCCAAGAGGGCCATAGGTATGTCACCTTTCCAATTTCTGTATGGCTTGAATGTAGAGATCCCCATCACCCTAGAACTACCAGTGCTCAAGTTAGCCAAAGCAATTAAAGACTCAACCTTCGAAAGTTCGGTCGATAAAAGAATCATGTGTCTAACCGAACTGAATGAACAGTGAACCATGGTGGTGAATCAACTTACAGTGCATCAAAACCAAGTGAAGAAACTTTTTGATAAAAAGACTAAAGTTCATGAATTTTGAGTCAGAGATCAAGTCTTGTTATGGGACAAGAGGCGAGAACCGAAGAGAATACATGACAAATTTGACTCTTTATGGAGAGGTCTGTTCACCATTCGACAGCTCTGTGGTGAGGCCAACTTCTTGCTGGAATATCAGGATGAAACATAATTTGCACTACCCCACAGTGGGCAACATTTGAAGTTGTTCAATCCTTGAAGCTTAGATGGGTCCGTTTGTATATATGTATAGTTTTTATGTATTGTCTATTTTTTTTAATTTTTACCTTGACTCTGTAGCCCAATGGCTTGGATGAAGGCACTTAGAGACTGGTTTCTACTCTCGTTGATCGATTTGATTAACAGAAGTTCCCCAACAGGAGCCAACTGTTGTTTTCAAAATTAGTTTAGCTCATTTTTGGAATCAACTCTTTGTGAAACTTGTCTGTTTCACCTTTTGTCTCTCTAAGTCTATTTTTGAGACAAATTTTTCTCGTTCTCGTCTTAGCCCAACTACACCGTTCAAAATTTGTAACATCTTTTCATTACATTTTCTCCAAAATGTGAAGGTTGTTACGGTCTCAATACGACTAGGGGACCAAAATTTGCCTTTTTTAGCGTTAGTGTTTTTCTTCCATTTTCGTGCACAGGCGGCAAATTTTGCTGCCAGTGCATTTTTACCTTTGAAATGTAGGAGCAGTGATTTTTGACGCCCCTACATCTAAACCTGCATGGGCGGCAAATTTTATCGCCTCTATAAAAATTTCACATTTCACATGCAGGAGCGGCAAATTTTTTTGCCCCTGCATGTTCCTTACTGATTTCCTAGTGTAAAGGCAGCAATTTTTGCTACCCTTGCACTATCTCAATTTTTGTGCATGACATTTATTGCTACGCACGTAAAGTTGTTGGGGTTGATTTTCACCCCATTTAATCCAATTTTAACCTAATTTTGATTCATTTATCCTCTCCTCCTCCTGCCCTCTGCCTTTGGACCATTCAACGAACTAGTAAAAGTGCACTTTGGTGGATTCAAGCTGCGGCACGCGTGGTTTTTCAAGTATGTCGTGCTTTTTGCATTTATTTTCTTTTCCTCTTTCTAGTTTGTTTTTCCAAGTTGTTGAGATTTTATTCTTGATTTTTCCCTTGGGCCGATAGCCCGCTCCCATTTTTTTCTCCCGCTGAACTTCTCTCCCGTGTCAGCTAGTGTCCTCCTTGTGTAAGGGCGGCAATTTTTGCCACCCCCCACCTTGTCCCATGATTTCTAAATGAATCTGGACAGGTGATGAAATTCACTACCCATGCGTCCTTGCTCTCTTTCTCTCAAACTTGCAAGGGCGGCAAATTTCACTACCCACACAGGCCAAACTTGTAAGGGCGGCAAATTTTGCCACCCACGCAAGTCAAACCTATAAGGGTGGTGAATTTTGCCACCCACGCAGGTCAAACCTACAAAGATGGCAAATTTCATCGCCCACATAGGCCAAACCTGCAAGGGCGGTGAATTTCACCGCCCACACACTTCTCTGACCGTTCTTCAATCACGAGCGGTGAATTTCGCCGCCCATGTATTTCTCATTCAATTTTTTATAACTCTAGAGAAATTTTTTTCTTTTTTTATTTTTTCACCTTTTCCCCTTTTTTTTCTCATTTTTCAACTCAATTTCTGACCCAGCCCTATTAAGTACCCTTCCTTGATCATGATCACCCAACATGCGAATTCCCCAATTTGCCCACTATTCCCTAGTTGCACGATCATGATTGAAGTACCCTCTAAAGATTCTTGCTCATCAACACCCACTCAATTGAGGCCAGTTTTGATGTCTAAAACTTCTCCAAAAAAGTCAAAGGCCATGAAGTACAAGTACCAGGGTGTCTTTCTGATTACTTCGGTTATCTCTAATGTTGACGACATTAGAGACACATAAATTGGTCACATGGATATGGCCGAGTTCGTGACCAAAACCAAGGCGATGAACCTGAGCTCTGAAATAAGGAAGATCATCGAAAGCAACATTCATTTGGTTGCCGCTTTCTTAGTGGCAGCACATCATACAGAGGTCATCCTCCAGTTTGCCCAATTCTATAACAAAGAGACGAGATCAATCTCGGATGCTATTGGCAATGTAATAATTTGGCTAGACCCTGAATTCATTGATAAAGTCTTCATGTGCCCTCCTGCTACTGAAGTGCTGAGGATCGAATTCATAGAATCATAGGAGTATGACAAGGACCCTGAGAGGGCAAAGAAAGTAATGAATAATAGGTGGCTGAAGACCCCCAGAACTAATTTATCCAGATGGCCGTGGAACTTTCCAAGTAGTGATTTCATTGAAGAAGTTGGTGACTTGATCACCCTTCTCAACAGAGTGCGAGGCCTCCTGTCTTCCTCACAGTTCCATAAGTGGATGTACTTGTTCATCAAAATCATCCTCCAAGGTAAGCAGGTCATCTTTTGGGGTGAGCAAATTAGCAATGCTCTTTACGAGCAATTGACCAAAGTACAAACTACTTCAAAGTTCTATATGACTTCGTACCTGGTCTACATAGCTACCTCAATGCGAATCTTTCCAGGTTTGACAAATGAAGGAGACAGAAAGATCACCCCAGTCTACTCATATTACCCCCAGCTTACGCTGCAAGGATCAATCCACCATTTTATAAGGGTAAATTTTGCCTTCTTTGCCATATTTTTATGCCTCTTTGACCCTTAGCTCGAGCAGAAGAGAATATCTGATGAGGCCTCGATGATCGTCAATGACTATCGATGTATGTTCCTATAATTTCCCTCTTTTTGCTATCTTTGAGTTGGATTTTTCCAAGGCTATCCCTATATGCTCCCCAAGTTTCTTTTTGATAAGTTAGTTCTAATGGAGCTGCGTAGACAAATGGCTATCATACACACTAGACAGATGGAACTGAAAAAGCCAAGTTTCAGGTTTCTAATCAAAATTGGTAGATACTCGATTCTAACTACAGCTAAAGACAAGGTCATGGAGATGGAGATGAAACTGGTTACTATGAAATAATTTAAAAGAAGGGACAACTTTGATTATAGGAGTGTCAAAGACATGATTAGAAAAAAGACTCAGTTTCATGAGCCTATGATCAAAGACATCTGGGTAGACTTGCAAACAGTTGAAAAAATCAAGAAAATAGACTACAACAGGCTGACCTTGGAGCAGATCAAATATTTAGGGCTTGCAGAGATTCCTCCCAATCTGGTCGATGATAAGAACATTATCAATAGCAAGTACCTAGCTGAGAAGGTTGTTGACTCCCTTCTTCCTCCAGTTCAGTGGTCTGAGAAGGAATTAACTTCTTTGAGGAAAAGATTCGAGCTGATATTAGCTAACCCCAATGATTGGTTAGCAGCCAAAGGGATCATGTTGAAAGAGTTTGTTATAGGATCAGAGGCTGAGATCCAAGTAGAAATGAGGAAGAAGACAAAAAATAGGACTAAGAACAAAGGTGATGTTCCTTCCCCATCTAGGCCTCACAAGCCTATAATCATCTTTGTTTCCAAGAAATCAAAGGTTACTGAAGAGCCAGGATCAACGGCTAACGGAGTTGAAGAACAAAGCTCCCAAGAATAGGCAGCTCAACAAATGGAGATAGATGACAGGCCCTCAAAATAGCAAAGGGTTGAACCTCTACCTTTCCAGGAAGGGGCACAACCGCTTATAGACGTCTCTTCTTCTCCACCTCAGTCTCGTGTGGCATCTCCCTCACCTCTATCTCCTATCAATATTCCTTCTTCTGGAGCTACCTCTCTTTCTAGAGTTATGTTTGGCGATCCTTAGGGTGCTTCTAGAGATACTCTTCGCTCTTTAGGCTCTATTTCTAGTCTGGCATCTCCTTCCTTCAATATAAGGGAAAGCTCTACCCTTGATCAATCAACGATTAGTACGATTTCTCTTGTTACTCCTACTACAACCACCGTTACCACTAGCAGTGCAGACATTACCACGATAACACCAGCTACAGGAACCATCGCCACATTAGGTACTTCTTTTCTCCCTCTTTGGATGTCAGCTTACACACCTAAAAGAAAGAAGCTAGCCATCTCTGTAGATGACTTCGATTTTGGCAAGATAGTGCCGGTGAAAGATAAGGCCCCTAAAAGACCAAGGATCCTCTCAAAATTGGTTGAATAAAAGGGGCATAAATTTTTGGACATAGCTAAACCACTGCAGGACACAACCCTTGAGGGTTTTGACATGAGCAGCTATTCCATCTCTCATGTTGAACTTGAAAAAGTTACTCACAAAGGTGTGAAAAGTGATCTACAGTCTGCAATAGACATCATGGTCCAGAAGTTCGATAGAGAAAAGGAGATGAAGGACTACTATAAGGCCAAGACAGAGCAGTGGATGGCAGTAATAAAAAAATTCACCCTTCCCTCTGAAGCGACAACTCCAGAAGCCTTCTCTATTGATGACCCCGTCATTCAGAAAGTAGAGAGAACCTATATGAAAGGAAAGGTACTGGAAGATTACATTGTGAAGATGCACACTCAGGGAATTTTATTACTTACTGAGGTTGCTAAAAAGATAGACAAAATGAAGAAGCTGAGAACAGATTTAGAAGACCTCATCTCTTTTATCTCTCATGACATTGATAGTATAGAGAAATATCTTAATAAGTGGAGGGAAATGAAGGATCTAAAGAAAAGCACCTTGATTTCCATCGGTGTTATTTCTAGCAAAGATTCTTATGTTGAGATCAAGGAGTCACTAATATATAGGATACATGTATTCAAGGAGTTGGTTGAAGATCTCAAATCTTCCAAGGATGCTAGTGAGAAGAGCGACACAGGTCTGCTGAATAGACTGGAAGAACTGCCTTGTGACCTCACCACTAGGGATAATCAATTTCTCTCAGCCGAAGAGATGATCCAAGGATTCAAGGGTATGATTTAGAGAGATTTTGAAGAGAAAACCTTCTCAATGACTTATGTGGACAATATTTTAGATACTCAATTAACTCTGGATAATCTGAGATCTAGGTTAACTAGTTATGCTAAGGAAATCACAGCATTGAAGGATGCTATAATCAGAGCTAGGGTCATCTTCAAGAACATCATTGCACTAGATAGTATAGGAATCCAGGCATCTATTACTATGTACGATGCTCATTTGAAGAAGTCTGGTGGCAAGAGCTAAAATATTTTCCCCTTCTCTCTTCTTTTCTCATGCACTTTCGTCATGAAAAAGTGCATGCAATTTTGTAATGTGTAATTACATGTAAAAAATCCAGAAAAATATCTCAAAAGTCAAAGATGAGTCATCTTTGACTAAGATATTTTTATATCTTAATATTTTCTAATTTTGAAAGTTTCTCCCTATATATAGTGTAGACCTCTTTTGTAAATGGATCTCTCTGATAATTGAGAGCAAAAACTCTGCTGAAATTGAGACACTTCTTGAGACTTTGTGCTCAACTTGTAAATCATATTTTGTTGAATGAATGAGAAGCATGTTTATTTCAGACTTTGTGTTGAAGTTATCTATGTTATTTAAGAAATAGTTCTTATGTCCTCTTTCTTGATAATCTCTTATTTGTTTGATTCAATAAGCAAAGTGTGTGTGTTGATATTATCTGAGGGCGTTTCTAAAAGATAAAAGAGAGACTTTGAGATACTTTTATCTTTGTGATTCTTTTATCCTTTGTAGTTTCAGGTGAAGACTTTGTGCTTCGTTTCACTCTATGATTACACATTTTTTGAATCAGTGAAGGAGACAACGGAAGACTTTGTGCTTACGTAGGTTTTTTTGTTAACTTTGTTACTTCAAGTGATTTTTGCTCTATGCTGGATACCATTCCTGAAAGAAGAGGAATGTTGTTGGCCAACGACCAAGATTTCTCTCTCTTTTTCCTTGGACATCACCTCTGAAAAAAGAGAGGTGAATGCTGTTATACCACCCCAAGTATTATTTTCTGCTTACCTATATATATACATATAGCGTATAAATATTCATAGGGAACCTCCCCTTGATGAGAGGAGAGATTTACCTCATCCAGATCTGGTAAACCCACACTTTTTGTGGCGTAAGTCTTCCTGTGCTGTGGTTGATATACCCATTTTGTCTTCAGTTAGTTGATGACAAAATATTCACCCAACAAAATCCACTCCATACTCACTTATTTATGGTACTAAACCCATTCTTCTTATTAAGGTCAAGTTACCTTTATTATGCATCTCATTGAAACATGTTCTAGATGATGAAGACTATCAATTAGCTCACCTGTAAGAGCTGGAATTACTTTATGAGAAACACATGAATGTAGTTAAAAATCTACATGCATATTAGAATCGACTCTATGGCCACTACAATCAATGCATGAAACATAGAAAATTTGAGCTTAGTGATATTATCCTTAAAGAAAACCAAAAGAATACCACTACCAATTAGAAACATAAAGGCAAGTTCAAACCCAACTGGGTTGGTCCTTTCATCATTATTGTAGACTATGGCGTAGGAGCATATAGGCTCGCTACACCAGATGAGGATAAACTTGATGAGCCTATGAACATTATACACCTTAAGTGGTACTATTCTCGAGGGACTTGGTTTATAGTCTATGAGCACCATTTCAAGTTGTACCATATTATCAGTTTCATTCTCTGTACTATATCATTTTTCCATCCTATCATCCGATCATCCTATTAACCTATTACTTTGCCTATCACTTATCTATTTTATCCTTTTGTTCTATCAACTAAAACATGTTTTTATCCATCCTATCCTAGTCCATTTGACCTTTGTTCATCCATTGGTTTCACACTTTCAGCACAAAGAATCAAATCAATTTAAGAAGTTTTTTTAAGCCTTCTAGATAGAGGTAGTATAATATAAGTTTTGATAGTTACATCCATCATTTATTGTTCCATTCTTATATCAATTTTATTTATGTGAGCCTGATTATATCCACCTACATGGGAAAATCAGTATCTCACCAGTCTTGTTACTAATTATAACCACCTATGGGCAAATTAGTATCATTGATCTGATCAATTGTATCCTAGTTATAACTACCTATGGGTAAACTAGAGGCAACATTTGTCTCTTGTGTCATGACATACCAACCTACCATTTTTTATGCCATATTATGCCATCATACCAACTATGCCTATTTATTTGAATTAGCTGCTACACTAGTTAGATTCCTCTACTATAAGGTGGAAGGGCCATTTCAAGATTATATGGGTCATGCTCAATACTTGACTGAGGTCAGCTAAGTCCCCATTGCCATCACACTCACCATTTTGTGAGCATCCATTCAAGTTTTCCATGCCCTCACCATTTTTTGAGTTTGAATCATTTAGTGTCTCATCATCCTTGATCGAGTTGAGATACTCCAAAAATTCCAAAAAACATTTAAAATTGATTTAAAAAAAACAAAAACATTGATCACTTCTTTGCCTTAAGGATTTTTGGAACCCTCACCAAGTCACAAGAAATCACTTGTCACTTAGTTTCCCCATCCTTTTTAGCATTTTATCCCACACTCTTACCATTTTGTGAGTTTATTCCTATTATTCTATCGCATCCATCATGTTTGTTTTTTGATCATCACTTTTTTCTTCCCATTTCCTAAGAGAACTACATTTGGCCTGAAGTTTTTGTTGGATATATCATACATAGAACTATGTAGGCAACATCCACTTGCCTAGTGCATATGGAGACAACTTAGCCATCCCATTCCTTTTCTTTTTTCCCCCCATCATGTTTATTTGTTAAGTTGTCACCTATTTTCTAGGGTTAATGTTCATCATGTTGTTTGTGTCACATTGTTTTTACTAACATTAGGGACTAAATATTATTTTTTTCTTTTTTGTTGTTTGTGTGCTTATTTATTTAGTTTCAACACTGTTGCCATGATTCAGTCTACGTGCATTCAGTGGGTGATTCCTTATGAAATTATTCTTTAATCTATCCATATTCATACATCAACATTATCATCATGGTCTTTATCATTGGTGCATTATTTACCTTGAGTATTGGATCATGGGAGTCAGTCCTTATGCATATTTATGCCAAGTCCTCATGGTGTTCTATCATGATGCCTACCATTAAGTACTACAACAAAAATAAACTTCAAGAATTCTACACAATAGTGGTAGTATCAACATCTCCTCAACACCAGCAATAATCCTGATCCAATCGTAATCATATCCTAAACAGAGTGATTAAACAATGAAATAATTTCAACCTTTAATTTGGATGAGCATATCCCTACTAGTAGGTTGTCCCAATTCATATTTATCCTCTGTATCAAGTTATCATCATCATGTTTTCAATCATCAAATATCAATAATGTTTGTCATAACTGGGGTCTAATGATTATAACTGCCTATGGGTAAATTATTGTATAGTGTCCCACTTGCATTCTTAGTGATTCTAATTGCCTTTGGGAAAATCATTATCTTGTCACCAATTCTAATCATTTAATTTCTTCTACCTGCCTAGGGTATGTTGTTATCCTATTTGTCTATCCTAACTGGGGCAACTCCATCTTCTCAATGATTATAACCATCTTTGAAAAAATAATTCTATTATCATACCACGTTACCACTATCGGGGTACAATGCTTATAACCACCTATGGGCAAACCATTATAGACTATCCCACCTGCATTCTTAGTGATTTTAGCCAACTTTTGACAAATCACTATGTTATCACCCCATCACTTTTCATTTGTTTGGTCCACTTGTTTCCTTATTTTGAGGGAATGTTTACCGCCCATTTTGCTAATTGCTCCCTCAAGGGGGTACCCTAATGTTCATCCATTGCTGTTGAAGTCATAAGCACAAAGAACATTTTTATTCTTTGAGAAGACATACTATGCTTACAACTTGTAATGCCTTTCCAAATAGGGGAAAATTGTAGATACCTAAAATTGGCCATCAATGGCTTCATATCCGACTTTAGAATAATTTTTACCAATCATTAAACATTTATCTTAAAAATTTATAAACACCTCGAATTTGGATTCATCACATGTAATTAAAGTCGTAAGCATAAAGAAAAATTTTAATCTTTGAGAGTACGTTATTGTGCTTATAGCTTGTAACAGCTTCTCAAACAGGGGCAAACTATAGACACCTCAAATTGGCCACCAATGGCTTCATACCTGACTTTAGAACAATTATTACCAATCATTGAACATCTAGCCTAAGAATTTATAAACACCTCTAACTGGGCTTCATCACATGCAATTAAATCAATTTGGTCCACAAATCAATTAAATTGAACAAATGCACAAATCATTTAATTCAAAATATTGAAAATGTTCAAAATGCCTAACAAAAATTAATTAACATCAAATCCTAATCAAATCTTAATTGAAATCATCTATGAATAAATAAATGAATTATCAACGAGGGAAATTCAAAAATCAATGATTATCCTAGGTTTTCATCATTAGCTTTTGTGAGTTGTCATTTTTGGAAAATATCTCACCCATGCTTATTCCATGCTAATCATGACCATTTGACACCTCTGAACCCTACTAGGGTTAACTAAGCCAACCAAGGTGAGGATTTAACTCATTATAAGTCATTTCAAATCCTATTAAAGGAAGCCTAGAGCTCTTCATTTAGAGAGATTGGAACATAATAGAGTTATAATACAAGATTTGATTCATCAAGCAAATGCATAGTGTTATAATGTCAAAATTGAGTCAAGCCAAGCCATTTTCAAGCAACATCAAGTCAAAGCCAAGCCAAGAATGGTGCCAAGAGGAGATGGAGATAGCCAAACCCCATTGATGAAGACTTCTTGAGCACAATCCGAGCAAGCCAACGAAGAGATCTCTTCAAGCAATCAAGGAAGGTAAGGAAATTTGTCATTTATTTGTATTTTAGTTGTGTTTTCATTTGGTTTGTTCACTAATCTCCCCTTATGATCCAGGTTTGGAGATATTAGCTTGTTAGTGTGTTGATTTCATTATTTTTGGAACTAACCGTATACTAACCTCCTCTCTTGAGTCAGATTCCTTGATTATAGGATAAACCATGGAGTGTTTTTTAGTGGTGGGTTGACACGAATAACATGACCTTGAGGTTATAATTCATTCTCATTGTCACTAGAATTAGAGGAGATATGAACTAAATGAATGTCTTGATTAAAGACATGCATTTTAGATAGGGTTTTTTGATAATGAATTACATAAAAGTTTTGTGATTGGGCTTGAGAAAATCTATAAAGGGTTTTGTAACTCATTGGGTTTATCATCATTAGAATTGGAAAGGGTGACTTATAGATCAGGATGCATGTTGATAAACTCAGGAAGAGGATAATTATTGATATGATAAATGGTTGGGATGTGATAATGGGTTTTGAGACTAGGTAGTTTGAAACACCAAGGGTTGGGAGAGATTTCAACCTCGTAACATTTGCCATCATGATTGAATTTAATGCATTGGATAATTAAAGATGTGATAAATCTCATGAAATGAGTCCAAGGAAGACCTACAAGAATATTATAAGATAGTAAAAAATCTAAAACCATCATTTTAGTGCATACCATTTTGGGTCCAATAGTATGATGGAGATAAATGTAACCAAGAGGATTTTATGGTGGGTGTAATGTCTTATAAGTCATCCTTGTCTCATAATAATTACCAATGTGGGATTAACCCACTTACAATCCAAGCACATTGGTAATAATTATGAGACAAGGATGACTTGTAAGTAATTAAACACCCACTAAAATATTTTTTTACGAGGAAAGATGCTAGAGAGTGAGAAGCCTAAAGTGGTTGATTAAATTTGTCGTTCTTCCCCACTAAATAAAAGAAATGATTATTGTGTTTCCATGCTAAGTGGGTCCCTTGCCTTGTGATTATTACCATAATAAATGAGGAAAAAAATGCAATTAGGTTAATAATTTCTCGTGGAGGTCATCCTAAGATGAATAAAACACACATGAGAAAAAATCCATCAAAAATCACAACATTATTAAAATTATCTCATGAAATATTTTAACTACCTAATAAAAATATACATGATTGTGTTGTTTATAGGTTAATATCCCATTGACATTTGAATTGTGAGACAAAGATGATTTATAAGGCATTAAACCCATAAAAAAAATTACCAGTGGTGAAAGAGGCTAGAGGGTGAGAAGCCCAAAGTGGTTGATTAAATTCATCCCTAATAAAAAATGTTTATTGTGGTTGTGTGCTAAGTGGGTCCTTTTTCCTTGTGATTATTACGAAAAATAAATGTCATTAGGTTAATGAATGCTCTTGGAGGTCATCTTGAGATGACTTAAACACATAAAATTAAAAAAAAAGGTAATATAATTAGAATTATCTCATGGATGCATTCAAATACCTAATATAAATACATGATTGGGTTGTAATTGGGTTCACATTGGTAAGAATTATGAGACAAGGATGAAGTTTATAATATATAACACCCACTAAAAGCTTTTCCAATGGGGAAATAAGATAGAGGGTGAGAAGCCCAATGTAGTTGATTAAATTCATCGTTGCTCCCCTAATAAAAAATGTTCCATTAGCTTGTGATTATTATAAAAAATACACGAGGAAAAAAATGTCATTAGGTTAATGCCTAGTCATGGAAGTCATCACTACTACACCCTTAATCTATAGTGTATTTAGGGATATGTGTGGCTGACTTGTGGCTTACATACCTTCATATTATCTTATTGTATTTTTTGATGTGCTTAGTGTGGTCAGCCTATGGAATAACCATGGCTAAGTAGAGTATATATAGGAGGTAGTGGTTAGTTTGTTATCATCACATTAAAAATTATGTTCTTATTATATTATTGTGGAGGTTTCCCCCTCAAAGTGGCCCAGTCATAATATTTAAGTATCTTGTTGATTTAATAATTTTGAGAATATTGGTGTATTATTATTAATTTAGTTAAAGAGTCTGAATAGTAAAATCAGTAATTAAATATGTAATAATTAAGCTACTGATTTGTGTAAACTAGATTGCAATTTTGACATTTTTAAAAATAATAATAAGAGATGGAAAAGAAGACTTAGCTAGAAACTGACTAATATGATTAAAATAAGGTCTGATATTCACTATGTAGGACTAGGACACTACTACAAACTGAGATCTGACCTTCATTTTATGATTGGATATGAGCATTGAAAGTGGACAAGAGCGGCACTGATGCAGTAGTCCACCTCTACCTATGTTATCTTGAGGATCTGAGTTTTTTGGGTTTTGTTTGCTAGGTCTATGTGACCCTATCCATGAAGTTTTGATAGCTGGAAGTTTGTAGAGATCCCTATAGAACAAATCTTATCTTCAAACCCTATATTCTATTATGCTTTGACTAATTTTGAGAGAGAGGGGGGGGGGGCTAGTGTGTGTAAAATTCACTAAATGTGTATCCACACCCCTTGTGTGGGCACACTACCTACATACCAATACTTTGAAAAGGGATCAAGCCATATGTAGTTCTCCCATTTGATGTGCTTTGTGCAATTGAGTGTACAGATATGCAAAATGCTAAACTAGATGTACTTGAGGTGGCTAAAGATTGGTGTAAGGATTAGAATAATCTTGTAAGTATACTAGTTGGCTATATGAAAAGAATAGGGAATATTGCTTGAGTCATCTTGTTTATATTCTTTCTTGCTTAGTGATATTTGCCAACCCTTTCCAAATGATCTTTAATGGGATTTTATAGGGATCTATTGGTCATGGGTTGAATGTGCTTGCATTAGGTCAAAAAGGATAAGGATGAGGAACCGAAAGGAATTGATCATTGGGGCCGAAATTGCACTTGGACAAGAGATTTGAAAGCGGACAAGAGTGGAACCAATGCTATAGTCCAAGTGTGACGCTATTGTCCTAAGCTGATAAGACTTAGGGGGATGGATTAGTCATGGAAAAAAGGGTATGGCTAAGTTGGAATCAAGTCTAGAAGGCTACAAATGATTGGGAATCAGTGAAAAGATGCCTATGAGGGTCATGAGAGCAAGAAAAAGGGACCTAAGGGTTGAGTGTCATTAGCCACGCTCAAGTTACCAATTTTTGTATTTTATATGACTACACTAGCTCTTCTACCAATTATTATTTTGGATTTTCTTATTTTATTCTTATTTATGTGATATATTATCCTATTTTTGTGAATCATCTAAGTAATTTCATTATAAGTGGTATTAGATGTTCGATTTGGGAAAGTTTATGCGGTGTAAATTTTTTTAGATCTAGTGTCTTGAGCACTATAAGGTCAAAAAAACATAACTTGTGATCTGGGAAGAATTGATTTTTTCATCACTGCTTTTTTGTTCATGGATTTTTTACAAAAAATAAAAAATAAAAAAAATTGAAAAATAAGTCTAATTTTTTTTACTTTGTGTAAAATAGCAATCGTTGGATTTGTCTCTATGAGATGATCACAATGGTATATTATACTATTACACTTTTTTAGGCTGGAAAATTTCACCCTTATGCACATTAGCATTTGTTGGATTCATCTTGGTGAGGTGATCACAATAATATCATCTACTAATACACTTATTTTTAGGGTTGCAAACCTATTAGGGTTTGTGCATGGTTGGGTCTAACACTCATGGACATGAGAAAGGGAAATAAATCCCTAAAGCTCCTCATAAGGATGATATGAAGTCTAAAACTTTTGATCCATGTATTTCAGAGACAGTTAGAGTTACATGGCATGGTGCAGAAAGATGATCTCAATGTGGTTAAAGGGGACATCATGAGGATAATAGGGGACTTGAATGGTTTGTGAGATCAATTGCAATAAATAACTAGGAAATTGGTCAAATTTTTAACTCATCCATTCCAAAATAACCCTCCACCACTCTAGTTTGGTTCTCCTCCTCCCAATAATCATAATGCCAATCCTGGTATGAAGTCATTGTTGCCAAAAATGAACCTATGCAAGTTTGATGGTAATGATCCACTCACATGGCTTACTCAAATTGAAAATTTATATAATCTACATCAGACTCCTTGGTCACAAAAGGTGGTCATGGCCTTTCCTTATCCAGAACATGAACAAATCATTTGGTATCATTTGTTATGTGCTCAAAATAAAAATAAGGGTGTCCTAGTTTCATGGTCTATATTTTTCAAGGAGTTACAACTCCACTATCACAATAATGTCTTTGAAAACTAATTCAACCAACTATCCAAGTTGCACCAAACTGGGACTATAAATAATTACATTCATCAATTTTATAATCTCTTCTTACAGGTCGCATACATCATTAAGGAAATTCTAACTGATCTATTTTTGGGTGGCCTTAAAGATAACATCCAATTAGAGGTTCACATGTTTGATCTTGGTGATGTATTTAAATCCATACCAGGGTCATGCATGGCTAAGGAAAAAGTGTTGATTAGATGAAGACTTTTCACTAATGTTCATGAACATAGCTTCCCAACACCATTATTTGCACAAACTACTAGATTGACACCTCAACAAATTAAAGAAAGCGTGAAAAAGGTTTGTGTTTTGGTTGGGATAGAAAATGGAGTAAAGGACATTGATTTGTTGAAAAGAGTAGTTTTACATTTAAGGTGCCAATGAGGAGGAAGAAGATGATGAGGCTTCAAGAGTAGGTTTTGAAGAACCCAAGGATGAATATTTTCAACCTACTATTTCCTATCATGCACTTTCAGGCATTCATACTCATTATAATCTTAAGGTGGTAGTTTTCCTAAATAAACAAAAGGTGACTGTGTTAATTGAATTTGAGAGTACACATAACTTCATCAACAATAAGTTGGCTACTCATTTGAACGGTTTCATTTACCCAACTCTAGAATTTTAGGTCATTACTGCAGATAGTGGCATCGTCAACTATTCTAATAAATTCCATAGCATTAAGATTTCTATATGAGACTACTTATTGGATTCCCCTATGTTTGTTATTACCATAAGAGGAGCTGACATTATTTTGGGAGTGCAGTGGTTCACCACTTTGGGCACTATTGAGATGAATTTACAAGAACTATTCATGAGGTTCCACTTAGACCTTTGAAAATTATGGATTATAGGTTAAATATCCACAACTGGTTATTTCCCATTAGATGATGAAGATTATCAAAAAAGGTGCCACATAATTTTATGGCATGCTTATTTTCCACAGAGGTTCAACCAATCAAGGAGTTTACACGTCTTGATTTGTAAAGGGTGCTAGATGACCATTATATTATTTTTGGTTACATGCCAAAATGAATTCCTCCAATCCACATGCATGATCATGCCATCATGATCATTTTGAGAATTACACCACCCAACATTAGAACCTACAAGTATCCCTATGCCCAAAAGAGTGAAATTGAAAATATAATACAAGAGATGTAGAGGCAGCAATTATTTGACACAATCAAAGAAAATATTCCTCCCCTATGGTCAAGGTGTAGAATAAGGATGACACTTGGAGGATGTACCCAGACTACAAAGAACTCAACAAGCACACCATCAAATATAAGTTTCTTATTCTAGTAATTAATGATTTACTAGATGAATTATATGGTGCTATTTATTTTTCCAAGTTAGACCTTCGTTTTGGGTTTCATCTGATTCAAATCCATGTTAAGGACATACCTAAAATAAATTTCAAAACTCATGAAAGCCATTATGAATTTATGATCATGTCTTTTGGCCTCACAAATGCACCATCTACATTTCAGAGTTTGATGAATATTGTTTTTAGGACAATTTTGAGAAAGTTTGTATTTGTGTTTTTTTGATGATATCTTCATCTACAACAAAATTGGGAGGATCATTTGAATAATTTGAAACACATACTTTCAATTTTGGAACAACATCAACTTTATGACAAACCTTCCAAATGTTATTTTGGTGTCCAAGAGGTGGAGTAATTGGGTCGTATTGTTTCACACGAAGTTGTGAAATTTGATCCTACAAAAATATAAGTGATGATGGAATGACAAGTTATAAAGACCCTCAATAACCTCTAAGGATTTTTATGTCTAACTAGTTACTATCACAAGTTAGTCAAAAATTATGGTAGCATTACATCCCACTCACCTCTATGTTAAAGAAAGAATCCTTCTAGTGGGATGATTCAGATACCAAGGTGTTTGAACAATTAAAAATAGTTATGTGCACAACTCTAATTTTGACTACTACTATTTTTTCAAAAAAATTTGTTGTGGAGTGTGATGCATAAGAATCCTTAACCTATAGTGCATCTAGAGATATGTGTGGCTGACTTGTGGCTTACATAACTTTATATTATCTTATTGCATTTCTCAGTGTTCTTATTATGGTTAGCCTATGGAATAACCATGGCTAAGTAGAGTATATATAGGAGGTAATGATTAGTCTTTTATCATCATATTGTGAATTCTATTCTTATTGCATTGTTTTGCAGGTTTTCCCCACGAAGTGGCCCAATCATAATATTCAAGTATTCTACTCTTTTGCCAATTATTGTTGTGGATCTGCTTATTCTACTCTATTGCCAAGTATTCTTATTTATGTGTTCTATTATTTTATTACTATGAATCATCTAAGTAATTTCATTATAATCACACATGAGTAAAAATCCTAAAAAAACCACAATATAAATAAACATTCATTTTTTATATTTTTCATTATTTTTTTTGAAACCTTAAGCATGCCCTAAGGAATAAGAATACATACCTAGGATGATGACATAAACATGGATACTTGGTGGAGATGCTTGCAGAATATTTTTTTAGACAAAACACATAAGCCTTTTCTTAGTTACTCCTTAATTTCCTCAATTCACTCAAGGATGGATTGCTATTATGCATCCATGTTTTTTTTTTCAAATTTTAACAGTTTTATAAAGGGAGCACACCCTATGTAATATAAAGGATGTATACCCGTTAGACGTGATAATTCAAACCAATTCAAAATTTAGTTTGGTGAACATCATTTAAATGACGTGCACTTTTTATGAAAGGGTGCTTACCATTTTTAAGCCACGCATAATTTTTTCAAGAGTGGCACCTTTTTTATCCCCCAATTTTGTGCATCCACCTTGGATCACGATAACTAGGCCATGTTAGGTACCCATGTACAATAAGTATAAATAATGTAACTATCATAAGAATGACTAAACTGAAGATGATGCTAAAGAATATCTATATGTCAATGAAAACTAAGCAATGCTAAGGTCCTTATGGACACTATTTCATATTGTTATAATACATAGGTGTTGAGGCCGTTGTAACCACCAAGTCAAGAAGGAACTCTAAAATTGTAAGATGTTGAACACATAAATCATACACACTTAAGCATAATACAATGTATCTTTGATGATCAAGGCATGAGTGAAATAAATATACTTACCAAGACGCTAAGTAAGTGCTCCTCAAGTTGTTAATAAGCATTGACCCAAGAAAAACCATCCTCATTATGGATCCTATAAAACTAGTGTGTTAATGTGTCTCACATATATCTAGAGGTTTTAAATGCTAATTGGAAAATGGATTTAAAGGCTAAAATAAAATAAAATGGTGATAATTTTTATCTAACATAGAATGATTTTTTTGACTATACCACTACATTCTTTTTAAAAAATTATATAGTTTCAAAATAAAATCATTATGAAATTCTTCCATACGTGAAAGTTATCACAGATTGGAGCACAAATGGTCTAGGTGGCATCTAAAAAATTATGAATAATAGAAAATAGAAAGCCAAATATATAGAAGCCATATATCACTAAAAATATTTTGAAAAAATACAATCTGGAAAAAGAATTCATTGAAAAATACCATTGTATAATGAAGATATGCCTTGCCAAAATTAGGGTGCCAAAAATGAAGCAAAACCTTAAGGGTCCATCTATAAAAAAAATTATAAACTATAAAAAAGTGTCCAAACTTATAATTTATTTGTCTTGCAACTCTGAAACTATAAAAACATTTTTCTTCTTTTTCATAGAATAATTTCTAAAGGTACGCAAGTTTTTTATAATATGCATGTTTTTATTTCTAATTTTTTCCTCCACACACACACACACACACACACACACACACACACACACACATCTATATATAATTTTCCAAAAAAATATAAATTAATAATTTTTAATTAATTTTATTTATTAAAATATGAAATTGCAAAAAATAACTTAAAAACTAACTTTAGTAGAAAAGACATGCAAAAAAAACTTTGATTGGCTCATTATCAAAATTCCATTAAATGAGTACCATATATTTGTTTTTAATGGAAGAAAGGTAAAAATGGCATTCTTGGATGCCCTAGATACAATGGCATAGATGAAAAATCTACATGAAAATTTAAAAGTAGTGAAATCAACAAGGTTCTTTTGATGCAACTTTAACAGAAAACCCACAAAACTGAAGAGATGAAGATATCTAGATATTAAAAATCATCCATGTAATAGAATGAAGCTTAAGAAGGCTCTGATACTATATTATATTTTTGGGATAGATCTAAGATAACTAAAATAACCTCATAAATTTACCCATAATTATATGTTCATACTTATATAACATTAATGTAAAGAGGCACATATATGTCAAGGTATAATGACTACCAAATATAGTAAAGCACATATGCGAGGAGGACCAATATGTCCTCTTCACAAGAAGATTACAATGATAATACAAATGAGCCTTTAATGAATTACCTTCAACCTTGCCCTCCAATTCTTATATAAATAAGTAAGGAGGTTTAAGAT
Source organism: Torreya grandis (assembly GCA_037957365.1). NCBI lineage: Eukaryota > Viridiplantae > Streptophyta > Pinopsida > Cupressales > Taxaceae > Torreya > Torreya grandis. The sequence continues at coordinate 2,174,047 of JARHVA010001864.1, read as the reverse complement.
AAGAAGAAATATTATATATATATATATATTTGCTAAATACATTATTATTTATAAGTGTTTTATAAATAAGTAGCTATAAATAGGTTTTGGATAATGATGTATCTCTCTCTCTCTATACACACACACACACACACACACACACACACAGAGAGAGAGGAAGATAATTGCTAAATACATTATTATTTATAAGTGGTTTATAAATAAGTAGCTATAAATAAGTTTTGGATAATAATGTGCATTATCCATACATAATATAATTTACAAGCACATCTTGGAAAATATATTGTATGCCTTAATATACACTAACATAAAATCCAAGTAAGGATTTCCAAACACACCGTCAAAGACATTAATTAAAATCACATCTTCTTCCATATCATCATCAAACTCTAGATTAAGATCAAATTTGAATCTATATCCTTTAGTTAATTAAATTTATACTCCCTTCTTCACCCAACTCAAAGGATATTGATGATGATGATCATAAATTTTAAAATCAATTCTCTTAACTTCATTCAAAATTAGATTAGATTGTGAGCTAGCATCAACAAATGCATCTGCCTTTCTCTTTTTTACTAAAAAATATTGCTTATTTCTTATCTTTATTGTTTTGTGTTAATTGTATTAGTAGCTATGCGGCCTAATTTATTATTTCCATCAAAAGTTCTCTCTATCTCTACCTCTTATTTATCCTTCAAATATGCCATGGAATTCTTAGATTCATCCCTGGTTGATGTAGGAGCATCCAGTTTCACAAGATATCTTGCATCATCCAAAAACATGGGTTTGGGTTTTTGGGTGCACATGTGTAATTTTTTTTGTGTTTTGCAACTTGTCATCTCTTCTAACAACATTATGTGTGTGGATCAAGATCAACCTTAAGCTGAAGAACATAATCAAGATTAGTGTAGGGAAAGGAAATGTAGGAAGGATGGTTTTAGAAATGTTCCATTAGTCAGAAGGGTCTTTTTCCTTTGAGAATTATGAAATTGTTGCTTCATGTAAGTCATAGTTTTGAAACTATGACTTTTTACAAGCTATAATTACAAAATTGCCATGATGGTTTTACAATTTTTGTCAGTCTACAGAAACTAATGGTTTCATTGGCATTTGAAAGATACATAAAGTAACTACCCAAATTAAGTAAACATGATATGTGGACTATTTTCTAAGATAAATAGAGCTCCAAGTGTAGGATGTCAGTGTTAAGTCACCAAGATTCAATATCAATTTTATAAGAGCATTGGAGAGTCATATTAATCACCCAAGGCAATAAAAGGGGAGATTAAGGAAGTTGGGAGAGAAGAGTCCATCTCTAAAGTAGATCAAATCAGAGAGAGCTTAAATAAGCTCATAGAGTGTGAGAGAAAAGCTATGAGCTTGCTAAGTGAGATGTGTTCATTGTATCCCAATCATTGGGCTGAGAAAGCCTTCTTCATAGTTTAGGGGAAGGGAGAGTTTGAGGCATGTGTAATCTCTATAATATAATAAATAAATAGTATATTTATTTCCATTATAATTCTTGTGCCCCTAAGATATTTAGAGCAGTGTAACACTAGCATGGAGTGAGTAAATAATTCAATTTCCCCTCTCATTCTCATCTACACCATTGGGATGATTCTTAAGATGTAATTAAGAATGCATATTCTAGTGATTTTATGTTTATGTGTCCATCCTGAACATAATTATTATGATGACTCTTTAGATATTTACAAACATGTAAAGTGGTGAATTTTTTCTTATCTTTCCACTCACCCTTGTAGGATTTGGATAGTAAACTTTTCTCTTTCTTAGACTGATTATTTGGCTTATTTTTCTTTGAGGATTCACCATATACTTGCTTCTTTTATTTCTCAATGTAGAATTCTTGTTAAAAAACCTCTTCAAAGTTCTTTGGATTACTAAAGTTGACTCATATCCTTATGTGCGAATTGAGATTTCTAATGTATTTACTCAATTTGTCCTTATCTTCCAAGTCCAATCCCATGAACATGGCTTATATACCAAAATGTGCAGTGGTTTCAAAACCATTATTGATTTGTATAAATTAGTGATTTCATTCACATTTGTAAGACAAAAGGAGCTCAAAGTGTGTGACAGGATGTTAGTGTTAGGCCACCAAGATTCAAATTCAATTGTGGAAGAACAATGGAGAGTCATCTCAAATATCGAAGGTAGAGCAAGGGGGGATCAAGGAAGTTGAGAGAGAATAGTCCAACTTTAGAGAATATTAGAGAAAATGGAGATTAGATAAGCTTAGATAGTGTGATGAGCATGTTGAGAAAGATGTGTTCATTGTAACCTAGTCATTAAACTAAGAAATTCTTCTTCATAGTCTTGAGGAATGGAGAGTGTGAGGTGTGTGTGTAATTTCTATAATACAATATAAAAATAGTCTTTATTTCCATTCTAAGTCTTGTGTCCATGAGAGAGTGACAGAAATAGAGCACCATTGGGGAGTAAGGTAACCATTCACTTTCCCTTATCAATCTAACCTGCACCATTGGTATGATTCTTAGGATGTAATTACAAATGCAACTTCTAACATTTTATGTCAGTGTGTCCATCCTTAACATAATTATTAGGATATTTACAAACATTTAAAGTAGTGACATTTTTCTCACCTTTCCACTTACCCTTGTGGGATTTGGATAGTCAAATTTTAACTTTCTTAGATTGATTATTGGATTATTATTTTTCAAAAATTTACCATCTCCTTGCTTATTTTCTTCCTTAGTGTAATATGCTTTTAAATATGCCTCATCAAGGTCTTTTAGCTTACTAAATTTGACTCATATCATTATATGTGAATTGAGTTTTCCCATGTATTTTCTCAAGTTATCCTCATATTCCAAGTACAATCCCATCAACATGACCTATATACCAAACTATATAGTATAATATTGCACACTTTGACCATTTCTTAATCTAAAATATTTCCAAATTATCTTTAAATTAGTCTTAGGCTGAACAAGATAATTTTTTTTGTGATAATTTTCTAAATTCATCTCACCTAGTTACAATAGTTATTTTTAAAAAAACATAAAAAACTAAATATATTTCCCAACCAACTTGAGAATGACCTTCAATTTTGAGACATAAAAAATAAATATTTTATACCCACCTAATATTGTGCACACTAGGATAATTTAGATAAGATTTGTGATGAAAGGGAAGACAAAATTCAAGATAAAAAATTTAGCTTGCTCTTCCAATGATCCCCCAAAACTTCCTTATGGATCGTTGGATTCTGTTGTTGCTTCGAGTTTTGAGGATTTCAAGCTACCTTATGAGTAAGATGATTTTGATGACTTTAGGAATGTGTGTTTTAGATCTAACTCTTCTTATGAGCATTTAGAGGATCCTCAGTTGGTATGAGCGGCCTGCAAAAGGGTTTCCTTTTCCAAGCCTCTTCTAAATCCTTAATCAAAGCACTTTAGATGGTTGCATTGGTGCCTCTCACTCTGATTTATTTCAATCGACCGTCTCAGATCTCTTCACTTATCAAAGGAGGGGATCCTAGTTCTAAGTCTTTTGTTGTTATGGTCAGGAGCCCTTTTCCTATTGTTACTAATGTTGGTTCTTCTGATGTCATGGATTTTGGTTCCATTATTTTGGATGTTTTGAAAAATGAGATGTTCATCAAGCTCTTGGTGGATAGAATTGGCTCTGTTTTGAAAATTGATGGTTCTTCTTGGGGTTGTCAGAGTTTATGTTTAATGTTGACCTCTCCAAGTCACTCTTCTTTTTGATTAATTTGTGTTCCTCATTTTCAGACACTTTCATTACCATCATCGAGGTCATCATGCTACTAGGTGCCCTTCGAAGTCTTGTAAGATTTCTCAATAGGTGTGGAAGAAGAAAGAAGGTGCCCCTAACCAAGATTTCTCGTAGCATAATTATGAAAAATTATTTCACCCTCCTTATTCCATTTTTGTTTATCAAGTGAGGAAGGATGTAGAGGTGTATTTTTTGAGGGAAGAACAGGGCCCTGTTCCTCTTCAAATCTTGTCTCAGTTGGCCGAGAATACCTATTCTCTGATTAGACCTTTTTCTGAGATTATTGCAAAGGTTTTTTGAAGGAGGTTCCAGACTCTTTTCCTTTCCCAGTTCCTCCTCAGGGAGTTAACTCTCTTTTCTCCCCTCTCAGGGCTATCTTTTCTAAAAAATTAGCCAATGTGGGAGCTTCTTCAAAGAAGAAAGGTCACAAATCAGAAGTGAAATTGCTGAGGGTGGAAATGGATTCTTCGATTAGCTACTATTTTTTGGTTATGTTCAACCTTGTACACAATCTCTTTTATTTCATCTTGATTTTGAGCCTAATTTGTGGTTGTATAAGGGTCGAGTCCCTTTTAAAAAACTTATCTTTACCATTAATTTAAAAAATAAATTTTGCACTAAATTAAACTTCCATTTTTTTCAACCATTTATACACTAATTAAACATTTTTCTTTCCCTCCAAAAGCCTTAGTTTAAAAAATCTCAACTTTGAAAAAGGGAATGGTTGATGATATTATCTTAGCTTTCTATATATAAGTTTTTTTTGCATGTTTCTTCTCTTCATTTGTCAATCATCTTTGAATTCAAATTCATCTTCATGGAGTTTCTCCTCTTCTATACCATATTTATTTGCAAGAGCACATGGACCACCATCTTTATGGATGCTTGGTTATTTTCCATGAGCTCTTATCACTCGGTGATGTTGTCTTGAGCTTTTATTACATATTCCATGTTTGATTTATGACAAATCTTCTAGTAAGGTTCTTTTTCTTCTTTTGATCTTATCACTATCATACAAATCAACTAAACACTGTCCACAATACTTGAAGATTAAACTTCTTTGCTACCAATATGATTTGTAATCTTTAAATTTTACCACATGGGTAAGAATTATGAAACACGTGTGATTTATAAAGAGTTACATGTTCTAAGAGCTTCTTCAATGGGAGGAGGGGTTAGATGGTGAAAATCCCAAAACATTGATTTATATTTACCTTTTCTCCTCCCTCTTAAAAAATACTTAAAAGGTATGTATGTGTTAAGTGCTCCTATTCTTTTTTAATTATTACCAACATATATGAAAAATATTATTAGTATATTGATTATTTGTGGAAGTCATCATCAATATATTAAGAATAAATAAGTCAAATATTATAAAAATTAAAAAAATATAAATCTAATATTATTTATTTCATTCAAGTTAAAATATGATCTACATATTTAATATTTAAACTCAAAAGCTTGAAGAAAAAATATCTCATATTAATAAGCTTGTAAAATACCATATATCCCTTTACTTATTAGTCCTTATTAAGGTAAGGAACTATAGATTTCACAAAAAAAAAAAAAATAGTTTTTAGGTTGTAGCCAATTAAAATGTTTGGATTGATATATTATTTTAAAAAATATAAAGTTTGGCATCCAAAAATGTTTAAATATTCCATAGAGTGTTATTATAGAATATTTCATTTGCTTGTTACTAATTAGATCTTTTTTTCTAAAAACTTTTATTTATTATATGACAAATTTTCAAAAAAGAATGTGACTTCAACTTTCTATATCTAATGAAGGAAATTATTTATAACAAGTTTCAATAACACTTATCTTATAATTTGTACTTGAAATTTAAGAAAAACTTTTTATTACTAATAACTATTATTTTTAAATAAAAAATATTTTTTTGTATAATTTTAACGTGGAGTGCCAAATTACTTATATTAAGGACAAAAAACAATTCTTAATTTTAAAGCATCCTCTTATTTAAAAATAATATTTTTCTATATAAATATCATCAAACTTGCTACCGAACTTGTAAAGTTATGAATCTTATATGATCTTGGTTAAACAACAATATTAATATATTTATTTATCAAAACTATAGTAAATTATAAATAAAAATTAAGTTAAAATTTTTATTTATCACAAAATAATTTTACCAACATAATTCATTGCAAATAGTCCAATCTTAATTAATATCAACAACACACTTAATAGATAAAAAACTTATTATTATTTTATAAAAATAACATTTAGAGTGGAACTTTTATATATATAAAAGTGTTTAAAGACTCAAACAATTTATAACACTCAATTTTTTTATTAGGAAAACAGGTCATGCCATTTTTGACTACAACCAAAACTTGATGGTAAGCCCAAGTTCCTACAGCTATACCTAACTTTCAGGGATAAATTTTAACATTTAGTTAATTACATTTTGTATCAATTGAAGTAGCTTAAAAAATATTTTTAATTTAATTATAATAAATTATGTTTTAAAATTACATATTTTATAAATTTATTTTATTATTAAAATAAATTATTATTATAATCAAAATAATAATTTTTAATTAAAAAATATTTTTAATTTTAAATTTCTATAGAACATAACTATATATTTAAGATAATAAATTTGATTCTTTTTTTTAATTTCAATTTTATTATTTTTTAGATATTTTATATTTTATTATTAAAAATTCATTTTAAATTAAAACACCCTAAATTTAAATTTAATAACAAATTTATGTTTAAATTTATACAAATTAATTTGTAAATTAAGATAACTAATTTAATTTTAAATTTTTTTAAAAATATTTTCATATTATTTTATTAATTTTAATTATAAAATTTTATAAATAATAAAAAATATATTTAATTTAATATATTTAAAATTCATTTTTGTTGGTTTAATAAAGTGTATTGAAAGATGTTACATGTTAATTCGATAGATAAATCTCAAAATTATAAAATTTTATAATCATTGACTTAAAGGGTTAAAGATTTCGAAAAGAAAATTAAACCTCACTTAGATAATATTAAAGATTAAATCCTAGTGTTATCAAGTATACAAAGTTATTCATACAATAAATTTACATCTTGGGTTTATTTTTAAACTTAAAAACTATGTTTACATATCTATAAAAGAGTATGTGAGGGAAAATGAAATTTAAATTTGAAGAGTTTAGCCTATTTTTCTAATGGTTGATTACAAATACTTATATAGGCACAAGGGCATTTAGATTTTTTTTGGGATCAAAGTAGGATTTAGATTTTGATGCGAAAGTAGAAGATCTATTTCTTGAGATTTTGATTGCAACTGATACCCATGGTTACTAGTCATCTTCAGGGAGAGTGGATTCTTCATCTCACTATGTTGGTGGATTTGGTCTCCAAAAGGGGTTTTTGAAACCAGCTGCTACTAAAGGTTTATGCTTTCGTTCGACTAAGACAACTAGGTTTATATGCATTCCAACAGCCCCTATTACACTTTCTTCACCTTCTTCTAGATCTACGACTATGCAGTTGGTCTTGTTTAAGAAAGGTCTTGAGGCTAACATGGAAACTTATTTTAAGGGTGTGTCATCTTTTGGAGGGGCCAAAAATATAATGAATGTAGAACCTAGGACCTATGTTTTGGATTTTTATTCTCATTTGATGGTTCATTTCTTGTTGATACTGCTTTGGATGGTTCTATGAAAATATGGATATATCTAGACTATAAAAATTATAATAACACTTTCCATACTTGTAGCAGCTTCTGCAAACCACATAATGATTCTAGATCAAATGGGATTCCACCTTCTGTGGTTGGTGTGGCTGAAGGAATTCTATCTCCCTCATCCATAACCCAAAGGTCTCCTTAGTCCTTTCTGATTGGTGATGTTCTGGTTTCTTTCTTGAATAAAATTCTAGAGGTTGAGTTTTTTGACCAGGTGACTCAAGAGATGGAATCAGATTTTGGTAGCAAAACCATGTTTGGTAAGTGCATTTGATCCCCCATTTCACTTTTTGATATTCATAAATGGACTAAATTTGTCTAGAATTTCATTGTTGCTCCTTTTTTTCATACTTAATCTTGGTTTCTTCCAAGTTGTTTTTGAGAGTTTCTGATCAATATTTGGTTTGGAATGAGGGTCTTTGATTTCTAGCAATCACAGGGTTTTCTTCTACCTGTGGTCTCTTTTCTTTGATCTGATCCAAATGAAGATTACAATTGATCCCCTCTGGATCAAGATTTATGATCTTCCCCATCTTGATAAAATAAGAGCATATTAAATTGGTGATCAACCATGTGGGTTCTTTCATGAAATTGGATGATAGCTCGATGGATAGAAGATTCATGAGATCCTATGTGATTATGGATCTCTCTAAACCTCTACTTTATTCAATTAAGGTTTTCTCAGATTGAGGCTCATGGATTCAATTCCTCAATTTCAAAGGTCTTCCTTTCTATTAATTTTATTTTAATCTCATTGGGCATCAAATTGTTGGGTGCCCTAATAGGTCTCAAGGGTTCTCTTCATCTCTTGCTCAACTAGTTTTGAAGAAGAAATATGGGGCTCTAGTTCAAGATTTCATGTAGCACAATCAGAACAAGTTATATCATCCTCCTTCTTCCTTTCTTGCTTATTTGATTCATGAGGTTCCCACCCAATTGAAGAAGTTACCAAGGATGATCTAGCTCCTATTTTTTTGTCAAATACTATAAAGCTATATGAGGCATATCCCACCCCTTCTCAACATATTTTAACAAAGTGAGTAGTTGATGTGGGAGTTACCTCTAAAAATAAAGATCACATATCATAGGCTAAATTGCTGAGAGTGAAAGCAAAGATAGTGGTGAATGATAAAGTTCAATGGATGATGGAGGACTTTCTTTCTCAATAACTAAGAATATTGGATGATGTTTGTGGTTAAGTCTTCTTACCTTTTTGGTGTCTTTTGGTCTTCAGTGTGTTTTCTATTTCATCTCTCTACTTGGATTGTTAGAATTCAATGCTTGTATTAATTATGTTGCTTCTCCTTTGTTAGTTCTCAAGGTGTCATCTTGCTCCTCCTTTCCTTGACGAGGGTGGTTTATCAATGTACTCAGGTTCTCTCTGTTGTGTAGGCATTTGTAGTTGTGTTTTGTGGTTTTTATTTATGTGTTTCTTCACTATGAGTTTGTTGTGTTTTATCCAGTTAGGCCTTCTTATTTTGTTAGTTGTAAATGAACTCCTTTTTCTATCTTTTATTGCATTTGGTTGTATCTGGGATGGGACCTAGTCAAAATTCGTCGTTCACCATTGATAAAAAAATCCATCAAATATGAACATTATTAATCAATCATCAACATATCTTAAGTAGAGTAGAAAGATTTTTGGGAAAAAATTGTGTTATTTTTTCTAGATGCATTTCAAATCACCATTCGTTATTCATCATTTGGAATAAAATATTAAAGTTCTTATTATAATGATGAATCATGGATGATGATTTGAAATATGTAGATTAAAAATAATACACAAATTTTTCCTAGAAATATTTTTGCTCAATCTAATGGATTGTACAAATATTAAAGATTATATTATATATCTTAAGTATTTATTATACTATATTATAAAAATAGATTAATAAAAGAATGTTTAGATTTAATTTCTTAATAAATATAATAAAAAAAGTTCAGTTACACAAAGATGCATCCCTTATTTTACCCTCATCCTATATGTTCAAGGTGTTTTGGGGATATGGAAGAAATGTCCCCCTCCCATACATAATCACAAATGAAAAAATTGGAGACATCCAAAAAAATGTCCTAGAATTTTTGGGACATCTCGAAAAATGTCCCACCATCCCCCACCCTTCATAGGAGATGTCAAATTGTCCTTAAAAAACAATTAAAAAATAAATAACAAATTAGATTATAGCCATACCAAGAAATATACATTAATTGATTTATACACAACTTAACCACACAAAACCTAGCCTTGAAAACCATATCCAAAGAGTAACTACTAAAACAATTTTATAGCTTGAATGATGCACATGATGATGAGGATGACAGATGAATGGATACTTTTCCCTGCAGCTTTTACCCAAACACTCTTGAAATGAGCACATACTCAAATATAATGCTTTAGGACTCGAGACCAAAACCATAATATAAATACAGAGGATAACACACACCACATTTATCTTATTTCTTGAATTAAAAACATGAATACATTTAAACACAGTTATTGAATAAACTTTCTTTCAATTCTTGCTAGTTTTTTATCTCACTTAGTTGCACTTCTCTCTAATTAAATCAACTCATTATCTCTTATTCATTTGATCTCTTTTATGTCTTCATTGTATGGTGAAGTTTCTCTTTGAATTCCCTTGTTCGTGAGAAATTCTCCAAATGTAAAAAAAAAAAACTCATTATGGGTCATTACTCTCTTTTTGCAACTGACACGAGTGAAACCATCACTTCAACTAGTGGTTCATAACTGTCTGGTCAATTTTGAAACCAATATAGTAATTACATTACCATTAGTTAAATGATATTATAGTTTTTGCAACCAACACCTATAAAAATTGATGATTTCTTAATCACTCAGGGAATACTATCTTTTATCCTTGTTTGATGATTGAAACATGCTTTACTCTAACCTTGGGGATTGTTGAAGTTCAAAAGTATTTATACAAATATGACATGACTCTTCCATGACATGACACATGATAAAATTCAAAATACACAAATATTTTTCTTTGATATGATATTACACATCATACCTAGATGCTCTTGTACCAGAGACTTTAGCTGAGTGAAAAGATCCATGAATTTTTGCTCATGAACTTAGATTGAACTCTTCTAATGATATTGTTATAATTTATAATACCATATTCATTCACCCAATTCTATTATTCCACTAATCTATCCTTCCATTTAACATAATGCTCCACATACACCTTACCTATAATCTTCTTGTAAACACTAGAGTCCAAAATGGCCTCTAGCTAGTCTTGTTTTTTCTTATGAAATAGATGTCTCCAATCTAGAACTGAAGAAACTAAATCAATTTCATCTCCAAAGAGTTTCCCTTCATGAGAAGGATGAAAATCCAATACATTGATGATGGGTGAGATATCAATCCCATTCGATAGCTCTATCTCATGTGCATTTTCTAAAAGCTTCCTCAAAACATTGCATGGTCTAATATTTTTCCATTTATGCTTGTTATATGTGATTTTTGGAAACCTTTTTTCCTCAAATGTGCCAAAACCAAGTCACATACTTGAAATTATTTTTATTCTCTCTTGAGATCTGAAAGTTTCTTATAATTCGTGACACTTTTCTCTAACTTATATCTCACTTCTTTATGTACTTATTGCATATAATTTGCATAGTCTTCCACTTCAAAACTTCTTCTACTTAAATATAAATGAAACTTGCTTATATGAAACTCTGTACAAGTGGGCATAACTTCCTTATATACTTAGAATTTCCACCTGTCAGGATTTATGCCTAATGATCATGTTGAATTGGTAATGGAGGGATGGTTTAATGAAAACAATGTACCTTATTTCTCCCTGACGACTTATGTGGATGAGGTACAAACAATTTAAACAAGAGAGGAATGGTTACTCTCTACACATTGAATATGGCCCACCAAAGTGAAGATGAGTTCATTCAACAAAGAAGTAGTGTTATATTTGTGAACCTACTTGGTGGAAGGTTTGAGAGGAAAGACCAGTAATGAATTGGTCTATGTTATATGGTTCAATATGAGTCATCATGGGTTGTTCATGGGGTATGGAAGTGTTTTGACTAGCATTGGAGGGATGTGGGGGTATTTGAAGTCTACTAAGCCCATCCTCTAGAAATTATATTATTTTAATATATTAGTCAAACCTTCTCATGATTTCTATATCTGGGCTTTGCAAACTAATATGTGGTCTAGTTACAATTTAGAAGTAGGCCCCATCTCCAATATTGAAGGTCATGTTGTTAGAGTTGAGGTAGTTACTATCAATTTTAGAGGGATCCCATAGTTATTGAATTACTACCCTAGACTTACTTTGTAAGTTTGAGAAAGAAGAGTTTTGGAATTGACTCTCCACATTTTGAGTGAAGTTGTTATTCCAATTAAAGAAGGATGCTTCACCTAGAACTTGGTGGTTCGTTATATAGGTATAAAGGTCTAAAATCCTCTTGAAATATTATTTAGACATATTCAAGGGGACATATATACCCACAAAATAAATGTAAGAGAGGAGGAAGGTGGATGAAAGAAAATAAAAGAGGATTACACAAAAGGCAAAGCCTTTCATGTTGAGTTCACAAACTTTTGTACACTCAAAAAGTGACATGATAACCTTTGTGCACTCGACCTCTTAGGGTCTGGATGAGATAGTCAATGAATGGACAACAAGATTAATGGTTTAGTTATTGGGTTGTATAGGTTGATGTGACTGAGGGATTTATGATGGAAGGGCTGAAGGAATAAGTTGGTTGGGCTAAGGTACAAGAACATGGTTTTAAAAAATGGGTGGAAAGGGATGCTCATGGAGATATAAAAAGAGCTCACCAACATCATACTATTTATTTAAAGTGGTGAATTTAGAAGATATATAATCCCAAGAACCCTTAATGTGTATGAAAACAAGGTAATAGAGTTATTCATTGATGCTTGACTTGATAAATTAGGCAAAGTTTGGTTCTAAGACCCTAGGGATTTGGTTAGTTATATCAATTTGATCTTGATTGGCCAATGGCATCCACAAATAAAATGAAATATGACATGGCTAGACCCAAGGATAAAGGAGACGGAAAGAGAGGCTTAGATTTGAATGTTGTTAACTTGACATGCTAGGATTTGTATGGGTCTAACTATTTGGAGTTCTATATGGAAATATTACTCACTATGGGCATCAAGTTGGATAAGTACTTGATTTTAGAGAGGGGTGGAGAGAAAAACTTTGAGTGTAAGCTCGAATTCAATATTACTTTGAAGAGTACTAGTTAGAATGGGAGCTAGTACTCTAAGGAATATGCCTACCTTATGTAGATAAGGTCGCTCTAGGAGTGCCATCTAATGATGGAGCAAGGTTGGTTTGGAATATGGAAGTGTGTAGCTTGTATTTATTTATTTATTTATGAATATGTACTTGCTATTTATAAGGTTGGTAAGCAATGATATCGTGTTCATCTTGACAAGGTTTGGTTCAAGTTTTTTTTTATGTGTGTTTTGTAAGGTTTTTCAAACAAAAATAAACTATGCTACTTATTGAAATAAAATTACTTGAATTAAAATAAATGAAGAGTTGAAAATAAAATAAAGGAAATGATTTTATCCATTTTTGTTCTTTTTTAATTTTTAAATAATGAAATGCCACTAAAACTAAAATTTAAATAAACAATGCAGCTTGCTAATTTTGACTTTTTCTTTTGATTTATGAGTACAAAGTTCACCTATATGTAATAAATGAATGCTCTTTTCTTTTTGTATTTTATATAAAAATAAATGAAAAATAATATACAATTCATATTTCAAGTATGTAAATGAAGAATCAAATTAAAAACTTAGATTGGCTTTGTGCAACATAACTTATACGTTTTTAGAGTTTAACCTACATATGCAAACTAGAATGCAAGTTTGAAGATTTTTGATGGTTGTATGTGAGACTAAAATGATATGTGGTTTTATAAATGCAAGTTTAGAATTCTAATTTTTGATTTAAAATAGAGTTCTTTTTTCATGTATTTATAAACAAACAAACTCTAAAATGCAACTTTATTTTTTTGATTTTCCTAACTTGTAATGTGTGTTTGTTGGTTTTTGCTTGTGGGTGTGTGATATGAGAAAACTCAAAATGAAATTATTATTTTTTCTACATGTAATGATGATATTCACCTAATCTATCCTAGATTTGGTGCAAAAATTATTTTTCTTTAAGATTTTTGATCTGCAAGTACAACTAAAACAATTAAACTACTTTCTTTCAATTTAAGAGAAGAAAAGAAGAGATGATTTGTTTCTTTTTCTAAATATTTTAAAAATAAAAATATATTATAAAACTAATAAAACTAGTCTAAATAAGTAAGTAAAAAAATAAAAAGCAAATCCTCCAATCTGACCAATGTTTAGATTAGCTAAAGGTAAACAAATAGTTGGTGTAAATACACAATCCTGAGGTAATGTTGGCTATCTTAGCCACCAAGAGGCCTCAGACACCTATATACAAAGAGGGGTACATATTTTGTAGAATCATCTAGATATAATCCCATACAAGCATTTTCATAGTGTCTAGGTTATAGGCATAAAAGTGTGCTCAAGTTTCAATTTGGAGCATGAGAAGGGTGAACATGGTTTTTACAAGTTATGTTTTTAGAGCCTTTAGGTAGTCTTCAAGAACAAACCAAAGATGGTACAGTTACAGGACATTGGGTTTCAGAGAGGTTTTAGACTATGAAGTTAATATAGGTAGGAAAAAATAAATTAATAACATGTAATGATTTTTCAATGCATAAGGGAAATGTTGTTGTTTCTATTGTTTCCAAAGGGATAAGTCCAAAGCAAAAGAATTAGCATATTTTCAAAATTGGCCTTTGTGATTTTTGGCAAGGAGAATAGTCTTCATGTTTTTTGGTCAAAAGGATAAGTTGGATATTTTGTGCAAATGAGAGTCTACAAAAGTTATGAAGACTTTACAAGAATTGTCTAAGTCTTTTAGGTCTTTAGAAACATTATCAGGACTTGCATCAAAATATTTGTGTGAAAATAATTTTTGTGAAGACAAAGGCTTAGGTCTTCATAACAATTGTTGTGACAACAATTTTGGTAAAGGCTTAGGTCTTTGGAATAATTATTTTGACAAAATCTAGGACAAAATTTGAAATGACAAAGGTTACAAAGAAGGGAAAAGAGGCTCACACTTTTACAATAATTATGTAATAACTTTTGCATAAGAGCTCAACAAAAAAACTTGTGAAGACTAAGTCCAAACAAAAGCCAAGTAAAAGGAAGAGAGCCTGAATCAATTTGCAAGAATTTTCTAAGTGTTTTGATCTTCGAAAAAATGTTGTGAAGACTAGTTGGAACTTTTGCGCTAATAAAAGTTTTGAAGACTAAAGTAAAAGTTGGAAAAGACAAGAACAAAAGTCAGAACTTTTGTGAAATAAAAGTTTTGAATAAAATTTATGAACAAAATTCATGAAGAAGAGAGGACTCACTTTCATGAAGATTGTGTTGGATATTTTTCACAGAAGATCGATGATAATTTTTGTGAAGGCAAGATGCGCGAAAGATGAGTTAGAGTTTTTATAAATCACGAAGACAATGAAAGTTTTGAAGACCAATAACCAAGTAAAGTGCAAAAAGATAGAAATCCCAAATAGTTGCCATGTGTCCTTAAGAGAATGTAGTAAATCAAAGTTGACAAGCATTTGCCCATAACGAATATGCCCTACTTGACTGGCTCAATAAAATTGAAGAAGCTCTAATAGGTTTGGGAGAAATTATGGTAGAGAATATCATGGTGGAGAAATCTAATACACAAGTCTTATTTTCCATGTATGAAATATGCATTTAATGGGAAATATAATCCAAGTATGGTGTAGGATGTTACAAGTGGGAAATGAATGAGGACTAAATGCAGTTTACAACTACTAATTCATGAATGAGTATGCCTATTTCTTGCCTAAAATGAGAACATGGGCTAGTTAATACCATATGGAGGCAAGTGTCAACTTGTAACTCCTATACTGAGAATGGAGGTCAGTTTCAAGAAGACATGATGAGTCATATAAGGCCAATAAATTCCTATGCTGCCATTCATGAATCCATCATCGAGTAAAGCCAATGCATGTAGAAGGGGAATCTAGGACTATTTTCTCATTATTTTTTGAGGTTGTAACTACTCTCATGATTGGATGATAGCCATCATAAACTTATCCACATCCTCCTTCTCTCCCTCATATCTATTCTCCTATATGTACTCTTACAAGTGAATTTGAAAAAATCCTCCACATGAGTATGGTGAAGCCCTGCTCCTTTTGTAAGCCCTTTGGATCAATAGATGACTAATTTTTAGCTTACTCTATGATTGTGTTTAGTGTGTATTCATGAATGATTGATTTTATCATGTGATGATTCAATTCTCATTGTTTTTTGTTCCATTTTCTCACCTCTATGAAGTTTGAAGTCACTCTTATAGGTTGTAGTTAGTGTCATATTTGATTCATGCATTGATTATTAGTGGAGATCTTTCCTCCCTCTTATTTGTGCATTGAATTTCTAGCCCCTCTATAAAATATTGATGCAAGAAGATCATATTAGGAGTTTTGTCGTGTTAAATCAATTATATTATTAATTTGTGCACCTAAAAATGAGTGGTAGTGGTCAAAACATTTGGTGCATAACCTCTTTTACTTTTGTGTTAAGTTTTTCACTCTCCCTTTCTTTGCAGTTGAGTAGGTGTAGTGTTAGTCTTAGGTGTATCATAAAGGAAGCTAACCCTCTTTGGAGATTAAATCCACAATTTATGTCACCCATAGCCTAGGAGTGTTTCTATTATGTCAATTGGGCGAGGAGACTTGAAATACCTCCTCAAAGGGTACAATTCAAAGTGATAACAATTTTTGGCATGCCTAGTGGGACTGTTTGATGATCCTTACATCATCCATTGAAGAGTTTTAGTGTGTTCTTCAATGCATATTTCCATTCAAGGTAGTTTATTCAACACCATGTAAACTTTAAGTATCACATTTATTGGTTTAAGCAATCTAAGTGCTTAAATATATGTCTTTTCACACCCATTTCATGAAAATGTTGTTATTATATCTTTATGATTTTCATATCAAAATGAAAATGATGTTAGTTTTATCCCAAATAACTCTTTCTTAGAAGGATAACCTAATTATCATAATTTTTACGTCCCTCCCACCCATGTTTAACATTTTTGGCAACCTACTCATGCTTATGATCATTATTTTGAAGGTTATGTTGCTCCCAATCTATATTATGTCCCTCCTAATCAGCCCCAAGAGAGTCTCATAGATATGTGTCTAGTTTTTTAGAGATAACTAAGTGCAATTGAAATAGAGAAAGAATATAGTAGGTAGTGGGAAGAGCTTATTTATCAAGCTTATCTTCATCAATATAAGGTGAGTGAGTGAGGAATACATCATGAGGAGTGCTTGGTTAGGAAGATTGTATCTAAAGAAGAGCATATACATCAACTGTGTATGCAATTACAAAAGGTTGAATGTCATCCAAAATCCTCTATTCCCAGTTTTAGACAAGCTTATCCAAACATAGCTCAGGATCAACCCACTCAGAAGGAGGTTCCAACATTCAAGATCCCAAGCTTAAAGCAAGGGAACCTTCTGAACTTCCAAGTAAGTTTTATTACTTTATAATCCCAAGTTTTATAAGTCTCCATTATTTTAAAGAGTTTATTCCTATGTAAAATTAGCCTATTATCCCTTAGGAACAACCCTCTCAAAATATTATTCTTTTTCAAGAGCTTCAAATTCCCCAACCATGGTAGCCTTCTTGGACCAAGCATCCTAATGTTAGGATGCCAAACCTTGTTAAGGCCACTCCTCTCATACCAACTCAAAATAAATAAGAGGAAAATATTGTATAAGCTAAGCCAAGAAAAATTCTAATTTTTAGGAGTGCTTCTTCAACCCCAAATCCTATTCATGAGCGATAACAAACCATAATGCCTCATATTTAGCCTACCAATGAGCATGTTCATCCTACTTCATCAGTTAAACCCTCTTGCACTCCCACCATCTCCCTTTTCAAAGGAGGACCCATTGTATAGAGAGAAAATGAAGGCCATTTAGGTAAAGAGGAGGATATTTCAAGCGAAGATGATGAGGAAATAATTATTGGCATCCCTCTTTGTGACACTAAACTAGAAATATCAAACCTACTACAAGAAGCAGCTGAGTATGATCAACTGGATAGTAGAATAGTTAGCAAATGGACAAGGATGGAGAGGAATAAGATAGTATTGATGAGGAGAATTCATTTATTTACAATCAAGAATGTATTAAGGGGAATGAACAAGACCTCTCTTGGATAATTTAGCTTCCATTAAACATGGAAGAGGAAGAAAATCAGCCTAGTCAACATGGATTTGATCTCAATATGGAGGAAGTGGTCTCTAAAGATGAGGGGTTAAAGGCCCCTCATGAGGATAGTTTTCAGACTTCTAACATGCTCACGTAACTCTATTTCTCCAGTAAAGAAGAAGTAAGTCCATTTCCTTATACCCCAAGTGAAGAGTTCAAGAAGGAGAGAGAGGTTGGGACTAATGACTTATTTGATGAAATACCACTTTATTTAATGGGGGAATATTTTGAATATGAACAAAATGTCAAAAAGGAGCATCTACTTTAAGAATAAAATCCTAATCATCTCAATATTAGTTTGTAGGAACAAACAAGTAACAGGGGGTTGTAAAATTTGTTTAAAATCTTGGAAGTAGGCTATGTTCCTCTTCAAGGGGACTATAGTCTAATTAAGGTTGAGGAATTAATATTTGACAAAAAAATTAAGAAACAAGAAAGGGAAATCCCATTAAATCTACCTTCCCAAGGTTTAGGTTTAGTTGGTATTGATTTGTTTGAAATTTTAAAAGTTGGCTATCAACTCCTTGATGAGCCTGTAGGCACTTGAATAATCCTAAAAGATAATGCAAGCCTGTTTTGGTCTCAGCTTGACATATATACAACCAACATGACTCACCTTGATGAACCTGTGCACATAACTAGGTGGTCCATTAAAATGTCATATCTCTTGATTACCAAAATCAAATCATTAAGCTCGTGGGGTTTGTATCGCACATCCTGGCATAGGCAAGCCACCAAAAGGCTCATTAGAATTGAAGGGCATCTCCAACCTAAATGAACCACTCTTAAACCAATGGGGTGATCCAACCTTTGATCAATATGGGCCTGAGTGGGTGTTCATCATTGAAGACATCTTTCCTAAATCCAACAACTCATATTAGTCACCTAAGAAGTAGGTGTTCACCTTATTATGATCATCATGTAATGACATGTTGGCATGTAATGAAGAATATCTAATAAGTTTCTACTTTGATCCAGGTGGGATAGAGGTGTGTTGAAACTTTGTACATAGTAGGTTAGTTATCTTTGCTATCCCTAAGTGCTGATGCATATTTACTTTGAGTAGGTCTAGTTAATTTTCTCTTTCCCCAAGTTATTTGGCACTAGTTGTTGTTTTCCTTTGTTTCTCTATTTTGTATGTGTTTGAGGGAAATAATCAGTATTTTCAGTGCATCTAATGCTGAACCATCATATTACAGTTATGTTTCCATCTTCAAAATGAGTGTCTTGATTACTTGCAAGACTTTGTGCCCAATGAATGCATCAAGGCAACTGGTCTAGGTGTTTAGACAAGTAAACATTATTGGGAAGTCACCAAATTGTTGGATATTTTATCCACCAAGAGGCCTTAGGCAAATGTATACAAAGAGGGGTACATTTTTTACATAACTAGCTAAATAGAATTCCCTACAATCATCTTCATGGTATCTAAGTTGCAGGCATAGAAGTGTGCTTAAGTTTCAATCTAAAGCAAGAGAAGGGTGAACAAAATTTCTACAAGTTGTGTTTGTAGAGCTTCTAGATAGTCTTCAAACATAAGGCAAAGATGGTAGAGTTACATGCCATTGGGTTTTGGAGAGGTTTTAGACTATGAAGATGATACAAGCAGGACAAAATGAACCAAGAACATGAAGTTATTTTTAAATGCATAAGGGAAATGCTTCAATTTCTATTATTTCCAAAGGGATAATTTAAAAGCAAAAGACTTAGCATATTTTTAAAATTGGCCTTCATGATTGTTGGCAATGAGAATAGTCTTTGTGATTTTTGTCAGAAGGATCAGTCAGATATTTTGTGTGAATGAGAGTTTACAAAGGTTTTAAAGCTTCACAATAATTGTCTAAGTCTTTAAGATCTTTGAGAAAATTATTAAGACTTGCATCAAAATATTTATGCAAAAGCAATTTTGGTGAAGATAAAGGCTTAGGTTTTCAGAACAATTATTGCAACAACAATTTTTGTGAAGGCTTATATCTTTAAAATAATTATTCTGATAAAATCTAGGACAAAAGTTATGAAGAAGGGAAAAGAGGCTGTCACTTTTGCAAGAATTTTATCAGAACTTTTGCACAAGTGCTCAACAAAAAAACTTGCGAAGACTAAGTTTGAACAAAATTTGTGAAGAATAAAGAGATATTGCAAACACTTCATGATAATTTTCTAAGTTTTTTGATCTTTGGAAAAAGTGTTGCGAAGACGAGTCAAAAATTTTATGACAACAAAAATTATGAAGACAAGCAAAAGTAAAAAAAGACAAGAACAAAATTTAGAACTTTTGTGCAACAAAATTTCCAAATAATTTTTTTAAATAAAAGTGATGAAGAAGAGAGAAGGACTCACTTTCATGAAAATCATGTCAAATATTTTACACGAAAGCTCAGTGACAATTTTCATGAAGGCAAGATGTATGAAAGGTGACTTGGATTTTTTATGAAGCATGAAGATAACAAAAGTTTTGAAGACCCATAACTGATTGAAGTGCATGAAGACAAAAACCCCAAATAATTGCCATGTGTCCTCAAGAAAATGTAGTAGATAAAATTGACATACATCCACCCATCATAAAGACATCCTGCTTGACTGACTCAACAACGTTGGAGAAGCTCTAACAAGTTGGGAGCTATTATGGTAGAGAAGATGGTGTTGGATAAATTTCGACCACAAGTCCATTATCCATGCATGAAATATGCATTCAATGGGTAATATAAGCCAAGTATGGTATATGAGGCTAAAATTAGGAAATGAATGAGGACTAAATGCAGTTTACAACTGCCAATTCATGACTGAGCATGCTTATTGATTGCCCAAAATGAGAACATGGGCTAGTTAATACCATATGGAGGCAAGTGTCAACTTATAACTCCTATATTGAGAATGGAGGTTAGTTTCAAGAAGATAAGATGAGTCATAGAAGGCTAAGACACTCCTATGACACTTTTCATGAATCCATAATCAAGTAAAGCCAAAATATGTAGAAGGGGAATCTAAGACTATTTTATCATTGTTCTTTGAGATTATAATTGCTCTCATGATTGGATGGAAACCATCATGAAATTATCCACATCCTCCTTCTCTCTCCTCTCTATTATCCTATATGTACTCTTACAAGTGACTTTGAAATCATCCTCCACATGAGTATGGTGAAGCCCTGCTTCTTTTGTAAGCCCTTTAAATCAATAGATGACTGATTTTCACCATCTTATATGATTGTGTTTAGTGTGCATTCATGAATAGTTTGTGATAATTTAGTTATCCTTGTTTTTTGTCCCATTTTCTCACCTCTATGCAGTTTTAAGTCATTCTTATAGGTTGTAGTTATTGTCATATCTGATTCATGCATTGATTATTAGTGGATATCTTTCTTCCCTCCTAGTTGTGCATTGAATCTCTAGCCCCTCTACAAAATAATAATGTAAGAGTATTATATTATGAGTTGTATAGTTTTAATTTAGTTTTATTATTAATTTGTGTACCTACAAATGAGTGGTAGTGGTCAAGACATTTGGTGCATCACCTCTTTTGCTTTTGCATTAAGTTTCTCTCCCCCGCTTTTCCTTACAGTTAAGTAGGTGTAATGTTAGTCTTAGGTGTAGCATCAAGGGAACCAACCCTCTCTAGAGATTCACTCCACTATTTAGGTCAACCATAGCCTAGGAGTGTTTCCATTGTGTCAATTGGGTGAGGAGACTTGAAACACCTCCTCAAAAGGTACAACTCAAAGTGACAACAGGTAACTAGCTCCTTTATTTAATGATGAACTTAGAAACTCTTTGATAATAAGTATCACAAAGAATGAAATAAAAAAAGACACAAATATGAATATTAAAGCTATTAGATTGTGGTTATAATGATTCACAAACAATAAGGAAGTGGTTACAATCTCAATGAATTCCCTTCTCAAAAAACTTGTACAAAAATGACCAGAAGATGATTGTAGACTGAGGCAAAGTTTAAACAAAATAATAGTAGGTGGGATACGACTCTGAAAAATCCCAAGCTTCAATTTCACATAAAAAATTTAGATCTAAATTTCTCATAAAAGTGAAATACCTGTAATGAGGAAGAAACAATTATGACTTGGAGTTAACTGAAGATTGATTGAGAGTTCGGTCAAGTTAACTTGGAGGTGATGGATATTGAAAAAAATAATACTAAGAGTGAATTATACAATCAAGAAGGTGAAATAAAAAATAAATAATGAAAAATAAAACATAAAACATAAAAAATGCATGAAAACATAAGGATTGGGAACAAATTTTAAAAATGTTACAAAGGTATTCAAACCACCGCTTACATGCCACAATGGATCTATGAATTTCCATGAAAATTAAATTTTCACCATGATGGTTTCATTTTTACCATGACAATTGAGAATTTTTTAATAGAGATCATTGCATCATCATTAGATCTATTATGAAATGTTCCACCTTATAAAATTTGGATGCATAAAATAAACTATTACAATGATGTTGAAAACTACATGTTCTACATGCTAGAATAAGACCTCTATGTAGTTCTAAGTGAGTGTAAATGGAATATCTCAAGCAAAATTTTTAAACATTCCTTCCCTAGAAGTGACGATGCAACTACATGCATGCTAAAACCTTCATTTGACACAAAGGGATGATGAGAGACCAATATATACAACTCCATTGCAAGAGGGTAAGATATGACTCAATGAATCTCAACTTAAAGTATGGAAGAATAAAGTAACTAGATGTTTAGCTCTAATCTAGGTATATAATTTGATATTCTATTATTTTCAATGATCCATTGATCTCCCTTAAATTATTTGGGATGACTTGTATATATAGGGCACTCTAGGACAAGATGGGTGTGTTAGCCAAATTATTAAATGATAGATATTTAAGTAAAAGGCACAAGATTAACATCAACATGAAAAATGATCCACAAAGGCAAAATGAATAGACTCACATAAGGCATATAAGACCAAGACAGACTCACCTTGGATAAAAATATGACTTGGGATGAACATAGACTCAAATCTTGATGAGGAGCATGATAAAATACGAGGATTAGTCCAAAGATGCTCATAATATATTTTGATAAGTGTTAGGTATTATTTTAAGGTTCAAGGGATAAATGGAGACCAATGTGGTCAAATCAGTCCTATAAATACCCAAATATACACAAGTATGTCAAATAATAAATACACTGGGGGAAAGGGTCTTGTACCAAATTTTGTTGTCTACATAACTCCCCTAATTTAACATGGGTATGTGAGTGTGGGTAAATGCATGTGTTCATCAAAATATAAAAATAATTTTAGATGTGTACCTTCACTTATGTAAGGAACAATGGAGCATTTTAAAATATTACTCGAGTTAATATTCTATTCACATTATTTTTTATGTTCATGAAACAAGTGTCAATTTATACAAGTAGTCAATGTGCATGATTTATATTTGAATTTTGAATTTTGAAAATTTAAAATTTTAACTTTTGAAAAGAGAGCATATGAATGAATACACCTAGCTGGTATTTACTCCAAATGCTGCAACAATTTCTTCTAAAACTATACTTTTAATAGGTGTCGAAACATATTCAACACTTATCTAGGAGTCACTAAGGCACAATCCACTCTTGATAAAGGAATTCGATAATCAAGTTCGATCAAGTTTACTCGAGTTTGCTCAAATTTTATTTATTTTTTAAACATGCCTTGTTATATGTCCTAATTTTTAGGTAAGGGATGAATACCTATGTTGCAATCACTCATCTCAAAATATAATGTTAAATGCCTCATATGTTGGGAAAATAATATAATTGTAGCTTCAATATCCTAAAACATATGTAATCGATTTGAGAATAGTTGTTACCATTAAATTATTTTTAGAATAACTGAATTGGCATCTAGCCATGTCTCCAATGTTCATGTAAAAGTGTTGCATAAAACAATAAATATAGTTTCATAACAAGCAATATGAAAAAGGGTATGATGCTCCCAAAGTAAAATCAATATGGTAATAACTAGTATGCCCCAAATTTGAAGAATATGCTCTTATAACAATGAGAACATACACAAGTAAGATGCCCTCATAAATGATATTGAATGTATAAGTGATAATCATGTCATATATGTAGTATAGGAAAAATAGTCCTAAATCAATGTTTAATGCAAAAGGGTATAATGACTCTTAGTGTGTAATATGATAGGGACAACTAAGATGTTCCCATATGTGAATCTAGGAATGTATATTGAAATATAAGCTCATGAAGGCTATACATATGTACCCATCATTCGATTACGATAATGTGATAAGAGGGGGAAACTACATGCCCTGCCAGATTATAATGAAAATAATATCAATGTGTTTATGTTGATAACCATATGGTATAGATAATTGTGTGAAAAGGTACATAGGTGGATATATCTATCAATGAGGATGGTAAATGTGGATGGGACAATTATATGCCCCTAATGTATGTAACCGCTCAAGAGTAACAAGGTATGGTCATAAATTTTAAAAGTGTGAAAATTAATCATGTGTCATTGTATATATACGACAAGGATTTAAATAAATAATGTAGACCCATAAGACACAAGTGTGCAATAGACTCCATACGTAGGATATGTCAATAAAGAACATATGTGGGTACGATGCCCCCATAAGCAAATATGTGTCATATACGTGAATGTGTAAGATAAATTTATGTAAGTATCAAGTATGAAAATCATGATATACAAATATATAAATGGTTCTTAGGGTATAAATATCCCTCTAATGAAATAATGTAAGGTATGCAAGTAATATGGATCCATATGTGATATAGTTATAATGAGACTCATATAATGATAATATAATAGGCTCATATAGGCTCATATAGGTGTATAAGAGATGTGTAATTATGTATGATCATGTAATGATCAATCTCAATGTAATTTCTAATGTAACAATGTCATGTTTCCCCAAAGTGGCAATATTTAAGTAATAACCCCAAAATTGAGAGGATCAAATAATATGGCCCAATCTATTATCCAAATGTGTAAGATGTATATAATAATATCAATGAGGTATGTGTGGGATATTACCCCCAAATAAAATGGAAACACATGTTCCAAAGTGTCATAATAATTATAAGCATAGCAATGCGGCCTAAATCATAGTCATAGAATTACGGATGGTATGATTCCCAAGTGTAATATATAGATAAACATCAATCACAAGGCATGCGATAGAAAATGTACTTATACATAATATACAATAAATGCATGTAGATATCCATGTACACAATTTAAATATATGTATACTTCATGTAAGAAAAAATGTAAGATATATGATCTATTTAAAGTGGCTTTATGTATTAAATGGACAAAAATTAGAAACATGTCACCATGTAATAATTGCTTGTGTAGATAAATTCTCCATAAAAGGTGAGGCATGAGTGAGTCCATAACCATATAAAACTTGAATATCATGCATCTTAACCACTCAAAGTATACCATGAGAAGCACATGTGAAAAAAATAAATATGTGAACAACTTCTAGCATAGGTAAAAAAAGGCATGATATGTATTATATGACTAAGATAAGAATTTATTTTATGTTTTTGTATTTTATGGATGTTTCTATATTTTTTGTATGTTTGTAATGATAACACATAATAAATGACAATACATGACAACAATAGGATCCTTTATGGACAAGGATGCACCAACAAGTAAACACATCCACAAACAAACAAACATTCACACACAAAAGTCAATGTTAATATGTAACAATTACAATGTAGATATCCATGTGATATTTAAGATCTAGGTACTAGTATATATGTAATGACCAAAGTAATATATTTTAATGTGATAAATTGACAAGTAAATAAAAATATTATTGTGCAAATTTTTTGGATGGCATTGCCTCTAAGATTGGACATGTTGCCTATGACAATGCCCCTTTGAGGTGTGGGAACATAATAATCATGTAGTATATTAAAGTCCAATATCATGTAACTTGTATATTCACATATTAACCATTCAATAAATATCATGAAAAACATGTGTAGATCATGGATATGAAAACCTCTGGCATAGGTGAATATGTAACCATGTATAAAACAATGTTTTTCTATTTTTTTATTTTGTAATGTTTTTGAATTGTTGTGATTAGATATTTCCCCTTGATGGGTGACTTTATGAATCATGTATATATCATAATGATCATAATGTGCCAAGGTTCATAAGGTTTGAGGGGGATAAGGGCCCATCAATGTAATAACATAAGGTGCTATGTAGTGTGGTTCCAAGTTGTAAGATACTATCAATGAGGGCTAATCATGTGGTGTGGATGGAATTTAGCATAAGATGTAAGCATCAAATTGTATGTATAATGTGTATCATAGTAGTTTATGAATAAATATATACCTTATAGATCATTTTGAATAATTATTCCAAGGACATATGGTGACCAATCAATTAAAAACACATCAAGAAGTGTGTGCATACAAAGTGAAAATATACTAGAAAAATGTCAAAAAATAAACCTCTCGAGAGGAAGAATGGAAAAGGCAATAGGTAAATCCAAATAGAAATAAATGATGAAATATGACATAGTCAATAAAAATGAGCATTAAATCAAGTATAAAAATAATCAATGTAAGGTGTAAAAATAAATGCAAACATAATGTCCTTGGATCCAATTTTGATTTTTTTATTATAGGTATATAATATTGATTCATAGGATAAAATGTTGAAGTTATTGTTATGAAATAATAGAACCATTTAATGATATTTTGATTTCATGTTCCTCATAATGTGGTGTGCACCTAGGTAACTATATGAGTCTCTCAGGAATAACGGGTGTCTAGTTGTTTCAATCATCATAATGCTCATATGATCATACCAATTAAAACATGGTGTTCCAATCAAGCATCCTCTACTTTTATAGTTGCAGGATAAATATAAATACCTTTACCATTTTTGGTGGTACATTAGATGATTCATTATAGTTTGTTGTCTCTTTTATTTTATTATTAATATCATGTTCTTAGCTAAGTAGATGTTCTTATTCATATTTAGCTATTTTATTTTGCAAAAAATGAATAGGTGTGCCTTTGAAATCAAATGCAATGCGATCATGATTCCTATCAAGTGTTTCATTCATTTATCCAATCCAAAAATATCCTAATATAGTATTTTATTGGGCCAAAGTAATGCCAACATGTAATATAAAGAGACAACATTTGAGACCAAGCGTTATAGGTAAATGAATGGATCTTTTTGTGAGTGGTCTAGGTAAAGAAGTCTTAGTCAAGTGTTCAATGTGTTATCCAAGATATTTTAGCAAAGTAAGACTACATACATTAACTTCATAAGTGTTATCAACGATGACATCAATGCATTATTTTCCATCTATGCAAGAGCTAATGATCAAAGGTTATATGAATAAAGTGAAATTTTTGGTTACCACCTTAGAAACCATGTTTGTAACATTAAAAAATTTAGGTGTGTATTGCTTATGGACTTCCTTATTAGGTGCTTCTTTCTTAAGCAATTATTCTTTAGGTAAATCTTATTTTGATCCCTCTAACTTAGGAGATGGAACCATAATTGGAGTGGGTTTTTCAATATTGGAAGGTGTGATTGAATCTTCTGGTTTGCTAATAAACGTATCTGATGTTATGTCACCACTATCAATAAGATCTTTTATTTTATGTTTCCAAGCATAAAACATAGCCATTATATGACCATTGATTATATGATATTTGAATAATAATTTGGAATGGAATGTTCATGGTACACGAGTCTAATTATAATAGTTGATGGAAGGTAACTTAATCATGCTTTTATCAAGTGAATTATTCAATGTTGTACTTGAATTTTCTTAAACCTTTGAAATTTCCTTGATCCACTAAGGGAGGATGTAGGACTAGTTGTAGGTGATACTTATTTTTTAACCCTTGTTGAACATGTACTCTTTTCATACACATTTTTCATTAGAGAGACAAAAATGAGATTTCTAGTAGTATGATCAATATTTTGGGCATGTGCAAGCTTCTTTTCTAGTGAAGTAGTCTCAAAGAAAAGAGATTAGAACGATTTGCAATAATGATAAATTAATTAAAATATATTACGCGACCCAAAAATCATAATATTATTGCATAATATGAGCCATATAAACAACTCGAGAAACACCTATAATGAAGGAGAGCCAAAATATAAAATTCAACCATAAGATAATCTTAGCTAAATGGTAGAGATCCAACTAACAACACTAAAAAGCTATTAAAAAAACAACAAGATTGATTACTAATGAACTATTATAATACACTCCCTTAATGACTAAACCAAAAAAAACTCTAAGATTATCTCATAATTTTACAAATTTATCTTTACTCAAACATTTAGTCATTATATCAATGGGTTGTTCAAAGGTAGGACAATAATAAAGACATGTCTTCATTAATAACCAACTATTGGATGTAGTGGTGATGAACTTCAATGTGTTTTATTTTCACACAAAAAATTAGATTAATCACCAACTTTAGAACACTATAGTTATCGTAGAAGATAGGTGTGGGTGCAAATAATCAAGTTGAAGATCTTCTTGAATTTATTGAATCCACATCAATTCACGAGTTGCATTAATAAATGCTCTATATTCAACTTTAGTAGAAGACAAGGAAACTGTATTTTGAATATTACTCTGCCATGAAAATAATCTTGAACCAAGAGTGAAAACATACCCTATTGTAGACCTTCTTGAACCAACTGATCCTGCCCAATCTGAATCAGTATACCCTATTAGCTCAAAATCAACATATTAGTTATATAAAATATCATAGTCAAGAGTTCTTTTGACATATCTAAGAACCTATTTTACATCTTGTAAATATTTTTCATGTCGTTTAACAATGAAATGAGAAAGATAACTCACTACAAAACACAAATCCACTATACTAGTAGTAGATAAATCAAATTATCTATTAATTATTGACAAATTATTTCATTGATCAATGGTGAATCAATGTTATTTGAGATTTTTGTCCCAAATTCCATAGGTGTAGCTACTAGATTACAATCATACATTCTAATTTTTTCTAATAAATTGGGCATGTTTTGTTTGAGATATAAAAATGGTATATCCAAAATTATAACATTGCCAAAATTATACACCTAGACAATATTGAAGCAAGCCTAGATCAATAATTTCAAACACATAACTAATGTAAGCTTTCATCTGTTGAATCAAGACAACAATACTTTTAGTGATGGAAAAATCATCAACATAGACAATTGGAACCACTATGTCATCACCAACCATTTTAACATAGAGTAGATTCTACATCACTAACCAAACTCTCTAAGATATTTATCAATTTTGTAATACCAAGCTCGAGGAGCTTGCTTAAGTCCATACAAGGACTTCACTAACCTAAAAACTAGATGTTTTTTTTTTAGGGCTATGGAACCCCTGCGGCTATACCATGTACACTTATTCCTCTAAGTCTTCATTCAAGTAAGAATTATTGACCTCTATTTGATATACCTGCTAACCAAACTAAGTAGCAATAGCAGTAACCATCTTGAATGTTACCATTTTTTTCTATATGAGCAAATGTTTCTTCATAGTCTACTCCTTATTCATGTTCATATCCCTTAGCAACAAGAAGAGATTTATACTTATCTAAATAACCATCTGACTTACATTTTACTTTATAAATCAACTTACATCCAATGGACTTCTTACCTTGGGGTAGATCACACAAAATCTAAATTCTATTTTTCGTTAATGCATCATACACCACCTTCATGGTAGATTCCCATTTAGGCTTTCATTTAGCATCTACAAAAGTATGTGATTCAAATATTTGTGAAACAATTGAATTGAGAGCAAAATTTATCGGCTCATGACTTTGTACTACTTGTTTTCCAGAGCTAGTGGATCTACCTTCCATTGTGAGAGGAAGTTAATCTTCCTTTACATATTTCAGTGTGGCATAAAATCACTTTGGCCTTTTGTGCTGACTAGTTTGATATAACTATGAATCACTTCATGGTAGATTCCCATTTAGGCTTTCATTTAGCATCTAAAAAAGTATGTGATTAAATATTTGTGAAACAATTGAATTGAGAGCAAAATTTATCGGCTCATGACTTTGTACTACTTGTTTCCCAGATCTAGTGGATCTACCTTCCATTGTGAGAGGAAGTTAATCTTCCTTTACATATTTCAGTGTGGCATAAAACCACTTTGGCATTTTGTGCTGACTAGTTTGATATAACTATGAATCACTATTAGCTTCACTATATCCTTCCATGGAGCTTGATTTTCTGGTGTTTGCCTTTATAAGCCATGTTCCACTTTAGTGCTTGAACTAGATTCAAAATCATCAGTAGTTATTCATAGATTAGTAATATCAATGGGTTTACCATTACTTGATAAATATGGAATTTTCTCATCTATTGTGAAATCTCTATTTACAATATTTGTAGATATGTCTAGTAATATATATGCTTTGGATTGCTCACTACAGCTAGCAAACATGTACCTTTTACTTTTTGCATCAAAACCACTCCTTTTTTATTTATGGATTAGTGCAAAAGCAATACAACCAAAAATTTGGAAATCACTTATATCATGGGTTCCACAGGACCATGCTTCTTCAGCTGTGATGTTTTGCATATATTTACATGGACTTATATTCATGATGTACACTTTAGTATTGACAACATCTGCCTAGTACCAAAAAGGTAAATTTTTGCTTTGCACCATATAACATGCCATCTCTATGATAGTCATGTTTCTCCTTTCCAATAATCCATTTTTTTGTGGAATGTAAGGAGTTATATATTGTCTGTGTATACATTCTTATGTGTAGTATGCTTTGAACTATTTTGAGACAAACTCACCTCCATTATCAGATCTGAGTGCTTTGACTTGTTTACCCAATTGTTTTTCAACCATGCAACAAATTTAGAAAAGTATTTTGGTTTCTTATTTAGGAAATATACCCATATTTTCCTATAAAAATCATCAACAATAAAAAATAAATAAATTGCTCCAAATATTTTACAAGTTTTCATTGGACCAGGGAAATCTACATGAACCAATTCCAATACACTTTCTGCCAATAGGAAATGAATGTCTAATATATTTACCCAATTGACACTCTGTGCAAACATTCTGACTTTTTTGAATGGATGGAAGTCCATTCGCCATTTTAGTCTTGCTTAACAAATTCAAATAATGGTAACTAAGGTGACCATAGATTTCATGCAAATGAGTACTAGTATGCTCAACTGATGCTACTACATGTTCTTTTGTTGTTTCAATATCTATGGGTTTATATAAACCTCTTTCCCCAATTCCTATAACAATTACCTTATTATTGAATGTAGTTACTATACATTTGTTTCCTTCAAAATTTACAACAAGACTTTTGTTTTTGGTTATCTTACTTATAGATAATAGATTCTTGTTAATATCATGTACATATCTAACATCATAAAATGTATATCTAAAAACATTGTTTAAAGTGATTTGAACATCCTCGGTACCTCTAATAAAATGAGTCCACCCATCACCCAAAGAAACATATTCTTTACTACTATTATCCTTAATGAAATTCACATATCAATATTTGTGACACGTGTAGTGTCGAGATACACCTAAGTCGAAGTACCAAATGCATGACTCGATGGATTGGTCATGTGATGCTACACAGACAAATCATTAGGTGTTTCCTTTTTAGCTTCTTCTACAATATTAACATACCTAGGCTTCTTTTGTGCATTAGCCATATCTTGTTGTCTCTTATAACAATCTTTCTTGAAATGCCCAGGTTCCTTACAATAAAAGCATTTCCATTTATACTTCTTATAACTAATTATATTTATATTGGAGATGTCTTTTGAGTAATTGCTTATATTTTGCCTTGCCCTTCGACTATGCCATTAAGGCATTTTTTATAGAAATGAATGTTCAAGAAATTGGATGTTCTTGCCTCCTTTCTACCTACATGAGAATTGTAAACTTCTAAAAACCAAGGGTCTGTGTCTTTGCGATCATGTGAAGTGACTCAAAAAATGAGTCATATGACGACGACAAGTTATGAATTACTAGAGCAATCAGGGCTTGCTCATCTACAAGATCTCCATTGCTTTCAGTTGATCGCATATGTCCTTTAACTACAATAAAAATTTAGAAATACAACCACTTTCCTGAATCTTAAATGAAAACAATAATTTTTTCAAGTACAATACCATACCAACTTTATAAGCCTGGTATTTCACTATAAGATATTTTCATAAATTAGAAGCAATAGTGGCATTCTTAACTTCTGATATTAAATTATTACGTACTAAAAGTTTTAACAACATCAAAGCTTCTCGATGATACTTATCATAGTCATCAAGTTCATCATCTGGTCTAGTTTCTTTAGTAAGTATAATTTTATCATTGTTTTGATACTTGTGTATTGTATCTTGTGAATCCATAAACTAAAAAAATTGTTTGACAGTTGTTTAGAATATGGTAACAATAGGTATTGTAAACTAACCATTCTGACCTAGTTTTTCATTAAAACGATTAATTCGAAAAAACTAGAAAGGATTTTAAAAAATCCTTTTGCATGAGGATTCTAATTTAAAATGGACAATGTTGTTAGTTTCAATTATTTCCATAAAATTGCCTAAAAATGATGAAAATAATTAAATTTCACAATTTTTTTTACCAAACTTATTTTTGCATGTGGGCATATACACCCCACTAGAAAATGTGTCAAAGTTTTAGACACTTACTCCTCATAGTTTTTCAGATACGAAATTAACCATAGTTTTAAAGGTATATGTTAGGGTAACTAATTGACACCTGATAAAAATAAAGTTTAAATTTCACAAACTTAAAAAATATCACTTTTACCCTAAATAAATCTAAAAATGTTAACTTTGGATTAAAAAAAATAAAAATTAATGAACCAATAAAAAGCAATATGTGCACTTCCATGAATATGGAGTCCTCTTCTGCACAGTGGCCTCCTCCTCACCAAGACGCTTTACTCCTTGAAAAATAAATAGACCATCGAGTTATCTTCATTCCTTTAAGTAAAAACCAGCAAGTAAATTATTATTTTTTGTTGTTTCAGATTACTCCACAATAAAACACAAAACAATGGCCAATGAAATCAACCATTATTGAAATAATTGTGCTCTTCTTCAATTATTGCGCCCAGCTATAGAGCAACTCTCTAATACCATATGATGCATTGATGAAAAATTAAACTTGGGTTTTGTCTGATCTAACCCAAGGTAAGAAGTCCATTGGATGTAAGTGGATTTATAAGGTAAAATGTAAGTCAAATGGATCTTTAGATAAGTATAAAGTTCATATTTTCAATGACGCCTTTATTCTTAAAAGAATTGGCATATATTTTATTTGTTGAAGAGATCACAACCCTCTCTTTGCTAAAACGCCACTCTAATTGAAGTGTCCTCATATTTTTCACTGAAGAGGAAAGTAATACATAATTACCAAAGTGCTTTTTAACTCCTCAAAACACCTCCTTCACTGCCACGCCTCTCTCCAGGCAAAGGCTCTCTATTACTTGATGAAAACTATATGTGAGTTACCTCAGGGGCGTTGTTTCTTCACATAATTCCTCCCTCACAGAAAAACACCTCAAGCAACTTCTTCTACCTCATAGGGTTTTATCTAGGCTCTTCAAACCATGAGCTTTGATTAGCATAAAATATATTACGTGAACCAATAAACATAATATTATTGCATATTATGAGCCATATAAATAACTCTGGTAACCCTTACAACAAAGGAGAGCCAAAATAGAAAATTAACCATAAGTGAAGCTTAACTAAATGGTAGAGCTATGGCTAATAACACTAACAAGTTATCAACAAAATAACAAGTTTAACAAGCTTGATTATTAATGAACTAATCTAACAGTATTTTCTCTTTAAGAGGAAAGATGAGATCTCTACAAAACACGTCTTGCTTTTCAAAGTCCATTAGTTGGTATATAAAATGATGCACATAAGACTTGAACCGAAATATGTAATCATTAACAAGTTCATATTCTCCTTGGTGAAGAAAGGGAAGACACACATGTAATATGTGGTCCCTTATTATGAATGTATTGTGCTAAAAATGTTTCTTCTAACTCAAGATATACATGTAAAGAGCCACTATGAAGAAAATGAAATCAATCTAAAGCTTGACTCGTTATGATTTTATGGAATGCTTTAACCAAGATTCTATCATAGGTATTATATTTCCCCATGTATGTGACAAAATTATTAAGATGAAAATAGGGACCACCACCCCCATTAAATAATGTAAATGTAGGCATTGCCAAGTCACGAGGTAGTGATGAGTTAAGGATTTTTTACACTATGGGATTTCCATGTGTAACATTAAAATCAACCCAAGAGCAATATGTAGTGATTTCTAAAGATTGATCATGTAATTTTCATTCCAAGGAACATAGTGCATATGTTAGAGCTAAGACTTATTGGGAAGGCACATTAAGGTTCTCAAGGGTCTAAGATAAAGGTTGAATGTTACCATTGATGGTAACCATATGAAACTATTCCTAGTGGGTTGGGAAGGTGAATCTTCACAATCACAAACCCTAGGGGAAATTATGTTTGACTTATATACACCATTTTGAAACATTAGCATCTACTAAAGATAAAACATTTGCATTCATTTCGTTAATTTGAACCATGATTAAAGTGCATGCAAAGATAATGAAAACCTAAGGTTGGCAAGGATGAATGAAACCCTAATGTGAAAAGTAAATCTGAAAATCATAGTTGAAGAAATGGGTTGAACCCTAAGGGCATGAGGGGTTGTAAAACCCTAAGTCAAATGTATGCAACAGTTGGGATTCACCATTTATGTTTACCCTAATTCTAGTTTAATGCAAAATAAGAAATAAACAATTACAATGAATAGATTTGATAATATAATAATGAAAGTACATAATTCAAATTTATCGAAATGGGTAACAATAATAATAAGACAAAGCAATAAAGAGCTAGCGTATTCAATGTAAGTACAGAAGGATAAGAAATAATCACACATTGATGTTGTAACTAAAATCTAGAAGTCTATATCTGAAATATTATTGTGCATTGTTTTGAAATCTGATTTAACCCTTGGATCCACCTAGACAAAAGGGTCAAGCATGGGAAAACTCACATTTGATAGATTCGTGTTGTTGGGTTTGTCTTTGTTCCACTGAGTTTGACTTGTATAAGGTTGTGAAACATAATTTTTTATCACTGGAAAACATCCTATTTTTTGATATTTAGGTACTTGTACTTTCATGTTTTTCTAGGCAAAATGTGTTGAATTGCTAATTCCTCCTCTTTGACCTAGCTCGGCACTAAAAATAAATAAATAATTTATGGACTCAAGCAACCATTAAAGTGAAGTTGCAAACAACATATCACACATGTTGGAATCAAATCTCCACATAGCTCTGAATTATTATAAATGGAATGGCTCAAACAAGGGTTTTAAATATTTTCTTCCCTAGAAGTGATGATGTAGCTACATGTAGTTAAAACCTTCATTTGATGTAAAGGGATAATGAGATACCAATATAGATAATTTTTCCACAAGTGTGTAAGATATGACTTAATGAAGTTCAACTTGAAGTATGAAGAAATAAATTAACTCAATGCTAGAATCTAATCTAGGTCTAAACCTTGATATTCCATTCTTTTTTATGATCCCTTGATTTCCCTTAAATGGTTTATGATGAATTGTATATATAGGGCACTATATGACAAGATGGGTGCATTAGCTGCCTTAGAAATGACAAGGAACCAAGTAAAAGGTGCAAGATCAACGAAAATAGGGAAAAAGACCCACAAAGGCTAAAGGGTTAGACTCATGTAGGGCACAAATCTAAATAGGGTGGTCTCATATAGGGCGCAAGTCTAACCTTGGATGAATAGAGGCTTAGACTTTGATGAAGAGCATAATAAAAGATGAGGATTAGTGCAAAGATGCCAACAAATAGATATTTATAAGTGTTAGGTGTTCTTTTGAGGCTCAAGGGCTAAATGAAGACCAATGTGAGGTTGGAGAAATCTTAGAAATACGAAATCATGCATAAGTATGTCAAATATGTAAGACGCTAGAGAATAGGGTCTTGTACCAAATTTAGGTGTCTACATAAATTAAAACCCGACTACCTCTATTCCCATTTCATTCAACAAAAGACACCTTCTACATAATGCGTTTTTAACTCTATTTGATTTCCCACTTATATGCTTTAAAATAAATGGGGAACTTTGATGAAATTCAACTATTTCTTATGTTTTTGGTTCAACGTACCTTAGTTCTTTATGAACTACAATGTTTGATGATTTGTATACAAAATAAACTCCTTCAGAAGTAAGTAATATATCTGTTTATTGAGAGCTTGCACTGTTGCATCGAATATTTTTGGCACTCAACATTAGTCAACTTCTCGCTGACATAAGCAATGGGTTTTCCCTTGTCTTAAAATTGCACCTATCATTATCCCACTAACATCACAATCAATTTGAAATGCCTTGTTTAAATATGATAATGCTAACACTCGATGTACAATCAATTTTTCTTTCAAAATTTAAAGACTATTCTCAACTACAACTATTTGTTGGAATTATTTTTTATTACCTCTCATTGTTTCAATATCGAGGGCGCATATTCCACTCAAGTTTCTAAATAACTTCTGATAAAAACTAACTAAACCATTAACACTTCTTGCTTGAAACATACTCCTTAGTGATGGCCACACCACAGTGGATTTTAACTTTTTTGGATCCATCCTTAATCTTTCATGTGAGAACATGAAACCTGATTAAACCAACTTGGACTTCACAAAATTGCACTTTTTCAAGTTGACCAATAACTTCTCTTCTTTCGATATTTAGAAAACTTGCCTCAAATACATTAAATGTTGCTCTTTTATATTATTAAAACTCAAAATGCCATCCAAATATAGACAACAAACTTACCAAAATATGGCTTCAACACTCCAATCACGTGTCTCATGAATGTACTTGGTACAGTTGTTAAATCAAATGACATAACCAGCCAGTCGTACAAGCCATCATTTTTATTGAATGTGATCTTCCATTCACCACTTTTCTAAATTTTGAATTGGCAATAACCACTCTTAAAAATTATTTCTTTGAGGTACGTTGCTCCACTCAAACAATCCATCAAGCTACCCATCTGAGACAATATAAATCTAGATTTGATTGTAATCATGTTTATGGCTCTATAATCCCTACACATACACAATTCTCCATGTTTCTTAGGTGGTAACATTGTTGGAACTACATATGGGCTCAAACTTTCTCTTATCAAACCCTTTTCCAATAACTCTCATACTTTTTTGTTCACCTCTTCATTCTCCATAGGTGTCAATTTAAGCATTGCCTTGTTTGGCAAACTAGATCCGGGAATCAAATCCATGTTATAGCTAATGCTCATCATGGGTGACAATCAATCAGTGAATCCTTGGAAACAATCTTGACATGTTCTCCCAATAAGTCATTTACTTCATGTGGGATTTCACTCACCTTATCCATTGTTCCAACCTGCATAGGTTTGGGAATGAAAGCAATGTATGCCTTCTCTTTCCTTGCTCTATCAAAAACTATTTTTCTGGAAATAATCAATACTTTAGGATCGATGTTCACTTCATCTTTTTCCTTCAATGGTTTCAATGTATACTTCTCACCATTTTTCACAAGTGTGTAAGTATTGACTCTACCATTATGTATGACATTCCTATAAAATTGGCATGGCTTACCCAACAACACATGACACAAATCCATGGGCATAATACCACAAAAATTTATCCTTGTAAAACTTGTTGGCAGTTTTTGACCTCACAGGCCAAAAATGCCACCCTTAGCATTTGAAGCTTTGCACTTCATGCTAATTTTGCCTTGAAGGTTTTTTTCATGTTGCTCAGAGCAGTTCAAAGAAGCAAGAAAAGGGACATTTTTGAGAAGAAAGTCATTTTCAAAAAGGCAAAAGGTGCATTTCAAAAAATCCGAAGGGTGCATATCCTTCAAAAGAGGTTTATTTTCAAGTTTGCCGAATGGTACTTTCTCTTTGAAAAGACTATTCCAAAGATTCCCAAAGGGTAGTTACCCTTCATAAAAGTTTATTTGCACAAATTGAAGGGTCTTTTTCTCAAGAAATGCTCCTCTTCAAAATTTTTGAAAGGTACATTTCAACTTTTCTGAAGGGTATGTTCCTTTTGGAAGGGCCATTTTCAAAAGGTTCTGAAGGGCATTTTCACAAAGCAAAAGGGTACTTTTCAAGTTTCCCGAAGGGTATGTTCCTTTCGGGAAGGTCTCTTTCAAAAAGCTGAAGGTTTTTTTCAGAAAAGTACCCCAAGTAAAAGTTCGCAGAAATTGCCCAAAAGGAAATGCCCGAAGGAAATAACTCAAGGAATTGATTTGCCCGCAAAAATCAAAACTTAAGCCCCTGCAAGTAGCTGTTGGTATTCAAAAGATCAAAGGGTTCATCAATATTGCCGCGAGCTTAACACTTGTCAAGATCTCACGATAAAAGATCATTGGCACGAGTGATAGTCAAATAGTCAACAAATCCAGAGGGCTAATCAGTCAGGGATAAATGGCATAAGCCCATCCAATTGGAATAAGATCGATGACTCACAGGCATCCATGCACAAGCAGATCGATGAACATGCAAAAGGCCAAGAGGGGTATCGATTTTAATAAAAAAATATATAAGTCCAAAACAATAGTAAGGAGCACACCAGGTTTTAAATGCAAGAGGTCAAATAATGTACAATTGGTGGGAACATGTAGCTATCTATGACATAGCTCTCTCAGCTCCAAAAAGGGAGACTTGAATGTGTGAAGGGCTCAAGGAGATTTACAATGATCATGGATGGTTCATTTCATGGTCAAGCAGTTGCATTCTCTAAAGGCAAAAGAGAGTTCAAGGACATAGTGGTGGTTGCAACCATTTATGACCCCCTCTTTGTCCTCTCACGCAAGTCCCTTCTTCTCTCATCCTTTTCTGCTATATATAGAGGCCTTTGAGCCTAAAACTTATCCCCTCGACTAGTGATAGAGTGACTCTGTCAAAATCGCTTTGTAAACTCTCTCTTGAAGCAATAAGATGAATTTTTTGATTCTAATTTGAAGTCAAGTGTACATTATTGGAGTTTAACTTGCAGATGTATGCCCTTTTTCATCATATGTAGATTCTCTATGTACCTTGCTTTAATTCTTTTGGTTCCTTGAAAGTTGTGTGAAGTGTTAGACATTGGTGCCTTTTTTGAAGTATCACAAGTTATAGTGTCTCACACAGACCTATTTCTTTCCGTCCTTCGAATTGCAGGGTTTCCCTTCGACCTCCACACAAAATACTTATGCTTGTGGCCTTGAGATAGGATCAGATTAGTCTATGTCTTGGTTAGTTTCATTAGTAGTTGTTAAGGTTTCTAGGCTGAAAGTGGATCATTTCATATTTTGGTACATCACCATCCTTAGCTTATATTTCCCTTTCATGATTATATTTCTCTTCCTTTTCCTTAGTCAGTAGTAGATTTTCGTGTGGGAAACAAGGTGAAGTGAAGCATATGAGGAGCTAGCCTCATTAAAAATCCTAGAGGGTCAACCTCATTACAGGTTACCCACAGCTTGAGGTTGTTCTAACGCTTGTAGTTAGGAGTGAGAGAACCTGAGAAACTCTCCCACAAAGGGTGCAATTCTATGCTACAACATTTTCTGGCACGCTCCGTGGGACCACCTTCAAAGAAGATTAGTCAAGTTTGATGCTAGTTTGATCAATTTGCAGTGGTTATAGCTTTCATCTTCCAATATCTGACGACTCCGAAGAACACTCAACAATCTGGTAGCAGAATAATAACTATATTTCATGCCAAAGGGGACTACAAGATCAGCTTTTGGAGGTATTCCTTTTGAATTTGTTGAATTACCTTTAAACTCAGCAAGGAGGTTAAGGTTTGCCCATATTCACCCATACGTAGGAAACT
Organism: Torreya grandis; assembly: GCA_037957365.1. Taxonomy (NCBI): domain Eukaryota; kingdom Viridiplantae; phylum Streptophyta; class Pinopsida; order Cupressales; family Taxaceae; genus Torreya; species Torreya grandis. Next base: position 2,134,140 of record JARHVA010001864.1, on the reverse strand, counting down.
ATTTTCCTAAAATAATTGTGAGGTATACCTATGCAAGAAGACCCTTGTTAGCCGCTTTTGCTACCATGATTCCCCAAAGAGATTTCATAGACTTTAGTGGCCAAAGTCCTTTGAATTTGACACAATATGATCTTATGCCTATAGAAACCCTTAAAAGCGTCCCATATTTCATAAAAAACCAAGCCATAGCTCCTACTGAACACATCACAGACATAGCCAATTTCTGCAATATCCATAATGTCATAGTAGAAAATGTAGCTATCACACTATTGGTTGTATCCTTTAAGGGAAAGGATTTAGATTGGTATAGAGATTTAGCTCCTAACTCTATTCAATAATGGGATCATCTGGGAATAGCCTTATATAAGAGATTTGCATACAAGAGTGATCATTTGTCACTAGCAGTTCAATTGACCACAATCAAGAGATCTCCTCATGAAGTTATGCAAGACTTCAACACAAGATTTTAAAAAGCTTGGGATAGAATTCTAGCAGCTGTTAGACTATCCCTTAACTTTGCATTCTTATACTATTTAAAGTCTCTAAACAACAACATAGCAGTAATGATCCAATCCATGGGAGGAGACATATTGCCAGATGCTGATGAGGTGGCTATTAATGCATAAAATTACCTAGTTCAGGCTAGCAAGCTTACTCTTAGACCCCCAATGCCTCTTTTCTCAGAAATCAGACCACCCCTTGTGGTTATTCCCCCACTTGATGTTATTCTTCCAACTCCTAAAATTACTGCTATGCCTTCACCCAAGCAAGAAAAAGCCTCCAATAATGGATCGAGTGATTCTCAAGAGCAAAAAAACTATCTAGAACTTAAAAGCATGATCCAATCCTTGACAAATGATGTAGTAAATGCAAAAAGGCAAGCTCGGTTCAATAAACCTTATCAAGCTCCATATCAGCCTCAACAACAGTCTTATCAAGCAAATAGGCCACCCTACAAAGAAAATTTTCAAGGACAAGGGTAGCCTAACTATGCTAGAAAAAACAACTATAATCTAAATGTTGCAGGCTCTTCCAACTCTTTGGTTCCTGTTCAAAACAATATGGCTTAAGAGGCTGAAGTGACAATGCCTTGGAATCAATCTTTTGGGCAATCCATTATCCCAACTAATGGTTCTAACCAAACATTCAATGACCAATGGCAACAAGCTGTTGCTTAAGAATACAATCAAGCTCGTATGGCTCAAAACACGAAGATTCCTATGATGACAAAGCCAGGACAGATTCCACAAGAACAAAGATCAGATCAGGTACCAAGCCAATCGAATGCTACAATGGTCATCAGTGAGCAAGAAGAGTGCTATGCACTCAATCAACAGGCTAGTTCTAGTCAAGCATGCATTTCAGTGGCAGCTAATACAAGGTTCAAAAGAAGGAATATGGGTGACAACTAGGGAGCATTTAAAGAACCTCCTGCCACCACTCCTTCATTGTCTAAGCCTAACGAGCCTGCTATCACTCCAAAGCTCTTGACACCTCCAAAAAACTCACAAATTCAACAAACAATAGCAGTGGCTCCCAAAGCACAAGCAAAGGTTAGTAGTACACCAATCAACATTGTTGAACACATGAAGAAATCCAACATGAGTGTACCGATGTGGAACATGCTTTCCATGCTCGGTCAAGTGGATATCCTTCAAGAAGGTTTGTCCAAGATAGGTGTTACAAAAATTATAGGTAAACAACCAAGCAAAGAAGCTGAGGTCCTCACTAATGCAACCAATGGTCCTATGGGAGAAAGGTTAAGTAATGTGGTCAAACCTCCTCCCTTCTAAATTTCATTAATCATTGGTGACTCCTTGGTGCATAATTTCTTGGTAGATAGTGGAGCTAGTACTTTGGTAATGCTAAAATCTATAGCAGACCAGCTTGGTTTAAGGTATGAACCTCAATCTAAAGGAGTTCTGCAGCTTGACGGTTCTTCCACAAAGCCATCTGGTATCATCAAGTATTTGAGTTTGACTTTGCATGTTTGCCCTAGTGTTTTGGTGGTTCAGGATGAGTTGATCCTTGATGTAGCTCCTCATTTTGATCTATGCTTATCTAGGGATTCACAGCTAAAATTGGGGGTTATTTAGCAGTAGATTGGGCCTACATAGCTTCTAAAACAAGGTATGGAACTAAGGTATCAATCAAAGCTAAACCCATGGCATAATTTCACATTGAACCCCATCAATCAAATAATATTTACCTCAATTGCACTAGCTTTGATGAGGATGAGTTTACAATTGGTCAAGAACTAAATAATTATCCAGAGGAGATTCTAGATTTGTTCTTAGATGAGCAATGGGGGGATAATCAATTTCTCAACCCTTTGGAAGGTGTTGAGGAAAGAGACATGGGTGTCTATTTAATACATGAAGAAAATCAACTCATGCCTTCCCTCATTGGACCTAAGGAAGACCTCAATGGTAGGTAGAAGTTGTTCTTTGATGGTTAAAGGAGTAAAAATGGAGTAGATGCAGGGACAATATTGGTTTCCCCTTCAGATGGTAAGTTTTTTCTTCTTATAGGTTCCATTTCAGTTGCTCTTCTGATGCAGTAGAATATGAAGGCTTGATCCATGGCCTCCAATGGGCCAATAAGAGAGGAATCAAAATGTTGCAAGCCTATGGAGACAGTGAGCTTATAGTGAACCAAGTCAGAGGCTTGAACATTACAAAGAATCCTTTGATGAGGTCCTACAAAAATAGAGTGTGGGACCTGATTGAAGATTTTGAAGCCTTTAATATTCAGGTTGTGCAAGGAACCAGAATTAGCATGTTGATAGGTTAACAGCGATGGGAGCCCAGTTTGATATTTCAAGTAAGCTAAAAGAGGCCAAGGTTCAACCACATGTCTGGGTGGTGGTGAGGCCATCAGTACCAGATAATGAAACCCACTAACAGGTCTTCAAAAATGACAAACAAATTGCTTGTTTCTTGCAGCAAGGAGCAGAGTTTTCCTCAATAAACTAAAGTAAAATTCAACATTAGTATAAGGATCAAATTGTTCAACTAAAGCATAACAAACTCCCTAAAGGGCTGGTCACCCTTGAAGGTCTTTTCCATGAAGGAGACCATATGAGGAAAGACAAGGTAGTAATGTCAACTGATGAAGAAAATTATGAGAGTCCTCATTTTCAAGGACAAACTTCTCAAGCTTGGGAAGGTAAGCAACAACGCTGAAAGACATGCTTTCATTGAACTTTGTAAAGAATTTTCAGACAACTTTGCTTGGGAGTATAGTGATATGAGAAGCTTTGATCCAAAGTTAGCCCAACATACTATAGAACTAGAGGCCAACGCTAACCCTGTGAGGCAGAAACAAAGACCTGTCAATCCAAAAATAGAAGAGCTTATGAGGAAAGAGCTAACCAAGTTGATTGAATCCAAGATTATCTTTCCCATCAAACATTCATCATGGGTAGCCAATTTGGTGCTTGTAAGGAAGAAGAGTGGGGAGATTAGGCTGTGTGTTGACTTAGAGATTTGAACAAAGTCTCCTTGAAGGATCATTACCCTCTACCATCCATGGAACAACTTCTTCAAATAGTTGCAGGGTTAGAACGTTTTTCTCTTTTAGATGGATATTCAGGTTACAACCAAGTATTGGTAAAATAAGATCGGTACAAGACTGCCTTCACCACCAAATGGGGCACATATGCGTACCAAAAGATGTTTTTTGGTTTGTCAAATGCTGGGGCAACTTTCTAAAGAGCCATGGACATGGCTTTCCAAGGATTGTTGAATCAAATGGTGCTGGTCTACCTGGATGACATCATGATTTTCTCCAAGAATGCCAACGAACATATGGATCACCGAAGGCTGATCTTTGAAAGATGCAGGGAGTATATGATCTCATTAAATCCCAAGGAGTGTGTGTTTGCCGTACATGAAGGTAAGCTGTTGGGCCACATCGTTTCAAAAGAAGCACTGCCTATTGACCCTGAAAGGGTAGATGCCATCTTAGCACTCTCTCTCCCAAAGCATAAGAAAGGAGTTCAAAGCTTCCTTGGCAAAATAAACTTTGTAAAAAGGTTCATATCGGGTTCTGCAAGCTTGGTCAAGCCTATTACTGCCATGTTAAAGAAGAGTCAAGTTTTTTCTTGGCCAAGAGAAGGAAAAGATTTTGAAGCCATCAAATGGGCCATTGCCCAAGCACCCTCACTCATAAATCTTGATTTCTCCAAGGATTTCATGTTATACACCTTTGCCAATGTTAATAGCTTGTTAGCTATGTTGCTACAAAAGAATGGTGAGGGAATGGAGCAACCAGTTGCCTTTTTTAGTCAAGGGCTGGAAGGATATGAGGTGAGGCACACTTTTATAGAGAAGCAGATCCTTGCAACAATGAGGATTCTTAAGGTGTTCAAACTAATTCTCTCCAACAAAAAGATTTATCTCATGGTACCCCATCCTGGAGTTAGGGATTTCCTCCTTAACAAATATCTAAATGAGAAAAGAGCTGGCTGGATTACCAAAATCATGGAGTTTGATGTGGAAATCAAAGTGACCAAGTTGGTCAGAGGCAGAGGTTTGTGTGAGCACATGGTCGAAGATCTTCAAAAAGACAAAGAAGTTGCCATGGTGATTCAAGACAACTCACAAGCAAAATCACCTCTACTTCATAAGAGTTGGTTCCATGATATGGCATATTTTCTGCTAACAGGAGAATGCCCCCAAGGTCTAGACAAGGCAAAAAAAAGATATTTCAGACTTCAATCCATGCCTTATGCATTGGTTGATGGAGTTTTATTCAGAAAGGACCTCAATGGAGTGCTCCTAAGGTGCATAGATGATGACCAAGTGACAAGGCTCTTGAAACAATTCCATGATGGGCCTGCAGGGGGCCATTTTTCTCCAAGGACTACAATAGCAAAGATAACGAAGGTTGGTTATTACTGGCCCAACCTCTTCAAAGATGCTTATGAATGGGTAAGAAAGTGTCAAAAATATGCTTTCTTTGTGGGTAAGCAAAGATTAGCAGCCCTTCCTCTCAACTCAATTCAAGTAGAGCAACCCTTCATGCAATGGAGGTTAAATTTCATAGGAATGACCAACCCTCCATCAAGTGCAGGACATAAATGGGTGCTCACTACAACCGACTACTTCACTAGGTGCGTGGAAGCCATTGCATTGAAACAAGCTAATAAAGGTGCAATCTTAAACTTCTATGACAACATTGTGACCAGGGTTGGTGTTCCATCCACTATCATTTTTGATAATGCATTGGCATTCCTTGGTCTAAAAATAAGTGGATGGGCTCTCAAGATGGGCATCTACCTCAACACCTCTTCCAATTATTATCCTCAAAGAAATGGATTTGCTGAGTCCACAAATAAGAATTTGCTAAGAATCATCAAGAGAATTATGGAAGAGAATCAGAGGGCATGGCACACCAAACTAAAGACAACCTTGTGGGCTGACATGGTGACTCCTAAAGCTGCCATTGGCAATTCTCCATATGTTTTAGTATATGGAAGGGAGGCCAAGTTGCCCATTTCTCTTGAGCTACATGCATTAGAACTAGCCCATCAGCTAGAACTGTTGGAAGATGAGCCCATATATGTGAGGTTGGCAAAACTCATGGAGCTTGAAGAAACAAGAGACCTTGCAATGAAGACACTAGAGTCATAGCAAGCTCAAGTCAAGAAACCCTTTGACAAGAGAGCCGTAGCAAGGGACTTCAAAGAGAGGGATCTAGTCCTCAAGCCAAACAATTATACCAAGTTTGACAACTTGTGAAGTGGCCCTTATTTGATCAATGGATGCAAACAACATAACACTTTTTAGCTTGTCCAACTAGATGAAGAGGTATTACCCATCCCAGTCAATGGGATTCATCTAAAGCCTTGCTATTAAAAGAGTTTGCAACCATGGTATATATTGTACATTTTGTATAGTTTTTCATGTTTTTGTAAAGTGCTTTGTGCACATCCTTTTCAGTTGTGTGTTTCCCTTCCCTAAGTGCCTTGGGCACAATATTGTTTTGTTCTGGTTGTTCTTGTTGCTTCAAGGGGAGTTTCCAGATAAAGCCAACCTTGTCAAAGAAAGTAGTAACTACGTGCCCAATGGATCGGACGAAGCAATGAGTTGGGTTCTTCAAGCATAACAGTCATGCTTCTCTGCGAGTCGCTAAAAATGTTGGCAATTTTTGACCCCACAGGCCAAAAATACCACCCTTACCATTTGAAGCGTTGCACTTCATGCTAATTTTGCCTTGAAGGTTTTTTTCATGTTGCTAAGCACAATTCAAAGAAGCAAGAAAAGGGACATTTTCAAGAAGAAAGCCATTTAAAAAAAGGCAAAAGGTGCATTTCAAAAAATTCGAAGGGTGCATATCCTTCAAAAGAGGTTTATTTTCAAGTTTACCGAAGGGTACTTTACCTTTGGAAAGACCATTCCAAAGATTCCCGAAGGGTAGTTACCCTTCGAAAAAGTTCATTTGCACAAGTCTAAGGGTCTTTTTCTCAAGAAGTGGTCTTCTTCAAAATTTCTGAAAGGTACTTTTCAACTTTTCCAAAGGGTATGTTCGTTTCGGAAGGGCCATTTTCAAAAGGTTTCGAAGGGCATTTTCACAAAGGAAAAGGGTAATTTTCAAGTTTTCCGAAGGGTATGTTCCTTTCGGAAAGGTCTCTTTCAAAAATTCGAAGGTTTTTTTTGAAAAAGTACCCCAAGCAAAAGTTCATGGAAATTGCTCGAAAGAAAATGTTCGAAGGAAATAACTCAAGGAATTAATTTGCCTGCAAATGTCAACATTTAAGCCCCTGCAAGTAGCCATTGGTATTCAAAAGATCAAAGGGTTCATCAAGATTGTCGTGAGCTTGACACTTGTCGAGATCTTGCGATAAAGGATCAATGGCACGAGTGATAGTCAAATAGTCAACAAATCCGGAGGGCTAATCAGTCAGAGACAAATGGCATAAGTCCGTCCAACTGGTAGGAGATCGACGACTCGTGGGCATCCATGCACAAGCAAATTGATGGACATGCAAAAGGCCAAGGGGGGGTATCGATTTTAATAGAAAATATATAAGTCCAAAACAATAGTAAGGAGCATGCTAGGTTTTAAATGCAAGAGATCAAATCATGTACACTTGACGGGAACATGCAGTGACCCATGACATGGATCTCTCAACTCCAAAAAGGGAGACTTGAATGCACGAAGGGCTCGAGGAGATTTACGGCGGTCATGGATGGCTCATTTTATGGTCAAGCAGTTGCACGCTCTAAAGGCAAAAGATAGTTCAAGGACATAGTGGTGGTTGTAGCCATTTATGACCCCCTCTCATTCCTCTCACGCAAGTCCCTTCTTCTCTCATCTTTTTCTGCTATATATAGAGGCCCTTGAGACTTAAAACTTATCCCCTTGACTGGTGATAGAGTGATTGTCAAAATTGCTTTGTAAACACTCTCTTGAAGCAATAAGATGAATTTTTTGAATCTAATTTGAACTCAAGTGTACATTATTGGAGTTTAACTTGCATATATATGCCATTTTTCATCATCTGTAGATTCTCTATGTACCTTGCTTTAATTATTTTGGTTCCTTGTAGGTTGTGTGAAGTGTTAGACATTGGTGCCTTTCTTGAAGTGTCACAAGTTATAATGTCTCACACAGACCTATTTATTTTTGTCCTTCAAACTGCAGGGTTTCCCTTCGACCTCCAAACAAAATACTTATGCTTGTGGCTTTGAGATAGGATCAAATTAGTCTGTGTCTTGGTTAGTTTCATTAGTAGTTACGATTTCTACGCTGAAAGTGGATCATTTCATATTTTGATGCATCACCATCCTTAACTTAGATTTCTCTTTCATGATTATCTTTCTCCCTTTTCCTTAGTCAGTAGTAGATTTTAATGTGAGAAACAAGGTGAAGTGAAGCATCTGAAGAGCTAACCCCATTAAAAAGCCTAGAGGTTTAACCTCATTACAGGGTACCTACAACCCGAGGTTGTCCCAACACTTGTAGCTAGGAGTGAGAGAGCTTGAGAAACTCTCCCACAAAGGGTGCAATTCTACGCTATAACAACACCCAATCTGAAATTGACTACACATTATTCATTCACCATAAATCTGATGTTCTTTTTGTAACCAAGACACCTTATATAGATCTAGGTGTGTCATTCTTTTCAATCCAAACTTATTTATTATTTTATTAGGCACCATATTAATGCTACCACTATCAATAATGACTTTGCAACACTTACCTCTAGATTTACAAATGGCTTGGAGATTTTTTTTACTTTGCACTGGTCCATTCTTCTCCTTGGCTAGTATGAAATATCCCACCATGTTTGAGATATTTGCTAGTTGAATTTGCTCAATTAATTTCAGTTTTGATGGTTTGACATTTTGTCAAACACTTTGTATGCAAGGTCGCTGAATCCTGATTTTAGGGTGTTTGATTTGTTGTATTTTTGATTGATTTTCAATACCACAACATTTACCAATAAATAGTAATGATAACCAACAGATTTGCATAACAAATATTAAGCACTCTACCTCAAATCTGGTTCTATTATCACTATGTCAGGGTTGAATACATAGATATCAGGGTTGATACACTTTGGATCAGGGTGTTAACATCATAAAACATCGAATACAAGATGTAAAGAGTGGAATGCCAAACTGATCACAACATACCCGTGAGTTATTTCTTCAACAGTGTGACTTCTATGATCAAAGAATGAAAGCTAAAGTGGTTTGTACAAACTAAACAATAAACTCCAAACTGTTGAAGATGATTCCTTTAGCTGAAAGCTAAAAACAATTATATTGCTTCTCTAGGAAACTTTAACAACATACCAAAAACCCTTTATTGGACGCCTTACTCAAATCATCAACTTCTCCACCTTTATTTTGCAGCGAACTGATATCATTAGATTAGCCAACCTCAATGATGACAAATGCAACTCAAATTCCAAAGTGTTTCAGCATCGACTCAAACACCACCCTCAAGATGTTGTACGACCTAGTAGGTACATACTTGTACGACCTGGTAATGAAAATGGCACAACGCCAACAAGAAGCAATCATCAATTAAACAAACAATCCACATGTATACTTCTGATTTCAGATGATAATCTTCTCAAAACCCTGGAACAAACTCCTCAATAAGCATAATGTGACTTGATGTAAAGCCACCTGTAATAACAACCCTTGGATGGTATCTTACACCTATAGGTTGCTCAAATCAGAGAGAATGAACGTTCTCCATGATTAGATTGAAGAAGAAACCCTTGTTTTCTCCTCACAACGAAAGCTTCACAAATTTCATAAGTATGGAATTAACAATGAATGATGAATTTGCTTGTGTTACTTTATTATATCACTTCCAGTGGGCACCAAAATCAATGACTTATATAATTTGACTTTATAACAGTAAATAAACTTTTACAATAAAGTCAAATAAGTCATTATAATATTATGCACTTTTATATTTAATTATTATTAAAGTAATACTTTAATAATAATTAAAATTTTATATCTCCAATAACCAACTTTTATTAATTCCGTCAGTGCCAAAATGTAGCCCACTGTTTCCTCTACTCACCAGGTTGCCTTATTAAAAATAGTAACGCTGGCCCCCAACATCCAACTGACTTACTAAAAATAGTAAGTGTATATAAACAAAGCCAGGAAACCCTAGAGATGATCACCTCAGAGTATGCCAAGGAACTGAAGAGATAAACATTTCAAACTACCATCTGGGGAATTCATTAACACCTGCATTAGGCCCTCTAATCATCATTATTAGTCTATGAGGTCCTGATGATAGGCTAATCCGCAAAACTCAGATGCTTGCTAAAAAAGGGACATTACATAGTATAAGTAACACTCTCTTCATCATGAGAGCTTCTCTATGTTTTGGTACTGCTGTGTAATTGGGTGATGCAATGATTTCTTCTTCCATTTGTGGAATGTGATTACCAACCTCATTTCCTCTTCTATTGTTATTTTGTTCTTTTGGACATTCATAGGCTCGATGACTCACATCTCCACACAAAAAACATGTACCCATAAAACCTCTACCATTCTATCATCTTTCTCTTGAAGGATATATCTTCCTTTTGGTGTGTATGTGTGATTGTGAGAAGTGTTAGGATCCCTCACAAGTATGTTGTCATCTTTTGGTGTTTTATTGCCCCTTCCTTTTGAAAATATTCCTCTACCTCTTGATGTGTTTTGTCGTTTCCTTAACAACTCCCCATCATTCAAAGCACATTGATAAGCTTCTTCTATCGAACATGACTTGATCATTCAAAACTCATCTTGTATGGAAATACAAAGACCATTCATATACCTTGAGATCTCTTCATCATCTTTAGCATGACCAACGTGAATTGTGAGCTTGTGAAACTTTCCAGTGTAATCCTTTACATTCATGTTTTTTTGCCTTGAATATTGTACCTTCTTGAACAAACTCAACTAAGAATCAAAAGGCAAATATTACCCTTTAACTTTGCAACCATCCCATCCTAAATTTTGATTTTATCTTTGCCTCTTCTAACCCTTTCCAACTACACATGATCACACTATAAGGATGCATGTCCCTTCAACGTTGTGGCAACAAACTTCACTCTTTTGGGGTCCGACATTTACTCTAATCAAAGTATCTTTTCAACTATGTGATCCAATCAATTAGATCTTCAAAGCACAAACTTTTTGGGTAGCTAGGGGTGTCCAACTTTGGCTTGCTTCCCATCTTGGCAATGGCCTTCAAGAATCTATCATCTAGTTCTTTATCCAACTCTTCTAGCTAAACTTCTAAGGCTTCTTCATCTTCACTAATATATGCAACAACTCTTCTACATTGTGTAGTCTAGCATCCAATCTAGCTTGAATTCCTCTTAGCATCTCTGCCAAATCTGCTATCCTTGGTACTCTTCCTCCTCTTCCAAGAGGCACTCCTTTGTATGCCATTTTGCATTCCTCACAACTCTCACTGAACAAGGTAGGGCTTTTCACAACCTACAACAAACTCAACTAGAATATCACACACTCAACTATGCAGGACACAACCTACTTTGATACCATATGATACATGATAGGATGAGGGGGGCAAATGAATGGTTAAATTTCCCCACAACCTTACCCAAATACACTTCAAAATAGACACTGTCTCAAACACAATATGTCAAAACTAGAGACTACAATCACACATTATTGAATTCATACAATAGAATTATAGAGGATAACACACACCACGTTTGTCTTATTTCTTGAATCACAAAAATGAAGAAAACATTTCAATACAATCCTTGATTGGACTTTCTTTCAGTTTTTTACTCAATAACACCCTCTATTCTCCAAAACTTCCCTTGTTCAAATATCTTCTCTACACAACTTGAGTGGCCCTTTGAATTCCTTTGTTCACGAGGAACACTCAAAATGGCAAAAAACCGTCACTATAGGCCATTACTCTCTTTTTTGCAACTAACCCAAGCGAATCTAACACTTCATACAAATTGACAGTTTAGTCATCACTCAAGAATGCTTTGTTTTATCCTTGTTTGTTGACTGAACCCTACTCTACACTGACCCTAGAGCTTATTGGAGTTTAGAAGTTTTCAAAGAACTCTTAACATGGCTCTTCCACAACCCAACATGTCAAAACACAAAACACATTTTTTTTTGGTTGATACAAGATTGCACATCATCCCTGAATGTTCTTGCATCTTTGAAACACTCAAAAATCCTCTTATTGCCCCAACTGTCTAATTGAAATTGTGTAGATACAAGCCTGTTTATATTGCACAAATTCATCCTGTTTTCCAACTTAGACGTGTAGAAAAGTCCTCTAGAGTTACAGGGATGCCTTATAGAAAGAATTGGAGTAAATGCAAAAATGATTCCCTTCAATCTTCAAGGAGTATTAACTATCAATTGAAGTGTATATTTCCAGAAGGTTCTTAACTCCGGAATGATGATAATGGTAAATGCCACAGAAGTCGTCACGTTTATATACTTTAATAATGCTCAAAGAACAAGGAGTTGTCATGTTTATATGTTTACTAACGCTCAAAGGACTACTATCACTCAGTTAGAATCAATATTTCAGGGTACAGACTTTTAAAAATGTTACTATCACTCAGAATCAATATTTCAGGGTACAGACTTTTAAAAATGTTATCTCTTCGTTGTTTTATCAAGGAATCCACAATTACTTAATGCCATAAATATTTACAAACATTGATGTCATACCTTTTAAATTTATGTGTTATCAATTTCTAAATAGAATTTTTCATCCCCCCAACATCCCCAAAATCCGGAAATTTGTTTGTCATCCCCGAAAACCTGTTCCCTCGTCTGCGAGATGCAAATAACATTGGAAAAACTCGACGATGCAATATTGTTTTCTTAAAACGTACATGTTTCGGAAACAGGAACACATCAAAACATATGTATTCACCAGTTTCCATATTTACATAGGTTTTTTGGCCTTGTGATTTATTAGATGTATGCAACAATTTTAACATGAGATATTTAGTCTCAGCTGCTGCACCTAGCCCAAACCAAAATTTGAGGACAACATTATTCCCTCCTAAATATTTCAATGAACAATAAATATAAAGGAATGACATATAAGGACGAATATCAGGGTTCTAAAGATTTGCTAATTAAACAGCAACTGTGGAAACCCAAAAATGAACTTTAAGGATACAGCTTGAATTTTAGGTATTTTCCATTGTCAGCTTAGATTTACACTGAAATTCTAGCTTTGGGAAGTGTTCTATCAGTCGTTAGACACACAGTATACTCAAATATTGTGCCAAACATAAATATAATATGAAAATTTGGAGACTTGAGCAGGACCGCACCAACAATTTCAAAAAAAAAAAAAAAAAAAAGGCCACTGCAATGGCATTGCATATATTGACTGAATGAATGCTTTCCTCTAAATATAGAATCAATAGATTTTTCCTGCAAGTTGGAGCATGATATTTGCAACGGAATAAGTCATAGGATATGAAAATTGCATACGGTTAAAGGAATTTCATCTGCATGTTTATTGCAGCAGACAAACATTACATGATCCATTTGTTTTTGGCATGAATGGTGCTTATGGTAAATAAAATGTAACCACAAGCATTTGCTTGTATTTTACAACAAAAATGGGTAGATAAAAAATATGCTAGTCAAATATAATGGTGTAACAGATCTACAGGAGAAGCTTTTAGTCTACAGCTTTGTCCAAGATGAACATCCCCAAACACATACCTGAAACAATATTCAAAATAAGTGAGCTAGTAGGTATATTTGATACCCGTGAATGAAAGATTACAGTTTTTATTTTCTATATTTGGACATCTAAATAGAGACCAACACAAAAATGAAACGTATTGCAGTCTTGTAACCTATATTCACAGTGATCTGGCAGAGCACAACGTGCTTTTGCATAGTCCCAGTAGCATTCTTCATCCCTCAATGGCCCCCGTTTAGCTGCTAGTTGAATTATAACAATATTAGAGAAATTTCAAGGCCAGAAAAACATGTTACATTACAAAAACAGCAAAGGAGTATCAGGGTAAACCTTTTGTTACAAAATTTGTTTTTGCATCAGGATGAAAGCTATGCCACATCTCCAACCAAAGTTCTCTCATTAGCACTGGTGCTTGAACAAGATTCCTGTGGTTCACTATGACGAGGAAAGTTTGCTGAGATCATCCAGTGAATAGATAAAGACGATCTCTACAAGCCAATAAGAAAACAAGCATACTTGCCTGGTAATGAGAACTATAAACACAGAATGAAAAAAAAATCCGAGTGTACCTTTATCAAGCTCCCAAACTGCTGTTCTTTTTCCAGGAATGCTTTCTCCATCTTCATAAAATGTAATGTATTTGATACGGCTATCCCTTGTCATGTTTGGAAAAAATTCTCTTCCATTCTGGCGCTCTATGTTAAATGCTTCTTGTACATCAGAGCCATCATGTTCCGACTGCATACATTCCAGCAATGCGGAAAGAAGTTATACAATGTTTCTTTGCATTTATAGTACAACTCCGGATAAAAGAAATTTAAATTTGATTTTTGCAGGCAAAGTAAACAGCACACTGAGATAAAGACATTCGTTAGGAACACGATACATGGTTTTACGCAAAAAAATAACACAGGCTGAAACAAATATCATAGCCCAGAATGTAGCAGGACATGCAGTACATCGTGTGTAGGATGGTCAAGGATAGCTGCACATACAAGCTTTACCAAGAGGACCAAGGCTCTCTTGTAGCGAATGCTGTCAAATCCAAATGAGTCAGCAATGCATCCAAGATATTCACTCTTCAGTGTGAGACTGGCAAGTCCCCACCATTCTAATCTCACTACAACAACCACAATCAATGACGATTTTCTCCACACCAACTTCAACAAATTATACAGAAAATTTTCAATGTTGTTCTATATTTCTAAGGACGTTCCCAATCGGATCTACAGAAAAACCTGTTGCACTTCTAACTGGTGTTGAGAATGAAGAAATCGGGAAGAAAATGCAGAACTTATTAGAAAAAAGAGTCATCTAGTTCAATACACCTTGTGGTTTAGTTGCAGAGCTCGTGTCCAAGTAGGATGTGACCTAGAGACTTTAAATTAACTAAAGGTGTCTAAACAAGACCACACTCATGAACCGTTATTGACTGCCCAAAATTAGAGATTTGTTGGATCATTCGAAGTGTACCAAATTTAAGCAAGGTAGACCTTGCGTATGGTTATCATCAGGTCTGCATTATCTGGGCATTTAAAACCAGGCAAAGCTTATTTAAATGGTTAGTTATGCTTTTTGCATTTGGCTTGACCATGTCACTCGCAACATTCTCCTGTCTGATGAATGCAAGTATCAGACTATTCCTCAAGAATTTCATCGCATTATATGTAGATAACATTGTGATCTTCACTGAGAAATGGGAGTTGCATTTACATCGCATAGACATAGTCCCGCAATAGTTGGAAGTAACGGTTGAAATCCAGTCTTGACAGCTGTGATGTTGAGTAAACTGACATGCACATCTCAGATTTCGGGTAAATGAGCAGTGAAAAAGATCAGATACCAAAAAGGTCCACATTATTTTGGAATTGGAGACACCAACCTATCTTTAAGATCTACAGTGATTCATTGGAATGGTTAAATATTTCCACAAGTTTGTACCTCACCGTTTGAAGATGGTAAGACCACTGAATATACTTTGAAGCAATACTTTCATCACTTGCCAGATGTCCTAGAAGGAAGCATTTGACACACTTATTTGCTCACAATATCCCACATTTGGGACTTCCCAATGTCGGACAACCATTTGGAATTGAATGTGATGCATTTGAGCATGTCATGGGAACATTGTGCTAGAAAGGTAGTCGTATTTCCATTTATATAAGAGACACTATCTGCAACAGTGCAAAGGCATCACCGTATAACAGAATTGTATGAACTTATTCATGTGGTCCAACAACAGAGCACGTACCACTCAGGAAAATTAACAATAGTCCATTCAGACCAACAAGCCACTTCAGTACCTGTAAAGCCAGTCAAAACTTCAGGATGTCTTAAATTCAAAGCGGATAGCATATTTGAAGCCATTCAATTTGGCTACTAACATGCAAGGGAACACCAACCCAGTTGCAGATTGCTTCTCCCAAACACCACAACGTTCTAACCTAGTCAAAAGCAAGTCACTAGTTGCATCATATTTTTGGTGCCTATTGATGCCAAAAGACCCAGTAGGTGATTGTGCACAGCATTCCATTGAACCCCTCAGTAACATTCAGCGCCCTAATCCAATTTGTATATTCAATTTTACCCAGTTCAAGGATCTCTACGCCCAATGACCAAGATATTGGCAACATCCTCTCTGCCACCTAGCAGATAACTTCACAGTGCTGTGCATATCCAGATAACCACCTCCAAGATGAAAGCCACAGTAGTCCACACCAGTTACACCCCACATGGTCCCTGAAAACTTCAATTCATTAGTGAGGTGTGTGTTTTTAAGTTAAGCCATTTTAGGGTGCATAAAACTAGAAAATTTGCAGAGATATTTCTATTGCCCCTGATGTCAACAGACTGTACAAATTATTTTAAATATTTGCACACTTACAGTATTTCAAAGGCTTCTAACAAGGAGCTTGGAAACTATCACCCACAACTTATTCCTTGATGCCCGTGATGCTTTGGTTTTCTTGATGGGTTACCTGCAACGTGCTTGATTATGCAATAGTTATGGCTGAACAAAATGGCAATTCTGAAGTATTAAAGCACACCATCATCAAGAAACAAGCTAAATAATTATTCTTCAACTATGTCAAGATTCATTTTAGGTTGCTAACATCATCATCCTGAAATGGGAAAGCAAAACTCTTTTGGAGCCTATTGTTGTTGTTAACTTTCATGGATACTTGCCCGAAGGACAGGACATTTCATCCACCAACTGATAGATAGACCGAATTTGTTGTTTAGGACCATTGTGTAACCGCTTACTGCCTATGGCCATAAGCACCCACTATGGTTTTCAAGCACACCCTATATTCAACACATTTACAATTTAACTGTGCATAGCTCCACAAAGGCAATGTCATTTGAGGCACACCTCAATTTCCTTCTGAGAGATCGTTGAAGAAACATCCCCACAATTACAGAAATAATTTCCAATGACCAACATGCCTGATGGTAACCTTGCAAGTTCATAGAACAAATCTATCAAAATGAGCTCTAGGTGCAAGATAGTGTTGAACTTCGTTAATAAAGAAACCACTAGTTTTAAATTTTAATTAAAGGCAATAAAAATGGGTTGGATCTTTCCAAAGACTCCATCAAATGACCCAACTGCAAGATCAGGCCACTGCAATTATGGTCAATAACGCACATGTGGGAACAAAATTTTCACGTTGGAATTAGCAAGATTTCTTAGTAATCACTTAGTCTTCTAAGAGGATCCTTTCCAGATACATGAGCTCACTGTGAGGATGCAAATTTGTCACATCACTGAGATCATGTCAAGGCTCCCTCATTAGAAGAGTTGAATGTACATGAGCGCAAACTACTCCCTTGAGACCAACCAATTGTTTAAAAAGAGGAAACCAAGTCACCTCCCACATTAAACTTAGTGGTTCTCAACAGAGCAGGCACAACGACAATTCGCTATACTCAATTGTAGTCCAATGTGTAGCTCCAATTTTCAAGACTAACATTATGCATGGGTAACTAGAAAGGCATTGGGAACAAATGCTTGTTAGCGATCATCTGCTTCACAATACCTGCATACATCGACAAATTATAACAATACGAGGATGATTAATAATGGTTACAAATAAATAAATTTAGAAGCAAGTACACCATCATCAAATCCCATCTGTAGAGAAATGCTCGTTGACGTTCATTGTCTTGGTTGCCTCCTCACAAGAGTTTGAATTTTAAGTGGCATTATCAATGTCCCAAATATCAAGTCCCAACATGCATTTGTGGGTTTCATTAGTATAGTTGTAAATGCTTTGTTCTCGACACCGGGACAAATGTTTGCATTTAATATATTGGTCACCATAATGTTGTAATTTCTTTTTTGGCTTCACACTTTTTACAATATGACCCCCACTTGGAAAAAGCACTTGGTACAAAGTTCAATGTGGCAAAGCTGATTTTCTCATGTTCCTAAAAATCATTCACTAGGAAATAGAATTCAATTTTCTAAAGCCAATTACCAAACCCTTTGCATCAATCTTTCCTTCAAATTATGTAATATCAAGGTTACTTTTAACTTTGAATGGGACTTTGGCCACCAAACATGGAACTAATATAAGTATATATGATGTTGTTGCATATGTTAATCTCTTAAATGCTGGGATAACAAGTCATACATCTCACTTCTCTGTCCCTTCAATGCATCTTCAATCATCTTATGAAAAAAATCAAGTCAACTTCAGTTTGCTTCCATTTGAGACTGTATCATGCATGAAGGAAAGCATAGGGGTTGTGCTTTGGGACAACGTGCTACTTTCAAAAGTGCATTCATTATATGTAACAAATTCGCTCTTTTATCACTAGTCGGGAGCCCATGTAAATTAGAGAGACAACAACAAACTTGGGAATTTAAACAAATATTAAATTCCATTAGAGATGAGCTCTGTACAAAGAAATATATATGAGAATGAATAAGCAAACTGATAAATGCGAAGCTGAATTAAGACAGACTCCAAATTCTCATATTTATGTACATATTGTTACAAATAAAGCAAGTGGGCAAATGAAACGATTTATCATTCCCAAAGTTACAAATAAGTTCAATAGACACCATTTGATCCAAGATTCGTGCGGAAATCATATTTTGTTGTTGGCACTGTGCAAGTACCAATTAGCAGCGATCTCCTAACACAAGAATTCGTAAAAGTTAGTGTGGGTTGATTCTGCAGGAAGTCACATTCTGCAGTTTTGGCGATGGCATTTCTTTGTAGATTGGCACAAGCAGATTGGGGATTTGTGCTTGTACAAAATTATGAACAAACTCCTGCAGAAATACAAGAACATTATTTCTCTGAAAGTTGCCTATTTGCAGGGTGAAACGTCTTGAAAGCTTGACGATTTAAAAAGTAGATGCTGAATAGGTTTTCAGAATCTTCCAATGTTACGTTTGGATTATCATTTGTGTTAGTTTTCCCTAGGTCAGACATACCACTTTTCTCTACGTCCAGCCAGGATAGGGAGGAAAATATAGAAAAATGTGGAGAAAAAAATATTGAAATTGTGCCATAGATAACAATGATGCAATAAATGTGATGCATTTTGTCAGAGGGGGAGAAGCGATTGTCAAAGAACCAGTTGACTTCCTCCAGTGCCTAAGGATCAAGTGGTTCGCTATCACTCACCCTCCCCCTTGGCCTCCTCCCCCTCCTCCGTCAATTCAAGTGATGATGTAGAGAGTTTTTCAAAGAGTAATCTATCATTGTTTCCTAATAGTCTCGCAGTTACTTGTTTGTAAGCTTTCTTCAATAGTTTTGAAATTGTAGTTAATGGCTGCATGGTGAAGTATAAACCTTTCTATGACCTTAACATCACTAAGTGAGGACATGAGGAGGCTTGATCTGAGATTCCTTCCAAGCTTCCCTGCCATGTGCGCATCTTAGAAAAAAGCACCCCAAAGTTCGGTGACAATAGTTTCAATGATAGATATATCCCAGCAAAATACTTCATGACAAATTACCTTGCCCCATGACAAGGCACTTTACAACAATATATCGCGCTAACTATTTTCATTCTTTTGGTATGAAGCAATACTCTAATGTCCACTAGCCAATCAATGCTAGGGCATTCTTGCAACCAAAACAACTTGCATCAATGCCAACGCTCACTACATGAAAATAATCAATAATTGCAAGGCCAAATATCAATTCTACTTAAAGATTGTAGTACAACACAATAGTACTTATTTAAATATTTACAGGTATGATGGAGAAGGGTTCCATAATTTCTTGTTATTAGGTGCTCTAGTACATGTTAAATTGAATATTAAATATCATCTATTGCACACAAAGACACGAACTTATTAATTATCCTTTTTGAGTATATGGATAAACACATTATCAACTTTATGCTACAAAGTCTGCAATCTTTTTCTCTTATATAAGACAACACACACACAGTTCCAATTGTGATCCATGACCCTGCACAAAACACCTTTCTATAAGAACTCTGCATGTTCAAACAAAGCACTTGAGATGGATCCTGCAGTTATAATGTCTACGTCTCAGCAAGAGTAGCGACCTCATAGGATTCCATTATTTTTCATTTTGAGAACACCCACTTCTCATCTCAGTCAGCCATGACATCAGAAATAGAAAAAAAATTGCATTGCATGCACCATATGTGCAATGTCCTGCATTTAAATAATTTCTTCAAAAAAGAAAAATTAGAGTATTTGATAGATCCATATTGCTTGAGGTTGATCACCAAGTACACTTCTCAATGCAACACTTCTTTGAACTTATTCCAATTTTGCGCTATATGATGGTACTTTATGCTGCAGATTATTATGAGTCTGAGAAAATAAGAGAGCAGTATAAGAACTTGTTGTTCAGGGACATATTTGTTTGAGCTCTTCCTGCACAACAGTTTTATTACGCTTCCACTGATGACTACTGGAGTTCAGTGGCACAAGCCATTTCACATATATCGACTTAGAATCTTGACATGGCGATGGAGCAAGACAATGATAACCAGACAAAAAATCCTAAGTACCAACCCAAATATGCAAACAAAAACTTGCTCAGGAAACAAAGATATGCATTTCCTCAACTCTAGACATCTACGTAAAATGAAAATGAATAGTAGCTTGAAAGAATAGAAAGAATTGAGGGCTGTTTATAAGGGAAGAGTTCAATTATATGAATGAAAATTGGCTAATCTGACGAAGGAGCCTACAGAGGAGTTATATATTACAAGCAGCACCTATGTAATAGTTAAAATTCAATTGAACAATAAACTCCACTACAAAAGCAGCCCACTAAAAACAAGACCACTCAATGTGAAACTTAGATTTACAACACAGACACTTCACCCCATTAAAATATATTAAGGTGTGTTTTATAGTAAATAAGAAAGTGAATTGAAACTTTTAAGACCGCTTTTGCAAAAGAACTTACAATTTATGATTCCTTTTTATAAGTTCCCCTCTTATTAAATAATTTAGGGGAGGAGGAGCAATTTGTCGAAGGCCCCTTGAAAGTATAACTTTCTACGACTCAAATGACTATATTAAAATTTTTATTTACTGTATTTTAAAGAGCATGTTCTAAGAATATACCATTCTTATATTTTCAAGGCCTACACTAAAATTTTAGGAACTGCAAAGTTTACTACGGACCTGCATTGAGGTCAACAATGAATTGGGCTTTGATTTTGAGTTCATGATTACTCAAGCATGGTCAATGCAGCTGGTCAAACTGGGGCAGTGTTCATATATGTTGTAATGGGCGCTTTATTCAGTAGAATGTATTCGGGTGTGCACAATAGAGGCAAAATTATCTTCGTCCCAATTTGATATATCATTGAGTTTGTGTCAAAATTGTTGAAGAGCCTTCTTCCCATGGCTTTGTGCGCTCCTAAAAAAATTGTGTTAAATGTATTGTTTAATGCTAATTTACAAAATGAAATAACACGTATACAATGTGTAAATAGAGTTGGAAGTCTTTGAGTCTCTATCTGGGCACTCAATACAGAATGTTCTTCGATTCTGCTAGGATTCGCAAATGAGAAATTAGTCCCATAATAAAAGTTGCTCGGAAACGTTTTTACTGCATGCATGATATTCTAAGAACATGGGAAGCCAAAAATAGTATCTCAAACTGGTATTTATTTTGAACAGGCAAACAGAAATACAAACTCTTCGAATAACAGATAGATTGCCCCTAACAGTACTGAACCTGAACATTGCTGATCCTTGCCCTTCCCCAGAATTAAAATGTGTGTGATTACAAAAATGTGCAACTAGGATTTGGATTCAAAGTATGTGCAATATCATTAAGAATGTGCAAAGAACTTACATGAACTGATTAACAAGTAGCGTTGAATCCAAAGATAGTCTCTGAAATGTTAAGCAGAAAAATGTCGAGGATAAAACTTTTGGACCTCTAAACACATTACAGTTGGAAAATTATCACTGGAAAATTAAATTAATGCCCTAATGTAGAGGAGTTAGGACCTCAGTGACGAAAACCAGCTGAACATCAAGAGGACAACACTCTAATACAGTAATACCAATTGATATGCCTTCAAAGGTCAAGAATACAATGTACTATTCTAAGCTAAGTTACCAAGAAACAGAAATTATTATGGGTAAGGGGAAAGCTGAATTTCTAGGAACCTGTGGAAACAAAATTGCAAGGAAGCATTCATACAAAAAATATTAAAAAATAAAATATATAGATATATACAAAAAATTCGCATAATATCCATTTTTTGTACATAAGGATTAAACACAAAAAAACATGGTGTTTGTGTAAATTGTAAAAGACTTTCAAAATTGAAATGTAGTTTATAGGTTGAATTTGAAAATACAAATTGAAATCTGAAATCACTTCACAATTTAGAGAGTTGGAAAATAGAACTAATCATCACAATCATATGGCTATCCTTCGAGAGCATCTACATCATCCTTGGAGTTAGGATCATTTAAACTAGATCTGCAAGCACCAATGCTACTCCCACTAAATCCACTCTATGGGTCATGTGTCTAAGTCCCTTTCCTAACTATTATCACTCTGGAATGCACCCTGCTTGAAGATGTGCAAAGCACACCCTCACTCCAGCGGATACAATTGGAACTTCTCAGAGTGTGGGTGACTCTATGATGAGAAGAACCTCTAGAGAGGGCTGGTTCCCTTTAGATTTTTTCAATTAGATCTACTGCGATTTTTGGGGTGAAAAGGGGAAGGAAAACTGAAAGAAAATCCTAATTAAAGGGGGGTGATACACTTGAATTGTCCAAACCCTCTGAAGTTACTGAAATCAATGCACACATATAATCAAATGAACTCTATAATTATGTCCTTAAGCATAAATATTTCAGATGAAGGGTTGAAAATGTCTTCAAATGACCTGCAAAAGGGTGAGAAGGGAGAGATAGGTGAGGAAGGGACCTGCAAAAGGCGATAAATCTCACTTATACGCTAATGTACAATCAAATTACACACTATCTTCTGTCAAAACTCATATTCAAAACAATAACTTCTTTATTGATTAATGGTCCAGCTTACAATTTCTTCCTTCCAACTTCACAGATCCTTCTAAATGGCTTGATTAAGCCAATGAATAAGCTTTTCCAAAACCTGAAAAGCCTTAAGTGTAGTTCTAAAAGGGGAAAGGGTTAGTCTTGGTTAATTAACTCAAGACTTAACACCTTTCACAATATTTGGAATATTCAATAAAATCTTTTCCTTTTACAAAATTGCATGCCTTTCCAAACTTTGGCGTAGAAGCATCACGGTGAGGCTAAGTTTGAAAGGTTAACATTTGAAAAATAAACAACACACTCTCTAAAAAATATCCAAACATGCTTGAATCCAAGGTGGCATAGAAGTACGAATGGTGGGCCCATTGAAAGTCAAACTTCTCCTTTGCATGGAAAACTACGCCAAATCTCTAAATAAGGAACTCCATTTGATCCGTTTGAACGCTGAGCTGGAGGAAGAGGTATTCCCGTTTGGATGAAAAACAAGGAAGATGTGTAACAAGCTTGTCCAGTCAACTCCAACTTAAGACCAGTCAACCTCCAACGGTCTCCTCTTGGACTACCTGAAAAGTTGAAAGATTTGGATTGTATGAAAACTAGGGAGAAGCGTGATTTTGTCGAACAGTCAACTGAAGCTTTGACCAATCCATTATAAATAGCCCTGGCTTGCATGGACAAGGATCTTGATGAGTGGGAAATATATTTAGATTGAATCCTTTACTATTTCTCGGCCTTATCTGCTCTTGGATTTTGTTTCTATGCATGCATTTCTTAGTATATTCTATTTATGGCTTTTGTCTTTATTTGCCCTTTGACCTTTTCGGACAAATTGTCCATGATTTTCCTGTGTAAATTTTCCCTTGGTTATTTTCCTGTGTATTTCCTTTCAAATATGGAGTTAGGCATTTATTTGGGCATTTGTTCAATCAATTTTCCGTAGACAAATTATCCATGGGAATTATTTCGGACTATCTTTTCTTTAGCTCGGACTTTTGTTCTTTCCACTTTCCCACGGACAAAATGTCTGCGGGAATTGTCTATGGCTTTTCCTTGGTTGATTTCTTGTGGACAAATTGTCTGTGGGAATTATTTCACCCTTTGGACTTTGCTCTTGAGCTTTCCCAATCTTTTCCGAAGGAATTCCTTCGGACTTTTTGTCCGAGTCTTCATCTTGTTAATTCCTTTTTTCCTTTGGACAAAAAGTCCAAAGGAAATGTCTTCTTTTCTGCCTCTTGTCTTAAGGACTTTCCGAAAGAAAGAGCCCCTTTGGGCCTTCAAAATTGACCCTGTGGAAAATTAAACCATCCCTTCGGAATTCTGGAAAGTGACATTCATGGAGGGTACATACCCTTTGGGATTCTTGCAAACGTCCCTTGAAATCTTGAAGTGAACCTTCCCGAAGGGCAGGTACCCTTTGGGTTTCTTGAAAACTTCCTTTTTCCGAAAATGCCCTTTGGCAACTTGGAGATGCCCTTCGGGTTTTCTGTGAATGAAACTTTCCCGAAGGGCACATACCCTTCAGGAAAATGTAATGGACCGTTCCCTTGAAAAGAAGCCCCTAGGATTTTTGACTTGGCCCTTCTTTCGAAAAAGTTGGTAAGTCTTGCTTGAATTTGTCCCTTCGGACTTCTGCAAAATGTACCTTCGGAATCATGATGTGAACTTTCTTGAAGGGTACATACCCTTCAGGAGTTTTTGGAATGGACCTTCCCGAAGGGCACATACCTTCGGGCTTTTGTGAGGACTTTCCCTTTGAAAAAGAACTGCCCTTTGGAATTGAAAAGGTCCTGCAGAAAAATGTCATAGGGCACTTTGTCCTTCGGACAATTAGTCCAAAGAAATTAATCCTTCAGACTGTCTTCAAAATCACTTTCCCGAAGGGAAAGAACCCTTCGGGTCTTCTGCAAAATGCCTCAGACTTCTTGAATTGTGCCCTTTCGGATTTCTTGTCATGGTCCTGCTTTCAGAAAAATTGCTGTAGGCTCTCTCTTTGCTTCCGAAAAAATTGCCAAGGCCCTCGCTCCATAAATCACTGTAGGATGACATTTAGTCTTGGCTGTAGGTGAACATTTTTCATACTCTTCTAAGTCTCCTTGAGCTTCCTTTGAATGACCAAAGACCTTTACCTGGCTGTAGGCTCTTCCCTTGGGTGGCTGTTAATTATCCCTGTCTTTGAAATTCGCATGACTACTTTCATGCTCTTAACCTGTTGTAGGTTGCCTTTAGGAATACATGGCTATATATACTGCTGTAAGTCCTCATCATGACTGTACCTGATACTTTGACTACCTACATTTCCTTTTGTTCATGCCTTTAGACTATAATTCACCAATTTGACTAGCTGAATAGGGAAATTGACCATTTTGTTGAAAGTTTCAAATAATAGGGGTAGTAATTTGGCCTTGACAGGGCAAATTACTTAACACTAACATCAAGTAATGGAAGATTGGCAAGAATAGTTGTGGAAATGTCCAAGTCAAGCTGCTCTGGTTAACAAAGCTTAGTTGACCCTTATAGTTCTCACTTTTGTATAACTGGGGGCACAAATTGGATGGCACATGCACCAATTCATCCAGCTCCTTCGCTGCCAACCTGTTGCATTTACATGAGTGCATAAAGGAGTATGGAGTCTACTTAACTAAAGAGGAACTAGAAATGTATAATGGAAAAAATTGTTGGAAATTTCAACTTACATTAGTGTACACATTTAAAAAAAAAGAAAATTGGAAGGCATAAACTTATAAATTAGAATGCAAACTTGATTTTTATTGTCTTTAGAATTAGAAACTGTACTTGTCACAGTACTTTGAAGGCAACAAGTATGTTCTTGAAATCTTGGCCATGAGGAAAGATTATCTACTCAGATCATGTGTACTCCAATTTTGAAATGTTGCAAGGGTTCTTGGTTTCTCTTGTTAGTTTGGATCAAATCATGTGTACTTAAAAGTCAGTATGGTCTGTGGCGTATCCATAGATTAGAGTTTAAGCTCGAAATTGATATGAAACTTAAAAGTTTCAAACATTTGCAATTTCAAAACCTACTTCACATCAAACGCTGCTTCAAAATCAAAACTAGCACTAACACTGTCATCTAATCCTCTATCAAGCTCATCAACATTACCAATATTTCCCTGATCTCCTTCGTAAGTTGGTTCTCCAAGGTGAGGATTGTCATCTTCTCTTACAATATTGTGTTCAAGCAATCTCAAATTGTAGTGGACAAACAAAAAATCTGAGAGCTTTTTGGCTCATAATCGGTTTCTCTTGTTAGCATGGATCAAATCATGTGTACTCCAATTTCTTTTGCATGTAGAAGCATTGGCACATTGGCTACGGACACGCACGACAAACTTTTGTAACTTTGGAGTAGAAGACCCATAAGTTTGCCACCATAAATGGGGATCCATATTGCCAACGTCTTCTTGTGCTTCCGTGTAGGAAAACATGCCTTCTTGGTTCTTAAACGTAGTCAGGTGCCTTCTCACCTTAGCCTTTTCATTTTCATTACAAACTAACCTATCTATTGTTACCAATACACCATTCTTTACCTCTTCATCTAATCATGATCCATCTCTATCAACTTAGGATTCAAATAGCAACCTATTGCATGTATAGGTCGATGTAACATATTCCATCGGATGTCCACAATATCCCAAATACGTTGAACTTCATCAACATCATCTGCTAATACTTTTTTTGTTTGTTCTTTTGCTTGCTCCACGTCCTCATACACAAAATTGATACAAGGTTTCATGTCATTAATCAATTTCAACAATTGGACAAGTGGCTCAAACACCTTTAGGGTCTTCTCGACATCCTCCCAAAATGAATTTCCCAAGATAATTCTCTCAATGTCCTTTGCAAAGCTTTTCTTAGAAAGCTTAGATTGTGCCCATTCCTCACTAACCAAAACTCTTCTTGATGTTGTTCTCTCCTCCACCTCCCTTTGCAAAGTGATAATATGAGATGCAAATCTTGTTCCAACAAGAAAGAGAAGTTAACACTTTGCAAATGAGTGATACAAACTTAAAGTCAAGCGGTGATTAAATATAAACTTAAAAAAATGTTTCCTTTCTCTCACTTCCAACTTTGTAAGATTTTCAAGTAAAAGATCCAAAGCATGAGTTGCACATGGAGTCCAAAACAAATGAGGAAACCTGTCCATAAGAAGTTCCCACATTGCTTTACAATTTGTTGCATTATCGATAATAACTTGGACAACATAGTCTTCTCCCATGTCCAAAATGGCAGATTCAATGCATTTGACAATGAAATCTTGAGTCTTCACATCATTGTTTGTATCAATGGATTTGATGAACATAGAACCTTAGGGCATTAGGTCAATATATTGAGGGGCCTTCGCTTTGTATCAAACTACTTGTCACTTACTACAATGTACCCTGATTTTTTTCAGTGCTTTTTTATTTTATCTAGTTCACTAGATATGGATGTCACCTCTTCTTCTAGCAGAACAATTTTTAGGCTTTCAAAAAATGGCATTTTGTACCCTTTCCCAAAATTTGCGATCCCATCTACCATGGCTTTTGTATGTGGATTTCGAACATTGAAGGGGATGGCATTCACATAAAAATTGACCCACCAATATCTCTATCTCATGTTTTTCTTGTGGCTTCCACATAGCTTTCAAAGAAGGTTGGTACATCTGATATCCACTTTGGCTTGCTTGGGTAAATGCTAGCGAAAGTGTTGGGCTACTAAAAGAGCCAATTTGTGTCAAATTGCATTGAATTTTATATTTCTTTAAAGATTCAAATGTTGATGCAAGTGTTCTCTGTACGTATTTGCTCCGAATTTGTCTTACAAATGGTGCATATGCCATGTTTTCTGTCACTAATGGGCAAAGCTTCACATCTGGGCCTCCAATATAATGGTACCAAACCCTTGTTATAGTCCCTGTGATATTTGAATCACAAATAATGCATTTCATGTCCCTGGGATTAACATCTCGTTGGATGATGTATTTAATCTCAAGCGGACGACTTGCCATGATTATAGGTTGTCTTTTTTAGCCTTTCAAAAGTTTTATAAACGTTTTTTAATACACATTTCAAAAATATATAATAAACACATTAAATAAATGCAAATCACAAATTTTATTAAATATACAAAATTGAATAAACTTAAAATTTTTAATAAACAATTTAATTAAATAAATTATATAAAAATAAAAATAGACTATAAAAAAATATAAAATCTCACAATTTTATTAATTTTAATTAATTTGTAAAATATAATAAAATTTAAATTTATTTTTTTTTATAAATTTTAAAAAAAATATAGACTAAATAAAATTCATAATACATATAATATGTATTATTATTGTACATAATATTTGTTTATTCCTAGAAGTAGTTGTAGGAATGCTTTTGTCATGTAGTGAATAAATCAAAAGTCCCGTAAGAATGTGAATGGACTTCTTGAATGTGAAGTGAACAACCATATCTTGGCCTATTTATTTGTAATGCTTACTCCTTTCAATTTGAATCATGAAGACAATTTTGGCTTGCACTAAATATTACTCATTACCATTCCGTCAATTATCTTACCCGGCCTGGCACATCTATCAAACCCGCAAAATTTTATTGGTCTATTTTTTTCTCCCCTCCATATTCGCAAGGCTTATTATTCTGCTATTAAAAGTAATATTTGATATGTTATTCTAGTCTTTGGTAGTATTTGATTGAATGGCGCATCTATAGAAGAGGGACATTTCAAGTCATATTGGTAGCTAAATAAGTGGCGACTTGCATATATCACATTGGAAATCAGAGATTGACTGTCACGAACTATGCTATCTGATATTCTTGATGCAATGGTTGTATTTGTTGTTCTCAGCTGCTAACCTGGCACCCACCTGCTCTTGATTTCATTGACTTCATTAGATCTAAGGTGGCTGTCTCTCAAAGTGTTGAAGTCTTATTCATTAACTCCTAAAACGATGTGGTAGTTCCATGTTGAATGTGGCATTTCAACATACATTTCAATATCAACTCCTTTCCTTCTCCAAACAAAGGCAAACATCTTGGAGGCCATATGCTTTTTGAAGATTCTCATTCCAACATTCCAATATTAGAATTTTATTTGCATATAAGCCAAATATGAAGAAGCACATTTTAAGTTTCTTAATTTAAAAAGCAAATTCCATTTTTTAAGTGTTTTTTTTCAAATTTTGAAGCATTTAGTAGTCTATTTGGCAAGCTAGTCTATGCAAATTTGGCAAAAAACAACCAATTTTTGCAAATAAATGGGAAATTAGGAGAGCTAATCTTTACCCATTCGTTTCTATCAAAAGATGTAAATCTAGAAATCAAGAAAAACTGAGTATATTGTCAAGTGCAAGGTTTTCTTGTGAAGTCAATGCTAATGATAGAGTGAATCCTTTTCACATCCTACCTAGGTACCACGTACCTTCTGCTCTCATGTATCTAAATGCCTCTTTCACATATTATCGAGTATATAGAAATGACGAGTTTCTTTCACGTACCGTTGGGTATATAGGAAGGGTGGGTATATAGACGTTTGGTATATCAATCTGGTGGTATATATAAAAGGGGACTTTTTGGAGTGATAAAGAATCAATTTGGAGGTTTCAAAAACTCAAAACAAAAACAATGCATTCAATCAAATCAATCGTTGGAATAACTTTGACCGGCAAAGACAGTTGGTTAGAATGGTCTCGACAAGTGGAGAATACACTTATCTTCAATGATCTATGGTTTGATATTTGCAACGAATATACACAATCAGTTGAGCCAACAGGGAATGCAAAAACATATTCAGACATAGAAGCAAAAAACTCAGAAAACATTGGCCTTGATGATGGCTTCAATCGATAGAGATTTTGTCATATTCAGGAGTGCAATACTCCATGGGAAGCACTTCAAAAATTGTAACCCTATATGATTCCCACTCAGAGTCAGAATTCATTCAGTTGCAATTGAAGTTGTTCAACCTTGAGTTGAAAGATGGTGATGTGACGAGATTAGCTTAAGAAATTCATGCGATCAAGCATAAGATGGATGCCACGAGTGTCAAAATTGACATCTATATAACGGTATAACCACATTCATAAAAGCCCTTCTTCCCAATTATTCAACATACTTGGAGTCTCTACAAGCAAGCAATCAATTGAAGACTTGCATTTGATCAATTGGTTGAAAAGATGGCGGAAAGAGAAAAGGCATTTGGAAGGAAAACCGAGTCCACAAGAGAAAGTGTGTGCTATGTAAAGGGCAATTCTTCGAAAACATCCAATAAGGCCGTGTCTTCCAAAAGTGAAGGCAATAATAAGTACAAGAAGAAAAATAAGGGAAAAGGCAATAACTAATGACAATCAAAGTGGTCAAAATCAAAAACAGGTTGATAAGCAACACCTCCACTACGAACAGTGTGATAGAAAAGGAAGCCATGAAACTCATAAATGCAGGACTCCATGGGAGAAAATTGAAGCATACCATAAGAAGAAAGAGGAAAAATCAAAGAAACAAATAAAAGAGTCAAACTCTACTCAATTTGCTAGTGAATGTGTACTTTCCAGTTCAGATGATGAAGCAAACAATGTCTCAATTAGTTCGTCATGGTTTGATGCTTGGGTTCTTGATACTGATGCTACCCTACATATGTCTTCCCAAAAAGACTTCTTTGAAAAGTTTTATGAAGAAATTTGTAGTCCACTATTCCTCACAAATAGATCAAGTTTGCAACAAGGAAGAGGTACAATCCGACTCAAGTGTCCAAGGCTTCCAAATTTCAAACTTCAAAATGTTTTATACCTTCCTCAATTGAAAAAAAAACTTGTGTCTAGTGCTCCTTCAGCAACAAGTCCATTCCATCTCATTGGACAATGGTGACATCACTATCCAAAGGAACAGTGACAATGCAGTCGTCTTGACTGGATATGAGGAAGGAAAATTGCTCAAATTCAGGGGTGAGCCATCAGTTTCAAGGAATTATGTTCATCTCGTTGAAGATGGAACGTCTCCAAACATGTTGTGGCATGCAAGATTCGAGCATACTCATAACAACATTCATGTATTAAAAAAAAATGGTGTTGCTAGTTTGCCTACCTTGCTCAAAAAATTTGATGAAAAGTGTGAAGCCTGCATTTTGGCCAAACACACAAGAGAAACATTTCCAAAGTCGCAGTGGAAAGATGACAAAAAGTTGCAATTGGTTCACTCAGACTTGTGTTTTCTTCCAATCCTCTCAGCTGGTGGTCATAAGTACTTCATGTTGTTCATTGATCGCTACAACATAATGACTTGGATATATTTTCTCAAACAAAAATTTGAAGCATTTGAGACATCCAAAAAGTTTCGAATGATGATTGAAAATGAAGCTCAACCCGCATCAAAACACTTAGGGCTGATAATGGTGGTGAATACATTTCAAAGAAGTTTGAATCCTATCTCGAGCAAATGGGATCGAACATCATCTCATAGTTCCTCACACTTTGCAACAAAATGGAGTTGTAGAAGGATGAACAAGACCGTGATGAATATGGTTTGTGTTATGTTGTACTTCAAAAGGGTAAATATACACTTTTGGGCCAAAGCAACTAAAACAAAAGTATACCTCTGCAACAAATCACCATCAATAGCCCTTCAATTCAAGACTTCGTATGAGATGTGGTGTGGTCATCTTCCTTTAGTGCGACATCTTCGAGTGTTTGGATCCACTTGTTACGCATTGATTCCAAAAGAGAAGAGGAATAAGTTGGACCACAGGGGTCGCAAATACTTTCACTTGGGATATTTTGAAATTTCCCATGACAAATTTGTCGAACTCCATCTCAAGAAAAAACTTCCATTTAAATGAGGGGGTTCAGATGAACCTGCACTTGATTCCTCTATGGATTCTCTTTCAACACCCACCAACTTTGTTTGGTTAGCTAAGTCTACACTTCCATCCTCTAGAAGACACATCTGCCTTGCAACCTCTAGCCAATCACCTATGAGTGGCATACAGTTCTCCAGTACCGGCTAAACCCTTCATGGGGTTCAGCTCTAGCTTTAGCTTCGATTCACGCTTCAGTTTTGGCTTTGGCTTGTGCTTCGACTTCAGTTTAGGCTTGTGATTTCACTAGTGTTCCACAATTTCCTTAACCGATTTTTGGAAGAGGTTGCCTCTTGCTGCCTTTATCTTCTCTCTTGTTGTTCCATGAGTTTGGTAGATAGTCTAGTTTCTTGGTCCACTCCTTGACTATGTTGTATTCTTCTATTGCATTTGTTCAGGCTCAATGGCATTAATTCCTTCTTGTTTGGCGTCAGTCTTTGGATCTTTCTTCTTCTTCTCAACGACACCTCTCATATTGTTGTAAAATCTTGTGTCGTTGTGCTTCATAGTCACGTTTGGTACATAAATCTTGTAAGATAATACAATTCCTAGCGAGTAGTGTTGGAAAATTATCCAGCAATTGATTAACTATTGTCACCGCCAAGTTGCCCAAGATATAATTTGCATGTCCTTGGTTCCTCTTGGATTCTTCTTTGACATGCACATGTACTAAGAGATCCCACAAATTCTTGAAATCTATAGCGAGTTTGTCTTGTTTTTGTTTCTTAGAACAATCGTGTGGAGTAGAAAACAAATAGGAAACAACAACAATATCTTACAAAATTCAACCCAACCTATGAACATCATGAAAAAACATACAGAAAGGTTGAAATCAAATTGAGGAAGAAGATACTCATTAGCTCAAATAAGAACTAGTTCCCAATGGCTCAGATGTGAAACAAATAGATGAATGACCCCTAAGGAAAAATGAGAGCAAAGGATATGTTTGTCCAGCACCATAGAAGCAATAGAAACAAAGAAGCACTTCATCTTAAAATGCCCAACCTACAATGACATCTAGGGAGTCATTTCATTTCATTTCATTAGTCTCAACTACTTCTTGATTTGGTCACTCTATTACAAATCCATCCTATAATTTGTCGTCGTAAATAGTCATTGTCAATCAACTTCCACTTTTACCTGACTTCACAATGGCAACAATGCCAGAAATGTTTGCTAACAGAGGGTACACTAATATCATTTGCAAAATTATTTATACACTTCATGAACATAACATAGCAAAAATAGGGGAGAATAAATATCTTTATTTCATAGGTGATGTAAAGTACATTGCTTAGTACAAGGACCTGTCACATCAATGCCCTTACCTTGACATTCAACTTGTTATTTATAAGACAGAGAGAACCGGCGGTTGTCAGTTACAACACAGCTGTTCATAATTATAGATTCATTAATACACCACCCAAAGCCAACAAGAGATTACTTAACAACATAACAAAGTCATCTTCCACTTAACAACATAACAAAGTCATCTTCCAAAACAATGCATTAGTAATAACAGAAGTCTTGATATGATAAGGGGCTATGATACTTCAAAATCTTGATTAAAAAAATTCATTAAAAGATAGGCTCAAAAGGCACCTTGGACTGATTCGGAAGTTACTTTTGAAGATGTTATCAAGCAATGATATCATAATCCATAGACTGCAAGTTCCCCTAAAAGCCCAAAATCAATTACAAAAAAGCAAATCACAAGATCTTATCATGTCAAAGCAGATATCAGGCAAGTAGGTCATACTAAACCGTAGTTGATAGAATACAAATTTAGAAATAGCCTTACCAACATCTCATATTTTGAAAATACTCAATGTTCATTATGAAAAAGTTCAAATTAACAAGAGAATCTAAGGATACTTCTCTTACCATCTGATTTTTAATATAAAGGGAGGCAATAGAAGATTTAATGCTTAGCAAGGGATCAACTTGCCCCCATTATCTTTCCCACTTTAGTAAACTCGTTGAAAATATCAACAGCTCTAAAATTACATGGTCACAATAATGGTTCTAGAAGCAAAGGGAGAGAATAAGGGAGCACAATTTGTTATTATAGTGGTGCATAAACCATGCTGGCCTGCTGAAACTATCTGCACTTAATTATGAGTGTGTGCACTCTTTTGGTTTTAGTTGTGCTGTTATTTCATGTATTTTTTAACACTTTGATATGTTATCTCATCTTGTATGCATCCTTGGGCTTGACACATTGTCGAAATTTAAAGGTAAATAATTTAGGTACCAAACCCTACAAAGACAAAGGAGAATGGTTTTTGAAGTGTTAAAAGATTTTTTAAAAGATAGACTTGGAAATAAATAATATGCTAAATCCTTTGCACCTAAAACTCAAATATATAATTGCATGTCGAGGGGATACCATGGGTATAATGCTCACCATTACATAAATCTTCCCTTACAATGCTCATACTTCAGCACTAAAAAAGCATACAGATGTTGAATTTGTTTTAAAAATGACTTGGTGAGCGGTGATCAAATTTAAATAATAAAGATACTGGCAATAATAGTAAACATATTTCATCTCTGGAGACACTTTCTAAATCACTATCATGAGGTGTAAAATGTAAGGCACCTGAGGTGTCCTGGTTATATTCACACGAGGGCCAAGCCAGGTTTTGCACCATGATAACGAATGATATGGAACCTGTGCCAATTACAAAAAAAATATGGCAACTTCTAAATATCAATTAGTTAATAAAGAGAAAGCAATTTAAAACCTGAAGAATAAACTCTGTCTTGTATTTTAAGAAAGAATTTACTATTAATCCATGTTGTGTCATAGTGACAAGGAAAGAAATTTCAGAATCAAGTGTAGAATGTTGAACATACAGTTGTGTCTCCGCTTGTTGATGTAGGATTTCCGTGCACGGGATTTCCTGATCTGTCAAGCCACAATATGTCGGGAAAGAAAAAGGAAAGCAAGATCCCCAGACACGTGAAATAAAATATTAGTAAACATCTTCTTGAGAGAAGATAATTCTGCCATTATTTAAAGAGAAATCTAAAAAGGACATAGCACTGCAACATATTGTCATACAAAGCTCTAGACTACGGTATATTAGAAATCACACATGTCCACAAATCAAGTAGTGAAGAACAACAGATGCCTCCAAGGATATCATGACACATGGAAAGAGGTAAGAGCTTGATTAGGCTCTAGGACAAGGGACCCCACAAAGACCAAACCTAGATTGAATTTGATGCCTATATATCTTAATGGATAAAAAGTGACCTTTCAATATCATTATTTCACAATACCTAGTTCTACCCCATAGGTTTTAACTGCAAAAGATTCATACTCATGAGAAATCAGGTTTCTTGTTTAGGATTGTCATTGTTGACAATTTTTGCCCCCACAGGGCAAATTGTCACCCCTACTATTTGGAACATTGCTATGGTGCCAAGTTTGTTTTGTGAATCAGTTTTGGGGTCCTTAAATGTGCATTTACAGCCACCCAAGTGGCCATCTACAGCCAGGTGAAGTTTAGTCATTCAGAGGGTTCCAAGGAGCTTTCTTGATTACAGCCAATGCAATGTACAAATACAGCCATGCAAATGATGACGAAAAGGTCTCCTACGGCCATGTAAATTCTGATGGATTCCTACAGCGATCATATAGAGCATACAGTTCGTTCAAAAGGACACATGCAGCAGTTTTAAGAGGGTTTTATCTCCTAAAAACGTCATCTACAGCAGTTTGAAAGGGTTTTTCTCCTCTTCTAAGTATCACGTACAGCCAAAAGCCAAGACATACAAGCTTTCAGTTCATTTATTTTGTCCAAGCAAAGATTTTTTTTGGGGTTGTACAAGGAAGAGTATTTCTTCGGACTTTTTGTCCGAAAGAAAGAGCTCTCAGAGGACAATTGCAAAAGTCCTGAAGGGTACGTACCCTTGGGGAAGGTTCACTTAGAAGAGCCGCAGGAGATTCACTTGGCAGAAAAGGATCAAGGCAAAAATCCCGAAGGACAACTGCCCTACGGGAAGACTGCAGAAGGTGCCCTTCAAAAAGCCCGAGGAAATATAAACAAGGAAAAAAAGAAACATTGAAGGATATCCTTTGGACAAAACGTCCGAAGGATTAACTTGGGAAAAATGCAAACAGAAAAGTTCAAGAGAAATAGAAGGCAGGGGTAGACATTTTTTCTGCAGGAAATGAGACAAGATAAAAGTCCGAGAGAATTTGAAGGAACAAAACCAAGGAGATGACAGCAGAATGAGACAACAAAAATATGAAAGAATAAAGTTTGGGAAAATTGCATACACAAAAGTTCGTAGAAAAAAGATGAGTCAATAGGAGATAGTCCGAAGGAAAAACAAAGAGAAAAACATAAAGTCAACGAAAAAGCCAGAAATAAAGGCTAAGGAGATAGCCAAGAAATCCGAGGAAATATAGACTAAAATAGACAAAATAAATCCAAATATAGAATCCCGCCAAAAATAGACACGACACGAAAAGGCAGACCAAAACAAGAGTCGGAGTCAATGTGGAAATCCATGCAAGCAAAGGCTATTTTCAGTTGACTGGTCAAAACTTCAGCTGACTGGTTTTGAAGTCAAGCTCATCTCCGGGTCAAACTCGTGCTTTCAAACGTTCAAACAGCTCAAGAGGAAGTCCATATTTGAAGGTGGGCGTAGCATTTTGCATGATAAGAGTTTGATTTGTCAAAATTAGCCTACCGTCCATAACATTCCATGCATGATGCCTAAATAAAGAATAGCCTAAGCTTAGCCACCGTCCATTTCAACGCCAAAGAGCTGGTTTCTAATTTTAGACATGTTTCAGTTGAACATGCACAAGAAAAGTCATACGTATGATTCCACCATCCAATTCTAGCGCCTAGGAGCTTTCATGCAAAGAGGAAGAAGACAAAATAGACTTTTGTAAAGGCTGAGTTGGACGGATTTAGCTCTTCTATTTTCAAATGCCAATCTCTTGGCTTTTTGTAATTTTCTATATTAATAGCTTTTCAACCTTAGATAAATCATCTCTCTTTTGGCAAGCAATCTTCTGTCAAAGTTCGTGTTGTAACTTTTTTTCAGAATAAATAAGAAGACTGTGTTTTTTCAATTTCCAACAGCCGGTATAGTGTACTATTGTTATAGATTTGCCTAAGTGATAGATTTTCTTTCTTCTTTGTCAAATCTGGATTCGTACCTAGTTACTAGCTGGTCATTTATGCAGGTCACGTTCTGTGTTTGAATGTCTTTTGCTGAGTTTACAGTGGATATTAGTGGCTGTTTAGTGCCTTTCGTCAGGCCTATTTTTCCATTCCCCTCAAGCTAAGATCACTAGATTAAACCTTTTCGTGAAATACTTGTGTATTGATCAATTGGAGTTGAAGTTCTGCCTCTTCCTTGTCTGAATCAGTGTTCTCAGAAGCTCGATTTGAGTGGATCAAGCAAATTAGGTGTATCACCATTTTAGCTAGGATTTCCTTTCAAGTTCTTTCTCCCCTTTTCCCTAGGCAGTTTGTAGCGTAGAAGTTGAAATCCTCATAGATACATTTTAAAGGAACCAACCTTCTTAAAAGAACCAACCTTCTCTGGAAGTTCTTCTCATCATTGAGGCACCCACCCTCGTGTGAAGATCCCATTGTTTCAACTGGAGCGAGGATTAGCCATTTCAACACATCTTCGATTCTGGGTGCAACTCTAGGTTGACAACAGTCATCATCCAGGAGTTCATCAAGGTGTCCCAAAAGGACAATCCTTCTGAAAATATGGAGCTAAATCCAATATTTATCATGACAAAAAGGGAAGAGAGAAATCAACCTTGATGTTACTAGCTACCAATAGTTCTACATGTTAGCATTTATATTCTTTGTTATCAAAAGTGCATGCAATACTACCTATGATATACTTTATTTTGTACTTAGGTTGTACACTAATTCCTAATTACCATATCATTTGGTTTATAGACCTAATCATGTTGTTCAAGTTCCGATGGTGGCTATAGGTAGTTATACCTATTATGTGCTATGTGTTCTACGTTTTTGTTAATACAATTGGGCTGCTTTGATGGAGCCAAGTTGTTTCTCATGAATATTATTTATCTTTTGTGTGCTATAAAACCTAACATCAGTGTGAGAGCAATTGAGGGACGTTACTCATCGTTTCTTTTTATGTCATCTTTCATTCTCCTTTTGCGTGCAACAATGTCTAGCCATGGAATAGTCGTTTGTGTTCTTAGCACAGTGAGAGAAGAAAGAATCGAGAAGACACCAAGATTTAGGAAAAGATAACTTGCGAGTAAGAGAGATGTCAATAAAAATCTGAGTATTAGTGAAATTTTCTCATAATCCGTTGTATACTTGAAGGGATGTGTTTCAAAAGGATACAAGTCTATTGAAGATATATGGACTTGAACAATTCAATGCAGAGGATGAAGGTGCATATTGTGCATATGGTCGGCACTCAGCATAGGTCTCTATGCTTTCTTCTTCTTCCTTCAGGGACTCGTCACCTTCTAATTCCCTAGTGAAATCTTAAATTAAGGCCATCACTTCCTCCTTGTCACTCGGAGTTATAAACATTATTTCACTATCTCCCTCCTCTCCTTTGACGACAACTTCTACTTCCTTGACTATTTGTTGTTGGCGTTTCCTCTTCCCACCTATGCCTTTCTTTGAATTTTCTTCTGAGGGCTCCGTAGAGGGGTTGGCATCATAAATTCCTTTAAGAACGTACCCAAAACATTTGGGTATACGACCCTAGTTAGCTTCATGGCCACTCATGCTTTTACATTAGGTTGGCGGCCCATACTGCGAAGGTATTCATATGCACATTGTCCAATACATCTCTTCCCTAATTTTTCACTCTAATGGAAATTGACGTCTACACTTCATCTTATGTAAAAGCATGGGCGATGTGGAACTCCTTATTGTCTCTTAAAACCCGCATCTACATCTTCTTGGGCCAAGGGTGTAAATATACTCACTCATAGTACTTGTTAACAAAATTCGGTGGGATGTGCAAGTCATTGCCAATATTTTCAACGAGGCACTCATAGATTTCGTCCCATCATCTCCTAGAGGTGGGCATTGGAATAGTCACCTCCAATTTTTCATACCACATCATGGTCAAGTCCTTGACAGTCATCTTTTCTACTTCTCCATCCTTTGTTGGCGTTCCATACTTGGCCATCATCATCAAAGTCAACATCGAGCTCCAATAAAAGTTGCACCATGTGGCTTTCATTTAATCGTCGATATATGCAAGGTAATTGTATTGTTTCCCTCGCACAATCCAATCCACAACAACAATAACTCCAGCAATTGTCGACTAATGGAATTGTTTAGGGAATAATCTGGTGGATATTAGTCATATCATCGCTCTTGCCTTTAGGGTCATGTAATACATCTACTACTTTATTTCTAGTGTCTCGGCCTACACCATTCCACTTGTAGATTATGTCACATTGTGGGTCTTCTAAGACATCTGCAAAGCTAATCTCCTCTTCCCCCATTCCTATTAACTCAACAATGAATGCCAGGTCTATCTCAATCCTCTAGTCTAATAGGTGGATGACTCTGTTGTGCGTTCTACTCAACAAAAAGTTAGTCAACTTCTCTGGCTTACCAAAGCTCAACAAATCTCGTATGTTTACGATGTCAATCTTCTCCATCTCCTTCCATAGTTTCAAATCATATTTTTTCTTCTTAGCATTAATAGAGCTGATAGTAAGTCTAAATCAATGGTGATCAGTTCTCCACTAGGGTCCTTCCTCTTGTTCAACTCTTATAGGTCTACAAAGTTTTCCAAGGTTCGAAAGGTTGCCTCCTCGCCTCCACAATCAGTGACTCTCATTAGTGGAACAAGGTGCTTCCGTTCTTTGATTTTTCACTAAACTTACTTTTTGCTCCATTGTTTGTACCTATTTGTCAATCATTTTCACACAAACGTAGGTTTTCTTTGTTACTATCTGTGAGTTTTGGATCTTTAGATGTCTCGGCCGGATTCTCCACTCAGATCCTTTGCAAAACTTTGTCTACATAAATGGTAACAAAAAAAGTTGTAGAGTGATTTTCTTACTTTTTTGTGAGGAGCAAATGTAAAAATGATCTTCCCCCTCTTTTCTTTTATAGGTTTTATGGCATTTAATAGCCTAACTACCCACTTGGTGATGTGTTCCAAGGGCACATGTCATCGCTAATGGCATCCCTCTTAACCCCTATCACCACTATCAACTAACAATGGCCTACATTTCAATGTTCTCTTAGCCACTCAATACTCTTTCTTATGCATGTACATGCATCTTCTTTTAGTGACTCTTATGCTTGTCGTCCTAACCAAACTCTATATTACCAACCCAAATGTTTTCAACACCCAATCCATGTTCATCCACCTTTTGTTTCATGCCCCTTCAGCTAACTCACCACCACGTATCCCCCATTTTACATGTTAGGTCAACATCCTTTCATGTTATACTTTCCTCGCCTTTTGGCACTTTATTGTAGTTGGTTTCTTCCTCCTAGTGCAAACCTCCATGTTACTTTAAAATTTTGATCTCTAGCATCCCTTTTCGTTCCCAGCCTGGCACTCAATTTTACTCCCAAGCTTAACCAATTAATAGAGTTCAAATTTGCCTATTATTCCTACCTACTTTCTACTTTATGGTCTTCCAACCTTATTTGTGGGGGTGCTTCCTCCCCCGTCCTTCTCTACTAGTGGTATAGCTTAGTCCTACTTCCATTAAAGTGCCTTAGAAGTAGCTCTCCATCGAGCGCTTGTAACATGAATGCCCTATTTAGAAAATTATCAACAATCGTGTATTGTCTCATTTAGTAAATATGCAACTTCCCAAGATGCCTCAAGCAATGCAACTCATAGAGTATGACCATTTCTCCTTTCAACTCTTTGCTGTTTATATTCATGTCATGCCAAGTCTCCTATCTAGTGCGCTTCATGGCTTGAATCCATCTAGCTATTATCCTACTCTCATCTTGCACTCTCAAGGACTGCTCATCGTCCAAGCATGCTATTCTCAATATGGACTGGGTATTGAAAAATCTACAGGCATTACAATCTCTCGCCCATATATTGAATTGAATAGTGTTTTCTTGTTAAAGCGCTTATAGGAT
Source organism: Torreya grandis (assembly GCA_037957365.1). Lineage (NCBI taxonomy): Eukaryota > Viridiplantae > Streptophyta > Pinopsida > Cupressales > Taxaceae > Torreya > Torreya grandis. The sequence goes on along the minus strand of JARHVA010001864.1, from coordinate 2,093,466 downwards.
CATATTCTAAATTGAATAGTGTTCTCTTGTTAAAGTGCTTATAGGTGATCCTATAAGCCCAAAGTACCATGCTTGCCCTCATATCCCATTCCGTTCTTCATGTATTGTAGATCTTTGTCGATATGTTCCCCAAGATCTTGTAATATTCTTTCATAGTCCATTCACCTGGGGGTGGTAACAAGTACTTTTATGGTGCTCAATCATGATTTTTTTTAGAAATATTTGAATCGTTTCCACCATGAAAGGCGTAACTCGATCGTTGGCCAAACTCAATAGATAACTAAACCTAGTGATAATATTTTCATATATGAACTTGGTTTTCATCACCGCAGTGAAATCCATCATTGGCGCTGCTTGTACCCAACAAGTTTAAAATTTTATGGTGGTGATGATACATCTAGCATTGCTCTTTCTCATTGGGGGATTGATGTGACCCATGAAATTGATTTCCCATTTTTCAAAAGGCTCCTCTGCCAAAACAGGGGCCGAAGGAATTTCATCTCTTTAGTTTGGCTTTCCTACACGCTTACATATATCACACCTCACATTATCATGTGCATATTTAATCAACAAAGGCCACCATAAACCTGCTTCAAAGACCTTTTGCATTGTCGCCTCCCCAACATGGTGCCCTCCCGCGATGCCTTCATATCATTCACTTAGTATGGCTTCATGCTCATGTTATAGCACGCATCAATGCAAGATCTCATATCATCCCATTTTGTACAATTGCCATCCAAGGCATAGAGTGGAACACTAATTGCTTCCTCTATATCGTGGTATAACCTTCTGGGGGTCACCTTGAAGTCAAAACTGCAATAATCTTTGCTAACTCTTCGAGGACAACCCTTATCTGAAATAATTGTGCATCTGGAAAATTGTCCTTGGTTTCTCGTGTTGACTCTCCACTCACAATCCTTGAAAGGTGGTCTAGTCCCACATGTTCTCTAGGTTTCATTATCACCTTGAAATCAATCTCCTACAAGAGGATCTACCATCGATAGATCCTCCCATGCAAAATCGGTTTATTTACCAGGTTCTTCAGCATTGCATAGTATGTGAAGATAGTAAAAGGCATCGCCAACAAATAACATAATCTTTTTTAGGGCAAAAATCATGCCCAAAGACTCCCTTTCATTCATGCAATTCCATTCCACCTATGACAACTTCCAACTAGCAAAGTAGATAGGGTGGTCAACCTTTCCATATCCAGTTTGTGTGAGCACAACATTGATTGCCACTCCAGATGCATCATGGAAAAGAAATGGCTTCGTCCAAATGGGAAATACTTCGCCAATGCACATGCCAATCATTCCTTTAGTGCTTCAAACGCTTATACTTGTGTCGCTCCACAGAAAAATGGTTCTCTTCCTTAGTAGCAACTCTAATGGCATTGAGAGCTTCATGTAATCTTTGATAAACTTCATGTAATAGATCATGTCCTAGGAAAGCATGCACATTTCTGTGTCTTCGACGCATCCACCGACATAATCACCAATATCTTGGATGGGTCTACCAACATACCTTCCTTGCATATGACTTAGCCAAGTAGAACTCCAAAGGCACTATGAGAACACCTTTCTTTAGGTTTAGTGAGATTTGCAATTTATTACATCTCTTCAACACAAGCCTTAAGCTCAACACATAGTCTTTCAGCTGCCCATAAATGGTCCAATCATTCAGATATAATTTTAAAAATTTGTGGATGAAATCCTTACAAGCATGTACCACAATCCTTGAGAAGACGGTTGGCGCATTATTCAATCCAAAAGGCATCACATTACAAGCAAACCAACTCCACTCTATCGCTGAGGTGGCCTTTGGCTTATCTTCTTAAGCAAAGCAACTCCACTCTATCTTCTTCTTGAGAATCCATCTGTGAACATATAGGCTTCCCTTCCAACAACTCCCTCTAAAATTTCCTCTACAAATGCATCAAAAAGGAGTCCATTAGACAAACATCATTCAAAATGCAAAAGTCCACACAAATGCACGATCTTCTGACCTTACTTGAGGTCACAAAAGGGGGCACCCATTCAAACTCCTCCCCCACATAGATGATCCCAACCTTAAGCATGTTATCAATTTCTTCCTTCACCCAAGCACAAAATTTAGGTTTTATCCTATAAAGTCTCTTCTTGACAACTCCGCATTTAGTTTCAGCTTAATCCTCATCTTTCCAAGCGACAAATGTAGCCCCTTCATCTCATGGTATTTTCTAGGGAAAAGGTCCAAGTATCTTTTGAGCAAGTCCACAATCTTTGCCATCTCCTCATTGGTCCAATAATCTCCAATTTTAGCCATTTTCAATGCTTTGTCTGAACCAATGTTCACTTTTTGGTTTGCAAGGACTGATTGTCATACTTCAACTATCCTTCCTACAAATCTTTAATTCGGCATTCTCCTTCACTCGCTTTCATGTTCAAGTGGTCCATCTTACCACTATGTGGGTCATCTTCATTCTCCATCTTACAGTCTTATTGTTGTATGCCCACATATCTCCGTTCTACACTACCTGTGGACATTTTTCTTTGCTCTTCCAATACCCGTCAGCCAACATGTACTCTCTAGCCACTAGATATGCCTCACGCTTCTTGCACCCAACTATGGCTTCTTCAACCAACTCTTTTGGGCTTCGAACTTTCTCTTAACGAACCTTCAAGTTTCTCCTCTCCCAATGCTTGCGCAAACTTAGGCCCTAAATCTTCAAATAAGTCCTTAACTCCATAATCACTAGCGCCATTCATTTCCTTTACTCACTCCTACATTTTAGCATCTTGAACCAACACATTGTATTTATGGTATGTAGAGCTTCGAAAAGCCTCGAATTTGTGCTATAAAATGAGAAGATAACACTAAAATCTATCATCAATGTTTCCCATATAGTGATCTCTCTCCTTTGTTCTTGGTGAAGATACCGCGCCTTGGGCCATAATGCCAATGTCTCATAAAAATTATGGACAAATAAATGTGGTGCCATCTTGTTGTCGCTCTTCCAAAGCACCTCACGCATGATTACATGATCCAAAGGTTTTGGGTGCCCATTGTACCTAGGTCCAATAGTCTCTACCATTTCTAATCTTTCCAATATGGCCTCTTCAATCTTCTCCTATGTGTCTAATTCTACTTGTGTGTTGCCCACCATCTTGCAAGTTTGGTCCTCATTGTATGAGTTAATTGTACGCGCCGATCATTTTCCGTCAGCATTCCACCTCTTGTGGCTGCCAAAAACTTTGTTACATTCGTTGGCCCATCAAATCTTGGTGAAAAATCCTTTACTAAGTTTGAACATGCACTTAACGCTAGATTTCACCTCCATGCACTTAACTTAAGATGGCGCTGAATGTCAATACTTGCACAATGGGTCACTAACAATTTTCTTTGGTGTGGGTGGGTGAGGGATTACCTTTCTACTTGGTCATACTTCTACCTCAACGCAAGCATTTTCTGACAACTTGTAGCCCCCTGCCACTCGTCGTTCTAATGACATTTTCAACCCTCCTTTCGAGGTGCAATAATTCAAGGGCAATATACCCTCTTGGACCGGCTTTACACATTTGATGACATTCATAGTTACAATGTACAAGGCATTCAACTCTTCCTCCATGTTGACTGCATCGACATACGTTGGTCTGTGCCTTGCATCCAATAAGATCACAACCTTTTGTGTGCCACTTTTGAATCTCAATCTAGAGTAATAAATCGGCATAGATCTTTGTCGTCTCTACCAATACTTCTTTTTGCTGCCTCACAACCACATATAGGTGTTGTATTGTTGCTAATAGTGCACCCTTCTCTCCATACTTAGCATCAGATATTATGGTAATATTCATAATATCCCAAGCAAATTTCCTTGACCAAATTTTTTCAATTTCACCGCTTCATGTGAACAGGGATTTCGTCCAACAAGTTACTTGCAACCATATTCAGATGTATTTTCAATTTGTTTTGATTGGGATAGCAAGGTGATTATATAACATTGAAATACCACTCAAATAACTCATGAAAAGAGCATACAATGATCAAAATATAATTTTTTTAAGTTTCCGGATGATTGATAATATAGGCAAATATACTCAATAATTTGATTACAGCAGATGCAAAGATAATAATTCATTTATATTTCAACAATAATGCTGACCTGGAACAAATTCCATTTTACATTCATCAAACTCCAAGTGACATGAATCAACAAGCTTCCAAATTCCCTTCCAAGCTGTACAGCAGCTTTTTGTGCATTGTATGGCTGCTTGAATGAAGGTACAACAGTCTATATTCCCTTATTTGCTGCTGTGCTGACCAAAGGGCCCACTAAGAGGGATGTGTGAGGGTCTTCTAAGGCTTCAAGCCTTCACAAACTATCGCTCCCTTTTTGGAATGGTATGAAATGGTACGGCTCTTTCCAGGACTGCCAAAGGATTAAGCCATGATTAACTTAGCACATATAAATAAATCTGATTTTGTGTTATTTTCATTTGCACACACTTCACTTTAAAACACAGCTGATCACTCTTGCACACACCACAAATAGTGTTCTATCAATTCCACTTTTCACACACAACACATACATTTATTTTTGGCACAAAACTTCAATAAATTTATCTTTCCAGTGATCTCTGCAATTTCTTTAAATAAATTCTCCAATCAGCACAAATGTGAAATCTATGTGATTCTCCCTGCAAATCGGCAAGGTTAGATGTCTCACCACCGAAATCAATTCCCTTAAGGTTTCCGTCCTAGGGTTTGCTCAAGCTAGAAGCTCAAACTCCACAATAGAGAAAATAAAACAAGCATGCCTCCTCAAATGAGAGCCTTCAACCCTTTTTATAATCTTCTTAGAACTTTCTGGAAATTGTAAATTAATATCACTTTATAATTAAATATACCTTTTTACTCCGTAAAGTTAATTTATTTCATATTTAATATTTCCAGCACTTCGGTCACTTTTACAACCACCTTAAAAATAATTAATTTAAGTCGTCTCATAATTTATGCTTTTTCAAGAATTTACAATTAATTATTCAATTATTAATTATTTCCCGCATAACCAGCTGAAAGTACGGAAGATGTCGAAATAGTCTAGAAGTGAAATCTGAAGGTGCCAATATACTCAGGAGCTCATCAGAGATACAACTTACTAAAAATAGACACTTTCCAAAAATAGCATTTTCCTCCAAGAGGTTTGGAAAGCACCCAACATGTCAAAACTACTCCCGGAAAGCATCAACGGACTCAACAAAATCCCCAAAGCTCAATGCCAATAACTGAATTCCATTCTGAAAAGGCAGGGGCTCTCCAAGAACGCTGGAGCTAACTACGATGCTAGAGTGATAAAAAATGGGGAAATTACATATTCACTAAGGGGTTCACTACTATAGTGGCAAGAGTACTCACAATGAAATCCTCCATTTCCGGCCAAGTCGCACGAATCATGCCCATCCATTTTTATTTCTTGCTCTTGAGGTTCTTTTCAACAAGTCTTGGGCTGTCTTTTGTCTTGTGCTTCTCTTTGCCCGCACCACAATGTAGAAAACTTTGGGCACTTGCTCCACCTATGCTTTGAGTCACCCCAACTATAACATCCATTGTGCTCTCATCTACTTCCATGCTTAGTTGTGGTTCTACCACAAGCGTTTTCTTTGTGATCACTCATACTTCGCCCTTTGAGGTTGATTGGGCGTTGCACATGCTTCCTACTTTCGTGCAGGCTTTGTGTCATGAGTGTTGCTTTCATACATCATGCACGTCTTGTTGACAAGAGCCTTTCTTGATTTTCTTAGCACGAGGAAACAAGCCCCTAAATTAATTTCTTCTCGGCAAATGACAATATAGGCCATGACATTTCTCCTTTTTTAGCAATCATTCCTCATATGGCCCTCATGTCCAAATTCTACACACCACAAGCCTTTCCTAGATTCTATAGATTCGGCAGCTCTCAACTTCTCTATTCATTGCACCATCTCTAATATATGTGCTTCAATCATGCTTAGACTTAAATAACTACACAACTCTACATTGACCTCATTGCCTCAGGAGCCTCTTTGAGGATTGTAGACATTGTCTTACCTACCACTTAATCTCCTTCACAGTTCGCCAATAAATCATTCTCTACTTTGCTTTTCGCCCAACCTAATCAACAAAATTTTCACTAGGTCATGGTAGCACACGTCATAGCCCTTCATGTTCTCCACATCATTCTATTTGATTTCCTTTAAGTCGGCAAAAAGTCATTGTCTGCTCATCCAATACTAAAATTCTTTGAGAAACACCATCTTAAACACCAAATAATCCATGCAAATCTGATCGTGATCAAACCTACAATACCATGTGTGAGCATGATCTTGCAATTGTAGCAAACTATGTAGACTTCTTTGCAAATGCCATGGTTCTTCACACTCGCCATATGATCTCACACTTTTGAACATGTTCCTTAGCGCTCCCTTGTCCTATGGAGTTTGGTAATGCAAACGGAATGTTCATCACAACCATTTGTTATGGGAATGGACGAGGAAGGGGTGGAGGGGAAAGAATATTCTAATTCCCTTAATTCATCACTACTCTCGAAATTACCGCTACCCTTCTTGTAATCCTTTCTTGCACTCTTTGTTATCACTGCTATGCTTTCCTTCTCACAAAGAGTATGAGCACAAGGTGGCACTTTTGTCAATGGCACGGACTCTAGCACTCCACATATACTATACTTGGGCACAGGTCAAATCACATACTCCTCTCTTTCGGACTTCGGTGCACATTCATTCAATATCTTGCAACAAATTCAGCCTCCTATGCTCTTCTATTAAGTAAGAGGGCTCTTGTGCCTTTAATGCCCTCTTGGCACTTTCTGAGGCCGTCTCCCTTAGGTAACAGAAGCTCCTCTCAACCACCATTCATTTATGTACCTTAGGGCATCAAACCAACTACTCTAGTTCTCATTTGAGTGCAAACCCAATCCAATTCAATGCAAATATCTCAATCTCAACTTCTTATATACTTCTACAAGACCACCTATCCTTGCTACACCACCACCCATCACTGAGGTTTAGCCTTCCATTAGCGCAACTCTAGGATTTTGTGTTCTTTTCAATCAATTCCATTCTAGGAATCCTATGCAAGTAAAAGAAATGGTTCCAACAATGGAACAAAAAATGTGGGCTATTTTTACGCTACCCTTGGTGCGCTTAATTAAAAATTCATTCATTTAGCAGATACTCAGCAGTGTCGGCATGTCGCCGTTTTAGTAAGACACCATCCTTCATAGGATGTCTCATTTGAAGCACTTTAGAGAGTCAGTTTGGTCTCATCACTTGATAGGAAAGTATTCCGTAAGCAGCCCATGGCTATTCCATTACCATTAACTCATATTCATCTAGCAAACATAGTGGTATATAATGGAAATATGTATAAACATTCAATTAGAACCAATAAACAATCCAAACATCTAATTATTACACAAGAACTCTGGGTTTACCTTACAATAATACGTTTTTCCCGATGGCAACATTCCCTTCCAATATAATCTTTGTCAGAACGAGCAACATCTCCCCATACATTAATCAAGTGGATACATATATTTATAAGAAAAGAGAAGAAGATTGATGTCCAGATCATACAAATCACCAAGTGTTTACATGTAGCTTGACACTTGTAGGATGCATTTTCCATGTAGCAGTCAGTTGTCATCTCCCTTGCATGGTCAACAGTCAATCCACCATCTTGTCTCCTATGGTCACACTTAGGCACTCTCACACTTTGGCACTCGCTTATTGTATCCGACTCCTCTCTCGACATTCCCGTCTTACTCCCTGATCTATAATTTGGTGGATAGTCCACTCACAATTCATCAATAAAAATCCTATACAACTAACACATACATGCTTGTTTGCTTGGCGTTATGCCTTAATTTGCTTAAGAAATAGAGAGTGTTGGATATGAAAGAAATTGAAACGGAAAGCAAAAAGGATAACTATGCAAAACACATAATACAAAGATTAGCCCAGATAAACTCAAAGACGAGGAAACTCTAACAGAGTGAGGTACTTACTCCTCGTTCCACTATATCATTGTCATGTACAAGTTTATTGCCAATCAATGGCCTACATGGACACAATTACAATTTACAGTTGTCCAAATGCATGCATAATGCTTTGCACTTCTTACAATTCTTCTAAGACAATTCACAACACCTAACAAACAATATCAGCTAGGAGAACAATGGAATACTAAACCTTGGACTCAAAACTTGCAACTACACTACTAAACCCAACGCCCATTGAATGCCTTTAACTCACCCAAAGGCCTATATATATACACAAACTCGACAACAAGACGTACACAGATTGCCTAGGAGATGAACTGAACCATCAAAAAGTCCATACACAGGCCATGTTTGCAACCGTTATTTGTTTGAACTCAGGTTGTGCAATCTTTTGCGCCATAGGCTTTTCTAAAAAGATGTAGCCACTGTGAGTTTTTATGAAAATTTAAGGCACAAGCTCTGCATGAAAATAGTAAGATGTTTCCGAAATGTCTAGATCTGTAATATCCCCAAAATCAGCCTCAATTCAATTGCTAGAAATATCCTTAATTAAATTGCTAAAAAGTATTCAGCCCTTGATGATCAAATCACCAATCAATAAGCAAGCAAACACCAGCAAATCGTCAATAAATCGCAGCCTTGGAGAGGAGCATTGCAATTAATTAGGGGATCGCCCATGGAGGGAGTGCCAAAAACAAACAACAGTCATTGATTATAAAAGGGGAGCACCCATATCCATATAAACAGCAGTCATTAACAACATTGATTATTTATTAATTAATTAATTAGTAATTAGCATTCATTTGACGAAAAGTCACCATCTTTGGAGAAGACATGTCATTTGATGGAAAGCTATGAAGGTATTTATATTCAGCGATTGGCGGGAAGGAAAATTATTCAAGAATGTATTCAAATAAACAACTATGTACAAGCAACAACTTGACATTGCTCTTAAGGACGAAACCCCTTAATTGTGTAATCTGATTTCAAGGATGAAATACCTTGTCATCTCTCTAATTAAGGACGAAACCCCTTGAGGATTTACATTCCATTATTTTAAACCTAGAACTCCGAAGTAAACCATTAATCAACTACATTTTATCATTTAAATTATTATTTTTAAGTACAAATCTATATTTATAAAATATTATCTCAAAAGGAATTCTGAGGAATCCAAATTACCGTATAATATTCCGATTTGGAATATTACAGTGGTATCAAAGTTCCTTGCCATCCTGCGAACCATGGGGTCACTATACAAGGATATCATGGTCAGTTTTGATTCGTACAAAACCCTTTCAGTAGAGATTCGAAAAGACGTCTCTTTTTCAGACTTTATGGAATTGAGTGAATCACGGAATGGAAAAGGGTACTATGAGGAAGATAACTTTGATACCTTGAAAGACAGAAAACCATTAAATGTACCTCCCCTGTTGAAGAATACCAAAGTGACTTTCAATGGTATTATGAACAACAAACAAGACATTGTATGTGCACCTTTGCTTTTAGATTTGCATAGCTATCTTAGAAATATAGGAAGTTCACATGTTGAACATGGAGAGCTTTTAGAGGTATGCTAAAAAAATCTAGAAGTCAATGAAGGTTGTGAATTAGAGAAAAATTGCACACAGTCATCCACAACAAAAGATGAACTGGAAGAACAAAAATAGAAGGATTTGCCTCTGATGCTCAGTCATTATTGTGTCATGATGCCATTCATAACCAACTTGTTCAGGTAATGGCCAATTCTGTGAGGTTAGCAAGTGCATCGTCACGAAAGTTGTTGACTGGATGGAGAATGCCATCTGGATATTCTATCATTGTAGCCACAGTTAATGCTACCCAGGTTTCCCTGGCCACTGGAGGGGGAAATATTGTTTACTTGGAAATAGGAGAAGGATCCCTAACCGAGGTCAAACATTTAGAGATTGAGTATGATTTATCTTGCCTTCATATAAATCCTTTTGGTGACAATCCAATGCGTGGGGAGTTGGCAGTCATTGGACTATGGAAAGAACACAGTATCAGGATTTTCTGTCTTCCTAATCTAGACCTAATTACAAGTAGAAACCTAGGGAAAGATGTACCACCTCGATTTGCAAATCTGGATAATACAGAATCACACTTTGTATGTCTATTGGATGATCAGACTTTTGAAGCTATCAATAATTTAAAATTCATATTCTCCGAGTTACAGTATCAAGAGTCTCAACAATTTGAACTTGGCTTTGCATCTAAAACTGTTGAAACTTCATTAGTGTATAGGGAAGAGGACACTCTTCATGGAGAGTTTGTATTCAAAACATGGGACCCAAACTTGATATCAGCTAGTTTAAGCTTTTTAAAGCCACAAAATATGAGAGTTGGCATAGTGACCAAATCATTGCCCTGTAAATTTTCAAATGTCCAACATGAACCATGGTTTCGTGTCCCTTATATTATTAAAGATATTCCATTTTCTATTTTAAAGGATTGTAAAAGGCCCTTGTTGAAAGACTCCACTTTACATCTGCGACTTAAAAATGATTATATTCCATAGCATTATTGTACAACAAACTTAATTGGCTGGAAGAATTTCGAACATGACCTTGGAATTACAAAATGTGTAGTAGAGGATCATTTGATCAAAGTATGGCATCATGAAGTGAATAATATTCCTAATGCAGAGGCCTACTTCATCATAAATTGTGATAATGAATCAGGGTTTTCACCAGTAAAGCCCAACGTATTGAGCGAAATGTATGCCTCATTATTCTTGGATCTTCTTCGAGAGATTTCGTACCAAGCAGACGTGGCTCCATCAAATAGCAGAATTTGTTCGACTGGAACATGCATTTTTAAAATTGTGATATATGGTTTGAGTGGAGAGCTACCGCTTTTAACATCAAATATCTTGAAATTTGTCAAAACATTTCAGGCCAAAGAGGAAAGTGAAAGTGTTGTCAAGGGAGTATGTTCATCACAATTATATGGCAAAGGCAAACTCACGTTACATAAAGAGGAGACACAGGAGAACCATGAGAATTGTTCTCCCAAGGAACAACAAAGAACATCACACTGTGTCTTCCTGCCTTGTAAATTAGTTCAAGAATTAATATTGGAATCAAAGAGTGCATCTCAGCTTTTGGATTCAGATGCTTGGGAATTTTGTGATAATCTTAAATCTATGAGGTGAGTTGACCATAATCGAGAAGTTCCTTCTAGAAAAGATAGTGATGGGAATGAGATAGATAAATTCAAAAATATTGGCGTTGCGAATGCACTGAGCCAAAAGGATCCAAACATGCCTCTAAATGTACTGGAAAGTACAACAAAGCAGAGAAATCATTATGAGAATAAACCAATGCAACTTTTAGGAGAACTTTTGCATGTCCCCTAGTTGCTGCAGTATTTAAAAGGATAAGGTGAAGAGGAAAATTTGTAGTGAAGAGCACATAGATCCTTTTGCTCAAATTCAAAATTGTTGGACCATAGTAGTGTGGGATTCTGGGGATACTTTGAGACCCATAAAGGGTAGAGCTTCCGATTTTAGAATCATTGTTGCCAATAATGTCATCATTACATGCTCTAAGATAAAAGGAAAATCAAACTTCACATTGGAGGAATATGAGAAATATGTTTGGTGGTTGCAGCTCATGGGACAAATGCAAGGTTCAAAGATATGTCACCTCCCATCCATGAGTGTTCCCAGAGTGAGCAGCAATGGGACAACTCAAAATTCAGGTAACCAAACATAGATTTATGTGGCTGGCTTCAAATTTAATATTAAAGCTATAATTGCATGGGTAGATGTATATGTTATGGTGATAAGAGATGAATGGAGAAATGACTACGCTCTAGAAAAGATCCATGGTACTCTACAATCTTCGGGTCTGACTTCTATTCGGAGCTTCTTCTCGTCAGTCTTGGATGCTAGGAGAGTTGGATCGAACTCTTGATGGGTTCCCTCCTGGTTCTTCTTTCTTAGGGATCATCCTCATGCTCCTGATGTTTACTGATTCTTGGAGATTGCTCATTTCTTTTGCTCCCTTCTTTGGACCTGAGTGTGGTTGGGTCCTTTGGTGGTTTGGCACTAAGCGGGGTCACTCTTTGCCATGTTTTATACTATTTCTTTCAGCATTGTTTTTTTTGTTTTCGGAGACCTTTTTGGTTTCCCGCTTTTTCCTGACACATTTCTATAATCTGCAGTCCCTTTGACCTACTTTTGTGGTCATTAGTTGGACATTAATATATTTATCTTATCTTATCTAAATAGGACATCAACGTTCTCTTATCATAACATTTCTGATTCAGCTGATAATCATGCACTTGAGAAGAGTCTTTTAGCTGAAATGAGTGTTGAGTTCATAAATCCAACAACTAAGGATTCTTGTCAACACGGAAAGTATCTTGGTATTGAGAGTTATAATATTTCGGTGACAACATTGTAAGAAATACTCTTGAGGGCTGATGGGTCTCACTCTGATGAAAATAGACCTTATTTGTCTGTCAAAGACAATATTGAAGAGAACCCTGGTTTCAAATTCCCTCAACAAAACATTTGGCATCACTATAAGATCAGTCATTCTTAAACATTCCACTTTACAATTGCTTGAGGACAAAAAATTTGAGGAAGGGAGGTTTGTAATATCCCCAAACTCAGCATCAATTAAATCGCTAGAAATATCCTTAATTAAATCGCTGAAGAGTATTCAGCCCTTGATGATCAAATTGCCAATCAATAAGCAAGCAAACACCAAAAAATCATCAATAAATAGCAACAATAAGAAAATCATTAAGAGGTCTGTCTTTAAACATCTGCAATATGAAATCGCAGCCTTGGAGAGGAGTGCTGCAATTAATTAGGGGATCGCCCATGGTGGGAATGCCAAAAACAAACAACAATCATTCATTATAAAAAGGGAGCACCCATATCCATATAAACAGCAGTCATTAACACCATTAATTATTTATTAATTAACTAATTAGTAATTAGCATTCATTTGACAAAAGGTCACTGCTTTTGGAGAAGACATGTTGTTTGATGGAAAGATATGAAGGTATTTATATTCAGCGATTGGTGGAAAGGAAAATTATTCAAGAATGTATTCAAATAAATAACCATGTACAAGCAACAGCTTGACATCACTCTTAAGGATGAAACCCCTTAATTGTGTAATCTAATTTCAAGGACGAAAACCCTTGTCATCTCTATAATCAAGGATGAAACCCCTTGAGGATTTATATTCCATTATTTTAAATATGAAAGTCTGAAGTTAAGAATTAATCAATTACAATTTATTATTTAAATTATCATTTTTAAGTGCAAGTCTATATTTATAAAATATTATCTCAAAATAAATTCCGAGGAATCCAAACTACCGTGTAATATTCCAATTTGGAATATTACAGGATCGTTTAGAGACTTCCTCCAACTCTGTAAGCCCTCCATGCACCCTTCTAACTAAGAATTTTACATGAATTGTCTAAAAGAAATGTCTTATAAGCATTTATTACAAATATGAGAATAGTGGAAGTAGTTAGCTTCGATGGTTAAAACACTAGATCTGACTTTCGGATCATGCTTCCTCGATTAGAGGTATTTGGTCCCCACAAGCTTTACGAACTCAATAAATGAGGAAATTTATTCCCCATGTCTTCTTTGGAATATCATTTGGCCTTGTTGTGTAGCTGACCCTTTAACCCAACCTACAACCTTTCTTGCACTCCTCTCTTTGTTGTCCTTTCTATCTTCTGCAACGCAATATACTTCTCCAATTCCATCTGATCATCAGAATTAAGGTCTTTAATATAAAAAAGCATTAGATCTCCTTCATCATCATCTAGCATAGAAGGCTCAAAGAGATGTAAGTCTCAGCATTGACAACATAATATAGTTTCAATAAAGAGGCAAATCCAATCCGAAAGCATTCTTGCCCACTTGCTCCAAAACGATAAACGGACAATATCTAAGAGGCTTAAGCTTCTTAGTTTTACCTTGGAGCCTTTCCCTAGTCAAGTACAGACTTCGCTTGTCTCCAACAAAGAAATTATGTTTAGTACTATGTTGATCATGTCTTGCTTTGTACTTGGCCTGTGTCTACTGCAACCTCTCTTGCACTTGGAGGTGAGTTTGCTAAATCTTCTCAATGAACTTTTCAATCTCGTGAATCCACTTTCCCAATTACTTGTATGGCTGTCTCAAAACAACATCAAAGGCACATGGAGGTAAGTAACCAAAACACATTTCAATAGGAATTCTATTGGTAGAAGAATGCAAAGCCCAACAATAAGAATGTTGAATATACACCAAATTTACATTTCAAGTCATAAGATGCTTCCTATTGTACCCACTCAAGAGCTGCACCACGATTCTATTTACCACTTTGGTCTACCCATTAGTTTGTGGATGAAAAGTGGTAGATCATTTCAGCCTAGTATCCATCTTCTCCCATAATGTGGTCCAAAATTTGCCAATAAATCTTGAATCCCGATCCAAAATGATAGAGGCAACTCAAAGTGAACCCACGCATTAGCAAAAAAAATTCAAGTGCATCATTGCCTTTAAGAGTCTTTTTACAAGAAATAAGAATACACCTTACTAAATCGATCCCCAACTACAAACAAATAGTCATGTCTCTTCTTAAATGTAGGTAACCTAGCCTACAAAATCCATGTAAATGCTTGCCCATGATCTAGAAGGAACGACAATGGCATATACAAACTCAATTTCGTGTTACTGGGCTTGCTTGTACTACACAATACACATCCTGTTATAAACTTTGCAACAACATTTTGCATATTTGGCCGATAAACATACAATTGTAAATGTGCCATTGTTTTGGTAACACCAAAGTGACCTACAACTCTTGAAATAAATGCTTCTCTCATTAGTTGAACTCTTTTGTGCTTGTGATTTTCTTCCCTCACCATTAGAATTCTGAGTTAGCGAGTTATTCAACTACTGCATTTCTTGAACTAATTGTGACATCAACGTATATAATTGAATTTTCCCTTGGGCCATGATGTCAACCTGGAGTTGCACCCTGAATCAAAGACGTGCTAAAATGGCTAATCCTCTATTCGGTTGAAACAATGGGATCTTCTCATGAGGGTGGGTGCCTCAATGGTGAGAAGAACCTCCTAGAGAAGGCTGGTTCCTGTAAGATGTATTAATGAGGATCTTTACTCTGTGCTGCAGACTACCATGGAAAAGGGAGAAAGAAACTTGAAGGGAAAATCTTACCTAATGACGGTGATACACCAGAATGTTGATCCACCCTACTTGGAAACTTGAACATTGAACAAACAAGGGAAAAGGAAGACCTTTGATTTCAATTGATCACTATGCATAAGTATTTCATGAGAAGGTTCGATCCAATGACAAAACGTGAGGGAAAACGATGGAGAGAGGTCTGATACAAGACACTATGCAGCCACCTAACATCCACTTATAGCTTCAACAAAAGACTTATAAAACACTGAACATGACCTGCATAACATGATTAGCTAGCTATTAGGTATACTCAAAATTTGGGAAGGGAGAGAAATCTACTACGTATGCAAATAGCTGAATGAATGTACACTATGCTAGCACTTGAAATCTGAAAATACAGTCCTATTGATTAAAGAGGTTACACAACTCACCAATGGCAGAGTCTGGTTTTACCAAGAGAGGGATCCTTTTTACAACGTTGAAAAGCCATTAGTACAAAAAATTACAAAAAGCCAAGAGATTGGCGTTTGAAAATAGAGAGGGAGTAAAATCAAACCAACTTAGCCTTTACAAAAGTCTATTTTGTTTTGCATGAAAATTCCTTGTGTTGAAAAGTGGACGGTGGGCTCAAAGGTTTGACTTTGCTTAAGCATGATCGACTGAGCCATGTATAAAATTAGAGACTAGCTCTTTGGCGTTTGAAAGTGGACGGCTGGGCTTGTTAAACGTCCACCTCTCTTTGCATGGAAATCCACGTTAAGAGTCAATAGATGAGCTTTACTCAGACTGCTGGAACGTTTGGAGAAGCGTGACTTTAACTAGTCAAACTGTGGGTCAACTGAAACTTCGAAATTTGCTAAAAATAACCCTTGTTTGCATGTGTCTTCTCTTATTTTGGTCTTCCTGTTCGTGTCTATTTTTGGCGGGATTCTATTTTTGGATTATTTTGTCTATATTTGGTCTATATTTCCTCGGATTTCCTGGCTATTCTTTTAGCCTAATTCTTTCGGATATTCTTTTTTATTTGCGGATTTCCTTTGGTCTCGGATTTTCTTCGGATATTCTGCTTTGCCTGTATATATTATCTTCGGGTTTTTTGGCTATCTCCTTGGTCTTACATTCCTTCGGATTTCTTTCTTGCCAATTTTTCCGATTTTATTCTCTTTGGCTCTTATGTCTTGCCCCCTGGATTAAACTTTGGTTTTCTTTCGGACTTTTATTATCTCCCTGGCTTTATTATTTTTTGCCCCTTTTCGTTGATTTGTTTGCATTTTCCCCGAAGGAATCCTTCGGACAAAAGTTCCGAAGGAATTCCTATATCTTTCCTTCTAAATTTTTCTTTTTCTTCTTTATTCCCTTGGGTTTTTTCGCTTTGACTCCCTGTGGGCTTTGTTTGATCCATTTCCTTTGGAATTCCGTTGACCCTTGTTTTATTCTTTCATTTGGACTTTTATCTTGAGGAAAAAATGTCAGTCTCCTCTGTGTTTGACAATTATTCCGAAGGAATCCTTCAGAGTCTTCACTGGCACCTACTTCGGATTCTTCATTGCTTGTTACTTATAAAAAGAGATAAGTCATTCACCTTGGGAAACCCGAAATGCACTATCCTGAGTAATTTGGGTTTCTAAACCCGAATTAGTTCTACTGGTAAAACTTTCATAAGCAAAGCACTTCTCAAAACCCAATTTGCACTGTTGAGTAATTCGGGTTTTCCAACCCGGATTACTTCTGCTGAGGGGTTTCAACTGTTGATTACTCATAAAGTGAAATAAGTTCTCTTTTAAAACCCGAAGGCTTCTTCCAAAAAACCCAAAGTCTTCTGCTATGTAAAACCCGAAGTCTTGCTTGAATGCCCACCCTCTCACACTTACGCAAAATTTTGGTATGTAGACCAAAAAATGGCCAATAGGCCCACCGATCAAACAGTGCATCATTTATGTTGTTTATGTTGACCTTATGATTTGAATGCATAGAGTCTATCGAAACCCTCAGACTGACAAGATGAAAGCTCTGATACCATTGTAATATCCCAAATTGCAATATTATACGTTAATTAGGATTTCTCGAAATTCCTTTTTAAAGTTTGAAATAATAATATTCAATGAATATAGAATTATATTCTTATTAATAAGATAATAAATTTATTTAACAAATAATGTTGTATAATGATCAAATGTGCAATGCGGAATTCTGGTTATAAATATTCTAATAGAGAACTCTCAAAGGGTTTCGTCCTTGTATCTAATAAATGAGGGGTTTCATCATCAATTATAAAAGAAGAGGTTGTTGCTTGAACTTTAGATAAGGTAATGAATGTCAAATATGATTATATATTATTTTCCTTCACCAAGTTCTTATAAATACTCTTCATAACTTTGCATCAAATGATGTGTCTCCTTTCCAAAATGATGTGTCTTTTCATCAAAGGGGTCGACTTGCATTAATATAACTTCTATTCCTTGCATTAAATGTGGCGCTCTTTCCCATATGGACAATTTATTTAATTTAGTTGCTGCTATAGTTAATTTAATTTTTGCTGGTTTAGGCGATTCCATTGGTGATTTATTTGCATTAATGCAGTTCATGTTTATGGTTTCCTTTGTATTTGGGGATATTACAGTAACTCAACCTACAAAATCCATGGAAATGCTTTCCCATGATCTAGAAGGAATGGCAATGGCATATACAAACTCAATTTCGTGTTACTAGGCTTGCTTGTACTACACAATACACATCCTCTTATAAACTTTGCAACAACATTTTGCATATTTGGCCAATAAACATACCTCTGTAAATGTGCCACCGTCTTGGTAACACCAAAATGACCTACAACTCTTGAAATATATGCTTCTCTCATTAGCTGAACTATTTCTCCTTTAAGCACACAAAGCTTACCCATCTTGTAGAACACCCTTTGCGTGAAGAAATGCTTCCCCAAAATATGCATCATGCTCATATCCTTCTATATAAGATATATGCACAATAGAATAAAAAAGAGTTATGGTGCCCATGGCTAAAATCAAAGAAGCTCTAAACAACATGTTCGCTAACTTGTTAGTCACACCTTTCTTATCTTTGATAACCAAATGAAATTTTTGCAAGAAACCCATCCATATATAATGTCTAGCTTACACAAGTTTAGTTTGTGCTTGCAAATATTGAAGAGGTTGTTGTCTATATGAACAATGGTTTCCTTATCCATTAGATAGTACTTCCATTTATTCACCTCTTGAACAAGAAAATCCAGTTTTTATCATATGTACTATAATTTAGAATTACACCATGAAATAACTTTGAATGGTAACATATGGGCTTCCATGATGCTTGCAATAGGACTGCCCCCATAGGATAGTTACTAGCATTTGTTTCTACCCAAAAAGTTGTTGCAAGTTAGGTAAAGCTGAAACTGAAGCATTGCTAATCTTATGATTAAACTCAATGAATGCATCTTGTTGCTTTTCACCCCAAGTAAAAGACTTATCCCTTGCGGTAATGGCATTCAATGGTGTTGCTATGGACGAGAAAGTTTGGATGAACTTCCTTAAATACTATACTACAACTACAAAACTTCTTGTTTTGGTCACAATGGAAGGCCCACGCCAAATTCATTGTGGCCTCTACCTTCGCTAGATCAATTCTCAACTTTTCATCTCCAACCACATGCCCCAAATAGACAAGTGATTGTTGTGCAAAATCACATTTCCTTTTATTAAAAAATAACTTGTTTTCCTTTAAAACTTGTTTCAAATGAATTAGATGTTCATCATAAGCTCTGCTGAAAACAAGAATATCATCAAAATAAATGACAAAAGCATTTATAAATGGCCTCAATACCTTATTCATCAACCACAAGAAAGTAATTGGGGCAGTACACAACCGAAAAGGTAATACCAACCATTTATGTGTCACCTTCTTTAATCCTCACTTGATGATACCTAGATATCAAATCCAACTTAGCAAAGTATTTGGCATGTTGGAGTTGATCTAAGAGATCATCAAATTAAGGAAGAGGGTACCTGTTCTTGATGGTAATTTTATTGAGTGCTCTATAAAATCAGCCAACATTCTCCACGAACCATCTTTCTTAGGTGCTAAAACAATTGGAGAAATACTAGGACGGATTATACTTTGATTAATCAAACATTGTAGTTGTTGTTTTACCTCATTGACATCCACCAAGGACTATCGGTAGAAACCCAAATTTGGAAAAGGACAATCCGATAACGAAATCTCATGCTCAATAGGCCTCACAAGTGGCAATTCCGTGGGCTCTTAGAAAAATACCCTGAACTACTATAACTCTCTCATTCACTTCTACTCTTTGTTAGTAAATGTTGACCATCTTGGTCCTGCAGGCCAAAAAATTGGTCTCCTTCTTTCCTTGCTGTTCTGAGCCGTCAGTCTTGAATGTATCCACCTTACTGCAAATGCTCCATTTCCCTTTGCAATAGTCCTGTTCTTATAAAGAGTTGAGAGATCTAAGACTTGTAAGTTTTCGGTTCAATATGGAGTTTATTTCGCTTCGAACAATTGCCTTGGACAAGCCTTTTGGCAAAGGAATGAGGCCAGTTCAAAGAATGCAAGTCTTTTAAAAGGCTCCGAAGACAAAGTACCCTTGTGGAGGGCAGTCAGGTTGCAAACTGGACCGTTCCAGCAGGCTCCGAAGGGCAATTATGGACCCAAAGTGCCCTTGCGGAGGGTAGTGAGCACATTCGGAAAAGAGAACAAGGCAAAAGGGTAAAGGATTCCTTCGAATTTTCTGTCTGAAGGAAATCCAAAGAAAAAGACAAGGGATTCCTTCGGACTTTTGTCCGAAGGAAATCCAAGGAAGGACCAAAGGGTGAATTCCTTCGAACAAAGTGCCCGAAAGAATTCCTTTGGACATTTTGTCCGAAGAAATTCACAAGGGAAGAAACCAAGGCAAATTCCTTTGGACAAATGCTCGAAGGAATTCCTTCGGACCTTTGTCTGTAGGACTTTATCAAGAGAAAAGATCGAAAGAAAGGGCTGAGGCATGAAGGCAAGTTTTCCATCGGGCAAAATGTCCGGAGGAATTCCTTCGGACACTTTGCCCGAAGGAATTGGGAGCCCGAATGGCAAGTGCCCTTGCGGGGGACTCTCAGTGACCCAAAAGGGACCTTTTCAGGTTTTCCGAAGGGACACCTTCCCTTCGGGAAGGTTCATTCCATAAAAGCCGAAGGACTTACCAAAGATAATGACGGGCTTGAGAACGTCAACTTCAACATGACGAACTAGCCGTTGGAGGTTCAAACGTCCGGTGACGTCCCCGCGGACGTCAAATTTAGGACAATGAGATAGCCATTGGTTTTCAAATGCTTAAGGACGGGCCCACGCATGGAAATGGGTTAATGGTTGAAGAAGATCCTGAAAGAGCTCCTGAGCACAGGCCCAAAGGAATTCAAAGGGGGCTTGGAGACCCGAGGATGAACTCAACAACCCACCGAATAGGGAGCCTGAAGAGCCAAGAAATGACAAAAGATAGCCCTGAGGGCCGAAGAGCCAGGAAAAGACAAAAGCCAAGCAGATGAGCAGATAGAATAGTCTAGGTGGCACAGAAAGCGTCGGCACAAAAAGTTATTGCAGCGGATGAAAGTCTCTACCAAGTGGCCACCAAGTGGAGCACGAGAATTCAATAAAATGGCCCGTTTTTCCTCATTTTACATTAATGAGCAAACAATCGCGTGAACTTCACTAAGAAGTGGCCTTGTCATTCAAACAGACAAAGCGACCCATGCTCTTGCAGTGACATTTAATACGGGTTAAGCACCAAAGGCAAGACTTGCGACACCCACAGCATGGTTCCTTCAACAGTTTTCTCTTTCCAAGGTGTTCAACGTAGCATGGGCCGCTTGTTCTAGAAAGCGCCAAAGTCTTTTCCTTCATGCTATATATTGTAATCTCTGAGTGGAGAAAGATATCTCTCATTTTGTCAGGCGAAGCCCTGCCAAATTTTACCTTTGAATCAATAAGAATGCATTTTACTTCTATCTGACTGGTTATACTTTTGAGTATGTCTGTGTATCATCTCTGTGTTCAGTCATTTTAGCTTGATGCTTTCATAGATTGACACCAACATACTTAGTATAGTCAAGATCATTTTTGCAGGTTAACAAGAAGTGCTTCATCTGGAACGCAGAGACAGAAGAGGAGTTATTAGACAGTGTGTTCTGTAGCGCCTGTGGTAAGTTCATTTTCTGTGTGTCTTCATTAAGCCCCCTGTTAAAGCTCCCTACAGTTTGGTCTTTTCCTCAGATAAAGTGTCTATTCGCCCTCTTCTGGTCTGAAGTGTTAATATAGCTGAGTAGATCAAAAAATCATTTGGTGCATCACCGTTTAGATAGTTTCTGTTTTGGTTATATCCTTCTCCCTTTTCACCTCCCCCATTGTTAGCGGTAGTAGTGAAAGACCTCAGAGATGCATCAAAGGGAGCTAGCCCTCATCTACAGATTCTTCCTTCAGTTTTGCCAAACCCACAGCAAGAGGGGAGTCTCCATTGTGCCACGTGGAAGAGAGAAGCCGAGCCTTCTTTCAAGGGTGCAATCCACAGCGTCAACAGTTTTTGGCACGCCTGGTGGGACCAATTTTGATGCTCAAAAAAGTTTCAGGATTGGTGCTGGTCCTGTTACCGCAAGAATGAACCACTAACCCAGCATCTGGCAACTCCATTTTCAAGAACACCAATCTCTGGTTAGAGATCAACTTAACATCCCATGCTTAAGGGCACCGCAAGATCTTCTTCCAAGGGTATCCCTTTCGAATTTGTTGTACTGCCATTGAACTCAACAAGGCGACTGAGGTTTGCAAGGACTCATCCCTACACAACAAACAAGTCATTTCCCTAGACCTGCTATAAAATATACTTACGCAAAAAGGCCCCGATAGAACCCTGTTATCACCATGGCTTTACCTTTTGTAGCCTTTCATGGTCAGAGACCGTTAAACCTTGGGGTCGGCCTTACCAAAATGACAATTTTCAACGACTATGGCTATTTCATAGGCAACAACTCTCAGATCAACGTGGTAGAGCAGATGAAGACGCTGCACATGAATATCTCTTTGTGGGATTCATTAGCAATGTCAGGACAAAAGGTCTTACTCCACAAGGAATTGCACGAGCTAAATGAATTAGTTGTCCCAACAAAAACTGATAACGTTTTGATCATGAATGGGCACCCTTCCATAGCAGGCCAAGCAAAGAAAGACGAAAAGGTTCCACCTTTCTATCTATCCTTAGTCATAGGAGATTTCTTGGTACACAACTGCATTATTGACAGTGGGGCAAGCACCTTAGTAATGCCCAAATGCATAGCGGATACGCTGGGACTCAAATACGAGGAGATGACCAAGGGAGTCCTGCAGCTAGATGGATCATCAGCCAAGACACTGAGAGTGGTACGAGGCTTGAATCTAACGCTGTACGTCTATCCAACTTTCTCAGTTCCCCACAACATGGTAGTGGCGGATGTCCTCCCTACTTCGCTATCTGCTTATCCAGGGATTTCACATCTAAAATAGGCGGGTACCTAGTAGCAAACTGGTTTTACATGGTTTTTAAAACCAAATACAGGACTACGGTCAAAATGGAGTCGGAACCAATCCATAGAGATCATCTGGAGCCGTACTCACTCAAGGCGGCGAATGTCAGCTATGCCATCATTGATGAAGAAGAATTCCAAATGGACCAATCTCCGCCCTCTGCCCTTGAAGGAGTTGTTGACTTGCTCTTAGACGAATGGGGAAGTGACAACTTCAAACATGACCCATACAAGTTCATAGAAGAGGCAGGTCTTGGAATTTATTGCATGCATTAAGAAGGTACTCTTGTGCCAAATTTGATGAAAGCAAACCAAGAGAGCTCGGGTCTATGGCAACTTTTCTTTGATGACTCAAGAAGCAAATTGGGAGCTGGTGGTGTAGTGTTAATTTCCTTCTCAAAGGAGAAATACTTCTCGACTTTCAGGTTCCAATTTTCTTGCACTTGCAATGTTGCAAAATATGAGTCTCTCATTCATGGTTTGGAGTGGACAAGGAAGAGGAATTAAAGAACTGTAGGTTTTTGGGGACAATGAGTTGATCGTAAATCAGGTGAGAGGTAGAAATCTGATCAAGAATTCCTTGCTTAAGTCTTACAAGCATAGGGTGTGGGATTTAGTGGAGAGTTTCCTTGCTTTCAATGTTCTTTCCATTCCAAGAGAGCAAAAAAAGCAAGCAGACAGACTAGCAGCAGTTGGTGCCTAGTTTGACATCCCCAAGGAAATAGGTCGAGACAACGGTCCGCGCCATTTAAAAGTGATAATCAGACCCTCCTTGCCTAATAACGTTACTAATTGGCAGGGGTTTGACAGCGATAGGCAGATAATGCTCTTTTTGCAAGAGGCTGAATTTGCCTCTAAAAATCAAGCCAAACTATAGCAGCAGTATGGCAACCAGATTGTTCAGCTAAAGAACAAACTTTTCAAAGGCTTAGTCACTCTCGAAAGCATCTTCAACAAGGATGACCAACTAAAAAATGATAAAGCAAGCATCACAACCAAGAGAGAAAACTACGAAAAAATTGAAATATTCAAGAACAGGCTACTTGCACTTGGGAAGGTATGTACAGATGATGAAAGACATGCTTTCATTTTGTTGTGCCGAGAATTTGCCGATGTTTTTGCTTGGGAGTATAGCGACTTGAAGGGTTTTGACCCAAGCTTGGCCCAACACACCATTGAGTTGGAGGAAGGCGCCAAGCCCATCCAACAAAAACAAAGGCTTGTCAATCCGAAGATTGAGCCTCTCATGCGGAAGGAAAAAGAATGGGGAGATCAAACTATGTATGGATTTCAGAGACCTCAATAGAGTCTCGTTGAAAGATCACTATCCCCTCCCAAGTGTGGAGCAGATCCTCCAAATGGTGACAGATAGCGAATGTTTCTGCCTCTTGGATGGGTATTCAGGGTACAATCAAATTCTAGTGCAAGACTGTGATCAGTATAAGACAACCTTCACACTACCAAGTGGGAGACGTTTGTTTACCGAAAAATGCCGTTTGGACTATCCAACGCTGGAGCCACTTTTCAACGAGCCATGGACATGGCTTTCCAGGGCCTGATAAATAGCATTGTACTGGTCTATCTTGATGATGTGACAGTGTTTTCTAAGGAGGCAAGCTAACATCTGAAACACCTTAAGCAAATTTTTGAGAGGTGTAGAGAGTTTGGTATCTCTCTCAACCCAAAGAAATATGTGTTCGCTGTCCATGAAGGTAAACTCCTTGGTCATGTTGTTTCGAAAGGGGGCTTGACCATTGATCCAAAAAGAGTTCGGGCCATCTTAGTGTTGTCCTTGCCTAAGCATAAGAAAGGTCTGCAAAGCTTCTTCGGCAGAATAAATTTTATTAGAAGATTTATCTCAAATTTCGCCGAGATAGTCAAGCCACTGACCTCCATGCTGAAGAAAGATGAGAAGTTTACGTGGACAGCGCAAAGGAAAGATAGTTTTGAAGGAATCAAACAGTTTATCGCCCAGGCTCCTACCTTGATCAGTCTTGACTTCACCAAGGATTTCAACCTCTACACCTTCGAAAATGAAGAGGTTATCTCCGCTATGCTTACCCAAGCAAACGATGAAAACTTTGAACAGCCGCTCGCATTTTTTAGCCAAGGTCTGGAAGGTTTTGAAATCAGGTACACATATGTTGAAAAGCAAGTCCTTGCGGTCATACGAAGCCTGAAGAAATTCAGACATATGCTGTCCAACAGCAAGGTTCATTTCATGGTGCCCCATCCCAGTGTCAAAAATTTCTTGATCAGCTGTGATCTAAATGAAAAGAGAGCGGGATGGATCATCAAAATAATAGAATATGACATGGATATCAAAACCACCAAGCTGGTAAAGGGAAAAGGCTTGTGTGAACACCTTGCTATAGACTTTAAATAGCAGAAAGAGGACATTTTGCTAATCCATGATAAAGCTACAACAGAAGAACCAACAGTCATGAAGGATTGGGCATCAGACATGAAACGTTTCCTTCTCATCAGTGAGTGCCCGCAGGGCCTTGATAGGACTAAGAGGAGATATTTCAGACTCCAATCTCTCCCTTATGTCCTGATTGATGGGGAGCTGTTTAGAAAGGATTTTTCAAGAGTACTCTTGAGGTGCATAGACTCAAGTCAGGTCGATAGGATACTATCCGAGTTTCATGACGGGCTAGCTGGTGGTCACTTTGCTCCTAAGCCTACAACTGCAAGAATTATGAGAGCTGGTTACTTTTGGCCCACTTTATTCAGAGACACCCATGCCTGTGTACGAAAGTGTCAGAAACGTGCCTTCTTTGATGGAAAGCAACGACTGGTTGCAATGCCTCTACAGCCTATTCAGGTAGAACAACCATTCATGCAATGGGGACTTGACTTCATAGGGATGATCAACCCTCCTTCCAGTGCTGGCCACAAATGGGTCTTGACTGCTACAGACTACTTCACAAGATGGGTAGAAGCTGTTGCTTTGAAGGAGGCCAACGAAAATGCAGTCCTGGGCTTCTACGAAGCCCTGGTGACAAGGTTTGGAGTCCCAGCTACCATCATCTCAGATAATGCATTGGCTTTCTTGAAAACCAAAACAAGCAAGTGGGCGTTGGGATACGACATCTACCTTAGCACTTCTTCCAACTACTACCCACAAGGAAATGCTCTGGTTGAGTCCAAAATGAATTTGATCAAAATTATCAAAAAGACAATGGAGGAAAATCAGAGAACTTGGCACGCCAAGTTGAAAACAACCCTGTGGGCAGACAGGGTTACTCCAAAGAGGGCAGTTGGCAATTCACCATACACACTTGTGTATGGAAGAGAAGCCAAACTTCCTATTTCGCTTGAATTGCTAGCGTTAGATCTCGCTCACCAACTGCAATTGGAAGAAGGTGACAGCATGGAGGTTAGGGTTTGTGAATTGATGGAGCTTCAAGAGACAAGAGACCAAGCCATGGTTTCTATGACCAACCGTCAACAGCAAATGAAGAAGCATTTTGATAAGAAATCCTCATCCAAAGGCTTTTCAGAAGACAACATTGTCTTAAAATGGGATGAGGACTGAGCTAAACCTAGAAAACACACAAAATTCGATGCCCTATGGAGTGGTCCGTATGTCATCACTTAATGCAAACAGCACAATGCATTCCAACTCTCCAGGTTGGATGGTGAGGAACTGCATATCCCAGTTAATGGGATATATCTTAAGCACTGTCACTGAGTCTTCTCTCATTATGTACATATTTTCTTTGTTTTTCCCTATTTTTCCTAAGTACTTTTAGCGCATGTTCGTAGTTTTTTAGCCTTGTGTGTATTTCGTTTACCGTTTGGGGTAAAAGCTTCATGATTGATTCTTGAATCTCTCAAGGATATTGTCAACCTTTCGGGCTATGTTTTGACTTTGTGCCCAATGGACTTGTAAGCCATTGGTTTCTTAAGCATGGCAAGCATGTTTCCCCTAGGAATCGCCAAATTTATTGACCATCTTGGTCCTGCAAGGGAAAAAATCGGTCTCCTTTCCCTGCTATTCTGAGCCGTCAGTCTTGAATGTATCCACCTTACTGCAAAATGCTCCATTTCCCTTTGCAATAGACTTGTTCTTATAAAGAGTTCATTGATCTAAGACTTGTAGGTTTTTGGTTCAATATGGAGCTTATTTCGCTTCGAGCAATTGCCTTGGACAAGCCTTTTGGCAAAAGAATGGGCCCAGTTCAAAGAATGCAAGTCTTTTACAAAGCTCCGAAGACAAAGTACCCTTGCGAAGGGCAGTCAGATTGCAAACTAGACCGTTCCAACAGGGTCCGAAGGGCAATTATGTACCCAAAGTGCCCTTGCAGAGGGTAGTGAGCACATTCGAAAAAGAGAACAAGGCAAAAGGGTAAAGGATATCTTCGGATTTTCTGTCCGAAGGAAATCCAAAGAAAAAGACAAGGGATTCCTTCGGACTTTTGTTCGAAAGAAATCCAAGGAAGGACCAAAGGGTGAATTCCTTCGGACAACGTGCCCGAAGGAATTCCTTCAGACATTTTGTCCAAAGAAATTCACAGGGGAAGAAACCAAGGCAAATTCCTTCGGGCAAATGCCCGAAGGAATTCCTTTGGACCTTTGTTCGAAGGAATTTATCAAGAGAAAAGACCGAAAGAAAGGGCGGAGGCATGAAGGCAAGTTTTCCTTTGGGCAAAATGTTCGAAGGAATTCCTTCGAACATTTTTCCCGAAGGAATTGGGAGCCCGAATGGCAAGTGCCCTTGCGGAGGACTCTCAGTGACCCAAAAGGGACCTTTTTAGGTTTTCCAAAGGGACACCTTCCCTTCGAGAAGGTTCATTCCATAGAATCTGAAAGACTTACCAAAGATAATGACGGGCCCGAGAATGTCAACTTCAGCATGACGAACTAGCCGTTGGAGGTTCAAACTTCCAGTGACGTCCCCATGGACGTCAAATTCAGGAAAATGAGATAGCCGTTGGTTTTCAAATGCTTAAGGACGCACCTGCACATGGAAATGGGTTAACAGTCGAAGAAGAGCCTGAAAGAGCTCCTGAGCACAAGCCCGAAGGAATTCAAAGGGGGGCTCGGAGACCCAAGGATGAACTCAACAACCCGCTGAATAAGGAGCCCAAAGAGCCAAGAAATGACAGAAGATAGCCCCGAGGGCCGAAGAGCCAGGAATAGACAAAAGCCAAGCGCAGGGACAGATAGAATAGTCTAGGTGGCACAAAAAGCGTCGGCACAAGAAGTTATTGCAGCGGATGAAACAATCCCTACCAAGTGGCCACCAAGGGTAGCAAGGCATTCAATAGAATGGCCCGTTTTTTCTCATTTGACATTAATGAGCAAACAATTGCGTGAACTTCACTAAGAAGCGGCCTTGTCATTCAAACAGACAAAGCGACCCATACTCTTGCAGTGACATTTAATACGAGTTAAGCACCAAAGTCAAGACTTGCGACACCCACAGCATGGTTCTGTTAGCAGTTTCCTCTATTCAAGGTGTTCAACGCAGCATGGGCCGCTTGTTCTAAAAAGCGCCAAAGTCTTTTCCTTCATGCTATATATTGTAATCTCCGAGTGGAGAAAGATATCTCTCATTTTGTAAGGCGAAGCCCTGCCAAATTTTATCTTTGAATCAATAAGAATGCGTTTTACCTCTATCTGACTGGTTATATTTTTGAGTATGTATGTGTATCAACTCTGTGTTCAGTCATTTTTGTTTGATGCTTTCATAGATTGACACCAACATACCTAGTATAGTCAAGATCATTTCTGCAGGTTAACAAGAAGTGCTTCATTTGGAGCGCAGAGACAGAAGAGGAGTTATTAGATAGTGTGTTTTGTAGTGCCTGTGGTAAGTTCATTAAGCCCCCTGTTAAAGCTCCCTACAGTTTGGTCTTTTCGTCAGATAAAGTGTCTGTTCGCCCTCTTCTGGTTTGAAGTGTTAATATAGCTAAGTAGATCAAAAAATCATTTGTTGCATCACCGTTTAGATAGTTTCTGTTCTGGTTATTATCTTCTCCATTTCCCCCCCCCCATTGTTAGCAGTAGTAGTGAAAGACCTCAGAGATGCATCAAAGGAAGCTAGCCCTTATCTAGAGATTCTTCCCTCTGTTTTGCCAAACCCACGGCGAGAGGGGAGTCTCCATTGTGCCGCGTGGAAGAGAGAAGCCGAGCCTTCTTTGAAGGGTGCAATCCACAATGTCAACAGTAAACATGCTACAAGAAGTTTTATGTGCAATCATCTTGTATATCTCTTTAAAGAAGTAAAGCAAACTTTCCACTAGCATTAATCAACGTTTTGGCTGGAGAGGCACTTACCAAGGATATCTTTGAGTTGCCTTCATATAATTTAATGATGAAGCTCTCACTATCCTTTACCAAACGATATTGATTGGCTCTTTCATGAAGATGGCATCCTAAATATACATGTCAGGCCTACTAAACACCACACCACACACTACAAGTTAGGTAATGCTAAAACTAAAGCGTTGTTAATCTTATGATTAAACTCAATGAATGCACATCTTGTTGCTTTTTACCCCAGGTAAAATACTTACCCCTTACTGTAATGGCATACAAAGTTGTTCCTATGGAAGAAAAACCCTAGATGAACTTCCTTAAATACCAAACTGCACCTACAAAGCTTCTTGTTTTGGTCTCATTGGAAGGCCTATGCCAATTCATGATGGCATCTACCTTCGTTGGATCAATTCTTAACTTTAAATCTTCAACCACATGCCCCAAATAGACAAGTGATTGTTGTGCATAATCACATTTCCTATTATTCAACAACAAATTGTTCTCCTTCAAAACTTGCAAAACTTGTTTCAAATGAGTTAGATGTTCGTCATAAGTTTTGTCGAAAACAAGAATATCATTAAAGTAAACAATGACAGAATCATTTATAAATGGCCTCGATACCTCATTCATCAACCACATGAAAGTAATTAGGGCATTACACAACCAGAAAGGTAATACCAACCAATCATATAACCCTTGCCTTGTCTTGAATGTTGTCTTCCACATGTCTTCTTCTTTAATCCTCATTTGGTGATACCTAGATCTCAAATCGAACTTAGTAAAGTATTTGGCATGTTGGAGTTGATCTAAGATATCATCAATCCGTGGAAGAGGGTACCTATTCTTGATGGTAATTTTATTGAGTACTCTATAAAATCAACCAACATTTTCCATAAACCATCTTTTTTAGGTACTAAAACAATTGGAGAAATACTAGGATAGATTATACTTTGATTAATCAAACAATGTAGCTGTTGTTTTACCTCATTGACATCCACCAAGGACTGTCGGTGGAGACCCAAATTTGGAAGAGGGCAATCTTGTAACAACCAAATCTCGTGCTCAATAGCCCTCACAGGTGGCGATTCCATGGGCTCTTGGAAAACTTCCCTGAACTACTACACTAACTCTACCATTCAGTTTTATTCTTTGTTAGTAAACATGCTACAAGAAGTCTTACGTGCAGTCATCTTGTATATCTCTTTAAAGAAGTAAAGCAAACTTTCCACTAGCATTAATCAACTTTTTGGCTTCCTAGGCACTTAGAAAATATATCTTCAAGTTGTCTCCATAGGATTTAATGATGAAGCTCTCGCCATACTCACCAAGCGATATTGATTGGCTCTTTTCACAAAGATGGCATCCCAAATATACATGTCAGGGCTGCTAAACACTACACCACACACTACAAGTTAAGTAAAGCTAAAACTAAAGCATTGCTAATATTAAGATTAAACTCAATGAATGCACATCTTGTTGCTTTTTACCCAAAGTATGACTTACCCACTACTGTAATGGCATGCAAAAGTGTTCCTATGGAGGAAAAAGCTTGGATGAACTTCCTTAAATACTAAACTGCATCTACAAAATTTCTTGTTTTGGTCACATTGGAAGGCATAGGCCAATTCATGGTGGCATCTACCTTCGTTGGATCAATTCTCAACTTTAAATCTCCAACCCCATGCGCCAAATAGACAAGTGATTGTTGTGCAAAATCACATTTCCTATTATTCAACAACAAATTGTTCTCCTTCAAAACTTGCAAAACTTGTTTCAAGTGAATTGGATGTTCATCATAAGTTATGTTGAAAACAAGAATATCATCAAAGGAAACAATGACAAAATCATTTATAAATAGCCTCAATACCTCATTTCGTCAACCACATGAAATTAATTGGGGCATTACACAACTGAGAAGATAATACCAACCATTCATATAACCCTTGCCTTGTCTTGAATGTTGTCTTCCATATGTCTTCTTCTTTAATCCTCACTTGGTGATACCCAAATCTCAGATCCAACTTAGTAAAGTATTTGGCATGTTGGAGTTGATCCAAGAGATCATCAATCTGTGGAAGAGGGTACCTATTCTTGATGGTAATTTTATTGAGTGCTCTATAAAATTAACCAACAGAACCATCTTTCTTAGGTACTAAAACAATTGGAGAAGTACTAGGACAGATTATACCATGATTAATCAATGACTAAGTGTTGTTTTACCTCATTGACATCCACCAAGGACTATCGGTAGAAACCTGAATTTGGCAAAGGACAATCCAATAACAATTGAATCTCATACTCAATAGGCCTCACGAGTGGCAATTCCATGGGCTTTGAAAAAATTCCCTAAATGACTACACTAACTCTCCCATTTGCTTCTATTCTTTGTTAGTAAACATGCTACAAGAAGTATTATGTGCAGTCATCTTGTATATCTCTTTAAAGAAGTAAAACAAACTTTCCACTAGCATTAATCATCTTTATGGCTTGAGAGGCACTTACCAAGGATATCTTTGAGTTGCCTTCATAGAATTTAATAATGAAGCTCTCGCAATCCTTCACCAAATGACATTGATTGGCTTTTTTCATGAAGATGGCATATACAAGTCAGGGCTGCTAAACACTACACCACATACTACAAGTTAGGTAAAGCTAAAACTAAAGCATTGTTAATCTTATGATTAAACTCAATGAATGCACATCTTGTTTCTTTTTACCCCAAGTAAAAAACTTACCCCCTACTGTAATGGCATGCAAAGGTGTTCCTATGGAGGAAAAAGCTTGGATAACTTACTTAAATACTAAACTGCACCTACAAAACTTCTTGTTTTGGTCTCATTGGAAGCCCTGGGCCGATTCATGGTAGCATCTACCTTCATTGGATCAATTCTCAACTTTAAATCTCCAACCACATGCCCCAAATAGACAAGTGATTGTTATGCATAATCACATTTCCTATTATTCAACAACAAATTGTTCTCCTTCAAAACTTGCAAAACTTGTTTCCAGTGAATTAGATGCTCATCATAATTCCTGTTGAAAACAAGAATATCATCAAAGTAAACAATGACAATCATTTATAAATTGCCTCGATACCTCATTCATCAACCACATGAAAGTAATTGAGGCATTACACAATTGGAAAGGTAATACCAACCATTCATATAACCCTTGCCTTGTCTTGAATGTTGTCTTCCACATGTCCTCTTCTTTACTCCTCATTTGGTGATACCTAGATCACAAATCCAACTTAGTAAAGTGTTTGGCATGTTGGAGTTGATCTAAGAGATCATCAATCCATGGAAGAGGGTACCTATTCTTGATGGTAATTTTATTGAGTGCTCTATAAAATCAATCAACATTCTCCATGAACCATTTTTTTTAGGTACTAAAACAATTGGAGAAGTACTAGGATGGATTATAATTTGATTATTCAAACATTGTAGCTGTTGTTTTACTTCATTGACATCTACCAAGGACTGTCGGTAGAGACCCAAATTTGGAAGAGGACAATCTTGTAGCAACCAAATCTCGTGCTCAATAGTCCTCATAGGTGGCAATTTCGTGGGCTCTTGAAAAAATTTCTTGAACTACTACACTAACTCTACCATTCGTTTTTATGCTTTGTTAGTAAACATGCTACAAGAAGTCTTATGTGCAGTCATCTTGTATATCTCTTTAAAGAGGTAAAGCAAACTTTCCACTAGCATTAATCAATTGTTTGGCTTCAGAGGCACTTAGCAAATATATCTTCGAGTTGTCTCCATTGAATTTAATGATGAAGCTCTCACCATATTTCACCAAACGATATTGATTGGCTCTTTTCATGAAAATGGCATCCCAAATATACATGTCAAGGTTGCTAAACACTAGACCACACACTACAAGTTAGGTAAAGCTAAAACTAAAGCATTGCTAATATTAAGATTAAACTCAATGAATGCACATCTTGTTGCTTTTTACCCAAAGTAAAAGACTTGCCCCCTACTGTAATGGCATGCAAAAGTGTTCCTATGGAGGAAAAAACTTTGATGAACTTCTTTAAATACTAAACTGAACTTACAAAACTTCTTGTTTTGGTCACATTAGAAGGCCTAGGCCAATTCATGGTGGCATCTACCTTCGTTGGATCAATTCTCAACATTAAATCTCCAACCACATGCCCCAAATGGACAAGTGATTATGGTGCAAAATCACATTTCCTACTATTCAACAACAAATTGTTCTCCTTCAAAACTTGCAAAACTTGTTTCAAGTGAATTGGATGTTCATCATAAGTTTTGTTGAAAACAAGAATATCATCAAAGTAAACAATGACAAAATCATTTATAAATGGCCTCAATACCTCATTTCATCAACCACATGAAATTAATTAAGGCATTACACAACCGGAAAGCTAATACCAACCATTCATATAACCTTTGCCTTGTCTTGAATGTTGTCTTGCATATATCTTCTTTAATCCTCACTTGGTGATACCCAAATCTCAAATCTAACTAAGTATTTGGCATGTTGGAGTTGATCTAAGAGATCATCAATCTGTGGAAGAGGGTAACTATTCTTGATGTTAATTTTATTGAGTGCTCTATAAAATTAACCAACAAAACCATCTTTCTTAAGTACTAAAATAATTGGAAAAGTACTAGGACAAATTATACCATGATTAATCAATAAGTGTTTTTTTACCTCATTGACATCCACCAAGGACTATCGGTAGAAACCCAAATTTGGAAAAGGACAATCCAATAACAACTGAATCTCATACTCAATAGGCCTCACGAGTGGCAATTCCATGGGCTCTTGAAAAAATTCCCTAAACTACTACACTAACTCTCCCACTTGCTTATATTCTTTGTTCGTAAACTGATCCGGGCAACAATTCGGGTGATGGGTCCACCCCAATTGATGACGGAACTTTCTGGAGCCATAACTTTTGCACTGTAGCTCCAATTGACTCCCGTTTGAACCGTTGGAAAGCTAATAATGAGGGGAACATCATGAGATGGCATGAAGCTCCGCTGGATGAAGTTTGATCCCTGAAAACCCAACGGAAGTGCCCTAATTTTCAATTTTAGTAGTGCAGTTTAAAAATAGTAAGTTTTTAAAAATAGTAATTCCTCGAATTCTGTATTGTTGTAAATCATGGAAGTCGAACCACTCGATCTCCCTCGAGATTGGTGACCTTCCACCTCCTCCTCCCACCTTCAAAACATGTATAAATTAAGATGTAATCCGAAATGAAAATTAGACATCTCTTCTCAGAGATAAGCATATGTTTGGGTCTGCAAATTTTATCAATAAAACATCTCTTCTCAGAGATAACATTATCTGAATTGTCTTGTTCTGTTTTTTTTTAATTATCTTTCAACCAAAGCTTTCGAGTTTTGGATCATAAACATTCTACAAGAAGTCTTATGTGCAGTCATCTTGTATATTTCTTTAAAGAAGTAAAGCAAACTTTCCACTAGCATTAATCAACTTTTTGGCTTGAAGGGCACTTACCAAGGATATCTTTGAGTTGCCTTCATACAATTTAATGATAAATCTCTCGCCATCTTTCACCAAACAATATTGATTGGCTCTTCTAATGAAGATGGCATCTTAAATATACGTGTCAGGGCTGCTAAACACTACACCACACACTTCACGAGGCACAAAATCCAATATGACTTTGTCAATGAAACGTTTATCAATACAAAACGTAGCCTTGCATTGCTTGGTCACCTTTAACTCTACTACTTGCTTTACCCAAACCAAAAGCATATGGATTGGGATGATCATAAGTTTCTAACCCCAACCTATATACTAACTCTTTGCTTATCAAATTTTCTTGAGCAAGAATCAAATTGAGCATCCACTTTAACCTTCTTAATTTGAACTTTAACATGGAAAAGTTTTGTAAGTTTACCTTCATCTTGAGCACTATTGCTACCCAAACATTCCTTCTTGTGAATAGAGGTACAACATAATGTCTCCTCCACATCGGAGTTGCATCCAAGTTCTTTCCCTTGGAATGTTTTGTAAGTTCACCTTGATCTTGAACACTATTGCTACCCAAACATACCTTCTTGTGAATAAAGGTACAACATAATGCCTCATCCATATCAGAGCTACAACCAACTTCTTTCCCTTGGAAGGAATTCAAAGACTTCTTTTCTTATTGCCTTTGTATAGATGCAATTCTGCATGAAACTTTCAACAAGTCTCCTCTAAATGACTATCGACACCACAATGCCCACAATATTTTTTAGTATCCTTTTGAGAAAAATTAGTAGTAACACTATGCTTACTTGTACATTCAGCTTTCCCCTTTTAATTAGAACCAACTTGTTGTTTTGTGGTGTTTAATGAGCTGGGTGTAGCCTTCTTGTAATGTCCCATTTTTTGAATTAAAAAATTAGTGGACCGAAGCTTATTTTTATTTCCCATAGGCTAAGGGGAATTAATAAGGAAAATAATTTGATAATTATTCATTTAAGTTGTCCAAAGTTACTTTAAGTTATAACATGGAAAAATGACACTTAGCTGTATTATTATTCAAAAGAGCCAAAAGCAATATTAATTACATGGCAAAAAATTATTATTATTATGAGGGTGAAAAAGTAAAATTATAAAAGGACAAAAGGGGCAATCATTATGGAGGATTCATTATTCACTTTTCATTATTCACAATTGGATTCAAAATTGATTCAACTTTTGCTTTTGAGAACGGAAACCCTTCATTGTAAACAAATTGAGGACTAAAACCCTCCAACCTTCAAAGGTGACTTTGTCCAAGGGTTGCAATTGTGTGGATAAACAAAAGATTTTCAGATCGGTGTTGTCTAAAAGTGAGTAACAATTTTCAAAATTTACTAGAAATGTTTCAGAGCAACAAAACAAGGTTTTTCTACTTCCCTAGGGCAAGGGCATCACACTTCCAGAGCAAATCATTACACCTAGGGTCTCGTCGTACCCATGTACCTGTGTTTTGACCATTGTATCTGCCTTCTAACAATTGGGCATGACGTTTTAGGGCCTATCGTACTTGGCCATTTGATGCTACTATACTAACTCCTGTGGTATCAAAGTTGTGATTTTGCCAACCAGTAAATCATGATGACAATGCAAGAATCCATGTTAGAGATGTTGCGAGCTATGCAAAAATACTAGAAGGATCTAAGGCATGGCTAGAAATAAAGAAAACGAAAAAGTCAAAATCTGAACTTCAAAAACCTATAGAGGAGCAAAAGGAATTCAACATGCAAGTCAAA
Organism: Torreya grandis; assembly: GCA_037957365.1. Classification (NCBI taxonomy): domain Eukaryota; kingdom Viridiplantae; phylum Streptophyta; class Pinopsida; order Cupressales; family Taxaceae; genus Torreya; species Torreya grandis. The sequence continues at coordinate 2,057,157 of JARHVA010001864.1, read as the reverse complement.
GGTAAGGAGATCTTATATGAAAAGGAACAAGAGAATGTGGTTGAAAATAAATTAACCACATTACAGACAAGAGTTGAGGATGTAACGAGGACCCAAAAGAGGTGTGATGAATGGCTAAGGAGAGATAAGGAAGCTAAGTTGATAGCCACTCAAGTAAAACAACACCTATAGAAAATCAAGGAGAAAAAGGCATCACTAGCTGAATGCAAAGAGAATTTTAGCAACAATTTATCTTCTACTAGTGTGTAGGAAAAGAAGTTGCAGAATGATGTTTTACAACTTTCAAAAGGAGAGGAGCTAAGAAGTCAACTTAGCAAATACAGTGTTGGAATCAAAAGTAGAGGGATTGTATGAAGTCCTACAATCTACTTGGATACACAATATACTGTTAAGAGAGGCAACAAAGGAACCTTTTCAAAATTACATAAATTGCTTTGGTGTGAATTATAAATCCACTTACAAAGTTGTTTTATGATCTTCGACTTGATGTCAAGAGTTGCAAGGAGGTTTATGCTTCTTTAAATAAATATATATAAGCTGAAGATGGATGGTTTTCAAACTCTTTCTAGATCCCAGTTAATTCATGATTCAACTATCATGGATTCACTCACTAAGACAATTGGAGAACTATCCCTTGGTGCAAGGCTTCCGATTCCTAATTATATCAAAGTAGCGCAACAGAAGCCAACTACATCACAAGGAGGAATGGAAAAAATAGAAAGAGTGGTTTGGGAACCTGATATTTGCAGAACGGTTCAAGCATGGCTTGGAGACAAGCAATTTTGAGAAGGACAAAGTGTAATGTCCCCTTTTTTGAATCAAATAAATCAGAAAACTGAAGCCTATTTTTATTTTCTGTAGGCTAGGGAATTAATAAGGGAAATAATTTAATAATAATTCATTTAAGTTGTGATAACATGGAAAAATGGCACTTAGGTGTATTATTATTAAAATAGGCCAAAAGCAATATTATTTACATGGCCAAAAGTAGTTATTACAATGAGGGTGAAAAAGTGAAATTATAAAAAGACAAAAGAAACAATCATTATAGAAGATTCATTATTCACGATTGGATTCAGAATTGATTCAACTTCTGATTTTAAGGACGGAAACCCTTCATTGCAAACAAGTTTGAGAACGAAAACCCTCCAACCTTCATAAGTGACTCCATCCAAGGGTTGCAATTGCGCAGATAAACAAAATTTTCAGATCGGTGTTCGCTGAAAGTGAGTAACAACTTTCAAAATTTACCAGAAGGGTTTTAGAGCAAAAGAATAGGGTTTTTTTGTTGCCCCAAGGCAAGGGCATCACACTTTCAGGGCAAATCACTACACCTCGGGTTTTGTCATATCACTATACCTCCATTTTGATCGTTGTATATGCCTTCTAATAGCCGATGTTGACTTTTTAGGCCCTGTCGTACCTAGCCATTGACTTTTTGGACCTGTCATACCTAGATGTTGACTTTTTTTCACTGGGATTTGACTTGGTTGAGCTGGTTGCTAGATTTTAAGGGTTGTCGTACTACTGCAACTAGAGTTTGATGATGTCATACTATTCAGGAGTTATTTTCAGCTAGGGTTTTTAGGAAAAAATCAATCTTTATGCCTTTTGATGCTGCCATACTATTCTGGGACATTTCCAGCTAGGGTTTGAAGGAAAGAATCTGCCTTTATGTTGTTCCAAGTCAAGGTTTGGTGGAAAAATCAAGAAAAATTAATGTTATGATTTTATTATACTATTTGTGTCTTCCATAATTGTTTTTCGAATGTTTTATATGTATGCAATTGACTGAAATAAAGAGAACACTTGTGAGTTGTTGGTATTCTGTATTGCATGTATTATTCTGGTATTTGATTGAATTTTCAAAACTAAGGGCAATAACAATCAGAATTCATATTTGGTCCTGAAAGGGATACTTCACTTTTTTTTGTCCATCTCTAAGTAGTGAGCTTAAGAACAAGCCTCATCTACATCTATAGGCTTGGCCAAGAGCACGAGTCTCCTCAAACAGCTAAAGACTCCACCCATTTACTTCATCGGGATGTCACGGTCCACTATATCCTTGCCCATCTAGACTACCTTCTTGCGGAACTCACTTGTATACTCCTGCACACTTTGGCCTTGGTTTTGCCTAAGATATTGCCAAAGCATGGACCTCTCTTCCTCATAACTAATAAAATAAAACTGTTTCTTAATCAACATTTTAAATTCATCCCATTTCTTTGTTGGAGGAAGCTTATGAACTACCAAGGTATGAACATAACTTTCAAACCAAGTTAAAGTACGATTGAATAATTTTTAACCTTGCAAAAGAAATCTATTGACTCTCATTAATTTGATGCAAACAGAAAATACCTCAAGTTGGGCTAGCCAATGGTCTATCCTCTCCACATTCACCTCTCCATATGGTTGAATCTCAATCTTTGCTTCAGCTTTGAATGGTGTTGTAGCTTGGTTGGTATGCAACTTTTATTCCACCTTCTCATGTTCGGGAGCTTTCATCTTCTCACTTGCTTTTGGAGCTTCTATAGAAATGCCTAGTTTCACCATAAGAATCCTCATAGTGGACTCCAACTTATCAAGCTTATCCATCTTGCTCATGGTTAGAGATATGTTAGCAACATCCACTTCTAACTTCTCAAACCGTTCTTCATCGGACGAAGATACTTCTTCACCAGATGAGCCATGTCGTTGATTTCTCTACTCCACTTCCTTGTAGAAATCTCTTGCTGCAAGGGAAACATGATATCTTCAACATTAGCACTTGTTGCCTTAATAATGGGCATAAAACTACAAAAATAGTCACATAAAAACCATACACAATGGAACTAACCAACTCTGATACCAATCTGATCTGTAATTTGGTGGATAGTCCACACAATTCATCAACACAGATCCTCTTCAAACTCCCAACAAATACATGTTTGTTTGCTTATTTTTATGCCTTCATTTGCTTAGGAAAACAAAGAATTAAATGTTGGATATGAAATAAACTGAAGTAGAAAGCAAGAAAGGAAACTATGCAAAACACATGACATAGGAGATTAGCCTACATAAACTCAAGACGAAAAAAATGTAGCAGAGTGAGGTGCTTACTCCTCGTTCCACTATATCATTTTCATGTATAGGTTTATTGCCAATCAATGGTCTTCATGGACACAATTATAATTTAAGGTTGTCCAAATGCCTGAACAATGCTTTACGCTTCTTAGAACTCTTCTTAGACAATTCACAACACCTAACAAACATCAGCTAGAAGAACAATGGAATATTGAACCTTGGACTCAAAACTTGAAACTGCACTATTGAACCCAACTTCAATTGAATGCCTTTAACTCACTCAAATTCCTACATTTATGCACAAACTCAACAAGAATAGGTACACTGATCACTTAAGAGACACGTTGAACCCTCAAAAAGCTCCAAAAACAAGCCATGTTTGCAACCGTTACATTTTTTACTCAAGTCACGCAATCTTCTAATAACCCACGACCCCACCACAGTTTTTTCTGAAAAGATGCGGCATCATCATGGGTTTCTCTGAGAATCCGCAGTGCCAACTTTGTGTCAAAACAATGAGATGTTCCCAGAATATCCGGATCATTCTGAGACTTCCTCTAAATGTGTAAACTATTCATGCACCTTTCTAACTGAGAATTTTATGTGACTTGTCTAAGAGAAATGTCTTATTTCAAATATGAGAATAGTGGAAGTAGTTAACTCCCATGGCTAACATACTAGATTTGACTTTCAGATCACTACCTTATCCATCTATTGGAGCTTTCTCAGAGGGTATGGCGCTCTATCTCTACCATGTTTCCCATGTCTACGCTTACCCATTTAGTCATGATTTGACACAATTTGGGGCAGAGTATGCTCTTATCATAAGAGAAAATATTGATAGATCTGCCCGAAACTCATCACTGAGAAGAAACAAGCTTTTGATCTCTCATGTATGGACTCAATAATCCAAAATAAAAGACTAAATCAAAGAACAAAATTAAAATATTTTCTTGTCGGGAACAAATAAAATTACTAATAATGTTATTTTATTCTTTAGTTGGGTATTGATAAACATATTACTAACCTAGATTGTAGAGTTCCTCCTTCAATCTCATAGATAATATCTGTAATAATCCAATTATCGGGGTATGGCTTCCCACTCGGTGCAAAGTGATAGCCCACCTGCCAATAATCAAACAAAAAACTTTCACTATATTGTTCACATATAAATATGGATATTTGACAAAATAATGATCATAACAATGCATCACTTCCTACTATCTTGCCAAGACATTTGTTGTAGAGTACCAACAAATAACTATGTCAAAATTACACACCAAAGGAACATTCTAGAAGAACCATCAGAAGTTTGGCCACAACATGAAGCAAATTACAAGATGCATGAAATAAGAAAAGTGGTAGTTAATTGCCCGCTAGTTCTTTCTCATAGTCAGTCTTCCAGACAACAACTTTGATGATATTTTTGAGGAAAGGTATGAAAATTATACTAAAGTGGAGTCTGAACTACTTTAACCATTGGTCCATCAATGTACAAATACACAAAAATATACGGAACACAAAATGGAATTGACAACAAAACTACTCATAATAATGTGGAAAATTATACAAATACACGGATCAGTTTACTTATAAATGAAAATCTTCACCAATATGTCCCAGAATTGAGTATTAACTGAAAAACCCTCCAACTCTAACCAATGCAAAAATTTACAAGTAGAGAATAATAGAACCACATGATGCAAACGGGAATGAGGGGGCCAAATTAATGGCTGTCTTACTCCCCAACCTAGACTCGCTTGCTCTCAATGGGCACACTTCAGATACAAGAACTCAAATTTGGAATCAAACATACATTCTTTATTCCCTTAAATGACAATGTTACAAATATTTCATACCCACACCCACACTTGTTCACTTATTGGCTACAACATGAAGAAGATACATCCCAGTTCAGTCCCTCAATGGACTTGTTACACTCTCTGCTCTATTTTGGACACGTCACTCTAGCAATCTTCCTCCAAGAATTTGCCTCTCTCTCCTGCTTGCACAACTTAGAGCTAACTCCCTAGTTGACTCCCTTTCAGTTCTCTTCCAAAGCTCATTTGAATCTCTTTAGGGAAGGCCTCTTGAGTTCCCATGTTCTTGGAAAATGGTCTACACATCAATTTTTTGGGTTTTTCATAATTACTTTATTGTTTCTTTCTTCGCAGGCGAAACCGCCAATTACTGTAGACTGGTGGTTTCGTCATCAGCCCAAAAGGGGTCAATTTGACATCTAGGAAACGATTTAAACCTGTTTCACTTGATATCCTAGGTGTTGGAACTCTAATTATGCTTCTTAGATTGGTTTTTATTGTCTTCGACACACACAACGTTGTCAAAATTGTTGACAAGTCACAACCACATGCACAACTATGGGATTATGTTTTTGGTTGATGCAAGATTATTTGTTGACCCTATTTCCCCTGCATCATAGACCCTAGGTAAATAAAATGATCAATGCGCTCATGCTCATGAACCTTATGCAAGATATTATGATGGTGTTCCATACTTGGCAATCTCAAATGCACACCCAAGTTGCAAGCATCTTCAGTTGCTTGGACCTTCCACTTGATCGAATATTATTTTTATTCATTGCCTCTTGTCTTCTTGTCAATTCTGGAATCTATCACCCTCTCTATTTCCTCCCTTGCCTTCTCAGGAAATTGTTGTCTCTAATCCACAATTGAAGAATCAAAACTTATATCCTCATCGCTACTTTGTCCCTTGTGGTAAGGGTACAAATCCGCTACATTAAAGATGAGTGAGATATCAATCCTATTTAGTAGCTCTATCTCTAGGCATTTGCTGAAAAATGTATCAGAAATTTACATGGCCCAATCTTCTTCCACTTGAGCTTATCATATGTTCATATGAGCCAAAACCAAGTCACCTACTTGGAATTCTTGTTCTCTTCTCTTCAAATTTGCACATTGTTTGTAATCCATGACAATATTCTCCAATTTCTCTTTCACTTCCCTATGCACCTCATGCATATATATTGCATAGTCCTCCACCTCAGCACTTCTACTCATTCCAACTATATCTCTCAGCTCACTAACTTCTCTAGGGCTGCAACCATACACAATCTGAAATGGACTCTTGGCTGTACTTCTACTGACTGCTTCCTACCAAACATCTCAACAAATTCCTAAGGCTTTTATTCACTACCTCTGTTTTTCCATCCATTTGTGGATTAGGCTGAACTGAAACTCAACCTTGTTCCCAATTGTCTCGACAAAGATCTCCAAAAGTGTCCAATAAATTTTGTATCCCTATCTAAAACTATGTTCTTTTGCAACCTATCTCTTTGAAAAACAAATTGGCAATGTTAGTGGCATCACTTGTCTTTTTGCATACAATGAAGTGTGTCATATTGGAGAATCTATCAACAACAACAAAGATAGAATTACCTCTTTGTGTCCTTGGCAACCCAAGAACGAAATCCATACTTATGTCTTCCAGTGGTATTTTTGCTCTTCGCAATCACTGATACAAACCTACACTCTGACTTTTTCCCTTCACGTGTTGGCAAACTCTACGACTTTGCACAAACTTCTTCACATACACACTCATCCTTGGTCAATAGTAGCTCTCATTCAATTGTGCCAATGTTTTATCCACACCACAGTTGCAGGGAGACGCATCCCCCAACACCTGGGATGCATCTCAGGTTCGGGTACACATCCCCTATACAAGAGACGGGTACCAAGACATTTCAAAAAAACCCCTAGCTGCCTTAAAAATCCCTAAAAGGAAAAAAAAACCTAAATGCGTCAGAAAAATACCTACGCGTCGAATAGGTAGAGAAAAAGTGGAAAATAACTTATAAAAAATACAGTCTCGTCCTCTTTTACCAGTCATTTTTGCAGTGTTCACATCAAATTTAGTGATCACATTCTCCAGTTGAGTCACCGAATTCAGCAAATAGTTGTCGTCAAGGAAGAACAGGTAGGGGTTTTGCTTTGTTTTTTATTTTTTCTTTTTCTAAATCCCTGTCAAAAAATCCGATGACATGTTGGTTTGTCCATTCCACCGATGCCCTGTAGGTTTTTAATTTTTTCATTGCAAATTATTTCATACTGTGGCGGTGCCTTTGTATGTATTCATTTATCAATGTTAAATGAAAAAAAATAAAACCGTAAGTTTAATTTTTTTTTTTCAAAACCGTAAAACTAAAAACTAAAAAATTTAGTGAGGCATTCGATCATTTCTTATAAATATAAACTTAACTTTAGTTATATAAGTTTAGAACTTACAAACTTATATAAGTATTTATTTATTTAATTTTATTTTATAGCTTTTATTTTAAATTTTATTAACTTTAGTTATATAAGTTTAGAGCTTATAAACTTATATAAGTATTTATTTATTTATTTTATTATCTTTTCATATTTATTTTTATTTAATTTTATTTTATAATTTCTATTTTAATTTTTATTTAAATTTTTTTAATATATATTCAATTTTAAGAATATTTTTTATTTAATTTTTTATTGCATGCCTATTGTTGACATTTCATTATATATAATGGCCCTTAAGCTTAATTTGATGATCATGACATATTCCTTTGTTTATTGCTGGTATTGGCATTGCAATAGTGTAAATTTCTTTAAAATTTTTATAGTAGATATTATATATATAATTTATAAATAATAAATATATGTTGCCGTCTTCCCGTACCCCCATCTCCTATTTTTCAAAAAAGGCGTACCCATCCCTGTCTCCCCGTACCCATACCCGTCTCTTGGCAAATATGATCCACACCAAAACAACCAAATACTCCTCTATGCTTCTCCCTTGTCAAATTCTCCCTCATTGATCATTGATGTAAACACAATTGTTGTCCTTTTAACAACAAACAGTCCTGCAAAAAAAAATTCCAGCTATGGAATTCTACCAATGCCGATTGGGCTCTTGCACGCTGTCGACAATTAGTTAATGATGTAACAAGACCCTTAGTGATGTCGATTGTGACAGTTGGGTTAACTGACAACCATAGCATCTTGTCCTTCAAATAACATATTGTATGTCAGGGTATGGGCACTAGTATCACTTCCTCCCTGTACTATACAAATTGTATTGAGACTTATCTTTTATGAATACAAGATGCTATTGTTCTAATTACTATTATATGTACGCTGCTATGGATGGTCTAGTATCTCAATACACATTATCTATTCTACAACACCCCTATGGCATGTGTCACTCACTGCAACCATATCTAACATTGATCTCTTTGTGCCCTTTCCAATTTTCTATCGCCACTCTCATTTCTTAATTTACACTCATCATTACTCTTCCATCCCCCCCATTCGTGTCATATCTCACACTACCTTCTCCTCTCCTTTGTGTCCTTTTTATTTATTTCATTGTAGTTCTCATAATTTCCGATGTTCATCCTGTGTCACCTCACCTCCCTCCACACATCTTCTCATCGTTCCTGATGCACTGCAATTGTATTCTCATCTTGTCATCCCCCATGGCCCCCAATTCAAGCTATGGTGAATTGGTCTTCACAAGAAATGACTTGCGAGATCATACACACATGCTTCAAGGTAGACAGTATCACTAAAGATCTTGTTTGGCAAATTGTTGGTCACAGTGGAATGTATTAGAAAGCTAAAGGACTCCTCGTAATGACTTCATTGCCCGCATTGCAACTATCAACCCATCCTTTTGCATATTCCAAGTGATAATCACAATGGTATTTCCTCCATATTTCCTCCCAAGTGTAGACCAGATGAAAACATAATGGTTGGTTTTTAAGCCCACTCTAAGGCTCTTAGAACTTGTTGCGGAGTTTGATTTTCTACATTCGAACATGCTTGTGGAAGAACTCCTAGAATGGAAACCTACAGTTTTCAATGAAGGTAAAAGACCCATGCGACAAAAGCTAGTATCTTTGTAGCTATTTTTCTTGCACTTGGAGCAGAAAATTGGCATGCTAGTTGCTCAAGGATTTTCCTCACCTGGCTATTCATCATCCAAAGCTCAGCCAAGAGGCCACCCAAGGAAGTCACTTGTCCCTTTGCAGTATTCCCCTCTGCGAATGGCTCAACCTCATCCAATGGTGGGAAACGCAAATGTGAGTCAAGCACCATCACTAGGGAGACGTGGATGCACAAGCACAATGAACAACCCTCTAGTAAGCCCCACACTCTCACTATATTAAACAAACCAAAAAAGTCTTGACCAATTGGTTCATGAGTTTGACATGGTAGTTGACTTCCCACAAGACGTGAGATTCATCTTGGTGGCAGATAAGCAGTTGGAAGAATTCGAGGATTGCAAATCCAAATTCTTGGCTAAATATGTGGCCAAAAAGTTCATTCCAACTATCCAAGTTTCCAAGGATCCAAAGTAGTTAAGGTTGTGTTCTCAAATTTTGGTAGAAGCTTCTTGTAGTAGGTTTTGTTTGTTCTGACTTTGTTAGTTTTAGAAGATGTAGCACACTCGGTCGTCCATTACAGCGAGCTTTAATATTTTGCTATTTGTTTATTGACTTTAGTAGCTATCAATCAACTTTTCATAGTTTTTGTTATTACAACTAGCATTTCGACGTGTTTTCTTGTCAATAGTATGAAGGCTCTTTTTATATCAATTAGGCATAATGTAATTTCATAAGTCATCTTTTCAGCAGTCCTCTATTATCAACTTCTTCCTTAGCATCTCTAGCTCCAACTCCTCTTCTTCCTCTCTACTACTTGGTTACTGAAATGTACTGAAAATATGTAATAAAACTTGAAAATGGGTGAGAGCTCAAATAGAAACCCTCGTTTAACCAATCAAAAAAAAATCAAGATGTAATCTAAATACACGATAACTTACCCAAATACGGGTTTGACACTTCATTCATGAGTCTCATGAATGTGCTTGGTGCATTTGTCAACCCGAATGGTATAACTAGCCACTCATACAAACCATCATTTGTCTTGCACACCGTCTTCTGCTCATCACCTTCATGAAATATGATTTGGTGAGACCCACTGTTTAAATCAATCTTTGTGAAGATGTGCATGAAATGGCCAATCCTCTATCCGGCTGAAACAATGGGATCTTCTCACAAGGGTGGATGCCTCAACGGTGAGAAGAAACTCTAGAGAAGGCTGGTTCCTGTATGATGTATCAATGAGGATCTCTACTCTATGTTGCGAACTACCGTGGAAAAGGGAGAAGGAAACTTTAAAGGGAAATCCTACCTAAAAAGGGTGATACACCAGAAGTTTGATCCACTCAACTTGAAACCTTGAACACAGAACAAACAAGGGAAAAGGAAGACCTTCGATTTCAATCAATCACTTATGCATAAATATTTCATGAAGAGGTTCGATCCAATGACCAAAACATGAGGAAAAACGATGGAGAGAGGTCTAATACAAGACACTTTGCAGCCACCTGGCATCCACTTACAGCTTCAACAAAAGACGTAAAGAACACTGAACATGACCTGGATAAGAATAATCTAGCAACTAAGTATGAATCAGAATTTGGGAAGGGAGAGAAATCTACCACATATGCAAATTGCTGAAGAAATATACACTATGCCAACACTTGAAATCTGAAAGTACAGTCCTTCTATTGATTAAAAAGGTTACACAACTCACCAATGGCAGAGTCTAGTCTAGCCAAGAGAGGGATTGGATTATTTTTTAATCAACGCTGAAAGCCATTTTATAGAGAATTACAAAAGGCCAAAGATTGGTGTTGAAAATTTGAAGAGAAGGATTAACTTAGATTAACTCAAGGCTGACTTGGCCTTTCAATAAAATGTTTTCTTTTTGTCTTTGCATGAAGCTTCTTGCGCTTGAGGAAGTGAACTTGTCTTTGTTCTGAACTGCCCACCTCTCTTTGCATGGAAATCTACGCCAATGTCAATTTTAGAACTCTATGTGAGTTGTTTGATGCCGAGTTGGAACGTTTGAAAGCTGAGTTAACCGTTTGGTACGTTGAGTTGGACTAAGAGATTATTCTCCCTCGCACCGAAAGCTCCTAGTGGATGCGGCGTTTAACAATTAGTCAACTCTAAATCTGGAACAGTCAACTCGACATTCGAATTTGGAACTTCGGTTGAAGCTGAGTTGGACCCTCGGATGCGTGAGTTGATCCGGAGACGAGCAGGACTTCAATAACCAGTCAACTGAAGCTTTGACCGGTGTTCAAAAATAACCCCTGCTTGCATGTAATTTACCCTGTTGTGGTTTGCCTGTTCATATCTATTTTTTGTGGGATTCTATATTCGGATGTATTTTTATTTATATCCGGTCTATATTTTCTCTATTTAGCCTTTCTTTCAAAATTCTGGCTTTACCCTCGTTTGAACGGTTACTTCCCGCGGTCAGAATTTGACGTCTCGCGGGACGTCACCCTTTGGCATTTTCTCAGACTTTACTGTGGCAACGTTTTCAAAGATATCCTTCGAACCTATGGCTCCTCACCTTTCCTTCGACCTTTTTTTCTTCTCTTCTTATGTTGGCTTTGGACTTCATTTTGTTGGGTTTATTTTCCTCTGTGGTCTTCTAAATGCCTTCGGATTTTTTCCCTGACCCTGTCACTTTCCCGCAGAATTTTGCTTTGCAGGCTTGATTTCCCTCGGCTTTTTTTGTGCAGCCATTTCCCCAAATTTCTTCGTACTTTTTGTCCGAAGGAATTCCTTCGGACAAAAAGCCCGAAGGAATTCATTCTTCGTCTTTGCCTTTGTTCTTTGGCCTTTTTCTATTAAGTCATTTTCTCGCGGACAAAATGTCCACAAGAATTATCTTGGTCTCTTCCTTTGGCCTTCGGAATTCTTCTTCGGACTTTAAGCTTATCCTTCCGAGTCGTTTTTGTCAATTTCCTTCGAATAAATCTCCCGAAAGAATTCTTTCAGACTTCTGTCTTAACCCTTAATTTCTTCTGGCATTCGTCTTCGGACAAAAAGTCCGAAGCTTGACCACTTTGTTGTCTCCTTTCTTTCAGGCAAAATAACCGAAAGAATTGCTTCGGCCTTTTGCTTGAACCATTCCTTCGGACTTTGATGTCTCTGTGATTTTCCGAATTTCTTCAGACTTTTTGTCCGAAGGAATTCCTTCGGACAAAAAGCCCGAAGGTTTCCTTTGTTCTTCCTTTACCTTTACCTTCAAAATGCGCCCTTCGGGAAAGTCACAGTGGTCCTGTCACTGACCAAGTGCCCTCCGCAAGGGCTTTTGTCCCTTCATTTGAGCCTTTGTCGGAAAAATTGTAGGGCACCTGGGTTTTTTGCAAAGGTCCCGAATTTGTTCCCGTACCTTCCCGAAAGGTAGGTGCCCTTCGGGATTGTTGAAAATGACCCTTCCGAAGGCTACCCTACCCTTCGGGTTTCTTGAAAATGACCCTTCCGAAGGGCCTTGGCTTTTCCTTGCTTCTTCAGGTGGACTTTTGGATTCTCCGAAGGAATTACTTCCTTTGTCTTAGGCTCTTTGTTGATTTGTTATTTCCTTGGCTTTGCCTTCTTTGATCAACCATTCCTTCAAACAAAAGTTTGAAGGAATTCATCCTTTTGTAGCAAAGGCCCCTTACCAAAAAAAAACAATGTATTTTTTCTTCCTTGGCTAGAGACGTGAACTTTCTAAATGGCAAGAGACAATCTGACTTGTGGAAGAATTGTCAACATGTTGTTTGCTTGACCTCTTCCTTTACCTCTTGTGGTATTTTGTTGTCTTCTTGACAACTTCTCTTCCGCTTTCAATGCACATTAAAAGGCTTCTTCTACCAACCTCAACTTAAACATTCCAATCTCATATTGTATGGAAATATGAAGACCATTCACATACCTTGAGATATTTTCATCACCCCAACATGACCGGCCCGAATGGTGAGCTTGTAAAACTCCTTCATGTAATACTTTACACTCACCTCTCCTTGCTTCAAATTTCTCTTGAATAAACTCAACAGATAATAAAAAGGTAAAAACATACCTTTCAACTTTGCAACTATCATATCCCAAGTCTTGATTTTGTCTTTACCTCTTCTAGCCCTTTCCAACTGCACATGATCCCACCATAAGGATAAATGTCCCCTCAACTTAGTGTAGGAAAACTTCACTATCTTGGAGTCCTCCACTTTCTCATTGTCAAAATAAATTTCCATGAGATCCTCAAGGCATATATTGCCTGAGTAGCTAGGGGTGTCTAACTTTGGCTTGATCCCATCTTGGCAATGGCCTTCAAAAAAATGTCCTTTGGTTCATCAACTAACACTTGAATCTCAGCCTATGGGGCCCCTCCGTCATCACTCACATCTGCAACAATGGTTCCTCTAGATTATGCAGTCTCCATAGCATCCAATCTAACTTGGATTCCTCTTAATATCTCTACCAAGTCTAAACTCTTGTTTCTCTTCCTTCTCATGCACAAGGTGCTCCACTGTGTGCCATTTCTATTCCTCACAACTCTTAACAATAACAACGCAGGACTCTTCCGCAACCTACAACCAACTCAGCTAAATCCTCACACACTCAACTAAGCAAGACACAACCCGACCTGATACCAAATGATGTAGATGGGAATGAGGGGGCTAAATTAATGGTTGCCTTACTTCCCATCCTAGACTCACTCTCAATGGACACACTTCAAATACAAGAACTCAAACTTGCAATTAGAAACACATTATTTATTCCTTAGAATGATAGTGTTACAAAGATTTCATATAGACACCCGTGCTTGTTCACATATTGACTACAACATGAAGAAGATACATCCCAATTCAATCCCTCAGTGAACTCGTCAAACTCTCTACTCTGTTCTAAACACTACCACTCTAGTAAGCTTCTTCCAAGCTTCTCTCTCTCTCTCTCTCTCTCTCTCTCTCTCTCTCTCATACTTGCACAACTTAGAGCAAACTATCTAACTCCCTTTCAGTTCTCTTCCAAAATTCATCCAAATCTCACCTAGCTTCTTTTGACTCTAGAAGGGCCTCATCGAGTTCCCCTGTTCTTCGAAAACGATCCACATGTCAATTTTTTGGGTTCTAAGCAATTACTTTACTATTATTTATCCATGAGTGAAACCGCATTTATTGCAAACCAGCAATGACATAACTGCCAAATGTAGACTAGTAGTTTTGAATATGCGACCTACATTAAGCAGCGATTTTGTCATCTGCCCAGAAGGGGGTCAATTTGACCTCTAAGAGATGGCTGAAACTTGCTCCATTTGATGTCCCTGGGGTGATGGAACTCTATTGACGCTTCTTAGACTAGTTCTAATCGTCTTCGACACACACAAAGTTGTCAACATTGTCGACAAGTCGCAAACAGATGCACAAGCACAATCTCATGTTTTTGGATGATGCAGTATTGCTCGTTGACCCGGATGCTTGTACATCACCGCACCTACTGCCGTTTGATTATATGCACCCATATTTTCATTATCATAAGCCATAGGAAAATGTATTAAGTCGGGTAATGTTGTGAACATGATCGATTGTGATGAGGGTCCATGTTGCACATATGAACACGCAACTAGTGGTAAATGTTATGTGCATACTTGATCATATATGTGATTCTTTACACCATTGTATGCACACAAGGAAATGTATGAGGTACCACAACATATGTAGTAACAACACTCGCGCCCCCGTATCTTAGTAATTATGGCATTTCTTGAAAATTTTGCATTTTGAATCAAGTTTATTTTCTTGGGAGAGTTTAACTACTGATGTGGGATACGGGACGAGACAATGAACAATGACGTCATTTTGAAATAGGCTACAGAGTATATGAATAAGGGCACGACGATATGCATATAGTCACCCAATAGTGTGGGTATGAGTACAAGAATAGGGTCCCCATCCCTAAACCTAAGTTTCCTAGTGACTTAAATTACTAACATTTCAAGATGTCTCCCTTTTTCCTCTTTTTGTAATTAAAATTAATATATCATTAAAGGATATAATGATGAATTTTCCCATGGTCTAAAGATGATGATCAACTGAACAAATGTTGCTAGTGCATTAGTTAGTCAAAAGGGCGCTACTAGGAACACAAAATTGTTTCTTTTTATGAAAGTCATCCTAGCTATGTATGTTTCTATAATTCTAACTTGATCATAGCCACTTTTGAGATCTATTTTTAAGAATATTTTGGCTCCTTAAAGGGTATCCTGAAGATAATCTATTCTATGTACAGCATATTTGTCTCTTAATAGTGATTTTTTAAAGTGATCTATTGTCTATACACATTCTTGTTGGTCTCTCTATCTTATTTAGTAAGAGGATTAAGGTACCATAAATGGACTTAGAAGGTTAGATGTATCATTTTTCTAGGAAATCTTCGACTTGTTTTCCTACTACATGTTTTCCTCAATAACTGAATTTGTATGGGGTTCTAAAACTTGGTTGACTGTTGTTTCCAGCTCTATTTAATGCTCTCTCTTTGAGGTTGCAGTCCTACTTGTAGGTCGTCTAAAAAAACATCTTTTTATTTTTTGAAATAAAGTTTCAATTGGATGTCTACTTTCCGTTTAGCATCTTCCTATGTTCTTTCTTTAATTAGCACTGCATAGCAGTGTTTTCATTTTCCTCGAGGCTTGATATTAATGGTATGTGTAGATTATTTTTGTCGCCATACAGTTTTATTCTATTGCCTTATTGATATTTGTAATATAACATCTCTAGGATATATTAAGATGTTGCATTCATAAATCCATCTCTATCCTCAGATTGTGTCATGTCTACGTAGCTTGATTACACCAAAGTCTATATTATTATTGTTCACTTGTATCATAATGCTGGATGCATAGTTATGCCAACGTTGCATCTCTTCTCTATTATTTTACTCGACTTCATGGGAATAACATGCTTTTATAGTTTATAACTTGGCTTCAGGAAAATAATCTTGATAAAAATTTCTATACAACTGGAATCTACTAGGATACAGATTTCTACTCTGTTAATTTTACATCTAAAAAGAAAGAAAATTTCAGCTGAATCAAAATTTTCAAAGGGCTTCTAACTAATATTTACAAACTGCATCGGTTAAATTAAGATGTCTTTGTCTTTTGTGGCGGTTGTTGGTTGAGATTTTTGGTTTTGTACTTTGTTCTTAAGAAAACATCTTTAATGATGGGTTTTCCCAACAATACTGTCCACGAACGAATACAGCCAACACTCACATAATGGAGGATGGAAACACAAATCAGAAATAGAGAACACAATTCAAAAAACAGATGTTTTATTCTCTCAGCATATATTACTGCCTGCAAGCCTAAAGACAAACTGTTTTATGGAAACAATATCTTAGAAACTCCAATCTTAACCATTGTTTGTTTTCTGTACAGAAAAGAGAATAATACAGGGCATGAAAGGGATGCAATTTGAGGTAAAATCATGGGCGTGAAGTTTGCAGGAGAAGTGAGCGCTAGCTTGCAGGAAATATCAGCGCAAAAACTACCGAGAAAACTCATTAAGACATTTAGAAACCGCCGGAAAATAGAAGGGCTGGCATCATAATCTTTTTATTAACAGCAAGTCCGAAGATTCTGTCTGATATGTTTGCTACTTCGAAAATGATGCAAAGTTCAGTGAACCTTTTATAAATTCCACCAAACCTTGTTACTACCTTGAGTGACCCATTGCTCATGAAAGCGTTGGCACCAATACACGTCTTGGATTGAGCAAAGGCCAACTCATGTATCAGAGATTGTTCCCTGATAGCAAGTTCAGGGGTGAAACTATCATCACAAATAAGTTTCTTAAGAGCAGCAAGTTGTTCAGTCCTTTGGGCGACCTTGGTAGAAAGCTTACCAAAAGTAAGCCAATGCCATTTGCTTAAGACAAGTTTTGACATGGTTGAGATTTCCCATGAAATGAAACATTTGATGTCCATGCCCAATATTTGATTCCACCATTTTGCAATAAAAAATGTGAAATCAGGATGTGTGAGCCACATGCTTTCAAAGCAGAATTGTGGTCTTTTGCTATGAGGTTGAATCAAAATGTCTAACCTGATAGGCCAAAGATCAGATAAAGTAGAATCACTGACACAGGTATTGATGAGTCGAGTGAATTGATCTAGTGATCTAAAACAAAAATCCTGTCAATTTTTTCAGAGATATAACTGCGACTTTTCCTCGAATTTAACCAAGTGTGAAGACCTTGGGAGATTTCATTCTCGGGAAGTGTGGTCTGATTTTCCAGTTGAAGAAGAGTATCTTCCGCTCTTTGATTGAATCTTCTACCACCCTTTTTTCCTTAGGGGATTTGATGGTATTGAAATCACCCATCAAGATCAAGTTAAATGGATTATTATAAAAAATCCATTGTGTTTGTTGTTCCATGAGAGCTATTCAGTTGTTACCACAGGGAGGTATCTAGATATTAAGAATTCAGCATGAATGCTGAAATTCAATAGAGAGAAAACTAGACTGCACACCCCAAGGAAAATCTTGGGAGTTTTCATACCTGGTTGGGTATGAACAGTGAAAGAGAAGGCAAGCTGAGAAACTGCAAATACTGTGTTTGTTTACATACATAAAAATTTGATGTGTTCACAATATTGGCTCTGGTATATTCTTGGAATCGCACCATATCAATCTGATCATAATTTTCTTTTTCCTAAGAAATTGGCATTTATTGGGCATGCCAATACCAAAAATATTCTAGGAGGGAATCTGCATTACCTAACCTGGGTAGAGTCAATAGTGTCATTGTTTGATCCGAAGGGACGTTGCATAGCCTTAGGCTCTCAAATCTACTTCAGGCTCCCAACTTTGCTTGGAGGGATATCCAAAAAGGATTCTCTGCGCTCAACAGTGGGCTTCCGCCTTTCCATAGTGTGTTTTGAAATTTCTGGCTCTCACAGCAGAATTAGAATTTTCAGCAATAAAGGTGAATTAGAGGGGTGGAGGAGTTGTGGGAGGAAGTAGAAGAAGACTTACCCTACCAAGCCTTGCGATGAAGTACTTAGTCTGGACATGTGTGAGAGAAGGATAAATCTTGCATTGTTTCTACCACTTCCATTTCCTCTGTCTCAGGGTCAGCAAGGGCAACAAAAGGGGTTGTGAGGAAGATTTTCTTACTGTTTTGTCCTGCACTGCTGTAATTGGTTTTCTGTATACTCTCTGAAACTTAACATCGATTTCAGATTGGTTTTTCTTACAAGATCATTGCATCATGCCTTCCATTGGATGAATTTGTAGCTGATCAAAGTGGATCTCCTGTTCCACTGTTGGATTAACTATTTCCTGAGATTGTTCTGTATACTGAACAGGGTTTTCATCATTGGAGGGTTGTGAGAGACAAACCCTTGCTAAATGGCCATGCTCATGGCATAGCCTGAACTGGAATGGTATATTTAGTCAGCAGACTATTCGCGTCCCATGCCTCCCATGCCTAGAATAGTCAAATTATGCTGTGGCTTTTCCAGGTCAATGTTTACATAGATGCAGGGCATAATTCAGAACCCCCATGGGTTCTTTGTGAATTCTGAGGCAGTGACCTATTTGACTATAGCATTAGCTATTCTTTGGAGTGAAGACTCTTGCCAAT
The DNA here is from genome assembly GCA_037957365.1 of Torreya grandis. Classification (NCBI taxonomy): domain Eukaryota; kingdom Viridiplantae; phylum Streptophyta; class Pinopsida; order Cupressales; family Taxaceae; genus Torreya; species Torreya grandis. Next base: position 2,038,587 of record JARHVA010001864.1, on the reverse strand, counting down.
ATTCACTCAGGATCAAAAGGAGACAAACCCATACAGGAATTGTACTTGGAAGATCCTCTGTTGGATTAAATAATGGGGATCAATGCTTCATGAATAATCCGGAACTTTTCATAAACTAAGGCCCTCCTTGAAAAACCTGGTCCCTCTCTTGTTTGGAAGAAAAAATGGTCATGAAATAGCCTTTGGGCATCACGAGGATGTTCACAGTTCCTAAAGGCTTCCAATTTATCTGAAACCAAGCATGAAGTGTTTTAGGTCCAAGGAAAGCTCCCATAAATCTGCAGATCACAGTCTTTTCTATGAGGAGCCATATCCAGTTGTCCATTTCATCCAAACAGAACTGTAATTTGGGAGGATTCCTTTTAAGAAAGGAAGAAGGGTCTACGGATGGCTTTTTGGGCATGATCTTGGATGAAGCTAAGCAATTTGTCTTTACATATCTGATTGGTTTCATTATCTGTGGCTGACCTAAAACCTGGATTCTGACTTGATGAGGGTAGATCAGTTGGTGTGTACATGGTCTCCTAGTGAAGAGCAGGTGGAGAGGCCACTCAGCCAAAGACGGAACAGGTTGAAAGGAAAATGAGAACGGAGAATAGCAGTCTGGTGCAGGGGGTGCATGAATAGAGAGAGAGGAGAGAGGAGGAATTTTTTTCCTGTAATTCAAGCACTTTGAACTTCTTCAATGTAACATATATTCAGAATTTATGTACCAACAAAGCAGCGGATTGAGAGGACCTTCAGGCTGAGTTCCTAAAATATGGCATGGATTCCCTTGCCTTCCCATTGGCAAAGCTTTTTAATGAGGTGCTCGAGTTTTATCTTGTTCTTGGTCCCAGCACATAATCCATCCCAATCATAAGTCTACCCTAGCAACTATAGGACCATTATGATTGAGCATATGTTTGCCAAACTTTATGCCATGGTGTTAGACATGCAGCTTTGAGAGCACTTGGATCGAGGTAATCTTAGAGCAAGGGAGCAAGCCAGCTTCAAGAGAGAGTACCGGACAATTGACCACATCTTTACACTATGGGCTATCATTGAGGAGGCTCGGCATCAGTCTTCCAAAGTCTTGTTATTTTGTAGACTTCTGGAAGGCCTTTGACTCAGTTTCGAGACATCTGCTTTTCCATAATTAGTGCAATGTCAGCATTCCAGATTCTCTCATTACCGTTGCTTGGAGGTTCTATGAGACAATTGTCAGGCAGTTTCATACTTATCATGGTATTTCTAGCTTTGTGAAGGGTACCATTGGAGTCATGCAGGGATACCCTTTCTCATGGACCCTCTTTAGCATTTACATCAATAAGCTTGAGGATTTTCTTCAACAACATACACATGCAAATAATGGTTGCATTTTACATGATGTGGTGATAGCCATACTTCTCTTTGCCGATGACGTTGTCCTCCTCTCTCATTTTGCCAATGGTTTACAAAGAGAACTTGATGTTCTTGCTTGATTTTGTGAGCTTCGTCAACTGGTGTTCAACCTTAGAAAAACCAAGTTCATGATATTCAACACCTCCAAATGTTCTCTTTCCTAGTTTCAATTTCTCTACAACAGAGAACCTTTGGGGATCCCATCGGCCTACACTTACTTGGGGGTCCAGTTTTTTGGACCATCTTTTAGTATGAAATCTGCCTATCAATCACACATTTGCAAGGGAAATGCCTCACTTTGTCTTGGAGCACCAATGTTTTCATATCCACTTCCAAGATATTCCTTTGAAAATGTGTCTCTTTGATACAGTCATCAAGCCTTCGGTTTTGTATGTGTCTGAGGTTTGGGGACCTAGTCTACGGTCCATTGATTAGGATTGCATCGAGAGCGTACAGACTCTCATGATTTAGTGTATGATCCATTGCAAATAGACTGTTCCTCAATGCATTTTCCAAGCTGAGTTTGCCGCCCAACCTCTGCACCTTGAGACTATCTTCAAATTTAATTTTTACATTCACAAACTCAAAACCATAGGGGATTCAGCTTTAAGTTGTGGGAGGTATCCATACTTAGCCCTATGTTCTTCAAAGAGGATTGCATCTTAAGGCCCCAAAAGACGTCGAAGTTGTTGGTATTCTAAGATTAGTTTGCTCCTCCAATCTATCAACATCTCTATTGATAGGCTACCTTCTTTTAGGTATTGTTTTGGATGCCCCTCATCGGCTTCTTCCCTTAAAGGAGGTTATTATTAGAGTTGTCAGAGAGGATATCTATAGGTAGTACATCCATGTCACTTGGACCTCTTCTCCTTATCTGCTCAACCCCAAGCTTGCCTTTTATGCCGAGCATTTCTTGCGCATGGTGGATGGTGTCATTCATCGCCTTGACTATCTCCAACGTCATTGGCCTCATAGCTTGAGGTTCCCCCTTGACTAGTTGAGGGTGTTGCTCACACCAATTGCGCATTGAGACTGATCAATTTATTCCATGTGGGGGACTCAATATGTTGTCTTTGCTCCCTCCAAATTGTTGGCAATTTTGGTTGATGTCTGTAATATTGTCATTGATGTCAAAGGCAGCTTGTGCTATCAGAGATTAATGTCAAAAGTTGATTTGCATAGACTTATAGTGCAAATCGGGTTTATGAAGAGCTTCTACTTATAAAATAAGTAAAGCAGTCTTGAGAACCCGAATGGGTCTTGTAGTGCAAATCAGGTTTATGCAACGACTTTACTTGTCTCATTTTTATAAGTCAAGTTGTCTCAAGAACCCGAATGGGTCTAGTAAGGTAAATCGGGTTTCTGGGATGACTTTACTTCTCTCATGTTTATAAGTTAAGCAGTCTCAAGAACCCAAAGGGATTTAGTGAAGTTAATCGGGGTTATGGAACGACTTTACTTCTTTAATGTCTAAGTTGAGCAATGTCAAGAACCCAAATGGGTCTAGAGGAGTTGATTGAGTTTATGAAATGACTTAATTTCTTTCAATTTTATAAGTCAAACAGTTGTAAGAACCCGAATTGGTCAAGGGAGAGTTGATCGGGTTTCCAAACCTCCATTACTTCTTTCAAACTTATAAGTCAAGCAATGTGAAGAACCCGAATTGGTCTTGAAGAATTCTTTTGGAAAAATGTATAAGTCTTTTATCAGAAAAATTGTCCCGAACAAAAATGCTAATGGGATAGTTTCACAAAGTTTCCGAAGGGCAAGTGGACCATTCAGAAAAGCTGAAGAGTACATTCAAGAAAGTCTGAAGGGTATGTGGACCTTTTCAGAAAAGTCGAAGGGCACTTCTCAAGAAGTCCGAAGGGCAAGTGGAACGTACAAGAAAGCCAAAGGGCACTTCTCAAGAAGTCCGAAGGGCAAGTGGACCGTTCAGAAAAGCCAAAGGGTATACAGCAGGAAGTCCGAAGGGTAAGTGGACCATTTCAAAATGTCTGAAGGGTATGAAGACCATTCAAGACTTCCGAAGGGACTGTTACAGAAAAGCCGAAGGGTATATGGAACTTTACAGAAAAGTTGAAGGGTACATTTGCAAAGCCCCGAAGGGTATGTGTCCTAAACAAAAGTGCCAAAAGGGGACCCGGACAAAAAGTCCGCGAAAATTGTCCCGAAGGGGACATGTTAAAGTTCAAGCAAGTCTGAAGAGATCGACGAAGGGGAAGCATCTCAAAGACGTCGAAAGAAGCGAGATGAAGTCAACATGTCGAAGGTTAATGATCACATAAAGAGCAAGCATCTTTGATCATCCAACGACACACGCAAGTCAGGACTAAGAAGATCCAATGGAGCGAGTGGATCCAAAGCCTTAAAACTGCTAGAAGGTTAATGCACAGTGGCGAAGTTAAAGACCGAGCAAGTACAATAAGATCTATCGAAGCAAAAGCTCTCATGAATGTCGTGACAAGCGAGATATAGTCAATTATGCCAAAGATTAACGTCTGACTAAAGTTATGGATCGAGCATATTCAAATAATTCGAAAGGAGCAAAAGCGATCCTGATATATAGGAAATAGCGAGATGCAAAAAGAAGCTCGACAATTAATAAAAGAGCTCATAATTGGCACGAAGAAAGAAATAAAAGCCCTGCATTTAATATGTTCTAACGTTCAGTAAAGGAACAGGTAGAACTGGTGATGAACTCGAGTCTACACGGAGATCAAGATCAATCCTCGATTAAAGAAGCGATGCAGTTATGACCAGAATCCAGCAGTTGCCAAAAATAGAAAAGAGATCTGACCATTGCAATGTCATGCATGAACCAAGACACGGGAAGAGCATAAGTCAAAATCGCTTTTAATGAGAACCAGTTAATTGCAGCTGAAGTGTGAACACAATTGGAGATAGAAAACCCTAATCTACATGGTCTATACATATACGACATCTTGAACATTCTAATGAGCTTTTTATCATTGTTGCTGCTGCCATCGCAATTCTGAAAGTGAGCCAAAGGCTGTCAATTAAAGACATATGCAGATGGTGTAAAACATTGTTCATTAGAGACATACGCAGACAAAGTAAAAGGCAGAAGAAAAAGGGGGAATGAACTGTGTCTGAACAGAACATATCTAGACATACGCAGATAAAGAGAATGGGCTGCCGTTGCTGTTGTTGAAACTGAAAAGTGCCATCAGAGAAACTTCGAAGGGTGTCAACTTAGGATGTATGCAGACACAGAATGAAAGACAGTTGAACACAGAGTGAGGTAGAGAGGAAGAAAGAGCACACAGAGAATGTGCAGATATTGAGCAGAGAGAGAAAAAGCACGCAGAGAATGAGCAAAGAGTGAGCAGTTACAGACTAGACTTGTAACAAAGAAACTGAACTGGATTCATTTGTGAATCTATCTTGTATGCTGGAGTTGTAGCTCTATAAATCTGATTGGTTGGTGCCATCAGACAAACTAAGTTGGTGCTCAGTTAGGGGATCGGAGTCTCCTTAGGGTTAGTGCCCTTAAATCTTGTAGCCAGTAAAGTTAAATTGAGTTGGTGCTCAGTTAGGGGATTGGTGTCTCCTAAGGATAGGTGTCCTTGAATGTAACCAGTGTGGTTTTTCCAGTGAGATGATTTAACTGTGAGGTTGGATTAGAACAGTAGATTCTAGCAGCGATTCTCACCATGGTTTTTCCCTTTGGGTTTTCCATGTATAAATCTGGTGTACTGTGCTTTTGTGTGTGTGTGCTCTCTACATTTGTTCTTTGATATGCATATGTTTTGTATCTTCATTAAAAAGTTAAAGAACTAGTTTTTCGTTGATCTACTGATTCACCCCCCCCTCTCAGTAGATAGTTGTGTTCAATAGAGGTGGAGACTGAGAAGCACTTCATTTTCAAATGCCCTATTTATTATGAGATTAGCGAGAGATATCATTGTCTTTATAGAGACTATGGCAACACTCTATCCACTTTATTTCGGTACATGGCCCTTTTTCTTTGGGAGGTTCACCCTTTGACATAAGTCCTTGCAAGGAGCCCCTAGAGCCCTCAGGTTGATTGCTTCTTTATTTCAGCCCATCGCAGAGATTGATCACATAAAGCGCCCTTTAGATATTGTTTCTTCACAAACTAATGGGGGGTAGGTCAGTGATGCGACACTCATCTTTGCACAACATTACTAAGGTAACCTAGCACACTAGCTCTCGGCCACAAGGATCCACCCTTGCTCAACATCACTACTAAGGTACCCTAGCACACTTGCTCTCGGCGACAAGGATCCACCCTTGCTCAACATCATGGATCTGCTCTTCGTGACCACTTCCCAAGCCATAGGGACAAGCACACACTACTATTTTATTTGCTGCCATGGGAGTTTCTTAGGCCTTGGATGTTAGGAGGGATTCTAAGAAGAGTGTTTTGCTTCCTCCTAGGATTACCCAGCCTGGCCTCCTTAGGTCTAGACACTCCCCAATGAGCATTATCGAATCATGCATTGGCCCTTTCACAATAATTGATGATGGCACAAATGATTCCTCTATCCTGGCCATGGTCAAAGGTGTTTGATAAAACTACCATATAGTCTTTCCAACTTCATCAACCCATGCTCTTCGAGGGTTCTTGCTACCCCCGAATGGCTATTTGTATTGGTAACCTAACCACATGGGTTGGGGGCTTTACTGCATTGGGTTTACCCTTCGTTTATTTTCAATGCTTTTGTTGTCCTTTTTTTTAATAATCATTGTTCCTAGGTTCCTTTTACCCTAGCACTTTCTATTTTAATTGGTTGTATTCTCGAGTCCCATTAACCTACTTTTGGTCATTCATGGACATTCATGTAATTTCTTTCTTTCTTCTTCACCTTAGTAATATATAATTTAAGATAAGACTTGAATAACTTGTAAACATTAAGAAAATCAATGTATCACATCTTTGAAAGGCCTACAATGCAGCTTTAAGCGTTAGAAATCGGTAAAAAATGAAGACCTATGCTAAATTTTAATATAAAAAAAATGTAAAAAAGAAACCTCTGTTTTAAGATCAATTCCGTATATGCAAAAGATATTTTTTATTGGGGGCCTATCCCACGGAGTAAGTGGATTTAGCACAGGATCATTGTGATAGAACCTGCCAAAAATCAATTACAAAACACTTACATCAAAATTGCATGTACATAAAACTATTCGAAAGTTGAACTAATGAAGAACATGCTTTATAGCTAAAAATAAAAAAGAAAAAAAATATATACTTTATAGTCAATATAGATGAATGATAAATTAAAACAATTTTAGCTTCTAGAAGAGGTTTACAGATTAATACAGTAACAAAATGATAATTTTCAACACTTTAAAGCTTGCTAAAAACTAAAATTGTGTGGCTACTAGTCCATTAAAAAAATCTTAACCCATGAAATTTTACAGAGGGAAGGTTGGGTAGGACCCTCACGAATCACAATGAATAGTGTGCCAACAAAACACAAATGACATAGACCATCTTTTTTTTCAATTTACTACGACACAAAAATCAGGCGATGCGGAAGTTGCGCATTTAATGAGACCTATCGACATATCTAAGCATGAAGCATAGAAAAGGTGTGAGATTTCATAGCAAAGCTCTGAATTTACTTTGCACTATGAGACATCTCATTGTTGTATGGGGAAGTTTTTGTTGATAATGTAAAAGAAAATATTATTTTAACATATGTACATGCAGCCATATCAACCAACCTATTAACAGTTTCCATGAACATCTAAAATGGAGACCTAAAACCAAAACAAAACATATATGGTGGAGAAAAATACTTTATTAACTAATGCTCTCTAGTTTCTTCATATCATCATTATGTAAGAGCATGCTACCAACAGCGGCCCAAACTAAGCAAAACACAGTGACAGATCATTTACAACCTGTTGCAGGGGAAATATAGCTTAAAAGAAACTGACAGATATTTCCAAGAGGATTCTAAGCCCTTGTAAAAAACTTGAATCTGAGATGGTCCAATACAAAGCAGCCATTAGTTTCTAAACAGATGGTTGACAAAAGCAGAGATGCCCTGCTGACCAGAAGCCATTCTTCTCCAAATGCTGCAAATACAATATAACTATAGAATGACACGTCACCCACTCATCACTATGCCAAGATAGAAACTGCCCCCACAAGAGTGCCTAAACGTTAACACTAATGGGTCTGAAAATAATAACCCAAGACTGTCAAGAGGAGCCATACAAAACCATGATGGTGATAATGGTATACACCAATGTTATGCAGTGACGTGTCCACAAGGGTCCAGGTGGTGCCCCGAGAACGGACAAGATGAGCCCCGCATCCAAAAAATGCAGAAAAAGAGGACACCCCTGACACATCCCCTGACAAATGAGAGCATTCCAGTGATGTCTCCTATCAAACACAAGTGATGTTTGTTTGATTAAAAAACAGATATTTAAAAAAGCATTAAACAACAAAACAGAAAAGTGCAAACCCTAACCCTAAAATTTCGTTAAAAATCTATAAGAAACACCTCAACTTCATTGTCATTCACACTTGAGCAAACTTGCAAAGAGAAGAGGAGGTAAAGAGGAGAGAGAGAAGAAAAGGTGAGGAGCGAGAGCAAGAGGGATTCCAATTTTCCAGTTTTCAACGTGAGTCTTGCATTCCAAGGTATGTACATTGGCAATCTTTCTTTTACATTTTATTTGTGATTTCCAGGTTGCATTTTTTTCCCACCCCTTTGAAAAGCCATTTGGCTGTTTATTTTTATTTTATTTTTTTCAAGATGGTTTGAACTTTTTCATGGGTGGGCCTATGGATTCATGGAATCATGGATTCAAGTTCATTCAATACAATGAACCAATTGGTTTAATGTGTTGAAATGAAAACCCATTTCTTTATTTATTTTGTTTAGATTTTAATTTTTTTATTTTTAAACATGAAAGAAAAATACTTCAATGATAATTATTAGTAATTACATTGGAAGTGTTCATTCAATACAATGAACCAATTGGTTCAATGTGTTGAAATGAAAACCCATTTCTTTATTTATTTTGTTTAGATTTTAATTTTTTTATTTTTAAACATGAAAGAAAAATACTTTAACAATAATTATTAGTTATTACATTGAAAGTCTTTTTTAATTTTTACCTAGATTAGTAAATTACTTTATTTCTTCTTTTTTTTTTTCGGTGCTGGGAAGAGGTTTACAAATTGCTGTTTTTTTGGCATTTTCAATGTGTTAAAATAGTTCTGATGTTTTTGAGTTTGCAATGTGTTCAAAAAGTGCTATTTTTTTAACTTTATATTGTTTTTGTTAAATTATTTTGATTTTTTCTTTTTTTCTTTTTGTTTGAGTGCCAAGATGAGTTACGAAAGTGATTATGAGATTTGCACATGGATGAGATGGGTAGTGACGGAGCCCAAGGAGAAAGGAATACGGCAACGCACACTAAAAGTTCAGTTGCAAGTGCCTAGAAGTTTGATTGTCCCTCAATGATGTTGGCCACATATGCCAAGGGCCATTCAACAAGAAGACGCCTTTGAGACAATTTGCCACAACCCCTGATGCCAACAAAACAAACACAAGTGGGGGGACTCAACAGTGGAAGTGTAATATTTGAGGGAAGACTCAAGGGGAGGGGAGGAGGAGAGGCATCACTAGGATGAATACACACTTCCTACACATATTAGGAAAAGGGATTGAGGTTTTGAGGGTTATCACACTTGATGAGAGGGTAGAGTTTAATAGGTTGTTAATTGGAAATATCCCGAACAACATTCCAGTAGTTTGTTACACCCCTTCTCATAGGACTTCTAGGAGTTCTTTTTCTCATGCTCCAGCAGTTCCAACTTTTGAGGTGAGTGGAATGGAGGCTAGGGGAAGAGAAAGGTCATGGCACCCAATCTAGTTGTTGAGATTACTATGCAAAGGCTAGGGAGGAAATAGAGAATACAATGTTGGATTAATTGTCATTGATGTCAAAAGATTCGAAAGCGGAAGAAAGCATACTACATTAATAAGTTTAACCCCACATGGAAGATGAAGAACAGACAACCATGTAGACAAAGCAGTCAGGATCTACCTTCCAACGGTTAGACTGATTCTGAAGGAACCGCTCTGATACCAATTGTTAAGCATAGGCTTATACTGAGAGGGGGGGTGAATCAATATAACATAATCTTTTACTTAGCTTTGCTTTTATTACCATTTTGAGCCATTGATGATTCTCCATACCTTGCATCTTTTTTAAATAACTTAATGTTCGAGTCATTGCCGATGCTTCCAACAAAAAATACTTGTTTCGGTTAATATAATCTCACGTGGAAATGAGGCTTTGACTTTGAGGCTACTTGTAATTAAATGCTTTTGAATTCTCTCTATCTATCTCCAATTTAGGTCAGACACATTGTTGCTCCAAACTTCGCATCCATATAGGACCATTGGTGTGACAAGCAGACCGAACAAGATTCTCTTGGTTTTTCAATCCCATAATTCTGCATTCCTGCGTCTGTTTTGCTGTGAGTATAAGGCCTTCCACCCCACTTGATTTTTTTTTGCCTTGCAGGTCTCCCAACTAAACTTGTTGTGAAAGTCAAGCCTGAGATATTTGTCTTCTTCCGCTACTTCCAGCGGGCTTCCTTTGAAAAGGAACTCAATTTGTTTATTTTCTCTCCGTAGAGAAAAATCATGACTTTTGTATTCACCTGCATTCCCACCTTTTGCTAGAAGTGCTTTAGAGCTTTTAAATGTTCTCTCAAACTATGAGCCATTGTTGCAATTAAAATAAGATCATCTACATAAAAAAGTAACTTTACAACATAATTAGCTAGGTGGATGCCCCCCTTCACCAGCGTTATCTATCCGCTCCTCTAGTTCATCAATGTATAGCCCAAACAAGGTGGGAGATAGAGGACATCCTTGTTTGACTGCAATGTCGCTTCCAAAACATTCTGACATGCCTTCACTTGTTCTGATTTTGGCCCTGACTTGCTCATAGAGTCTATGCATTACTGCTTTATATGCATTACCTTGGCCGACCTATTGGTATCAGAGTCGTGGTCATGGGCTCGAATCCCCTTCGGTAATGCTGAGGGGGGGATTGTTGGACTAATCGCCAGCCTCCCCCTTAGGGATTCATGACATGGACTAACAATCTCCCATGAGTACTTATCTGGCATTTGTATCAGACGTTAACAGGTCGATCTTTTGGCGCAACAGCAAGCGTTCCTCTCTAACATACAATTGGCAAATTCTTATTTGCCACTGGCATCGTATTTCACATTGTTCGCTCTCCATATTACAAGGAGGCTAGCTAAGGTAGCCAAAGTAGGTGTATCTTATGTGCCCCTTGGAGGTACGAAATTGAGGACTACCATCTTGGACAAAAAAACATTCCAAGGTGAATATATTGAAGAAGGAAATGAGAGACACATGGGTCTCATGGATGTAGCATAGTCATGGATGGGTGGACAAATATTTGACACCACCCACTCATCAATATTATTGTCAAATGTAAGGATGGACCTTACTCCCTGGGGGCGGTTGACTATTCAGGCAAGCACAATGATGCAGAGTTCCAATTTCAAATATTGAGAGAGGCCATTGAGGAGGTTTGTCCTTCCAATGTGGTACAAGTAGTCACAAATGCACACTTATGTGTGCAAGGCAACATGGGGAAGTGTGGTTGCAAAGCACCACAACCAAAGACATTCATCTATGTTCCCATTGGCAATCCTCATTGTAATACACATCTTGCAATGTTATACAAGATCCTTTGATTTGTCAACAGTGAACTTTGGTAACTTCTACTTTTCTAGAGACGGAGTTGATGGGGTAATCATGGCTATAGTTACTAGTTTCTTCTGGCGTGGCTCTTCAAATACGATTTTCCTCCTTAAGAAGGTTTGTGTTGAATGTTTCATTGCTCTCTCAGCACTATCGGACACATCCATATGCTTGACCTTACCTTCGACAAGGATAAGTACATTATCTTGTGGGTCGTCTCGTTCCCTTTTCATACAACTCGCTCCAGCGCATCATTTGGGTTGCCTCAAACTCTTCACATGATTCTCTTGTAGCACCCTTCGACCCAACCTCGTCAGCAAAGTCCACACCTTCTTCCTCCAAAAGGAGTTATGGTAATTTGTGCCCACTCCTTATTCACGAGTGGCATAGGGTCCACTAGTTCCAACTGAAACCTTTCCTTGTTTCGGCTTCGGCTTTGACTCTAACTTCTACTTACACTTCCACTTTTGCTTCGTACTTTGCTTGATGGAGTTTTAGAATTGGTTGTCTATCACAACCTGTCTTCTTTCGTGTTGCTCCACCAATCAAGTAGATTGTTTAGCTTCTTGGTCCCCTCCCTAACTGTGTTGCCTTCTCCAACCTTTGCTCAGAGTCAATAGGATGAATTATTTCTCGTAAAGTGTCATCCTCTTCTTCTTTAACTTTTTGTACCATCATAATTGTTGTCAACCTGGAGCTGCGCCCTGAATCGAAGACATGCATGAAATGGCTAGTCCTCTATCCGGCTGAAACAATGAGATCTTCTCACGAGGGTGGGTGCCTCAACGGTGAGAAGAACCTCCAGAGAAGGCTAGTTCCTATAAAATGTATCAATGAGGATCTCTACTCTATGCTGCGGACTACCATGGAAAAGGGAAAAAGAAACTTTAAGGGGAAATCCTACCTAATAAAAGTGATACACCAGAAGATTGATCCACTCAACTTGGAACCTTGAACACTGAACAAACAAGGGAAAATGAAGACCTTTGATTTCAATCAATCACTTATGCATAAATATTTCATGAAGAGGTTCGATCCAATGACCAAAACATGAGGGAAAACGATGGAGAGAGGTCTGATACAAGACACTTTGCAGCCACCTAACATCCACTTACAGCTTCAGCAAAAGACATAAAGAACACTTAACATGACCTACATAAGGATAATCTAGCAACTAGGTATGAATCAGAATTTGGGAAGGAAGAGAAATCTATCACTTATGCAAATTGTTGAATGAATATACACTATGCCAACACTTGAAATCTGAAAGTACAGTCCTTCTATTGATTGAAAAGGTTACACAACTCACCAATGGCAGAGTCTAGTCTAGCCAAGAGAGGGATCATTTTAATCAAGGCTGAAAGCCAATTTATAGAAAATTACAAGAGCCAAAGATTGGCGTTGAAAATTTGAAGAGAAGGATTAACTTAGATTAACTCAAGGCCGACTTGGCCTTTCAATAAAATATGTTTTCTCTTTGTCTTTGCATGAAGCTTTTTGCGCTTGAGGAAGTGAACTTGTCTTTGTTCTGAACCGCCCACCTCTCTTTGCATGGAGATCCATGCCAATGTCATTTTTAGAACTCTACATGAGTTGATTGATGCCGAGTTGGAACGTTTGAAAGGTTGAGTTGGCTGTTTGATAAGCTGAGTTGGACGAAGAGATCATTCTCCTTTGCATGGGAAACCCCTGGTAGATGTGGCGTTTAACTAGTCAACTCTAAATCTAGAACAGTCAACTCGACGTTTGAATTTGGAACTCCGGTTGAAGCTGAGTTGGACCTTTGGATGCATGAGTTGATCCGGAGATGAGCAAGACTTCAACAACCAGTCAACTGAAGCTTTGACCGGTGTTCGAAAATAGCCCCTGCTTGCATGTGTTTTAGCTTGTTCTGGTCTGCGTGTTCATGTCTATTTCTGGCAGAATTCTATATTCGGATGTATTTTTATTTATATTCGGTCTATATTTCCTCCATTTGGCCTTTTTTCAACTTCCCGTTGCTTAATCTAAGGTCAACTTCCTGTGGTTTAATTCTTTCGAAATTCTGGCTTTACATTTGTTTCATCGATTACTTCCTCGATCAAAATTTGACATCTTGCAGGACGTCACCCTTTGTCTTCTTCTCGGGCTTATTTCCTGTCAAGCCCCTTAGTCTTCTTATTTCCTTCGGAATTCTTGTTGACTTAAACCTTTGTTTTCCTTCGGGTTTATTTCCCTTGGCTTTATCCTCCGAAGTATTCCTTCGGACAAAAAGTCCGAAGGAATTCCTTCAGACTTTTTACCGAAGGATATCTTCCTTTGTCATTTCCTTTGGCTTGGGCTTTATTCCACAGGTCTTTCTCTTTTGGTGGCTTCTCTCTAAATTTCCTCAGACTTTTTGTCCGAAGGAATTCCTTCGGACAAAAACCCAAAGGAATAAATCCTTTGGCTTTGCCTTCTTTGTAATTTTCCGAATTTCTTCGGACTTTTTGTCCGAAGGAATTCCTTCAGACAAAAAGCCCGAACGAATTCATCCTTTGTCTTTTGTCTTTACCTTTACCTTCGAAATGCCCTTCAGGAAAGTCACAGTGGCCCTGTCACCGACCAAGTGCCCTCCGCAAGGGCTTTTGTCCCTTCATCTGCGCCTTTGTCGAAAAAATTGTAGGGCACCCGGGTTTTTTGCAAAGGTCCCGAATTTGTTCATGTACCTTCCCGAAGGGTAGGTGCCCTTCGGGTTTGTTGAAAATGACCCTTCTGAAGGGTACCCTGCCCTTCGGGATTCTTGAAAATGACCCTTTCGAAGGGCCTTGGCTTTTCCTTGCTTCTTTGGGTGGACTTTTGGATTCTCCAAAGTATTCCTTCTGACAAAAAGTCTGAAGGAATTACTTCCTTTGTCTTATAGGCTCTTTCCTTTGTTACTTCCTTTAGACTTATGTCCTTAGCACTTCTCCGAAGATATGTCCTTAGCAAAAGCCTTTTTGATGAACCATTCCTTCGAAATTTTTCTGTTGTAGCAAAGGCCCTTACCAAAGAAAAACAATGTATTCTTCCTAATGAATTCTTTCTTCCTTGGATGGAGATGTGAATTTTTCGAATGGCAAGAGACAATCTGTCCTGTGGAAGAATTGTCAACATTTCTGGGGACTCAGCTGGCTCAGCATGCCTGCTATGCTTGAGAACTCAGACAGAGCCTGTAAGACAAAGGAAGTAATTCCTTCAGACTTTTGTCCTTAGCACTTCTCCGAAGATCTGTCCTTAGCAAAAGCCTTTTTGATGAACCATTCCTTCAGAATTTTCCTGTTGTAGCAAAGGTCCTTACCAAAGAAAAACAATGTATTCTTCCTAATGAATTCTTTCTTTCCTTGGATGGAGATGTGAATTTTCCGAATGGCAAGAGACAATCTGTCCTGTGGAAGAATTGTCAACAATAATTTATTGTCATCGTGTTTCACAATTACGTTCGTCAAAGAGATTATAAGATAATGTAATACCCACAATAAATATTGTTGACCAGTGTTCACTTTGAACCAACTTATAACTTGACCTGACATTCTTTAAAGGCATGATGCCAAAATGTTTATAGAGAAACTACACTACCAAAGAATATCAATTATAGAATAGTAAATGCATGCCACATTACAACATGGGGAATATGAGTAATCATTGCTTCATTCATAGGTAATGCTCAATACAAGTTATCCAATACAGGGAGGGCATGGTACTCAGTGCCATTCCCCTGACGTATATCCTTTATTTATCAGACAAGTGACCTAATGGTTGTCGGTTGACACAACAATCAACACTTGAACATAACCAACAAGAGTCATTACAAACTACTTAATATCGAAAATAATAACATTAACAGCATAATGAGTTGGCTAACTATAATAACCCCTTTACCCACCAGTCAATTGCCAATACTCAGCACTCCAATGCCAACCATCAACCAATCGCCAATCAATAGCTAGCATTATGAAATTGCAACATTGAAAGAGGAGCACCACCCTTTACTTGGAAATCACCATATGAGGAGCACCAAAACACAACAATCATTAATTAAACAACAGTTATTTATTATTAACAAGGAGCACCCATGTAAACATCATCAATTAATAAAGCATTAATCAGCATTTATTTGACGAAAGGTCGCCACCTTTGGAAAAGACATGTTTGATGGAAGGCTATGAGGTATTAATATTCAACGATTGGTGGGAAGGAAAAAGCATTCAATCATGCATTCAAATATTTAACCTTGTACAAGCATCATGCTTTACAATCTCTCTTAAGGACGAAAGCATTTAAATGTGTAATCAGATTTCAAGGACGAAAGCACTTAAATGTGTAATCAGATTTCAAGGACGAAAACCCTTGTCATCACAATAACCCAAGGACAAAACCCCTTGAGGATTTATATTTTATTATTTGAAATCTGAAAATTTGTATTGAACAATTAATACAATTACATTTTATTATTCCAAGTGCAAGTTTATATTTATACAATATTATTTCAAAGGGAATTCCAAGGAATCCGAATTCTTGTATAATATTCCGATTAGAGATATTACAGTGGTATCAGAGCCAAGATCTGGCCAACCTGTGAGGGTTTGTGTTTGCAGATTTGGATGTATAGTCTATAAATCATGGAGTTAATAAGTGAAAATGAATTGAGAACAAAGCTTTGCAGATTGGGGAAAAAGCTTAAGCATCCATATCATTCAAAAAATGTTTTGTTCAGTATTTTGGAGGAAGCGGCAAACTATTTGTCCATGATAGGAAAATCAAATTCTAAGTCCATGTTTTGGGCAATGAATCCTTTGGTGGTTTATTTGGCTAAACCCAAGTTTTTGAGACATTTAAATTCAGATGTGAGACTTGTAATTATCACTTGTATTAGTGAAATTACAAGAATAAGAGCTCTGGAACAACCATCCAATGACAACATTATGAAGAAAATATTTCAGTTGATGGTGGAAACTTTTGAAGGTCTTGGTGACATCACAAGTTCTTGGAAACTATGGCAAAAATCAGACTTTGTGTGCTAATGTTGGATCTAAAAAGTGATCATTTTATTCTCCGCATGTTTGGACATTTCTTTGCTGTTATCCATAAAAATCATATATAAAATGTAGTAGTTTCAATATAAACCATTATGATTTTGGTCCTGAATGAAGATGATGATATTTCCTATCAATTATTATCCATACTAATGGCGGGTTTTGAGTAGGAAGCCTCACTAGTTGCACATGCACTAGCTAAAAATGTTGTTGCTCAGTGTTCAGAAAAGCTAAAGCCACATGTGACAATTGAAGGACATGAAGATGTGTTGCTAAACGAAGAACCAAAAATAGTGTTAGATGCAATAGAATTTCCAAGGGAAGAGGAAAAAATCAATGAGCATGAACTGAAGCAAGTGCAATGTAAAGATCTTTTATTGGTAAAAGATGTCTATTTATCTTCTAATGATTGTGTGCATGACAGTGAAGTCACAGAAAGTGAAAACAAGGAGCTTGAGCCAAAGAAGAATGAAACTGAAGCAAAAAGGGCATCACTTGTATACAAAGGGTTCACGCTTGAAGAACTTGCACCAACTTTCGAATATCCATTGACTGATTTTCAGAACAGCCTTATAAAGGGTCATGTGATCGAAAAAAATATTGGAAATCTTAGTTATACAAGGGTTGGAGGTATCTCCACAAACCCCACTTCATCAAGGGAGAACAATTTTTTCATCACTCTAAGGTATGGGAAGGTTGGTAACACTTCAGATTTATTGCTTCATGCTATGCCATTTCAATTTTGTTGTCCTCATAGGAAGCATGCAAAAAAAAAGTGATAAAATGAAGGTTATGGTTTGCAATATAAGGCATGAGGATTCCTTGATTCAAGTTCACATTTATTGGCACCAAGAAGTATGGGATCCTAGTAATTTTTCGAGTTTTACAAAAGTTCTCAATTCTGATTTTAAATTCTTTATAGCTGATTCCGTGGGAATAAAGAAAGAATCAAAATTGTTTGGAGTATAGAGGAATATATGCACACACAAGTTGACATTGAGAGGTTGGCATACAAAAAGAAGCTTCTTATTTGAAAACCATGGTAATCACAAGGTTGGAGGTGTGGAAGACATCTCAACCCATGTCTATTCAGCAAAGAAAGATGAGCATTATGATGGCAGCCAAAGGTATGCAAACAACTCAGATTTATAGTTTCCACTTATGTCATCACTGCATTTTTGTCATCTTGGACAGCATGCACATATTTGGGTGATTGAAGATGACTATCCTTTAGTCAAGTTCCAAGGTATGCTAGATGGGACCTCAACATTCTCCTTTCACATTGGTTTTGGTTCCGCTGATAAGCATACTCATGAAAGGAGAAATGTGAGTTATAGGGATGAAGTCGTTGTGTTGGCAAATAGAGACAAGCATGTTAATAACAAGCTAAGGTATGGAAGTGTTCTAGATTTGTTTTTATCACTAAATTGTGCTCATCATGGGCAATATGTCAAGATAGATGTTAGAGGCCTTAATTTCAATATGGTTGATAAGTTTTTTATCCTATACATCCAAAGAAAATTCATAAGGGATCATACATGGAGTGTAGTGAATCTTGACAATTTTGTGAAAGGCCAATACACACAATTCATGAGTCGCTCATTGGAGCCAAATTGTAAGCTTGCTGCCATGCAAGTAGTTGCAGTCATTAAGGTCAGAAATTTTCAGTTTGAAACTACTTTTAAAGGATTTTCAATCACATGGTGTGAAGAGTAGTTCAAGGGGGATGTATTGTTTCAAAAGACCTTCAATATTGCAAGTAGGAAGGTTGTTGTCATCATCATTTCCGGACAGCCCAACAACTTGTATGTAATCCTACAAGTAAATTCAGTCATACATTGGGATAATCTTTCAATTGTTGATGTTGTTGGAGCATTTTTAGCCACTATATGGTTGGTTCCAGCCACCATTATCATGATTTTGCATGAGATGATGTATTGCTACAGCCATGATATGATGATACTCTATTTCACATGTTGCAATGCTAGTGTTTTTTTTGGCCAGCTGTAATTTGGGCAATTTGATGATGTTTCCTTGGTTTAAAATGTTGCTTGAAGGAATCCATTGGTGGGGAACACCAAAAACAAGTGTTGGAAGTGTTCTACTATCAAAAGATAGAATCTTTGCATGGTTGTTTTCATTGGCCAACTTGTTGAATGTTACAAGGAGATGTTGAATTGGTACCCGCTGCATTGTTTTCATATTGTTGGCCATGAAAATGATAGGCATAAGGCTGCTGTTATCAGTTGTGAATAGCAGAAAGTTTGCACAAAATAAGAGGAAAACATTAATGGAAATGGGTGGAAGAAGGGTTTAACTGAAAGGTATCTTCAGGGCAGCCACCACAGCACCTAGTTGGATGAATTTCCAAGTGTTGTATGGCTGTTGTGACTTGTTTTCAGCCCACCCAATCTGATTCGCATCATATATTGAGTGGGACACCTTGCCAAGTCATGCGAGGATATATGAGAACTAAAGGATTTGGTATTCCAAAACCTTCATTGCATGAGAATAGCCCAAAGGGACTGCTACAACACAATGATTGGGGATTCCATCAT
Source organism: Torreya grandis (assembly GCA_037957365.1). Taxonomy (NCBI): domain Eukaryota; kingdom Viridiplantae; phylum Streptophyta; class Pinopsida; order Cupressales; family Taxaceae; genus Torreya; species Torreya grandis. The sequence goes on along the minus strand of JARHVA010001864.1, from coordinate 2,019,846 downwards.
TTGAATGGAATTCATAAGATGATTGCAAGCAATGGAAGAAAGCTAGCTTTCATGTCTATGAAGCATGATGAAAGTGTGATCATAAAAGTGTTAAACACTACTATATATAGTAACTTGTTTGTTCCATGTGTAGGTGTGAGAGGTGAGACTTTTGATTTTAGTTGGGATTCATTCCAAATCCACATAGAGCCTCATTCGTACCCAGTTTTGGAAGGTACAACCCTTCTTTATATTGAAGAGATCAGCTTACCTAAGTTGTGGATTGAAGACAACGATGTCACTTTGGTAAGGATTGATTGGATTTGTTCCATGCCAAAGATCGGAATTCAACCATACAAAAGTTGGCTAAGTGGGAAGATACAGGGCAGCTGAGTTTGCAATTGTTTGAGGACAAGCAATTTTGGGAAGGGAGGATTGTAATATCCCCTTTACTCACTAGCCGATCACCAATACTCAGCACTCCAATGCCAACCATCAACCAATTGCCAATCAACAACCAGCATTATGAAATCGCAGCATTGGAAGAGTGCCACCCTTTACTTGGAAATTGCCATATGAGTGCCAAAACATAGCAATCATTAATTAAACAACAATTATTCATTATTAACAAAGAACGCCCATGTAAACAGCATCAATTAATAACGCATTAATCAATACAACAGCCATTAATTATTATTTAATTAATTAGTAATCAGCATTTATTTGACGAAAGGTCGCCACCTTTGGAGAAGACATGTCATTTGATGGAAGGCTATGAGGTATTAATATTCAACGATTGGTAAGAAGGAAAAAGCAATCAATCGTGTATTCAAATATTTAACCTTGTACACGCATCATGCTTTACAATCGCTCTAAGAACGAAACCCCTTAATTGTGTAATCAGATTTCAAGGGCAAAAACCCTTGTCATCACAATAACCCAAGGACAAAACCCCTTGAGGATTTATATTTTATTATTTAAAATCTGAAAACTTGTATTGAATAATTAATACAAATGCATTTTATTGTTTAAAGTATTATTTTCTATTTCTATGATAAAATTCGTGATTAAATTTTGACTAAAAGAAATATATTCAACTAATATATTCTAAATCTATATAATTAAAATATATACATTTAAAAAAAATCTATAAATAATAAATTTGAAAATATATATATATATATAAATTATATTATTATACTATATTATATTATAAACTATAAAAATAATTATAAATATATTATATTATATTAATATAGTTTATAATTATTATGTTATATCATATTAATATATTACTATTCTGTAAATAACATAGAATTTTATTAATATATTACAAAAATTGCTATGCCATTATACTGAATGAGTATGCCATGAAAATCTTAATAAATCTCAATATATTAATCCCATATCGAGGCACCGATGTCATTTTATACAGGAAACTTTAACGCTGATGACACCAGAAATTTTTCCTGCAGGCACCGAAAAATTTACAATGGGGAAGTTTTACTGGCAGATAAACGATCATTTCTTGTATAGCTTTTAAATTACCAGCAAGTTTAGCAATTAGCAGCTTTTGACACGCTAACATAGCCACACGTAGAGTCGGCATTGATCTTCTATAAACCCTAATATGATAGCAACAATGTTAACACTATTTAACACGATATTTTTATTCCGATGAATTAAATGACGATTTTTCAATGAAATTTTAGCAACAACGTGAAGTTCAATGATTTTTGAATTTCTAACATAAAATTTGGCAAATGCAACGACAGAGACTGGCACTCTTGTCCACCTTTTCGAGGAAGAAATTCCTCAAGCCAATGGACTCTATGGGGGAAAGAGGGTGAAGGAAATGGAATGAGTAGAAAGAGAAGATGTTTGAGTAGCAATTTGCCAGTTGCCCTTGCACCTTATGATCATGACACAGAAGTGGACTCTATGGGGGAAAACGGGTGAAGGAGGTGGTGGTGAGAGACATTTTGGGCAGACTGAGATATATCACATCGATTATATCTCCAGTTTTCAGCATATCATCAAATAGGGGGATTCCAAAACACCTTGGAGATATATGAGTGCATTGACAACATCGCTGGCCAAATGAAGACTTTTATTCCGGTGAAGGACCCCAACTTAGAGTTCTACCATCAACATGTTTAGCCCATCATTCAATGTAGCTGGAAGAAGTTGAACAGCCCCTTACACATGGTCACATATGCAGTCAATTTGAAATGGTACGTGGAGAGGCCTAGTATATTTGTCCCCATGGATGACGAGAAGGTGAAGAAGGGATTCATGAAGGCCCTAAGAAAAATGTGTAGTCAAGAGGAAGCTTTCAAACTCGAAGTCGAGTGGGTCAAGTTTACTGAACTTGATGGCTACAATACTAGGAAAGACTGTATGGGCCTCCAAGATTGTTGTGGACACTTGCCATTTGCCTCCATTCCTAATTTTTTAATCCTCTATTGCTAAGAGGAATTGGTCAACATATGGTTGGATCCACTCTATTAAAAAGAATGGACTTACCTCTAAGAGAGCGGATAAGCGTGTTGTTGTACACAATGCCTTGTGTCTCATGGGTTGCAAGTCCCCTGAGTACAAGTAGAACCCAAAATTACAGTAAGATGTAGATCTTGAGGAGCCAAGTTGGGTTGATGAGGACCAGTATGTGAAGCTGGGATTTGTAGGGGTCCCCTTGCAGGCGGCAAATGAGTCCAACACTTCTAGTGATAAGGCACGGTTCACGACAATTCCCAATGATAACTCTGATTTATGGGCTCTGTTCCATGTTTTTTTTTTTTTTTTTTGGTTTTTTGGGGGAAAGGGCACAGCAGGGGGGAGGGGTCGGCGGCGGGCTTAATATGTTGATGTAGCATATACTCTTCTCAACTCTGAGTTTTACAATATACTTAGTACTTTGTAATTGAGTAATGAACATCTTAATTTAGAGTTCACAATTTCTGATTATAATATTATTAGTTTGGATCAATGGATCAATGTCTTAAACCGTTTCATTTAGAAATTTGTTGTTTTAATTTTTATTTTCAGCTTATTTAAGTTTTTATTTTTAGTTTGTTTATATTTTAAAGATTTAAATATTAGTTATCATATATTATTTTTCGTTCCCAAAATCTGGGAAATTTTTCATCGTCCCCAAGATGCAAGTAACACTGGTACTCACCAATGAAGACAACAAACACATCATAAAATATATTTTTGGTTCAATGGACAACAATTACTACATTCATAGGTACAGCATGATAATAATCCTTATTAGTTTGTAGAGGGTATCTTCAAGGGGATTTGTCCCTATACACGCATCCCCTTTGTAGAACATATAATCATTCATTTCTTTTTCCATGATCTTCTCATCTTACATATTTTTCTAATCATATCAATATACATATATCTTTATTTTTTCCTCTTATTGTGTCTTCTATCTTTCCACTACAAGTGGTTCATGGCACAACTCGAGCCTAGGAATTTCTTCTATTGCAAAAACATCAACTCATATCATAAATTTCAAGGAAAAATTTTAGTTATAAAATTCAAATCCAATTGCGGATTGTGGTCGTAAATTTGTAAATTTTAACCAAATTCCAATCACAAATTCTAGCTGTAAATTTGAGAATTCCAGTCATACAATTAAATCGCAGATTAGATACTCTTTAATGCTCCTATAACATGAGGACTTTTCTCTACTTTTTAGAATACCCTTTGGCTCCAAAAAAAGTCTTACTTCCTCTTCCAAGATTGGGAGCTTCGTTTGAGAAGGGAGAAGTGGCCCCATTTTTACTTTGGGTAAGATACGCGTTCATGACCCTTATTAAGAAGATTTAAGGTGTATGCAACTTGATTAAGCTTCTTACAAATATGATAAGGACCATAATACTTTGGAGACAGCTTCAGATGCTTCCCACTTTCCTTAAGGGCCATTTGTTTGTAGAGTTGCAATCTGACATATACCCAATCCCCCATCTTGAAATGCTCTTTCAGAGTGATGAAAATCTGCTTCTTGTTTCATGCGATTTTGGACACGCTCAAGGTTATGCTTCAATAGCTAAAAAACTTCTTGGGATTCCTCTATGAAACTATGAACTATAGGCACCCTAACTTTGAAAACAACAAATTCTCTATGTCATGGAGGTTCACACCCATACAAGGCCATAAATTGAGTCACATTTTCGTAGACGCGTGATAATTAGTAATATACCACACTTTAGCAAAGTGCAACCAGCTGAACCACTTGTTTTGTTTATCAAATGTAAAACATTGAAAATATCCCTCAAGACATTTGTTAAAAATATTTGACTGACCATCAGTTTGTGGATGTTAACCAGTGCTTATGTCCAACGATATTCCTGTTTGGATACATAAATCTTTCCAGAAGTTGCTAGCAAAGAGAGGATAGTGATCACATACTAATGATTTAGGAAAACCATGTAACTTATAATATTCTCCACAAATCTCTAAGACATGTCCTTAGTAGAATCGCCTTATCACCCCAATAAAATGAGCATATTTAGTCAAACGATCAAAAACTACAAAGATTCGACTCTTACCATCAGAGATTGGTAACTCATCAATAAAACACATGGAAATTACTTCCCATATCTATTTAGGAAAAGTAAATGTTTGTAGCAGCCCAATACTACATCAACTCCTCCTATTGGTAATGCATAAAACTTCTATTGAAATTCATAACCTTGCATTGATAACATTTTCCTGAACTTACAAGATTACCTCCATTTGCAACGATAACTTCAAAATATTTTGTTGGATAAACAAAAAGTTTTAATCTTCTCGTTGTTGCAAATGCCTATGAAATTGTGAGTGCTACCAAAATCTATTAGTACCATACCATTTGAATTTTTTGTGTCCTTTGATCTTCAACATTTTAGGTTGGGTAATGCCCATCATAGTAACTGAAAACAGGGATTGCACGTGGGTCCCTGTGTTTATAATGTACCCACCCCCAGTTGCCTGGTTTTTTCAATAAACCGGTCAAAACCAAATCAAACCGGTTTAAACCGGCAGAAACGAAGATTTTTACAAAAAAATGACGTGTAATTAAAAAACTAATAGTTTTTTCAAACTAGCTATGAGTTTTTCCCTAAAAACCTATAGACGATATTTTGTGATTATCTATCACCTTAGTCTTGTACACTTGGCAAACTCAGACCTTTCCCGTTCTCTACCTTTCTCGTTTCCGCAAGTCTCGTATCAGCTATATCTTTCTACCCCTTGGCCTATATCTCTTAGTTCAACCAGTCCTGTGTGGATGACCCATGTCTCCTATCTTGCCCAAAATGCTTAAAATGTACTTATCTTCCATCTCTACAAGTTTTGAACCTGTACCTATTCTCTTGCTCCCTAGACACTAACGTCTAGGTCAGATAGTAACGTCGACGCTACTGTCATGTCCTGACACAAGTGTCCAGTGCCTTAAAGTCATCTAATTTGCAAATAAAACATATCCTAATGGTCGGCTTACAAGCTTTAATGCGAGTTATTACTCAAAAGGGATTGATATAAATACAAGATCAACCCTCATTCATTCCTCACCTGAGAAACACCTCGAAAAAAATCAAAGAGACCAAGGCACTTATCAAAAGCACACTAGCCAACATTCAATTGAATAAAGCTTCCCTATTTCCATACCAGTCATAAATACAACACATCTACATGTTTGAAGTACTAAAAGCGCAGCCCAACAGCCCGATTTGCCAAGTTACAAGCTCAATCACTATTATACTTGCTTTGCACACATTGTATGAGTCACACAAGCCAACACGTAGGGGAGAACTACATCAGTTTGGGGCCCTCTTTGAAGTATTAGCTTTGTAGGCAGCGTCTTTTGATAGTGGAGTCATTGGAGTCAGCTCTACACTAGGTGCTCACTAACCTATTTTTCTCCAAGGTCACATTGAAGATGGAAAGCTAGGGTTTTGCCATTTCACAAACAACGACTGTCCATGACCCAGATCTGAATGCACCAGAGCGAAGACGAAGCAGAACTCAAAGGCATCCAAGTGGTTGCACCCTGTTTCAGCAAATATTCTATACAGGAAACTCGCGTCAAACCTAGACAGTACAATGCAACCATCCCAGATTGATGTTACTGGACAGAGAGCTAGAGGCATTAGTTCCAAAATCTGATGACTGTACCAGAATCTACTTCCCGCCTACTTTCATCCTATTCCAAATCCAGAACTACATTAGCATTAGAACAAGCTAAGTACTTCGCTTCTTTGTCATTTATATATCTAGCATAGTTGTACTTTCTATATTTAAACTATTTCAACATAATAAATTCAGTGTATACTTATATCTAAGTTTAGCATCTAATTGCCCTGTTATAGATCTGATTATCACTCTTGTGTCATTTCATTTCTGTATACCTCTTTAATCCAAATCTAAAGCCAACTCCAACCACTAGATTTCATTTTAGGGTTAAACATTTGGTAAACCCGATCTTTGAACATAAAACCCTAGGTCACTTAGGGTTTTTTGGTTTTTTTTTTGTTGATCCCTAAATTGCTATATCTTTTCTTATCATGTTTGCCATGGATAGTTCTATTAATTATTTCTTGGTCCAATACCTTCTAGTGGTTATTACTTGTTACATTTCATACCTAATTAACTCATTTCGATCTATAAGGGATGCAAAACCTGCGCTTTTGTGAGCTCCTTGTTCTAATGTCTATAATAAGAAGGTTTTAAATAGCAAGCAACACTTGATCTCTCTTCAATATTCCTTTTGCAATGCCACATAGCCAGAACCTAAAGGAAATGACAATATCGACCAAGTAAGCAATACACCTGTAAATAGTTCAATCCTTGAGCTCCTAAAGCAATCTACTATTTATAAGGATATCCTATACGAAGCATTACGTGAAACACAAGTTCCAACTAATATTGAGCCTGCTTATTTTGCGAATATCATGCAAGATCTCAAGAACTATAACAAACTTATTACCTTTGATACAGCAGATTTACCATCCAAAAATATTGTTGGCCAAAAGTTGTCTTTGTTCATACAAGTCACAATACAAAGTAAATATATCAAAAGAATGCTTGTTGATAATGGATCAAACCTAAACATTTGTAGTATACAATTCCTAACCACTATGGGTGTTAACCTCAATCTTATTCAAAAAACAGTTATGCATATAAAAGTTTTGACAAATCACAAGTCCCTTTGGTTGGTCAAATTACATTGAAGATTACTGTAGGTCCCCTACATTACCCACTTTGTGCCAAATTATGCCAAATCACTTGAATTATAACATTCTTTTGGGACGGTCTTGGATACATAAAATGTATGTGATTCCTTCTACATTGCACACATGCTTAAATTTTTGTCATCAGAAAATCCTTTACACATGTCCAGTGGAACCTAATCCCTTCAAACACTATGCGATCGTCCAACAAATAGATAATCCTAAACCACAACACTCCAAATATGAGTCCAAAATTGACACACTAGTACAAGAATCTAATCAAACTATGTCATCCAAGGTACCGAAAAGACAATTTACACTTTTACCTGAGTCCCCAGTTTCATTACTCCGACGGTTAATAGAGTACGAGCTTATATCTCTCCCTCAGCCTATCGAGGTTGATATGAGTCAACCTCTACCCAAAGGATATGATGCAAATGCTTACTATAATTATCATCAAGGACCAAGACATTCTACGACCCATTGCTTTACCTTGAAACACAAGATCCAAGATCTTATCGATGATCAAAAACTTATATTTGAGGATCCTCCAAATGAATTAAGTTCACAACAAACCAAAAAGCATTCCCGTCAACAAGATTTAACGATTACATTATACATGGGCGGTGCTTATTTTGGCCATAACCATATTGATCCTACACAAGCAAAAACTACTTGCAATGTAAGATGCTTACAACAAATCAGAATCAATCTAACAAACTTACAAAACATAGGAGGTTGGAAAGACTTCTTAGGCAACATAACAATACCAATTGTTTGTGGTCCTAAAGTAAAACACGGGTTTGGGTTATGCCTACCACATCTCCATATGCATTTACACTAGGAACTCTCTGGCTATACGAAATGGAAGTAAAAATTGATACAAATCAGCAAGGTATTTTTTTTTCTCATGATGGCCAATTAATACATATTTCAAATGATAGCATGGCATCTTCTACTACACATGCAAAACATGAGGAACATGTTATGTACCTTTTCAACCTATCCAATCATGATGCAAACAATATAAAAGATCCAACTTAAGGTTGTACGGTTCACAATGGGGGGAGATATCCATGACCATCCATTGGATGGCATCATAGGATGGTCTTTCCTCTTCAAAATTTTTCAAAAATACCAAAAAAAATCAAAATATTCAAAACTCCAACAACACTTTCAGCACTTACATGTTCTATTGGCTCCATGGCATCCATGTGTTACTTCCATATTGATGGACAACATACTTAACTACTCTTGCATACACATATGTGTCACACTTCTACTTGAGTGTGATATAGGCATACACAAATACATGATACATTCTTCTTTTGAACGTTGGACTTTCCTTTACTCATGTCATATGCACATTGGGGACATCTACTTCTTTGATCTTGATACACACAGGTTATATGATTCGATGATCACTCTACATTATCATGTTTAAACTTACATATGTACTTACACATGCCTATTATCCATGATTATATCTCATACATGGTACTTAATATGTTATACACATGACATACTTTTCCTAACACATTGGATCCATGGGCTACTATGACATGTTTACGCCGGTTGCTTATGCTTTACTTTATGCACTTCCTTGAGTGTCTTGTATTCCTTTCTCGAATATTTGAATATGCTCCCTTGTTTGCGGCTCCCGTGCCTATGTATGCTTTCATTGACATTTGTACATGTCATTGTTTGTTGTATGGACATTTGAATATGTCATCCTTGCCTTTATGGACATTTAACTACGTCATGTCCCTTCGATTGTGCGGCATTTGAACATGCCCATTGTTTGCGGTCTCCTTGGACCATTGCCTTTTGACTTGCTTTTGAGTGCTCTTGTTTGTTTGCTTGTTTGTTTGTTGAGCTTGTATTGTTACTATCTAGACGTTGCCATGATCTTTATCATGGATCTTAGACCTACATGTGATCGCGTTGGTTCTATGCACTTCAATGATACATTTACCTAGTCATGTTTCCTTCTATATGCTACATGGTTACATTTGTAGAGTATACAGTTATCTTATCATTTTGAGGTGAAGTAACTATAAGTTCCTATCTTTTCCTCACCTCAAAAGGGGGAGCGGGGGAATATTAATGGGGGCATGTCATAGAGACGTTCTCCACACTTGGCACAGTTTTTATATTCAATGGGGGCATTCTTTGGAAGCATGTTCTCCACACTCATTCAGTATATGGTACTTATATTTGTTTCTGGATTCAATGAGGGCATGCTTTGAAAGCATGTTCTCCACACTAATTCAATATGTGGTACTTATATTGGTTTTTGATTCAGTGGGGGCATGTTATATGGACATGACTTCCACACATTCACAGTTTTCAGATTACAGTGGGGGCATGCTTTAAAAGCATGTTCTCCACACCTATTCAATATTCAGCATCTCTAGTTTACAATGGGGGCATGTTTTGGAAACATGTCCTCCACATTGGTACTTATATCAGTTTTTAGACTTCTCCATATATAGTGGGGGCATGCTTTGGAAGCATGTTCTCCACACACAGTTATCTGAATTGGCCAAAGCACACAGTTACATGATTCAAATTCACAATTGTGGCAGAGTTCTATGCATTGATACTATTGTTATACACAGTTTCAGCATGAGACATATCTAAGGTGTATATGCTATGCACATGTGCCTAATATTGCAAAATCCAAATCAATTTCAAATTTAAAAACTCTTTTATGGACTATTACCATATCACGGATTTTTTCGTACTGATACCTTGCAGACTTTTATGAACTTTTATTGAGCCAATCAACTGCACAGTAGTTGATTCACCTTTTAGTATGATTGAGGTGATCAAATCATTCAATCTTGCCAAGCTTTTAGGTTGAACTTGATCATCCAACCTCACCAAGTTATAAGTATCATTGGGTTGCATGGTTGAGTTAATCTTTTTCCAAAGTTGTGGACATGTGCCTTCCAATCTCTCTCTCTATCTATCTATCTCCTTGGAAATATGCACTTTAAAGATTTATCTATATTTATCATAATCTCAATTTCAGAACCTTACAATGATACATCTTTATAAAACAACTTGCCAATAGACAAGGCGGTTACATAGACACACAGGTGTACTCCTAAACTTTTTCTTTCAATTTCAATCTATTTCAAGTACTTTCAATGCAGATTGTATGCACTAATTTTATACCATAACATGCTCTTGGTTGCAAGGCACTCACTAGCAAATCACTCAAGTTGGGCACACGCAAAGACAAGGTGTGCATACACACCCAAGTACGCGCTCATTTCTTTTAACCTAGCAATTTCATTACTAGATTAAAGGGGGGGCAAATGTAGACAATATTTTGTGATTATATAGCACCTTAGTCTTATACACTTGACAAACTTAGACCTTGGTTGTTCTTCTCAGTTCTCTACCTTTCCCGCTTCCACAAGTCTCGCATCTGCTATAGCTTTGTGCCCCTTGGCCTATATCTCTTAGTCCGACCAATCTTATGTGGATGACCCAGCGCTTCTATCTTGCCCAGAATGCTTAAAATGTACTTATCTTCCATCTCTATAAGTTCTAAACCTGCACCAATTCTCCTGCTCCCTAGACACTAATGTTTGGGTCAGAAATAGCTTCGACATTACTGTCCTATCCTGATGCAAATGTCTAGTGCCCTAAAGTCATCCAATTTGCAAATGAAATGTATCATAATAATAGGCCTAAGTGTTTTAATGCGAGTTATTACTCAAAAGGGATTGATATAAATACAAGATCAACCCTCATTCATTCCTCACCTAGGAAACACCTCGAAAAAGACCAAAGAGACCAAGGCACTTATCAAAAGCACTCTATCCAGCACTCAATTGAACAAAGCTTACCTATTTCCATATCAATCATAAGTAAAACACATCTACAGGTCTGAACCACTAAAAGAGCAGCCCAAGAGCTCAATTTGTCAAGTTACAAACTAGATCACTGTTGTACTTGTTTTGCACACATTGTATGATTCACACATAAGCCAACACGTAGGAGAAAACTACATCATTTTGAGACCCTCTTCGAAGTATTGGCTATGTAGACAGCATCCTTTGACAACGGAGTCATTGAGGTCAGCTCGACACCGTGTGCCACTAACCCATTTTTCTCCAACGTCGCATTGAAAATGGAAAGCTAGGGTTTTGTCATTTCACAAGCAATAACTGTCCATGACCTAGATTTGAATGCACCAGAGCGAAAGCGAAACAATACCCAAAAGCATCCAGGGAGTTGCATCATGTTTCAACAGATATTCCATACAAGACACTAGCGTCGAATCCAAGCAATAGTGTCGACCCAACCGTCGCAAATTGACGTTACTATCCAGGGAGCCAGAGGCATCAGATCCAGAATCTAACAACTATTCTAGAATCTACTTCTTCCCTGCTTTCATCATGTTCCAGATCCAAAACTACATTAACATCAGAACAAGCTAAGTAATTCACTTCTTTGTCATTTCTACATCTAGCATAGTTGTACTTTCTAAATTTAAACTATCTTAGCATAACAAATTCAGTGTATGCTTATATTTGAGTTTAACATCTAATTGCCCTACTATATATCTGATTATCACCCTTGTGCCATTTCATCTCTATATACCCTTTTAATCCAAATCTAAGGCTAACTCCTACCACTTAGATTTCATTTTAGAGCTAAACAAAACCCCTTAAAATTGTTTTTTTGGTCATTTTTTCACTCTCAGGCAAAAGGCAAACAAATTTTCAGCCTTTCCCAAGTGATTGCAAAAATCAAACCAGACATTTTGTGATCATCAAACTAGGCACGACGGCACGCATTCAACATTGCTCCTTAGACATAGGGTTGGGGTTAGGATTTTCTATTTTTTACATTTTACTAGACATAGGGTTAGTTTTTTTCTATTTTTTCTATCTATTAGAAGCTGCTAGGGTTAAGCAAATTATTAATTTTTGGGTAAACCTCAAGGTTGCAACATGTTGCTATGTATTTTTTATTTTTTATTTTTTATTAACCCTAATAGCAACGGGCATGAATGTGTTTTTGATTTCAACCCATCTTTCATCATGACACAAGAAATATTTTGCATTGGTATATTGCACTCCGGTTCCCGATACAAAAAACTAAGATGCAACTTTTTTAGCAATGAAAATGGAGGAATCAACTGTTTCAAATGGCACCTTAACAGAATGCCAAGACATGAAGTGAAATCTTGCACAAATGATTGTCCTTTGGATGTGACCAAACAAGCAAGGTTGTCACTTAATGCCTATGCCAAAAGTAAGGTGAAAAAGGACCAAACTACCGTGGGTTAATCGACAAGGTCTTTTAGTGAGTGTGATGTTTATCATGACGCAGCCATTAGTGATGATGATTCTTCTCATCGTCTACAATCAAGGCATGATTCTTCTTATGCCACACCCTTTTCTACACCACCACCAAGTAACACTTTCAAAAAACCTAATACTGGTGGTGGAAGAGTGAATACCTTTTTGCACCCCACACTGCACCTAGATCCCAACCAACATTGGCGAGCACAGGATGGAGGAAAAATGTTCATGTGCAGACAAGCAAAGCAATAGCAAACTTTTGGTATTACTCAAGCATTCCATTCAACATTGCTAGATCTCCTTATTGCTAGGGTATGGTTGATGCCATTGCTATTGCAGGTCTTGGTTTCAAGGCCCCATCATCTGAGAGCCTCAAAGTTGACACGATGAGTGAGGCAGTGCAGGATGTTAGAGAGGTAGTTACTAAGCATTGCTAGCAGTGGGAGATTACAAGTTGTAGCTTTATGTCCGATGGGTGGACTAATAGAAGGAATCGTACATTGATCAACTTTCTTGTTGCATTCAAAAGTGGCACATTCTTTCTGAAATTATTAGATGCATTAGATGAAGTGAAATCAGCCCACTTATTGTTTCCACTATCTGATGAGATTGTAATGGAGGTTGGACCACAATATGTAGTCCAATTTTTTTTTGACAATGCTTAAAATTGTGTGACAGTGGGCAAACTTCTTATGGAAAAGTACCCCATATTGTTTTGGAGCCCATGTGCGGCACATTGCATTGATTTAATCCTTGAGAACAGTAAAGCGGTAGTTTCGACCTATATTAAGTGTCGGTTATGCATGTGTCAGTGTAGATTTCACAACTACCAGTGTCGATTTCACAACTGCCAGTTTGTGCATGTCGTAATTTTTCCATAAGTGGCGGTTTTGCGTTGTTTTAAGTAGTGGTTTCACAATCACCAGGTCATGAAGGTGGCAGTTTCACAAACATTGGTTTCTTAAGTGGTGGTTTTCCATTAAAGTGATGGTTTCAAATTAAGGTGGCGGTTTCGCCCTATTTTAAGTGGCAATTTCACTTGAACGAAATGCACAAGAGTAAAGGCAGGAAAATGGTGTCTCTTCAGTTTCAATGACTTTTGGGCTTCGTGTTTGACAATAAAACATGTCGTAATTGCATAAATAAACCATTGAAGAGTCAAGGAAGGCAATTAAACTCATCCAATTCATGGAGAATGTATAGAATCACTATTAAGTGCAATCTAAAAATTGTGAGATAGAATCAGACTGCACAGTTGAGATGGTTGAGGACATTAGTGGATTTGGCTGAGAAAGCAAGTGATCCACAATTGATTATAGAGGGCATTTGCAAGTGTTAGAATACTGTTGAATGGCATTGGTGTCTTTGAAGGCCTCAAGAAGGCAATAACCTTGTAAAACTGTAAAGAAGATAGTGGAGATGAGGAAGCATGTCTTCACTCTTCCAGAGTTTTCCCAAAATGGGTTTCTCCTAGGTAAATTCTTGTGTCTATCTTTCATTTCCATGTGTGTTTGATTCATTCGTTGCCTACTTCCAGTTCATGCAACTATTTTGCTATCTCAAACACCTAAGGGGCATAAGAATCAGCTGAATGCATGAGCACAAGCATAACACTTGTTCACAACAGCAACTGGGAATTGAATTCATTTTGACATGAAGTTAAAGAACAACATATTCTGTGTGCACTAATAATCACATGTTTGGTAGTAGCATAGTTGGAGTATGAAATGCAATTGAATGTAGCATGTATGAGAGCATGTGTAAAGTTGCATAATGAAATGTAATTAGATGGAAGCGATAGAGCTATAGTACTTTGTGTTGTTTCAATAGCATAATAGAATAGTACTTTGGAACAACAACCAAAAAAAAGTAAATCCATGTTGGAGAATCTTGAATTGGAACGTCAAGGCATATTACAAATCACATGTTCAACAACAATGAAATCTTATGTATAAAATATACATATGCTCCATGGTTTTCCAAATGTGATTGTTTGTACCTATGATCCCTTATTCACTAGCAATATTTGGAAAGAGATGTATCCAAACAAGTATATCTCTGACTATGAGACGTGTTACATCCCCAAAAAGATGAACAAAAAGTTGTTAATAAGTATTGAGGGTTATCTCTAATGTTTTTCTTCTAATGAACAAAATCAATAGTTTAAATAGTTACATATGGCAGTATCGTGGTTTAATACTACATAACACACATCATGTCAATCGCTATATTTTATGATAATGAGCCTCCAAAACATACGGAATTTTTACTTTCACAAGCAAAAGTCTCCATAGTGCATGATTTTCTAGAACAATCTCAAGCAATAGTTCCAACTTTTAAAGGAAAATTTGAAGCATGTGCGAAATATGATGAACTAGTGAGCGAATCAACATTTCTGTAAGAAAGAATTTCGAGAGGGTGATTGGGATTTTGTGCACTTTTGACACTTCAAGTAGATGTTGCTAAACTAATCTAGTAAAATTTTTAAATTATCTCCAAAATGCTATGGTCATTTTCAAATAAAAGTAACAAAGCATATGCCTTATACTCTCCCAACAATGCACATATTCACAATGTTTTTCATGTATCTTGTCTAAAAATAAGTTAGGAGCACACTCTCCAATTCAATCTGAGCTTCCTATTTTGGATGAAGGAAGACTTATTTTGGAAATAGGAAGTCTGTGGAAAATGTGAACCATAATTTTAAGCTTCAAGAAAATTAAGAAATACCTAATTCAATGGAAAAATGTTACCAAAGGAAGAAGCTTTGTGGGAGAACTAATTCTTTGTTGATGCTCATCCTTTTGCTTATTCATTGAGGGCAATGCAATTTTGGAAGGCAGGACTTGTTGTCGTTCACATTAGCTAGTACAGGGGATGTGTCCCTATTAGCTGGTAGAATTTTAATTATTTCAGAAATTTTTCCAAGTTATCTCATACTCCTAGGCATAGTTACCAGGTTCGCAGATCTGAATGCGTTCAGGGGGCCAAAAAAATGCCGAATGCAGAATTCTTTGAAAAAGTTCGTAAAAATCCTTTAAAATCTGGTTTGGAAGAAGCAAAAAAAAAATGTATGTATATATATATATATGTGTGTGTGTGTGTGTGTGTGTGTATATGTATGTATATATATATATGCAAAATATTTCAATCTACCAAGGAAAGAACATTAATTTAACACTTGCAAAATTTAGAATTTAGAAATGCATAAGAGTTTCAAACTCGAATTACATTAATATTTACATCAAAATTTATTATATATTTATGCAAATATATTATTTAGTATTTACTATTATTTAATATTTATTATTATTTTTATATTTATTTATTTCGTATTTTTATTATTCAATTTTATTTTATTTTATAATTATCATTTATAATGTAAAATATAAATAAATTATAATTTATATTTTATATTTTAATATTTTAATTTAAATATATATATATATATATATATATATTAATTTAAATTTTGTTATATATGTGATCTTGTTTTATTTTATAATTATCATTTATAATGTAAAATATAAATAAATTATAATTTCTGTTTTATATTTAAATATTTTTATTTATTTATATATATATAATTTAAATTTTGTTATATATTCAATTTTATTTTATAAATGAATTTATATTTAAATTATAATTTATATTATATAATGTTTGTTTTAAATAGTTTTATTTTTTACATTTTTTTAAATTTAAATTTTGTTATATATTCGATTTTATTTTATCGTATAACTAAATGTAAAATAAGAATAAATTTATAATTAAATTATAATTTATATTATATTATATATTCACAAAAAATATATAATAAAATTTAAATTTTAAAAAAAATAAAACAAACATTATAAAATATAAATTATAATTCAAATATAAATTCATTTATATTTTACGTTTAATCATAAAATAAAACAAGATTGAATATATAATAAAATTTAAATTATAAAAAATTATAAAAAAATAAAAATATTTAGATACAAAATATAAATTATAATCACAAACCTAAACCTAAACTTAAACGCAAAGATTAAATAGTAAAATTAAAAACAAACAAAAACAAATATCGGGCACTTACCTCGCCGTTCGACTATTCGCAACTTCATTGCGCCCCTAGTCTCATCTGGTGTCGCCTGTGCTCCTATGCCTCCCCTGGTCTTGACTCTTGACGCCACCACTCGCCTACTCTCACCGTCGCCAGTACCGTCGACATTCTGCGTTGAATCCAAAACAGTGTTTGCAGTTTGCCGCCACACTGTAGTCTCTTGCCTTTCGATGTCAATCTCATGATGCTGCTTTCAACCTTACTGCAAAAAGATTAACCTTTGCATTTTGTTTTATTTCTACAAATCATTACTATAAATAAGGTGTTTTAGACTTTTAGGGTTTGCGACTGCATTTTTTAGGGCTTGCATTAGACGTCAAGGTTTTTTTTAGGGTTTTGAACTTTTTATCTTTTTCATATTAAAAAAAGACCAAACCGAACGCATTAATCTGGAAGGCCGAAAAAATGCGGAAAGTTTCGAATTTCGCCCAGATGCGGCCGACCCTGGTAACTATGCTCCTAACACTTTCACATTTGTACCTAAGATGTCTTTAGGATTTTAAAGCTCGTAACCATATAAAGCTATAAATGGTACAAATTTTGTAGACATGCAATAAGTGGTATGATCCAAAACTCAGAAGTTCTAGTTGACGAATATTTCAATAGCACAGAAATAACACAATAACAATGGATTATCTGAGAAGAGACGTCGTATTACTTAACAACCGCAATACAAAACATACGCTTATCTCTGAGAAGAGATGTCTGCCTTCCCCTTTCGGGTTACAATGCATTTATACATATTTTTGAAGACCACATCGGGAGATTGCGTGGCTCGAGGAATTAATGGGTGACGACTTAATGTCCCAGCATTAAAACAATACAACGCTCGCATTAAAACAATACAATGCTCGAGGACATAATCGCTCGAGGACAATACAAAATGAAAACAATACCAAATTCGAGGAATTAACTGTCACCGAATGGTCACCTCAAATTGTTGCCCGAATCATTCCTCCCTCCTTGAAAAGCAATGGTCCCCATTGCGTCAAGATTCCCCGTCAGGTGGGGTAGCTGTGTCTTGATTTGATTCTCTGTGAACCACTCACCATGGTGGCTAAGTTGGCCTCTTCTGACCACTCGATACAGCAAAATAGAGCATCCTCTTGTTGTCTTCATCCAAGTATCCACAATCTGATACCAATAGAAGACTAGCCGTCACACCAAAAGCTCCGGAGTGATTTGGGTCCTCTTTCAGCCCCCTATATGGCCAGTCTGAGGACACCCGAAGCGAGCCTCGGTCGGAACACGTGGCAGGTAGTCCGGTAATCGAAAGGCGCAGAGACGCGTCGTGCATCGGCGCGGATCAGGCCCACCAGCTTCTGCGGGACTCGACCTCGAGACCTAGCTCTGATACCAATAGAAGACTGGCCGTCACACCAAAAGCTCCGGAGTGATTTGGGTCCTCTTCTGGCCCCCTATATGGCCAGTCTAAGGACACCCGAGGCGAGCCTCGATCGAAACACGTGGCAGGTAGTCCAGTAACCGAAAGGCGTGGAGCCGCGTAGTGCATCGACGCGGATCAAGGCCACCAGCTTCCGCAGAACTCGACCTCGAGACCTAGCTTTGATACCAATAGAAGACTGGCCATCACACCAAAAGCTCTGGAGTGATTTGGGTCCTCTTCCGGCCCCCTATATGGCCAGTCTGAGGACACCCGAGGCGAGCCTCGATCGGAATACGTGGCAGGTAGTCCAGTAACCGGAAGGCGCGGAGACGCGTCGTGCATCGACGCGGATCAGGCCCACCAGCTTCCGCAAGACTCGACCTCGAGACCTAGCTCTGATACCAATAATCCAAAACTCAGAAGTTCTGGTTGACGAATATTTCAATAGCACAGAAATAACACAATAACAATGGATTCTCTGAGAAGAGACGTATTACTTAACGACCGCAATACAAAACATACGCTTATCTATGAGAAGAGATGTCTACCTTCCCCTTTCGGGTTACAATGCATTTATACATATTTTTGAAGACCACCACGGGAGATTGCGTGGCTTGAGGAATTAACGGGTGACGACTTAACGTCCCAGCATTAAAACAATACAATGCTCGCATTAAAACAATACAACGCTCGAAGACATACGTCCCAGCATTAAAACAATACAACGCTCGAGGACATAATCGCTCGAAGACAATACAAAATGAAAACAATACCAAATTCGAAAAATTAACTGTCACCGAATGGTCACCTCGAATTGTTGCCCGGATCATGGTATTATACCACCACTCAACAAGGTGAAGCCACTTAAACCATTGATTTTGGTTCTCATAAGAAAAACATCTAAGTTATCCCTACAACCACAGTTGCAGGGAGACGCGTCTCCCAACACCTAAGACATGTCTCAAGTTCGGGTACACATCTCCCATACAGGAGATGGGTACCAAGGCATGTTCGCAGCTAGATAAAACCCTGGCGGCTGAAAAACTCTTAAACGCGTCAAAAAACCCTAATGCATCAAAAAACCCTAAACGCATCAAAAGCACAAGGGAAAATGCGAAAAAAGTCTTAAAAAATGCAGACGCCTCCTTATTTGACCAGTCACAGTCGCCAGTGGCCATCCGAGCCATATAAGTCACAAGATTGAACAACCAAGCACCGTGGCCGAAGGAACAGGCAAAGGTTTTGAAATTTTTGTTTTTTTATTTTATTTAATCCGTCCAAAAAGCCCTGCAATCCTGTGTATTACCGTGAATGGGGATGGAGAAGAGTAGAGAAGAGCCGAGAAGATTAAACGCTTCCTAAGAATATGGACCGTACTTTCCCTGTTAATATTTTACTTGCTTGGGACCATCGCCATTTTGAACCAATGCCAGAAATATTAACTATTGGTTCGGTTTGTATGATTTAATATTTATTTATTGTTAACATAGCACATAGGTATTAACGTGGCACTCTAATCCTTTGGGAACGAGATCTTATGGTTTTTTTAGAACTTTTTTATGATTTTATTCATTGCCAATCGGTTAAGTTTTACTTTTTATGATTAAATATTTATTTATTATAGCATTTTAGATTTATTTAATTTAATTTTTTAATTTTTATTTTAATATTTAAAAATTTTAATATATATTTGGTGTCGTTATTTATTTAAGAAAATTAGTTTTTTAATTTTTATTTTAATAATTTCTTTATATTTTCATATTTATTATTTATTTTAATTTATTTAATTTAATTTTTTAATTTCTATTTTAATAATTTAAATTTTTAATATGTATTTGGCAATTTCAAATTTGTTATTTATTTAAGAAATTTAAATTTTTAATTTTTATTTTAATAATTTCTTTAGTTTTAAGTTACATTTACGTTTTATAAATTATAGTTATTAATTTTGGTTTTTTTTTTTTCATAATGTCAGGGGGAGGGAAAGATGTTTTGTATTCATTGTGGAAACTATGTGTTCGTGTTCGCAAAGGGAATGGGGAACATCCACGATCACGTGCAAGCTTTGTGGGAAGGCCTTCTATGGCACTTACACAAAAATGAGGGCTCATTTTTTTCAAACGGGAAAAGATATGATAAGATAAATATATTAATGTCCAACAAGTGACCACAAAAGTAGGTCAATGGGACTGCAAAGCCCACAAAAGGTAGGTACAAAGAGCAGAAGCCAAAAACACTTCTAAGAAGAACAAAAAGTAAAGAAAAGAAAGGCGAACACCAGAAGAGAGAATAGAACCAGTACAACCAATGAATGTCGACCAGAAGAAGAAAGAGGGGAACATCACGGGATGGACCCAACACTCCTAGCACTCAACGCTGACGCTTGTACAAATGAGGAAGCATAGTTGGAAGCGATGAGAGAACAAAAAAGAGATGAAGGTAAACTGACTCCTTTAAGCTCCCATGATTCAACCACACATCGAGCTCAGAGTCACTATGTCATGCCAACTGCGAGAATAGAATCAGAGATAAATGTGTCTTTTGGGTATGCTGTAGAAGATGAGTTTTCTCGTAAGAGATCACACATTGGTAGTTCAAATCTCATAGGGAGCATGTTCGATGTGCATGGTCGAGACGCAATGGATGCAGCGATTGCACACTTCTTCTATGTGAATGGCATTTCATTCAATGTTGCTCGATCACCTTATTATGAGGAGATGGTTCGTGCTATCAACATTGGGCCAGCGAGGTATAAACCACCTGGGTATGAAAAGCTTCGAACGTCTCTTATTGACAAAGAGAAAACAAGGATAGAGCACCTAACCACACCAATCAAAAAGGTGTGGTCTACCAAGAGATGCAGCATTGTGATTGATGGCTGGACTGATACAAGAAACAAGCCTCTTCTAAACATTATGGTAACTTGTTCTAAAGGCCCTTATTTTTTGAAGGCTATCAACTATTATGGGCAAGATAAAAATGCAGAATTCCTTCAGAAGCAATTATGTGATGCAATTGATGAGGTGGGGGCATTGCATGTTGTCCAAGTTATGACAGATGTTGCCCCAATTTGTAAAGCAGCGGGCTTATTGGTGCAAACAAAATACAAACATATATTTTGAACACCATGTTGCGTGCACGCATTGAATAATACACTCAAAGATATTGGTAGATTTCAGTGGGTGTCTGAGTTTATTGAGAAGGGCAGAAAAATACAAATCTTCATATGCAATCATCACCACACACAAGCCATTTATAGAAGATTTGTCAATAAGGAACTTCTCAAACATGTAAATACGCGGTTTGCTTCATTTTTCATATTGCTTGAGCATCTTTATGCTGTCAAAGGGGCCTTGTGTTCCACTGTGATTAATGATGCATGGGCAAGTTCGAAACAATCTACAGCAGAGAGTACAGTTGAAGTGAGGAAAATGGTCCTTGATAATCAATTTTGGACAAATGTGAAATTTGTTGATGACTTCATTCAACCCATTTGTGAGGTCATCCATTTTGTTGAATTAGACAAGCCATGTTTGGGGGAGGTTTATGAAAAAATTGATTCTATGTGTGAAAGAATAAAAAATATCATAGACTTAAAGGATCCTTCTTTATATCCTTTGATTGAGAAACAAATACATGGAAGATGGAACAAGTTTAACACACATTTACATTGTGTTGCTTACGCTTTGAATCCAAAGATGTATAATACGGAGGTCACCAAGAAGAGGGCTCCATATGAAGATAGAGAAGTAATGAGGGAATTTTGGGTTGCAGTAAAAAAGGTTTATGGTCGAGGAGAGGAGGCTTCTTGTATTAGAACTCAGTGGAACATGTTTTCACATGGCCGTGGACAATTTTCTACAGCGGAGGCTCTTTATGATATGCGAGCAAAGAAGGACCCAATAGAGTGGCGGTGGAACCATGGTAATGAAACCCCTGAATTGCAATCATTTGCAATATGGTTACTCTCAAAAGTAGCGAGTTCATCATCTTGTGAGAGGAATTGGGGTACTTACGGTTTCATTCGATCATTAAAGAGGAACCGACTAGGGTTGAAAAACGCAGAAAACCTAGTCTACATTCATAGCACGCTTCGTCTTCTTTCTTGTGTTGACCCAAGGTACAAGGAAGGTCCTTCAGCAAAATGGGACCACATTCCCCCTGATGGAGCAGCAAAGATATCCTTGGAGGAATGATGTGTTTGAGGCAAATGGCCTCAATGATTTGCCCCCTGTTATATTACCTGCAGATGAGCTAGAGCTTGAGAGCGATGCCTATGTAGATAGCATCTTGGCGAAAGACCTAGAAGATATAATTGATATGACAGTTCATCCTATTGTATCGGATCGGACATGATCCAAGTTCATATATGTGTTTTTTGTTTTTTCCATGCCTATTGTTGACATTTCATGGTATATGATGATGACCCTTGGGCCTTAAGCTTAATATGATGATCATGAGATATTCCTTCACTTATTGCTACTATTGGCATTGTAATAGTATAAATTTATTTAAAAAATTTATAATCGATATTATATATATAATTTATAAATAATAAATATATGTTTTCATTTCCCCGTACCCCCGTCTCCTATTTTTCAAAAAAAGGCGTACCCGTACCCGTACCCGTCTCTTGGCAACTATGCTACAAACATTTATTAACAAACATATTTTGAAAATTACTTTGAAGATAGTATGCTGAACTAATTGTAATTGATATCCATTTTATGAGCATAATTCTTTCTGGAATGTACTAATAAATAAGAGATTTTGATCACTAATAATTGCCACAGGACAACCGAATTCATAAACATTGTTCACAAATGGTTTAACAATTTTGGTAGAGGTGTAATGTGCATATTTTGTTAGGAGAACAACCACAATAAATATTTGATCTTTTCGTTTTGAGGTAGACCATCACTAAAGTCCCTCAATATTTCATCTATTACTAACTAGGGGCATCCAAAGTAGCCTTGGATACATCATTGCTTAACTTTAATTTCTTTGACAAGTATCGCATTGGGCAACATGCTTTTGTTTTGTCCTTCATTTCCTTCCAATTACATAATTGATGCACATTGAAATATGCCTCGAAAAATCCAATGTGACTTATGTCTCGGGGACCGGGGCACAGGATTTCAGGGACAGCAAAAAAAATCCCTGATTTTGGGGACATCAGGGGAACGGCTATTAAAATAATATACAAATATTTCAAAATTAAATAACATAAATAAATATACAAGTTATGGCATTAAAGTTTGTAAAAATCTATGGCATTAAGCAATTGCAAATATCTTGATAAAACCATGGAGAAATTAAATATTGATTCTAGCTGAGCGATACTAATTCTCTGACCATTTATAAGCATGTAAACATAACAACTTGTTCTTTGAGAATTAATGAGTATATAAATGTATCGACACCTTGACACTCATCATTATCATCATGTTGGGGTTAAAACCTTCCACAAATATGCACATCAATTAATAGTAAATACTTCTTGAAGATTTAAGGGAATCACTTCACCATGTACTCCAATCCTTTCCAAAAGGCATCCTTGTCCCTCTAGAGGAATTTTCTACAATAGTCTTAAGTCAGAAAAGATGATGAAAGTGTGCAATTTAAACATGTTCATATCTGCACAATTCCAGTAAGACAGTTAGAGCAATAATTTTTTTAGTATTTCAAGCTAAAAAACAATTGTAAGTAATCAAGATCTGTAGATGGTTGTCAAAGTTAGATTTCTGTGTGGTTAGGTTGTACAGAAAGTAATTAAAGTATATTTCTTGATGTGACTGTAATCTGTCTTTATTTACTGATTTTTGCTTTTTTTTTTTTTTGGGACATCTGGACAACCCCAATTTGTCATGTGATTTGGGACAGGAGGGAGACGTTTCCTCCACGTCCTGAACATCTGGGACAAGGGTGGCATGTCCCCGTGTAACTATGGGAAAAAAAAACATATCCTAAAATTGGAGTATTGCGACTTTCCTTTAAAACTTAGAACTTTTAATTTTGAAGCTTGAGGTAATCAAATGAAAGTTTTAACCCATAAGATATCATTCCTCCAAAAAAACAAAGGATATCTGTCAATATTTCCAATAATCTTTTGAAATTCATCGTCCCTAGCATACCCAGCTTGTACTTCCTATTTCCAGCCTGGAATGATGAAAGAAATCAATAATGTTTGTATTTCCTTCGTCTGATGAAATAAGACATCTATGGCCAGATTATACTTTCCTTATGCAAAATATTGAAATCATAGTTATGAATCTTCTCTGTCCACTTTTGTTGTTCATTCAATAAAGTCTTCAATTGAAAAAGGTATCTGAAACTGTTGTTCGCTACACTTCAAGGTGCGGAAGCTACGGTAAAACATGAAAGAAATATTTACAACAAAAGTCCCAAAAAATGGGATGACCACACCATTTAAGCCAACAAAACTAGATTGTGTTAAAGGAAGAGGAGGAAAATGATAGAACCGGTGGAAATAATTATTTGAGAAATATTTATGCCCCAACAATGCATCCACGTTAGCTACATTTACTGAAACACAAACCTTGGGAATTTCAATAGAATATTTGAATATAGCAGCTTGGCTAAATCTAACCAGAAAAAACAGAGATATGCTCCAGCCATTTCACATTAAGCCAACAATGAGGTAAAACAAATATTTACTGCTGAATGTGTTTCTTTCAACTTGTCAATATTTGTAAACAGAATGATTTATCACCATAACACTGAGTTTTATTTCAGGAAAAGAACCTGATAAAAAACTTGGGGATTACATTAACGAATGTTGAGCTGCTATAAAATGATATACCTTGAGCAAGGTAGTCAAGACATTTACAATCAGAAGGAAGAATAAATTATTTCAGCATATTCTCCAAGAATCTGTCAAAAAAACCATTTACAAGACTTTCCTCCCCAATTTTATAGATTGGTGGCAGGGTTGCTTCCTAAAGTAACTGTCTTTTAACTGATCATGCAATGTTTCCCCAAGTTTTCAGGATGGGGACGGCTACTAAAAATATATGTATATAAAAAATATTTGAAAATTAAGAAATAAAATTACTTAAACAAAGGGAAATGCACTATGTTGTTCTAGTACTAGTACTGGTATGGGTATGTTTCGTGTATGCGGAAATGCCATTTTTCAAAAACCTTGATTTGGAAAAGCCGTGGGTACGTCCGTATATATATAAACAATACATATTACTCAGTTTTTAGTAAAACACTTGAAAATACATAGTATGAAAATATTTGTCTATAAAAGATAAAACACTTAACAATATATAGTATTCATTCATTCATTCATTACTTCAAAGACAAAATGTACATTCAAATCTAGAATAAATCATCTAGATTGCCCTCAAAATCATGAATGCCACTCCCACTATTTTTCAACTTTATCATTTCTTGACGCTTTCTCTCATAGGTGCTCGCCAGTGCATTTCTCCGAGAGTGTATGCCTTGAGGGGTGCACAAGGAATGGGGTGGGTTCGGCTTGTGGCACTTTGTGAGATATGTTATCATACTATTCTATCATACCTACATCCCTTCGTGCAGCCTTCATACCTCCTATGATGTCTCCTTGAAATCATGAAACCCTGAAATACAGCTAAGTCTGAAACCCTAAAACCTTGGAATTTGACTAAGTCTGAAATATGATAGGATCCTCCAAAACCTAGAATTTGCATTTAGCTCCTAGAGGCCCGAAACCACTCTCAAACATCCTGAAAGTATATAAATAAAATATAACTTAAAGTATACGTTTACATTTAAATAGGGACATCTAGTTTTTTATACATTTACACATTTATATATATGTTTGTCAAAAAATTTGTTGACTTCAACTATTTTTGTTACATCTCGATTTCACCCTAAGTTTTATAACCTTTGAATCCATAGATTAATATGGTTATTATTTGATTATTATTGCTTTGATTTGAGCTATGTGACATATACTACTTATAGGATAGTGATATGTTGATTAGTTTACATAATGGATTGATTATGTGACAGTTGTACTTTCTTATTTCTGTATATTGTGGATGTATATTTGTTAGTTCTGCATCAGAGTTTTTTATATATATGACTCGGACTAACTACCTACTTGTCGTGAGGTGGATGCAGGATTGGTCCTTCCCTTAGAGCATGACGGAGGGAGAGCATTATCAGAGAGGATGACGTAGATGGGATGATTGGAGAATGATAGAGGAACTAATCGTAACCCAACACACACATCACAGTAGAATAATTTGTTTAACTCTTCTGGTTGATTTAGATAGTGAGTGCTTATATACTTCTACTATGTTCATGTTTTGGTCAATACTTATGATGATCGAAATTGTGTGATTTCATGCATGTTTGTAGTGCATAGATTTATGCATACAGTGTTGTTTAGTGATCATGTAGTCGATGCTAACACAAATTTGATTGCCTAACACAATGATAGGTTTAAAAAATAATAATAAATATCATTGTTTGATTTGATGTTTTTTTGTATAAAAATATTAATAATTGCATTCACCGTAGTTAGAAGATTAAAATGCAAGTGGCATTAGTTTTATGATATAATTTGGAATATTAATTAGTTTGATTTATCTTTTATTGAGATAATTACCGGGATTTCATTATATTAAGGAAATAACTATAAGCTAATGCATGGATTTCTTGAGTATTCAAGGTCTAAAATTAGACTTAAGTGGACTTAAACTAGCATTTAACTAGGCTTTGAATAAAGATTTAAAAAAAACATGCATGATTTACTATATAAATGAAACTCATGTATGAAGTGAATAAAAAAGAAGTGAAAATTTTATTAACCAATTGGTAAAAAGGGGCGATTTTGCATGACAAAAGAAAAAGAATGAAAGCTCAAAATGTTTGTATTTAAATAGAAACTAAAAGCTAAATACAGGAGGATTTTATAAAAATGAGTGGTGACTTCTACTTGTGAAAAGAAATGAAAGCAAAGCTGAAGATAAGTAGGAGTGATTGTTTTTTTTAATAAAGAAAAGAATAGGCGATTTATGCATAATAGGTAAGAATAATAAGATATCAAACATGCACAGGATTTTTTAAAGAAAAGAATAAAAAACTCAAGTAAAGATTGGTTGAGGAAAAAGAAAAGTACGATGACTCATGCAGGGAGAAAAAAAAATAGAAGAGAAGACTATAAGAAAGACACAGGCCGTAGGAATTAAAGGAGAAAAAAATTACAGCGAAGAAGTGAAAGAAGAATTAAGGAGGTACGGCGACGGAAGGGTGAGAAGAATGCAGCGAAGCAAATAAGGAAGATATACGGCATTAAGACAAGGGAGAACGACAACAAACAGAAAGGGCTAGGGTGATTCCTCCAACGAAGTGCAATCTGTGGGCAACAGGGATCGCCAGTCTACTATCCATGTAAAATTCCCCACAACTAAGCGCAACTTGGTCATAATACTTCTTTTTCCAGGTAATAAACTGAAATTGATTTTCCGTTGCGTCGATATAAGTATGATGAACATGATTCAGTCTCCACCTCAGCTTTATATATGAACACAGAAAGAGTTCAAGTCCATCAACAACCATTGCAATCTCCAAATAACACCCTGCTTGTTTACAGTTAGCGCTTTGCTTTAGTGGATTTATCTATTTATTTTTATATCAAATCATTGTTACAAGACTAAACGCCCCCTGTATATATAAATATATATTGCTCTGCATTAGCCATACAATTTTATCTAACGCCCATAATACATCAAATCACCCAACTTGGTATGTGCATATGATGATAATATTTATTTTAATATAAAAACCTCTGCTCGGATCAGATAATTAAGGCGGTTGGGTTTTGTGTATGGTGTCATTTTAGGAATAACGAAACATAAGCAGCTTAGTGGATATTGGCGTCGCTACAGTTTAATTGTGAATTTTGTTAAATATTTATCCTAATGGGATCACTGCATGTTAATCCTAGCTGCATGCAACTCTAGCGTCGTCGTAGTCAAATTCACAACCTATGAATATGTTAGTTCAATGAGTAAATAATATCCTAAATCACTGAGATGTGTAAAACGTTAAGTTGGATAAGTAAAACCTTGAGTTTAAGTTTGTATTAAATATGTTCCCCCGCTTGTTCCACAATCAATGTTGGAACGCTCTGTATACTCGGGTTGTGAAAGAATTTGTAAATGTATGAAGGAAACTATATTTCCTCTTTAAAGCAAGATCAAATGTTGGGTGGAACTTTATTTTTGCCTCGGATTTTCGTATTGCAGTTTGAAACCGAGTTGTGTTGTCAACCCAGGTACTCAAGATTTTTATGCTAGAAATATGATCAATATTTCAGAGTGAAGGTATAATATATACATAAATATAAAAATATATTTCATTTACGTATTATTAAGAGTTCTAAGGGTTATTTTGAGTATTATTGAAATATGAGGATTAGCTGAGTTTTGTCATCAGATATTTTATGAAGAATGTAAAGTTCCAGTGTAATTTTATTTTTTCTTATTTTAGACTAGTGGACACCCCTGATATGATATTTAATGCATTGATAAATATATGATTCCATCAGGATGTCTATAGTGATTGGAATTATGATATTCTAAGTAAACTTTGGGATTAGATTGGTCATGATCCCTATTTTATGCAAATAATGGGTAGAGATGGTTTCAAACTCAAATAGGATGAAACCTTATTATATTAAGTCTATCCTATATATTAGAACAAGATGAAATAATCATGTGAATGATGTAAAAAGGAAGTTATAAACTATTCTGATATGAGTTATGTTAGGATTAGGGGTTACAATGTTGTTACCAGTTGTATATGTTTTTAAATACACGCTGTGATTTAGGGATTTTTTGTGAAAGAATATTAATTACAGCAGTTGGCTATTTATTGCAAAGTTAATATGGAATCCTTAAATGACTTGCATAATACCCGAATGGTAGATTAACTTGTTTGTCATAGATATTGGTTATAAGATAAATAAGTAAATAAGGTTCAATCATACATTTGACGGACGAAGTGTGTGTATAGTAACTTTTTCGAAAATTAGTATGTGTTTGCACTAACTTGTAGAATTAACTGCATGAGCCTATAGACTATGTAGAGTTTAAACACATAAAAAGAACTTGGGAATGGCTTATATGGTGGGTTTGAGTTAGAGGTTGTTTTCTTCTATGTTAAGAACTAACAGTTAAATAACAAGAATAGAATATTGATTTCTAAAGAAGTCTATTTGACTGTAGTACTTAGGTTATATCTTAAAAGTTCAAAGAAGTCTTGATTGTGAAATCTTGTAAAACTTTGACTTGTGTCATAAATGACTGTTAGTATATATATGCAAATAGTATTGAAAACTTATGTGCAGTACATATTGTGAGAGCATTAATATGTAAAAGTATTTAGACTTTTATAGCATAAAATAGTGCATTGTGACGTGTGCCTAGATATTATGTTTTTTCATTGCTTAATTTGAAATATAATCTAGGATATACCCGGACGGTATAATCTCATACTTGCTTGATTAATATTTATAGCGTAAGATTGTTGTTCGTGTTTAAGTAGGGTACTCATGCACAATGATCTATGATAGTATGGAATGTCATAGAGTTCTACAGTATTAAAGTATGTTTTACCCGGATGGTACATATTGTAATTGTTATGTCTAGACCCACATCTATGTAAATGTATGTGTGTTGGTAGTTATTATTATGAATAGTATATTTTGTGACAATTAGTTGGATATTATGTATGCATGCATACAACCTTTGAATGTGTAACGAATGCTATGATGGAATAGTATGTGTTTCATGGAATTTGTACTTGCTTTGAATATCCCTATGTTTAGCATGTTATGTGATATGAGTGCCAGTAGATTGTTAGTTGAATGAATATTGGGGTTAACTTATGTTTAGTGAAACTATATCATTTTATGAGTATGATTTACATGTTTGCGTGATATCTTGCAATAAAACAGATTTTTTATAATACACTACATGTTTAGTTTTAGAAATCATACAACACAGGTACTTGTTTGTTTCTCTAGATTCCCGTGCCATTACTATCTACCCATCCGTGAAGGGAGGACCATTCCCTAATGGGATTAGTGCGGGGGATCGTTGGTCCATGGTTGATGTGAAAAAGTGCTCAGATGATGCTCTCCCTCCCCACAGCAGTACTACTTATGTGAAGACTCTTGAGATTGCCATAGATACTGAAGAGACCAGCGAACTCAAGTTCCAAAGAGCCGTGTATCTTATTCATATATTTTGTATTATATTGTTTTTATTATTGAAAACATTATCATGTAGAATTGTAATTGCCTATCTACTTTAGGTTGACAGTAGTGGTTGTGTATTGTACCAACAGTGTCTGGATATTTGTAATTACTTTCTATGATTGATTTATGATGTGTTTTCATATACTGATAGTGATCCGTGACTGTTAGATGTCACGTGTTTTTTTTACAATTATCACCCTTGGAGTATTTTGTGTGATCACTACTTAGATTCTCGTGGTGTAATCTATTGTTAGTAATTGTTTTAAAAATATCTATATCATGTATTTCTAGTTAGCACCCAGTGGGATTGTTACAGATTTTTCCTGTTGGAATCCCTTGGAAATGCACGGGAAACACCCTGAAAACGTCTTGTACATTTCTAGTACTTTTTTGGGCATTTTCAGTGTGATTTTGGGTACATGTACCGGAAACATTTCTGAGGGAGGAAACGTGGGGAAAGTCCTTTCCTGCAACACAGGAAAAGCATAATGTAAACACACTGAAATAAACCGAAATTAAATAACATCCATGATCCAAGATTGAATGACATTGTCACATTACAAAGGGCTGAAATTTCAAAATAAAAATTCAAATACCACTATTAGAATAATAAAATTTTAAATAATTACAATGACAATCCATCTCAATTGCAAGTCTGAAGTTAAAACCGAACACTAAAATTCACACTGCCAAAATGAAAATGCTTAGTTGGATTGTGCAACAAGCTTAATAATTGAAGTCATCATTAGACTGAAATCCCATGAATTGATCCTCGTCATTGGATCTGCTAGACTTTTTTTATATCTTGCAATGGGACCCCAACCAATCCTAGCTGCACATCTTGGTCCTCATCAACCTACTTCAGCTCCTGGGTCTCTACATCCCACCATGCTATTGGACTCTGCTTGTAATCATGTCTCGTGATCAATGAGACGCAAAGCACTATGTACAACAAGAAGCTTCTTTGCTCTCATAGAGGTTAGCTTGTTCCTCTTAACAAAATGGATAAAGCTATATGTAGATCAATTCCTCTCAACAGCAGAGGTACTCGCAACATGTGAAAGAATGCCAATGGCAACAATTCATTGCAATAACAGACTCTCATATAGCTGCCACCAATTTACTGGATTATCCTGTACCATAATGCGTCTATCTATCTTAGCCTTGGAGTTCAGCAAATTTGATCCACTGATCCATGATTATTGCAGAATCCTCCATGCTGTACTTTTCTTGAAGGCCTTCACGAAGCCCTTCGTCATCCCCTTGTCATCAATAGGAACAACTCTCCTAGGCCTCTGCACAAACCATTTGGTATTCACTGCATATGCGGCCATTGTAAAAGGGTGTTTATCTTCTCCCACTTCCGTTGAATGATGGGTGAAATATGGTCATGATAGAATTCCAAGTTGGGGTCTCTATCAAGAATAGAGACCTTCATCTAGCCAAGCATTCTATCAATACACTCATATATCTCTCGTGTCAGCATATTTAATGACAGTAAAAACAGGGGATACAATGGATATAATGTACCTCACATCTTACAAAAAAGAATCTCTAACCACCAGATCCTTAACCCTCTACCTCTATTTTGTCTTGGCTATCAAAGAGATAAATTAATACATATGATTAAAAAATCCCACAAATAAAAAATATCTACCTCCTAATTGTCAACGAACTCATAACTACCATAACCAAGTATAATATGACCATTACATAAATTCTGACACCTTCCCTTAATGGCGATATAAGAGACTACACCAAGCATATTCCTGAACTTGATGAATTTATCAGGTCCAAGGGGTTTTGTCAAGGTCTCGATTGTTTTATCTTGAATTGTGCAATTGGCTGTACTTCGACACTATTTGTGTATACGTGGAATACAATATTTTTGTCCATCTTAAGCACACTTTGATAACCATGATGAAAAATAGTTATTTTCTCTTGAGCCACCTACAAATAAATAACACTTTATGATTTGCTTCAATGGAATAAAGCACAATTGTTAGTTGCTTTTTGCTAGCCCAGAAAATAACACCTACTCCCCTGCTTCAAGAATATCCAGATGTAACTTTCTATCATCTATGGATCATGCCCTATCAGCATCAATAAACCCAATAAGATGAATATCATCACTAGTGGCATACCAAATGCCACAATCAATTGTACCTTACATATACCTCAAAATTTATTTTGTTCTGTTCCGATACCAACTTAAGGTCTGCTCATGAACCTAGAACTGTAGAAGAAAACAAAGCCAAGATCAGGCATTGTGGCTGTAAGATATATCAAGTTGCCCACCAACTTCCAAAAGCATGACTCATTGACCTGTTTCAAATCTCTATTGGCTGATAATAACAGACCAGCCTCCATAGGAATAGAAACTTGTTTGCAGCCACTGATCTGAAATTAATCCAACAATGTTATGGCATACAAGTCTGGAAAAACTCTCCTCTTAAGCAATAATGCAGGAGACGTAAATATGTCATGTCAAAAGTGAAGCACAAATCTGATATTTAACTGCTGAATTGTGATGGCCTCCAAGGCAGTACCCGGTAATGTAGATACTAGTTGGTATACACATAGAAATATGTAAGATATTAAATATTCATTATTTATAAAATAGAAAAATAGAATTAGTTGTAACAGGATGAATAGGTTGATAGGAAGTATAGATGATTTAAGGGACACACATGTTAGATTGTCTCTAAAAAACAAAGGGTCTTGTCTCTTCATGGCAACTTTAAACAAATGCGGATGCTTAATTAGGTATATAACACACTCCCTCAATTTGAGGTCTGGTACTTTTCCTTTAACTTGCTCCACAAGTCTATGACCTGACACCTCTGGCAACATTGCATCTGTTGCCAAGAGTTCAAGAAGCATCATGGCTTCCTAATTCTTTGTTCAGAAACCTTGCTGTAGGTCATCTACCTCTCCTCCTCCAACAGCAGTCTTTCTGTTTACAAGTTCCATTAAGTCCCTATAGTGAAAAATTGCTATCATTTGACTTTTCCATATTGAAGTTTTGTCCATTTGGATCTTGCATTTCGGTGAAAGCAATTGTTAAAATTTGAAATCATTTATGTTTCTCTACCCAGAACAGGGTTTTCACACCAACATAAATTATCTTTTTGAAACTTTAAATCTTCTTCAAATCTTCTGAACTGGGGTTCCTATTTATGATAAATGGAACTGATTTTCTTTCAAAAAAAAGCCTTACAAACAAAATATATTCTCTTACCTGGCTATGTCCATCGATGCTACTTTCACCGTTCAGCTCTGCCTCAGAACCACATTTTCTGCTGGATCATCTTCAAATATTTGGTCTGTTTCAGAATTCTTGGTCAGATCTGATAAAACTAATCTGTTTCTGCACAACTGTCTAATAGTTCTTTTCCTGATTCAGAATTCTTGGTCAAGTCTGATAAAACTACTCTGTTTCTGCAGAACTATTTGAGAATTCTTCATACCTGTCTCATTGTCTCTCTCTTGATACCACTATGCGCTGTGCATGTCACTTACTTCCTCCACAGGGTTTGATTTCAGAGCATCAATAATCTGAGCAAGACACTTGTCCGAACAGTTACATGCCACCTTGATAGTGTTGTTCTGGTTTAGTAGCAACTGTATGTGTCTCTTCTTTAATCAGAATTCAAGGACATTTCAGAACTGTCTGTCAGAACTTCCTCATTCCAGAGAAAAAATAATTCGCAAAGCATTCTCTGTTATGAAAGGGCTGTCTGCAATCACACCTTTGTC
Organism: Torreya grandis; assembly: GCA_037957365.1. Taxonomy (NCBI): domain Eukaryota; kingdom Viridiplantae; phylum Streptophyta; class Pinopsida; order Cupressales; family Taxaceae; genus Torreya; species Torreya grandis. The sequence goes on along the minus strand of JARHVA010001864.1, from coordinate 1,985,780 downwards.
TCGGACCTTTCTCTCTTCTCCACAGGTTGATTCTTCCCTTCCTGTCTCTCAAACGCTTAATCTCAAACTCTGACCTCAACCATTAAATCCAAATGCCCATGGCATTGGGACTTGATACTACATTGTCAAATTAAAACAAGAAGATAACACGGAAAAGAGGGAGCAATTCTGCAATCAAATTATGCCAAGATCTGCATTATATTTAAAGTGTTCTACATCAACTAAACTTTGTAACTGTCAACTACCTCCTAACTGTCAACTAACACATAACAACCAACTCACTCATAACAACCAACTAGTTCATAACTATCATAACCAAGTAGAATATGACTATTACATATATTCTAATAGTTAGGATAATTGCAGAGGAAAATGGAAAGAAAAGAAAAATTAAAGCACAAATGGGGAATGGAAGAATCTACTTTGAACATAAATGCCAGTGGATGCAACAAGAAAACAGCGAGGTAAAGGATCAAAACAACAATCCATGAAGGGATTGCTGTGATGGATGAGAAATACAGATGAGAAGCCAGTAAGAATTGATAATATGCACATCGGTTTTTCAAATTCCTTCTATTTGACTATTACATGTTAATTAATATCTGTAGTTGGGTATACAACATACTCACTTGTGAAGTTGGTGAAGAACTGTTTTGGTATTTGGATCAAAATCCCCAATCTCATTAAAAACTGTACCATCCGCTACCTCACGTGCAGAAAAGGATCGTTGTGCAGGAATGCTACACTCAAAAGCTGAAGTTACAGCCTCGGCTTCCTTTGAAACCCTGGGGTATGCACTATCTGCAATTGAAAATTTATACACAAATACAAGAATAAACAAATATTTATTTAATTAAATAACAATGTCCTCTTTTTGCTAACGTGTTACGTAGTAATTTGCAAATTACCTGGTGAAATTGGAATTTCAATATTTACAAGGTCCACGGGCCATCCAGAAAAATTAGATGTGTATTCCTTGTCATCACAATAGACGTTATAGTTTTCTTTTTCTATTCCATCAAAAAAACTCTTCCAATATATGTTATCTCGACGACAATGTTCTGAGAATGGCAACATCCATAGAGATGATCCAAATGAATTGCACATCAAGCGAGATGTTCCCTGTTTTATCACAATGAAAAATTTAGTGACCCACAAAAATAATTGAATATCCATAATGTATAGAACTATGAAAGGAGTTGCCATAGACAAGACTCGAAGCTTATATGTTCAGATATTTAGCATTTCCTTCTAGCAAAGTATTGTTACAAAACCATGACAATAAACAAAATGGCTGAAAGTTATCAATTACCAAACAAATTTTCCAGCACACCACAGGAACGCATCCCCAGGCCTTGAATAGTATCTCGGATGTCCGAGACATTTTGGAGATCCTCGTCTTTGCCCCGCCTTCCATTTTTTGAAAGTTTCAGGGCATCCCCATTCTTTTTATTGTGTACCAAGGATAGAGCACATCCCTCAACTATCTTGGTAATGTCCACAAAAAATCACCAAAAACTTTACAAGAAAACACCAAATGTTAAAAGGGGCCCACCAAGGCCTCCCACCCAAACCCTAAACTCACATCATTTTGCAAAAACAAAAAAAAGAGAGGAAGAAAGAAGAAAAGTAAAAGAGAGAGGAAGAGGATTTGCAGACAAAGGGATCGAGCAATTTCATGTTTCAGTCTCTTTAATACAAGGAGGCATGCAAAGCAAGTTCATCTAATTGACCTACTCGCAAAACCAAATTGAAAACCATCATCCTAGAAAAACGTTACTCAAAAATTAATTTGTTGATAGAGGAGATGAGGAGATGAAGGTTACATGGGTGCTCTATCATTATGGATATGTGGACAAACATTACCCACCACCCGCTCATAAATGTTAAAAGTCGCACGTAAAGAAGGCCCTTATTTCCTTAGGGCTATTGATCGTTCCAGAAAGCACAAAGACGCTGAATTTCAGTTCCAGATTTTAAGGGATGTTTTGAGGTTGGCCCTACTAATCTAGTGTAGGTGGTTACAAATGCAGCGTTTATGTGCAGGGAAATAGAGAAGTTGGTTGGGGCTACTCATAACCACATCTACTAGACCTATTTTGTGTTCATGCAATCAACAATGGACTTGAAGACATTGAGAGAATTGAGTGGGTCATAGAGATGGTGATGAGTGTTAGGGAGGTGTAAATGTTCATATGCAATCACCACAACTCATTGGCAGTGTTTTAAGTCCTTTTCAAGTAAGAAAATCCTAAAATCAGTTGAGACAAGATTTCAACCTATTCAATTTATTGGAGAGGATGCTTGAATTGCAGGAGCCCTTACAACTAATGATTATTACATAGGAGGATACTAGGTGGGGGCAGTTGAAGGTTGAATAGGGGAAGAAGGTGAAAGATGTGGTGGTCAAAGATTATTTTTGGTCAGAAGTGAGATACATTACATCCATTGTATCCCGTGTTTTTACCATCATCAAATATGGAGTCTCTAACAGTTCCAATCTTGGAGAGATATATGAGTGCATTGATAGCATGATTGGCCAAATTAAGGTTGTGATTTGTGATCAAGACCCCACCTTGGCATTCTACTACAACCATATTCAACCCATCATTCAATGGAGATGGGGGAAGTTGAACACCCTTTACACATGGCCGCATATGGTGAATCCAAAATGGTTTGTGACGAGGCCAATGAGAATTGTTCCTATTGATGACGAGGAAGTGAAGAAGGGTTTCATTAAGGCCCTCAATAAAATGTACAATGCAGATGAAGCTACAAAAATCAAGGACCAAATTTGTTGGACTCCAATGCTACATGACTTCTAAGATAGTTAGACTCAATATGGTGCAGGAAAACCTAGTAAACCGATGGCAGCTATATGGAAGTCCATCATTGCTACAAACACTTTCCCTTCACCTCCTTTTACAGGTTTCTAGTTCCTCTATTGTTGAGAGGAATTGGTATACAGATAGCCTTATCCATTCTAATAAGAAGAACAAACTTCTGGGAAAGCCGAGAAGCTTGTTGTGCATAGTGCCTTGTGTCTTAGTTGGTTGCAAGAAAAATGAGTAAAAGTAGACCCCAAGGAGCTAAGGCAAGCTAATGAGAACCCAGATGTGCAACCACATTTAGTTGGGGTCTCAATGCAAGACCCAGATGAGTCCAGCAGTTCCAATGATGAGGAGAAATTCATGGGATTTCCATCTCATGATGACTCCGATTATTGAGCTTGCTGCTCAATGCAGCTAAGCAAATTCATTTTGGTAGTTTGATTTTCAATGTTCCCATTGTAACTTCAAACTTGCAAGTTATGATGGATGGTCAATGGTATAGTTTAAAATTATATTATTATAATATTGGTATTTGAATTTCAATTTTGAATTTTCAGCTCTTCGTAATGTGACAAATTCATTCAATGTGGGATTATGAATATTATTTAATTTCAGCTTCTTCTAGTCTGTTTATAGTATGCATTTTCATTTTGTTTAAGTTATTTTACTTTTTAAATTTTTGTAATTTCAATTTCAATTTTTTTCTGTCCATTAAATGATTTGTCGTCCCTAGAAACGTGTTTCCCCCATCCCAGAAATTCATAGAAACCTGTGTAACCGCATTCACTGAACTTAATTGCAGAAGTTTAAAATTTGCCGAATGACAAAAACCTCTTTGAAATTCGTTCAAATTTGTGATTAAATTCATATAGATTAAATCGAGAATTTCAAAAACAAATTTAATTAAAAAAACGTCCAAATTCATAATAAAATTTGTCTATTCATTGAAATTCGAGATTTTTAGGGTTAATGTCTTGTTTTCTTCTCACGTTGCCCGTCAATCTTCAATGTTCATTTGTTTCATGTTTGTTTGTTCACCGTTGTTCATTTGTTTGTAACTTCGTCTATTTGTCGTCGTTTGAAGTCGAACCACAGTTTGAACTTTTGCAGCAAACGCAAAGTCAAACCAGTCATGAACCACCTCGGCAGTCCATGCTACACAAACTCCACATTGCATTTGAGTTGAAGTTCACTGCATCCAGAGGCACACAATGACACCACGGTCCACGACTCAGTCCACACTTGAATTGTTGGTGCATATGCCACTCAAAAAGAAAAGGATAATAACATTATTATTTAGTTGTGGCTCAATCGTGGAGACCTGATTGAACAATTAGGATTACCATAACTTGTTCTTGGAGACATTTGCTTTGTTCAATTGTTGTCACAACGTTGGTGATGCATTCATGTATTTTGGGATTCCATTTATATGAAATCTGTTTTTTTTTTTAATGGTGGGCTGGTATATTTTTTTTTTTTAAGTATATTTCTATTAGCCGAATTTATCTCAAATTTTCAGTTCCAAATTTTTCCCTTGGCGAATTTAAACACGAATTCAAATGTGCTGACTTAGATGGAAACAATGCTAGTTTCCCTAGGAACCAAACCCATAAAAGGCAAATCTCTTTTTCACTTTCAATTTTGTTTCTTTATATTTATAAACAAGATAAGAGAACGATTAGTCAATGTTGGATCTTACATTGTACTAGTCACAACTAATGAGATAATTTTGAATTATTACAGTGTTGAACTCTTGTGGAAGTAAAGGTGTTTTGTTATTGTTGGTTTATTCAAGGAAGGACTCTAAACAGATCCTTTTTGTTAATGTTTATTCCCCAACTTCCCTTGAAGGAAAAGCATTACAATGGCACGATATTGAGTATATGATTCATTCATTTCCAGAAGTTCCTCTGGTGGTAGGTGGAGATTTTAATACAATCCTCAGTTTTGAGGAAAAGCCAGCAGGGGTTGCTGTCTTAGATGCTAGTTCGGAAAATATGGCTAACTGTATTCAGAAGTTGCAGTTAGTGGATGTTAAATTGGGTTATGGAATGATGAGTTGGACTAACAAAAGGCAGGCTCAGGACTGTATTCTTGAGAGGTTAAACAGATTCTTGTTGTTAGAGAACTGGTGGATGGAGGAGTATATCCCAAAAGTAAACATACTCAACAATATTGGTTAAGATCATTGTCCTATGTGCTTGGAGCTTGGGAGAACAGTCCCTTGCCATGCCCCTTTTAGATTTCAACTAATGTGGCTTCGTCATGACAACATTAGAAATCATATTCAGCAGTGGTGGATGGAAGGTAAGCCTAAGTATGGTATGCATATGTATAGCTTTGTCAAAAGATTAAACTACATTAAAGCTAAATTTAAAATATGGAATTGGAAGGGATTTGGAGATATAAAGGAAAAGAAGGAACAAATTATTGCAAAGTTGGAGGAGCTTAATGCAGAAAGAAGAAACACAGGGTTTAATGCAGACTTAACTAAAAAGGAAATTTAGTTAATGGCAGACCTTCAAGAATGGGAGAAACGTGAAGAGATTCTGTGGCAGCAGAAATCAAGAGTACAGTGGCTCAAGGAGGGGGATAAAAATACTGTTTATTTTCAGAAATCGTTGTTGGCTAGAGATCTCATAATTATATTAATTTCCTAAAAACAGCTGATGGTAAAAAGGAATATACATTGGAAGGATTGCACAATATAGGTAAGGACTATTTCTTCCATTTGTTTAATGTTGTACCTTTAGATGATGGGGCACAAAAGGAGGTTCTTGTAAATATTCTGAGAATTATATCCGAACACGACAATAGAGAGCTCAATGCCCAAGTCACTGAGAGTGAATTAAAGCGGGTGGTTTTTAGTATGAAAAAAGAAAAGACACCTGGGCCAGATGGTTTTCCGATAGAATTTTATCAAGTTTTCTAGGATATCCTCAAGAATGAGCTTCTCCAAGTAGTGGAGGAAGTACGAACAGCCAAAAACATGTTAAAAGTTAAATAAAACATTCATAGCCTTGATTCCGAAAGATTTGAAAGTAGAAGATATATCGGGATTTAGGCCTATATCCTTATGTTAATGGTTAATCGGATGAAACCTCTAATGCATAAGATCATTTCTCTTGAACAAGGGGGATTTGTTCACAGGGGGCAAATACATGATGAGCTTGTTTAGCCCAGGAAGTTTTACATTCTATGGAAATGCAAAAACCTCCTTCTATGTTCATCAGGGTTGACCTTTCAAAAGCATATGATAGAGTTGACTGGAGTTTTTTAGGTAAGGTATTGGCTCACTTTGGCTTATCTAGAGAGTGGGTTGAGTGCGTTCAAGCATGTTTGTCTTCTGATTCTTATTCGGTTTTAGTAAATGGAAGTCCTCAGATTTTTTCTTCCACTAGAGGGATTAGGCAAGGTGATCCAATCTCTCCTTTTTTTTTATTATATTGGCTGAATGTCTTGGAAGGTTGGTATTTAAAGCCCGAGTTGACAAGAAGATAGGAGGTATTAAGTTGACTAGAGGGGTAAGCCCCCTTACATATTTACAATTTGTGGATGATTCTACGCATCTTGGCAAGGCTACAAGACTGGAAGCTTCAAATCTCCAAAAGACCCTTCAGTTTTTCACCAATGCAAAAGGACAGCTGATTAATCAAGAGAAATCTAGAATTATTTTCTTCCATTGGTCCCAAAGGCAAGAAGAAATGTTGCTTGAAATATTTAAATTCAGAAGAGATTCCCTTCCGCTTGCATACTTGGGGATACCATTGGCAGCAAAACAATTAAAAGACTGATTTGTAAATAAAGTTAAAATGAAAGTGCAGAAAATGACAAATAAGTGGCTCTCATCAGGAGGATGACTTTGGTTAAGGCAGTACCCATTTATGTTTCTTCTATATTGAATATTCCTGCTGGAAATGGAACTTAATCAAGTGGGAGATTCTTTGTCATCATAAAAAAGATGGTGGGTTAGGATTCTGCTCTAGTATTAAGCAGCATAAAGCTTTAGCAGCTAAACTTTATTGGAGACTTTTGGAGAGTCCTAATGATTTGTGGGCTGCTAATATTAGAGCTAAGTATGCAGAAAATAATGTTCCAAAGAGGATAATAAGATTGAATCTTCCTTCTAGAGGATCCCCAATCCTGATAGTTTTGAGAATAGGAGAAGATATCATAAAGAGGCATTTATTTTGGATAATTAATAATGGTCAAGCAGCTATTTTTTGGATTGATTCTTGGGATGGGCATCCACCAATAATCACTCAATTTCCTGATTTGCAGTCAGTAATGGAAGTTCTTCATGAAAAGGGATGGGAAAAGGTTGTCAAATACTGCAAGCCTAGTAGATATTTTTGGGAGGTCGGTAATTGCAGGATTCCTTCTAATGAGTGGCCAATTCAGCTAAGAGCAGATCAAAAGGAGAAAGTGGATTATATTTTACAGTCAAGAACGTCTTCAAGCTCTGCAAAGAAGGATTCAATAGCATGGGGGAACAAATCTTCAGGTAGATACTCTGTTTCAGATGGATATGCATCTCTATGCCAAAATGAACCCTCATCCTCTTAAGGATATTTTTAAAAACTTGTGGCAGGAAGTTCTTTGGCCAAAAGTTAGCTTCTTTGTATGGTTGTTATTAAGAAGAAGAGTCCTAACAGGGAATAACCTAATGAAAAGAGGATATAATGGACCGTTTAGGTATGTTATGTACATGGAAAATGAAGAAACTACTATTCATATTGTCATTCAGTGCCCCGTTGTTACAAACTTTTGGCAACACTTGGCTATGTTATTTCAGATTCCCTGGTATGGAATTCAGGCTCTAGACCAACCATTTAGAGAGTGGTTAAAGCAAATAAATACTGGTCAAAATCTTGGTCAAGTTTTATGGAGTGATATAACTCTTTTATTATAGAATGTGGGGAAGGAAAGGAATAGAAAAAATTTCCAACAGGAATGTAAGGAAATCGAAGTCATCTGAGAAAATATAAAAATGAATGTTGCTGAATCTATCAAATACAAATTACATATCCCTCATGATCTCTCTACACAATGGGCTTGTATTATCAAAAATTTACATCTAAATCTGGATAGTCTTCCCAGGGTTACTTTTCAACCAAGAGGGAAACATCAGGTCAAGGGTAAATGGATAACACCTCCGCATGGAGTCAAAAAGCTGAACACAGACGGAGCATCCAGAGGTAATCCTGGGCAAGCAAGTTTGGGAGGCATAGGTAGATTTTTTGATGGGGCAATTACCTTTTTCTTTTCAAAAAAATTGGGTCACGCAACAAATAATTTAGTGAAATTAAAGCAGTTCATAGAGGGTTGCAAGAAGCACTTAAAGTTGGTTGGCAAAGATTCAGGTAGAATCAGATTCCTTATTAGTCATCAGCATTTTATCAAAGCCTTCATTGATGATGGGCAAAAATTGGCAAATTCTACGAGAATTGTAAAAAATTCAAACACTACAGGAAAATTTTCAAGAGAATCACCTCATTCATGTTCCTCGACAGCAAAATAGAGTAGCAGGTGCATTAGCTAATTAGGCTTTGGATCATAGTAACCTTACTTGTCATGGTTATCCACCGAAATGGTGGCCCACCAAGCTTCAAGAAGATCTTCGACAAATTTTAGATTTAGATTTGAATCAATGTTAGCTATTGGTTTGATCAAAAGTGTTTCTAATGCCCAGGTTTGGACTATTAGCTATTATGCTTGGCATAGCAGAATGTGTATACTTTGATTTATTCTTAATATAATTTATTTTCCTTTTTTTTTTAAATTAGATTCCCTCAAAGATTGATTTAGCTCTCTTCAAACTTAAGGAAGTTGTGAAGCAAAAGTATTTTTAAAAAAAGAGGAGTATTTAATAAAAGTATTTTTTTCACATGATGCACAAAGTGAAATAAAGTGTTATAACTAACATAATGTCATTTACAAACAAAGTGGTTTTGCACACAAGCGCACACATACACATAATGTTTAATAAAATATTAAAAAGGCATAAGCTATTACATTTGACTCCATACACATTTTCTTACAAATTCACAAACTATAATCTCTATTAAATTTAATTATTGCAACATCTAAAACTAATGCCAACAATTAATCAAATGCACATCTACAAATAGATTTATTTGAACATGAGATCTTCTAATTACAATACCCATACAACAAACAAAATATTGAAATGCTAAAATATATACTTTCTCCTCCTCAAACTCCTAAACTACATCTCTATTTCAGTACCATTTTCACACTATCGTGTCCCCAGTATTTATATGAATTAATCCTCACGATTATATAGTAGCTCGTCTATTATACATTGTATAAATGGTCTTTGATTAGTCTTAAGGGGCTTGCATATATTCCCACTGGACCATATTCCATTCCGTCTGTTATAATAGCCTATGAGTTCGTAATTTGATATGTATTCTAGCATACGAGCTTCATCTATTAGCATCTACTTTACATTGCTGTAGGATGTTATGTATATAATACTATATAAGTATATGTAACTTTCAATTCTCAATGAGCAAAGTATAGGTGTAGCCTTGGGAAAACAGAAGTTGAACAATTAAGGCATAAAAAAATCAACCGATGTTCTAAGGTAAGTTTGTTTAAGAATTGGTATAGGTTAGCTTTTCAGTTTATGGAAAACTTTGGCCATTTCATATATAGCATTAAAATTTTAGTTTAAATGATGGTACTTCCATTGATTGAGATATCATAAATCTTCCAAAACTAACTTGATTCAAGAGTTTACCTCTGGAACAGGAAGCCCAAAAGTAACACCAGACAAACTCGCTTTTATGGTCTCTACTGCTCCAAGGAAAGGTGCTCCTGCAAAAGAAAAACTATACAATCAAAATCTTTAGATTGAGGAACAAAGTAGGAATCCATAAATATTCACATTTCTCAAATCAAATTATAAGAAAATCTGAATGGAATGGAGTCAGACCAACAGCAAAATAAGCATAGATATGATCATCCAACCACTGGTTATAGAGCTTGGGAGCTATTTCCAGCTTCAACCACTCCAGAAAATAACGGAAAACATTGTTTCCCATTGAATGTGCAAAAACCAATGATGGACCTCCACGAAGCTTAAGTGCTGTTTCAAAAGTCAACCTGGAAAATTAACTGCCAAAGGAATTTAGCAACAAATAGGATATGCAACAAAGATCCACTTTCAGATACTATTATAAAAATTTCTATCACAACTAATTCTTTTGGGTTTTTGACAAATTCAGGATATATTTACCTTTTCAGTTAAATTTCAGCATTGATGTGATTTCTATATCCTCCTCTAAAAGCATTCCAATTTTGTTAAATATAATAGGATTAGAAATGAATATTGTTCATCAACAAAGTACTCTAGATATATTAGATGAAATTTCTATTATTTGCTTAACAATCTATGCATATGAATCTGTAGCAGACACCAAGAAATATTAAGTCTTTTGATAGGATATCATAATGTATGCGCTTAAAGTTGCTCTTTTTAGAAAACTTTAATATTAATAAAGCAAATGCCATGCACAATAAGGGATAATTGAGCAACCTAATTCTAGTTATCTTTGTACTCTCACTTTTGGGGGAACAGGTTATGATGATCTATGAGTGAGAATAGATTTGGTTTGGGGAGCCCCACCTTCAATCAAAGATTCCTCAACTGCAACATCAACTAGTTTCATGTTGACAAGCTGTGTCTTGCCATCCACGAGTTTACAATCCCCAACTGTGGTACAGAAAACCTAATAAAGGATGATGTTAATAAGTCTCAATAAACAACAGCTCCACTCATCACTGGTGTATCTTACTTACACCATGCTGAATGTTCATGGTAGCACACTGTTGCTCTGATGATTGTGACAAATGCAGCTTGGTGCCGAACAATCCATATGGAAGTTGCTGTGTAGATAGGATCCTTTTGAACAAAAACAAGGCAACAGAAAATAGATGTGGGCTTGCACATATCACTAAAGGAATTTGCAGAGGCATAAAACCCAACATTGAAAATGCAATTTTCGGGTTGTACACTTTAGAGAAGGAAGTAGCACAGATATAGGTTCCCTACATAGGTCAAGACACCAACAAAAGTATCCATTCCTCAAACAAAATCTTCATTGTAGACCCTGTATCCATATGCAGAGCACTGGCAACAGCAATTACTTTGAGCTTACTGGTGGGATTTGATCTGTAATCAGGATTAATATTCCATTCCTAATTTGCCAACACATATGCTAATATATTCCTATCCTACTTTACCTATATTGTCAGCAAAGGTTGAATGATCTGAAGGTATTTATGCAAAAGCTAATGAGCATAGAGAATTCCTTCACGAGCCTTGGTTAGTTACAGGAATATTGCAATTCAAATCAAGCAATGATATAATCTATTAGTACAAGCTACTAACTTGGAGTACTCCACTTTCCCATTTCAATCAGTTGATAAAGCTTTTGTACACAAACATTTTAACCCTTAATGTTTTCTCTTGTTACTAGTACCACTTTGGGCTTTGATAAGAAAATTGTCTGTTCCAAAAACTGTAAATTTTCATACACAAATCAGCAAAATACAAGCCTATTGGTATTTTTTTAACATCTTTTAGCCCTCTTCAACAGGTTATTAACACGCAAAAAAATCCATATAATTTGTATGACATATTTAAGAAACTTGAAAAACCATGTAATTTATATGACATATTTATGAAACTTCTGTAGGCAGTTTCCTGATTTTTTAGTGATGTTTCCAAGAGACATGGAGATGTTCTTTGAAGTCTCCTGATGTTGTGTGTCTCCAAGACAGGGATGTGTTTCCAATATATGAGACGAGTACGAGGATTCAGAGTACATGTTTTTCAGGTAACTATGCCAATTTCTAGATCATGCAAATCGTTTTCTATTCCAGATATCGAGGGTGACAATCAAGACCATTTGTCAAAGGTGAAGACAACACAAGTTCAAGGTATAGAACATAGAAGGAGGGAGAGAGGATCCACAACTGCTAGAGACTCTGACTCCCCAATTGCTTGGACATCGTCATCATTGTTTGAATCTAAAATCAATACATGAGTTGGGGAAAGGGATGAGCAAATTCCTCAAAGGGAACCTGGAAGATACTAATGCCCCCAAATCTATCAGCTTAAGGCTTCAAATCTACATTCACACAATTCCCATGCTATTTTAGGGTCAAGCAGTCATGTCCCCAGTTGTAAATAATCTTGCCTCTGAGTAGCAAGGTAATGCCCAGCAATGCATCATAATCCAATTAGAGTAAAATATGACTACATTTATAACAAAAATTCAGCATCTAGTTTATACTCTCTAGGTAGACCAAATTGATCAACCATCCTCAACCAGAATCCTAGTGGCCAAGGTATATGCTTGTTTGATTTGCACCCCGAGTCTCCATGCATAATGTTGATTCCAAAGCTTTCATCCATGATCACATTTGTAAAAACAATGCCAAACATGCCCATACCATACTACATAGTATGACAGATGTGTCACCCTCGTTATTAGCGCTTCAAGGTCAACAACTTGATCTTCACCTTTACTCTCCTATCTGCTATGTATAGATAATTGGCCAAGCATTATTCAGATTTGCTATGGCTTACAAAAGGCTATTGTTTTCTTCTGGGCGTTATGTTTGAAATATATGCTCTTTAACTGCAGGGTTCCTGTTGCAACTACACTCCCAAGCCAATAGCTCATTATGTTTCTGTCTGATTTGGCTTCATCTCGCATTACTTTCTAGACTTCCTCAAGAGCTTCCAACATGCATGCTTTGCTTCACTTCACTTCAATCAGTTCAAGGTACATTGATTTTCTTGCTTGACTCCAAATCACAGCCATCATGGCTTCTTCCTTTTCTGTTTGCACCAGGTTGACATTTGCTGCTCTCTGGTTTGGACAGTTCTTATCACCATGGTCACTAATCCGCACCACTAACATTTTTAGGATGGAATATAACCTACTTCGGACAGTCACATGCAAAATGGCCCCATTAACTACACTTTTTGCATTGAGTCATTGGTCTACAGTTTGCATCATAACAAATAGACCTTCCTCCCCCTTGTTGGTTCTACCTTATGTTCCTTTGTCTTGGGTTCCATCACACATAGCTTACGTAGTTTCATTTTGTATCAATAAAACCAGCTATTCTTTTTTGTTTATGAGTTAAAAGGGAATTCTTTGAGGAAATGACATGCCTACAAATTTGATGCAAACGGGAATGACGGGGCCAAAAAAATGGCTGCCTTACTCCCCAACCTAGACACACTTCACTCTCAAATGGACACACTTCAGACACACAAACTCAAACTTGAGCCCAAACACACCTTATTTATTGATGAATGACAAAGATTACAAAGATTCCATTACACACACTTGTTTTCTTACTAACTATGAAGAAAACAATACGATATCAATCTCTCATGGACTGGTTACACTCTCACTTCTGGACATACACCACCATAGCAAGCTCTACAAGTCTTATCTTCTCTCTCACTTGCTCTCTGCTCTTGGAAGTCGAACCAACTCTATCTCTCTCCCTACCTAACTGACTCCCTGTCCCTTGCAAGGCTCATCTGAATCTCCACTGACTGGCACTGACATCCTACAGGGTCTCTTCGAGTTCCTTTGGTCTTGGAAACAGTTCACACGTCATGTTTTCTATTTCTAGGCAGTTACTTTGAGATCTCCAAACAGTGGCTCCAACGACACCGCCAAGCCTATTCTCATAGCTTGTGGTATTTGTGGTTCCTATTCAATGGTCTGTGGTACATTTGCACAACCTCCAGAGGTTGGCGGTACCTCCACGATCATCATACCCTCTCCAAAAAATGTTGCGCACACTCCAACAGTGGTGCAATGCAATCTATGCAGAGAGGACGTGGCACCAAAACCTCTACAGTATCTACCATTGGCTTCAACAAGGACTAACACACCTCCATTCCAAACCACAAAGGACAACTCACACTACGCAGTAAAGCCAAGTGCTGACAACTTGTTGCCTCCATCCCAACAGACACAGAGCGCATGCTCTTCAAAGGCTTAGCATGTGTGGGGTTGAGGGGCAATAACCCCTTCCCTCGTGCCAAAATGTTGAGCATTACTTATGACACAGATCAGCACAACTGCCAGAAGGCGAACAGTCACATAGAAGTTCAACCATTTCAACTTTTGTAACAATTATTTCTGTCTTCACAGCTTTGTAATATATGTATACACACGTGTAGCTTTAGTTAGCAATCAATGTCAAAGATAGACATCAATACATCTTTCTCAAGAGTATGATGTATTGGGTGCAGAAACAAATAAAACATTTCTTGCTCCAATTCTATTATCTCTCTCTCAATTCTCTGCATATTATCTCATATTAGCTTCCGCATACACATATATCACATCTGGGTCCTAATTTAGAGTGTTGTCCACCGGGTTTCCCCCTAGGCCCCGGATTAGTAATATTAGAGCGGTTCGTCTTGTTTGTGCATGTCCCATGAAACCAGGTTGGATTATCTAAAGCTCGGTGTCAAACCACGAGACCCATAGAACTGCCTAAGACTACATGCCATCTTGTTTCAAGCATAGTTACCATGTTCGAAAAGTTTAGGGTGCTTGGAAGGGGAAAAAAGTTCGAAAGTTCAAGATTTTGCAAAAGGTTCAGTTCGGTAAGTTCGGTATGATTAGAAAAAAATTATAAATTATAAAAAATAAATATATCATAACTATTTGTCAATAAAAGACTTGGCACTTATACCTAAACATATATAACACATGACAGCAAAATCCAATAGTGTCAAACTTCAATGTTCATTGGTCAGCTTTGTACATATAAAATATAACCATGAGAATTTTGAATTATTCTTTGTTTAACATTATAGTTTCCAGCATTAACTAAAAATGCGAACGAAATTTAAACATATGCAACATCAAACCCTCCATATATATCAAAAGCATTACTAACAGCATCACTTAATCCTACACTAGTAGGCTCATCAACAACATCAATATTTTTTTCATCTCCAAAGCATGGTTTGCGAAGGCAAGAGTTGTCATCTTCATTTGCAAGAGAGTAAGTGATCGTAAATTGCTATGAACAAACACAAGATCAGAGAGTTTTGTAGCCCCTAGCCGATTCCCCTTATTATTGTGGATTAAATTGTGTGTACTCTAGTTTCTTTCACATGCATAAGCACCGGAACACTGACTAAAGATTCGCACGGCAAGCCTTTGCAACTGTGGAGTAGAAGCCCCATAAGTCTGACACCATTAGAGGGTTCCCACTTCATCCTGCTTGCCTTTGCTTCCTTGATGCCAAATATTTTCAGTTGGTTCTTGAAAACAATAAGATGTTTTCTCATTGCTTCCTTCTCATCTTCATAAATAAGAAACGTGTCTATTGTTGCAAATGCATCTCTTATTATCTCTTCGTCTGCATCATGATTTACCTCTACTAATTTAAGATCTAAATAGCAAGTTGTCGCATGTAGAGAATGATGTAGCATGAATCATCGTTTGTCACAATTTCCCAAATGCTCTTGACTTCTTCAACATTACCTACAAGTAACTTTTGAATTTCTTCCTTTGCTCTGTCCAATCCCTCATACACAAAGCCCATGCAAGATTGATTGCCATCAGCGATTCTCAAAATTCTAACAAGTGGCTCAAACACCATTATGATCTTACTGGCCCCCTCCCAAAATGTGTCCCCTAAGATAATTTTTTCAATGTCTTTTGAATGGGCTTCCTTGGAAAGCTTTGACTCTGTCCATTCATCAACAACCATCACTTTTCTCAATGTTGTCCTCTCCTCTACCTCCCTTTGCAAAGTAATGATGGTGGCAAATCTTGTTTCAATAGGAGATAGAAGCTCATGCTTTGCAAAGGAACGATACAAGTTCAATATCAAGCAATGATTGAAGATAAACTTAGAAATTTGTTTTCCTTAATCACAATATTATTTACCCACTCTAATGTTGATAGATCTTCAAGCAAAAGATCCAACGCATGTGGAGCACATGGTGTCCAAAAGAAATGAAAAAATCTATCCATGAATATATCCCTTGTTCCTTCACAACCAATTGCATTATTTGTAATAATTTGAACAACATTATCTTCTCCTATCTCCAAAATCATTGATTCGATGCATTGGGAAATGACAAGAGAAATTTTTTGTTCATTACTTGGATCAATTGATTTTATAAACATAGCATCATCAGGGGATATTGCCAAAATATTTAGGAGGGGCCTTCTTCTTGAATTAGACCATCCATCACTTACTATTGTGCACCCTGTTCTTTTCTATTTTTTTTTTATTTCAGCTAGCTCAGTAGATATGACTACCACTTCCTTTTCAAGAACACTAGTTCTTACTCTTTCATATCAAGGCAATCCATAACCCTTCCGAAATCTAATAGCCGCATCGAGAAAGGTTTTGAAATGTGAAGAACAAATGACATTGAAAGGAATGGTCTCAACGTAAAACAATCTCATTGCCAACCTATCTACATCATGCTTTTGTTGTGGCTTCCACATGGACTTCAATGAACACTGTGACCTTTTCAGCTTCACTTGCACTTCCATTGGAAAATGACGATGGAGTACCACTTGAACTATTGAAGGAGCCAATTTGCGAGATAGAATGTTCAATTTTAGCCTTCTTTGAATCTGAAGCAAATGATCCAGCACGACTCACATCATATTTAGCTTGCACCCATTTTATGAAATTTGCATACTCCACTTCCTTTGAATTTTCATTTACTACGGTACAACATTTCACATCTGCAAATCCTCTAAGGTAATGGTACCGAACCTAGTGACACTGCCCATGATATTACCATTGCATAAGGTGCATCTCATATTTGTTTTCTTATCATAGCTCTGAACAATATATTTCATCTCTAATCGACGGCTAGACATGCTGCCCCTGTACCCTCACTACCCACTGTTCAACCTTGCACACATTGTTTTGAGCTTTCCCACTATAACCTGGTCCCTCACTGCCCAATGCTCACCCTTGCATACACTATTATGAACCTCTGATCTCTGTGCTGAGATTTAATGAAACATATTCACCTATAAATGTTAACAATTTAATATTTATATACTAAAACTTAAAAACCAAATTTATCGTTTACCTTAAAAATTAAATTTGTTGTTTATAAATATAAATAAAAACTTAACTTTTAAGTTTTAAGAAATAAAATTAATTTTAAAATTAAATAAAAATAAAAAATAAAAATCATATTTAATACAAAATACTATATAACATATGATTTTTAAAAATTTGTATAACTTAATGATTTAATAAATAATATAACAATATAGTAAAAGACTTAATAAATAATAATATAATTGTATAACTTTTATCCATAGTACAATGATAATGATTTAATAAATAGTATAACAATATAGTATAATTGTATACCTTTTATCTAGATTAATAAATAATATTTTATATTTTAATAGATTAATATTAATAATAAACTAATAGTATAGTTAATATTAATAAATCTAGAAGACATTGAAATACTTGTATAACTGTGAAACGCTAGAAGACATTAACATCCCTGTTGAATCGAATCGATGGGCGTCGAGCGATGCAAATGGCAGATGGTAAATACTGATAGCAATAGTAGATGGCAAACACTAAGTCTTCGACAAGTTTCACGATCACCGTTTCAATCTTCTCCTTCGGTCTTCAAGTTCAAACCCTCGTCGTGCTACGTTCATCGTTCTCTTCTTGTTGATGATTGGTGTTGCATTCCCCTGTCGTCATTATGTTCTGGTCATTGATGACTCGTATTGCCTTTAGGGTTTCAACTTTCCGTTTTGCGCTTGTGTTGACTCGACTTTTCATGCTTTTCATTAAAAATCAATATTTTAAATGTATTTTTAATTTACTTTTAAATAAAAAAAATTGAACGGTCGAACTTGACCGAACAAATTCAGTCAGTGTTTTTGTTTGGTTCGAACCGAACTTGAGCCCTGTTTGGTCGAACATGGCAACTATGGTTTCAAGCAAAGTTTAAATGGCAAAAGACTCACAAGATGCAATCTAGGAGATGATCAATAACAGCATCCAAAAGGCACTTCGAAAGTAAAAGACATTTTTGTTCAACCAGTTTGCTAAAGTACTCGAACGGATGGTTCCATCGACTCACAAATCAAGGAAAGCTTTTGGTGGTCAAGGCCTTCCTAGAGTTCAAGTTAATCTAAATGTTCTTGTGTTTGAGGGTAAAATAAATGTAGATGCAATAGATAACTGGTTAGATCAGTTAGAATCACATTTCTCTATGAATGACTTTTCCGATGAAGAAAATCAAAATTACACTTTTGAAAGTTTCTTCACGTCAAAAAGTGGGGGCAAGCACATTCTTTGTGGGAAAAAGAGCAAACAAAAGATGAATCTCACCCACATTAGGATAAGTTTCTAAAAGCCTTCAAGGATGAATATTATACCAAAGATGTTTATGATGATCGTTAAATTGAATGGCAACAACTTCGGCAAGAACCTAACCAGTCAGTCCAACCCTACAGAGATGCCTTCCATTACCTGTATGCAAGACTGGGCTCATTTGAGTCTAAGCAGCATAGGGTCCTCAACTACTGCAACAGCCTATGACCATCCATTCAATCCAAACTGAAGTTGGCCAAGGTAAAGACGATGGGAGAAGCCTATCACTATGTGGCAACCATTGAGGAAGAGTTCAAGCAGAAGGGCAAGCAGAAAACAACTTTCGCGCCAAAGAATACACTTGCTTAACACAAGTCCAAACTATCTAAGCCAGATAAATGGTGCGACAAACACAAAAGCAATAGCCAATCCAAATCCTAGAGTACCATGCTAAAAACAGTTTCCTTACGCAGGCAGAAACATAGGATTATAGAGTCAAGCCCTCTAATAGAATAATTGACACAGATCCAAATGTCAATATCCACTGCACAAGCAACACCAAAAGCACAATATGTTGAAGCAATAGCATAAAAAAACTCATCTTTGAAGCAACCATCAAGCAACTGAATTTGCCAACCATGCCTCATCCGTAGCCTTACAAATTGAGATGTTTCAATTCCTGCAACACCAAAGTTATAGTATCACTCTCCAATGCCACATTTCATATTTTGTCCATCCCTTCAAAGAGGAGCTAGTTTGTGATGTAGTGCCAATTGATGCCTATGATTTACTCCTTGGGCATCCTTACATGCATAGTCAAAAGTGTTTGTACAACACCAATCCTCGTAGTGTAGTTCTATTAGTGGGCATAAGAGATATTGGATTCTGAGAATAATTACACACTCTAATCATGTCACGCCAACTCCGAAGAAGATTGTGCCATATAGCTATTCATATTCAAGATTCAGAACATCACTTCTTATTGACGCACAACCTTAACCGACAAAGATAGACCAGATTTTGGAAACCATGTTTACACAGAACTATTATATGCCAGTGTACAGAGTTGTCAAAGCAGGTCAATGCCGACAACAAGCCAAATGATTCACTAAGTATCAGGTAGAGACCAAGATTCCACACTTGCTTCCTAGACTTAACCCAATCGGGACTATTGCTTTACGAGGGGCGACCAATCCAAGAGGATCTCCAAACAGCAGTTCTAGCAACATCGCCAAGCCTATTCACATAGCTTGCAGTAATTGTGGTTCGTGTTCAATGGTCTACAGTACATCCGCACAACCTCCAAGGGTTGGCAATACCTTCATGATCATCATCCTGTCTCCAACAAATGTCGCACGCACTCCAACAGTGGCAGAGTGCAATTTGTGTAGAGTGGATGCGGTGCCACCCATACATGACCCAAACCATCTACGATATCTACCATTGGCATCAACAGGGTATGACACACCTCCATGCCAAACCACAAAGCACAACTCACATTGTGCGGTACCTCCAAGTGCCGAAAAACTTACTGCCTCCATTCCAACAAGCACATAGAGCATGTTCTTCAAAGGCTTAGTCAGTGCGGGATTGAGGGGCAGAGCCCCCTTTCACAAGGTAATGCCCAATACCAAAATGTCAAGCGTTACTTTTGTCGTCGATCAACGCAACCATTGGAAGGCAAAGAGTCACACAGAAGTTCAACCATTTCAACTTCTATAACAATTGTTTATGCCTATATGTATACAAGTTTGAAGCTTTAGTTAGCAATCAAAGTAGAAGTTAGACAACCATACATCTTTCTCAAGAGTATGCCACGTAGAGGACCCACAAATAAATAAAACATTTATTGTTCCAATTCTATTTTCTCTCTCTCGTTCATCTGCATATTATCTCATATTTGCTTCCACATACGCATGTAACACATATATGTCCTCATTTAGAGTGTTGTCTACCAAATTTCCTCATGAGCCCCAAATCACTGCGGGCAAAATCACCACCTATATTAAGTGTTGGTTTCATCATTTTCCCAAAAGGGGTCAGTTTGACCTATGGGAGATAACTAAAAAAGGCTCCACTTGACATTCTTGATATGTTGAGTCTTGATGTTGTTCCTTAGACTATTGTTGATCATCTTTAACGCGCACAACGTTGTCAACATGGCCGACAAGTTACACAAACACACACACAAATGCACACGAACCCCGACCACTGTTTTTGGTTGATGCTAGATTGCTAGTTAACCCAGACACTCTTGCATCTAAAACCCCGGATAAATGAGACGATCCATGAGCTCATGGTCATGAACCTTCCAAGAGCTCTTATACTGTCCTTCTGTACTTGGCAACCTCGAATGAACTTATCCAAGTTGCATCTCCAACTAGTATGTTCTTCCACTTGACCAGATACTCTTTATACTTGGTCTCTTGTCCTCTTGGCAATTCTAGAATCTATCACCATCTCAATCTCTCCCCTTGCCTTCTCGATCAAATTTTGTCTCGAATCTACAATTGAAGAATTTGAACTTACATCCTCTTCACTCGTTTGTCCCTCATAGTAAGGGTACAAATCCCCTACATTGAAGATAGGTGATATGTCAACCCCATCTGGTAGCTCTATCTCATAAGCATTTGCTGAAAACCTTCTTAGAATCCTACAAGGCCCAACCTTCTTCCCTTTGAACTTATTATGTGTTCCTTTGGTGAACCTTTACTTCCGCAAATATGCCAAAACCATTCCATCTACTTGGAACACTTGTTCTCTTCTTTTTTGATCGACACATTGTTTGTAATCCGTGACGCTCTTATCAAATCTCCTATTCACTTCCTTATGCACCTCATGCATACATGTTGCATAGTCCACTTCACCACTTCTACTTATACCAGATGTCTCTCTCAACTCACTAACACCTCTAGAGCTGCAACCATACACAATATGAAAAGGACTCGCAGATGTACTTCTACTAATTGAGTTGTTGTAAGCAAACTCAGCTTGTGCCAAAGTCATGTCCCACTGTTTAGGCTTGTCTCCTACCAAGCATGTTAGAAAATTACTAAGGCTTCTATTCACTACATCCATTTTCTCTTCCATTTGTGGATGATAGGCTAAACTGAAATCCAATTGTATGCCCAACTTTCTCGACAAAGTTATCCAAAAATGCTCAGTAAACTTTGCATCCCTATCCAAAACTATGCTCTTTGGCAATCTGTGAAATCGTACTATTTCTTCGAAAAACAAATTGACAATGTTGGCGGCATCACTTGTCTTCTTACATGCAACAAAGTGTGTCATCTTTGATAATCTATCAACATCAAAGATAAGAGTCATTACCTCTTTGTGTTCTTGGCAGCCTAAGAACCAAATCCATACTTTTGTCATCCCATGGCCTTTTTCATATTGGTAAAGGCTGATACAAACCGGCATTCTAACTTTTGCCCTTAGCATGTTGGCAAACTCTACATCCTTAAATGAATTTCTTCACATCTACACTCAGCCTTGGCCAATAATAACCCTCACTCAGCTGCGCCAATGTTGTATCAACACCAAAATGGTCAGCTAACCCTACTCTATGTTTTTCTCTTATAAAGTTCTCCCTCATTGATCCGTGAGGTGTACACAAGTGATGTCATGTGAACAACAAACCCTCCAACAACAAATATTCCAGCCATGGAGTTCTATCCATGCCGATTGGATTCTTGCATGATACCCATGCATCTCAAAAATCTAAATCTTCCTCATACAACTCTCTTAGGGAGTCGAACCCAACTACTTCCAATCTAATTTCATTCTATACAAGACATCTCCTGCTCGAGTGGAATTTCACTCACCTCTTCTGCGATCAAAACTTACATAGGTTTGTGGATGAAAGCAAAACATGCCTTCTCCTTCTTTGCCTCCTTCAAAAATTGTTTACCAAAAACTAACACCTTGGGACTGTTGTCCACCTCTTCTCCCTTTTCCTTCAATGGGCTCATGTGAAATTCTTACCATCCTTCACAAGTGTATAGGTGTTTGCTCTACCATCATGTACGACCTTTCTATCAAACTAGTCTTCAAAATAACATATTACATACATCCATGGGCATAATCTCACACAAAACGCTGTCTTTGTAAGACCCAATCCAAAAATTCACTTTACATTGTTCATTCACTAGAATATGGTGTCCTTTTTGTAGCTAAGACACCTTATACAGATTGAGATGTACTAGTCTTTTCAACTCAAGCGTTTCTACCATCTCACTAGATACCAAGTTATCCGTGCTACTGCTATCAACAATAACCTTATAACACTTACCTCCAAATTTGCATATGGTCCAAAATAGACTCTTCCTTTGCACTAGTTCATTCCTCTCCTTTTAACAACACTATCTTCATCACGAGAGCCTCTCCATGCTCTAGTTCCTCCATGTGATTTGGAGATGCAATACTCTCTTCATCCACTTGTACAAGGTGATTACTTGTCTCATTTCTTCTACTATTGTTTTGGAACTTCTTCAGGCATTCAAACACTCAATACCCGACATCTCCACACTCATAGCATGTGACCATGAATCCTCTACCAAAGTATCCTCTTCCTAATTCCCTCTTCCTCTGTGTTAAATTTTGATTTTGAGAAGTGCTAGCTTCTCCTTCGTGAACATGTTGTCCTCTACCCGTGTTTGTTTGCCCCCTTCCTCTTGAGAAACTTCCTCTGCCTCTTGATGTGTTTTGTTGCCTTCTTGACAACTTCTCATTCCCCTTCAATGCACATTGAAAGGCCTCTTCTATCAACTTCAACTTTAGCATTCCAAACTCGACAGAAATAAGAAGACCACTAACATACCTTGAAATCTTCTCTCAATCATCTTCAACATGACCAGCTATAATGGTGAGCTTGTAAAACTCCTCCGTGTAATCCTTTACGTTCATCTCTCTTTGCCTCAAATTCTACAATGTCTTGAATAAACTTGGCTAATAATTTGAAGGTAGAAACTTACTTTTCAGCTTTGCAGCCATCCTATACCAAGTCTTGATTTTGTCTTTGCCTCTTCTATCCCTTCCCATTTGCACATGATCCCACCACAAGGATGCATGTCCCTTAAGCTTGGTGCCAGCAAACTTTATTTCTTGGGGTCCTTATTGACTAATAGTCAAAGTACTTCTCCAGCTCTATGACCCAATCAACGAGATCTTTGCATCATAAACTTCCCGCCATAGCTAGGCGTGTCCAACTTAGGCTTGCTTCTCATCTTGGCAATAGCCTTTATAAATTTGTTTTTTGGTTCATCAACCAGCTCGTCAACCTGAACTTCTTGTGTTACTCCATCATCACTTACATCTACAACAATAGTTCCTCTCTTTTGTGCAATCTCCATTGCATCCAATCTCCCTTGGATTCTTCTCAACATCTCTGCCAAATCTGCAACTCTAGGTGCCCATCCTCCTCTACCAAGAGGTATTCCTCCATGTGCCATTACTACTACTCACAACTCTCAACAATGAAAACAATGCAAGATTATCTTTCACAACCTGAAACTAACTCAACTAGAGCCCCCACACACTCAACCCAACAAGGCACAACCTTGATTTGATACCAATTGATGCAAATGGAAATGAGGGGACCAAAAAAATGGCTGCCCTACTCCCCAGCCTACATGTAATAACCAACCCTACTTTTCTTTTTTTTGAAATTAAAATATAACAGCTAACACAAACATTCAGAAAACACATAAATGCATCATACCCATGTGGCAAAACTTCTGTTATATTTGTTTCTTCAATGTCAAATAGATGAGTACAATAATATAGAATAGTTTTCTCAAGTACCCAAATGGATAAATTATCAAATAATCAGTTTTTTCAAAATACCCATGTGCTGTTGTGTGTTACAGGTCTGATAAAATACATAAACATCAATGTAGCAAACTGAAATTAACATCATAGACTCACCACGGCATGTTTCTCCACCTCCAAGACATGTTTCATGAACAATAGGCTTCACAACGCCTCCAAACAAGGTGGAATGAGTCCCCAAAACTAAGTGCTTGGCCTGAAAATGATGGCACGCCACCCTAGGAAGTACGGCCAGTTCATAAAGGATTCTACAGCAGCAATGACCCACGAAATCACCTCAGATCTGAATTATGCCCAAATACAAACCCTTACAACAAGTTTTTAGTCACTATGCATTACAAAAATTGAATCTTCAATGTTGAAGCTCCCACACCCTTCTAATCTCTTCCAAACATCACCAAAATTATTATTCCTCGAATCTCAATAATTTTTTAATTTTAAACCCTTCATCACAAGCTCCAAAATCTGCAAATGAAAGCACCAGCGTAGCCTCTGTGTGAAACTACCAGCAACCACCTAGTGAAGATCTTTCACCACCGTGGATGATATTTTTCGAGAGGGTTTTCGTCCTCGGGAAGTTCTTGGAAGAACCCAAGTCTAGTCCAGCAGCATAACATTCTTCCTAAAATCAACAGCCTCCCAAAAATAAGCCCCAACACCTCCTTTTATAGCTTTTTATTGGAGGGAATTTGCAATTTAAATTTATAATAATTCATTTTCCCTCAAAAATGAACCTTTTGCAATAATAATATTTCATGTGCAAAGGCCCCCTTTAACTTGGCATTCAACTTTTCAAACACTTCATTACCTTTCCAACGAGCCATTACACTAAATAGTCCTTTTATATATTCTCAACATTAGACCACATTAGTGAAATATTAATTAATTATTCAATAATTCACCCAAGTTGCGGAAAGCACTGAAATTGAATCAGAATCAAACTCTGATCACATTGGGATGATACTGACGATGTAGGATGATGATCAGAGCCAACCGGGTGACTTACTAAAAATAGACGTGCTCTCCAAGAAGTTTATAGCACCAACCTGGAGGCCCAAAACACTTTGGAAAGCATCACTGTGATCCACAATGCCAACTAAGCTCAAAGCCACAAATAGAAACCAATTAAACATAAACCGGTGCTCTCCAAGATCCTTGGAGTCTCCTAACCAATACCAATTAGCCTACGGGAACTCGAGGAATAAGCTAACAGTCACCCAACTGACTAGGCCTGAGAAGGGAAAATTAAACAAGACACACTTCACTCTTAAATGGACATACTTCAAACACACAAACTTGGACTTGAACCCAAACACACCTTTATTGATGAATGACAAAGATTACAAATATTTCATTACACACACTTGTTTCCTACTAACTACGAAGAAGACAATACAATATAAATCTCTCATGGATTGGTTACACTCTATTCTAGACATACATCATCCTAGCAAGCTCTACAAGTCTTCTCTCTTCTCTCTCACTTGCTCTCCGCTCTTCAAAGTTGAACCAACTCAACTCTCCCTTCCTAACTAACTTCTTGTCCCTTGCAAGACTGATTTGAATCTCCACTAACTAGCACTGACATCCTATAGGGTCTCTTCAAGTTCTATAGGTCTTGGAAATGGTCCACATGTCATGTTTTATGTTTTGGGTAGTTACTTTGTTGGACCCCATTTCGTGCTAAGTATTGGATCCGCACCAACTCAACAAACACCTAGGCGCGAGGCAACTATTTGGATGGTGGTTGTTTTTGTCTTCTAGCAGCGCCAGCTGGTTGGCAGCTAACTCCAAGCAGCATCAAGAACCGGGCGCACGGGACAGCGACCAGCTAAGACAAGCAGCTCCTTTTTGAATCACGCAACATTGGGAAGTAGGCGCATGGGACGGCGATTGCACATTAAAGGTGAAGCGTAGTGGACGCGGCAGAAGGCGTACCTCCAACGCCAACTCAGTAGTCGGCATGCTCCATTCCCCATGAAACTAGGACACTCTAAAGCTTATAAAAGAAAGCCGAGTTTAGTTGAAAGAGGCAAACTGGAGTAGCAAAGCTCTAGGGAATTGCGGCTAGAAGTTTGTTTAAGTTTAGAACTTAGCTCGGGATGCACTTTGACGCTCCCCTTGTAACGCCCAAGCTCCCCTGTGAGCTTGGGCCTTAGTAGTTTGTGTTGAGCACTTGCTCAGTTATACAGAACATGCATGTATAGTTCAGCTAAGTTAATGAAGATTGCTTGCGTAACTGGTTAATGAACTAAATGGTTAAGCTTTTGAATGTGTATAGAGTGCATGTTATGTTATATCGAAATAGTGTATAGAGCTCCCGCGAGCTTATAACCTGGTTCGTTAATGGTGGGTTTGTAGATGATAATGAGCCTTGCACCTTCGACATGAAATATGCTAAGTATGGTTGAGGCCCTGCACCCGAACCGATACCCGTGCCTGAGCGCAAGACCGTGAGCAAGTCCCTTAACCAGAGACCTCTTTGCCCTCAAGCCCCTGAATGCCCTTGAACCCTTGAAGCCCAAGGCTTGCGCCTATGAGCACACGACCATCGTTGCGCCAACTAGACCCATGAAGAATAGAGTTGCGTCACGGCACAACTAACCCAACAGACCCCGATCCCTTCTCTCTTGTGCCTCGGGTGAGAACATAAGGCTTGCGCCTTATGTATAGTGATGCCAGTGCAATCGAGTGCTAAATGTTGAGTGCCATAGGAAGTCAAGGCCTGTGCCTCTTCTAGGACAAGCCTAGATCCGATCTAGATGGCTAGGTAGGCGCGTGACTAGGCCCATGACCAGAAACACCCATTTTACTACAACATTTTGGTTCCATTGCCAGGCTTGTTGAATTTTGTTGTTGCAATGTTACACCAGGACAATGCTCTGACTCTCCCTCGAGAACATCGAGTGCTGGCTGGAAAGAATGGAAGACAGCTTTGCGCTAAGGCATCCAACTTGTAGAGGGCAAAACCCAAGGAAGTGGGTCCAAAACCACTTGTATGATGCCCTGTATGAGGTGTTCTTTTGCAAACTACAAGAGCAAGTGTACCATTGGTTGGCTGCTTATGCGACCATAGAAACCGAAGCTATGTACAGCACCTCGAATGGAAGAAAGAGCACCTAGAGAAGCTTGAGAACTTGGACGCCACCTGGACTAGAGCCGCAAACAAATGGTGGCAAAGGGCGTTGTACAGCTATATGCTTGAGTTCGCAGTATCGACGTACTCCTACCCTGAGGAAGCAGAGTACTAATTCTTTCACGAGCCCAGAGGCGCATTTGTGAAAGAACTCTGCACTGAACTCAAGAAGTTGATGGTGGATTACGACTTTGAAATAGTAAGGATGGAAGGCTAAAGTCCTCTCGCGTATGAGTAGCGCAACAAGGAAAAAGGGGACATGTAGGTGAGGCGCAATGGAAGAAGATAAGCAGATTGACAACCGAGTGCTCAGGGGACAGGCTTAAACAAGAGGAGGCACAGACTGATAGAAGATCTGGAACTTGGAAGTGCCAAGAGGACCCGTAACAAGCAAGAAGGGCATGGGGAAGGATCTCTTGAATGACATTTGCGCCCAGAGCAAGGAGCCCTCAAAGCCTTGGAACAAGCTCCACAGTTGGTGGGCGAATGCTCGTGGTCCCTTCGGAAATTGACCATTGGAGATGCACAAGATGCACCTACCCCCTTTGAACCGGCGACGCGAGCTCATGAGTTGGATTCCCCAAAGGAGAACAGAAGATTGACAACTGACCTTGTTGTCGACGTAGACTTTGATCGCTTCGCAAATTTGAACCAGAACTTCGTAATTGAACAAGTCATCCCGTACGAAGAGGTCAGAGAAGATACCTCCAAACCATGAAGCACCATCCCAACTAGAGGGAACCTGAGCGCAAGCATCCCAATTCAGCCAATGTCACCATCTTCTTCTGCGACACCCGCAATAACCATCGAACCAGCACTTGGCATAGTGGCTTGAGGAGTTGGAGGACCAACGCTAGGATAAGCACCAAGAGGACAAGCGCCTCAGGCACAGGCTGCTCCCCAGCCCCAAATTTACTACGAGATGGCCATGCGCCTGCCAGAGTACCGAGGCGTGGAAAATGCCGCAGAACATGTACTCAAGTGTGAGTTACAATGACGCGCTCAAGGAATAACTCAATCCGGGCGCAAGGCAACTCAGTTCGCGACAACCTTGCTTGATTGCACCCATACTTGGTATAGGAAGTTTGATCCTAACCAAGCTATGGTTGATTATGACACCTTGAAGGGAGCCTTCTTGAAGGAGTTCGATATACCTGAGTTTGAGCAGCAGAGCATTACCGCGCTCAAAGAGATAAACCAGAGATTATCAGAAAGTGTGCGCTTGTACAATGCTAGGTTCAAGACACTCCTCTCCAAGCTCCCTTATGACATTCACCCCTCCCAACATGCACAATGGTTTGTTGGAGGACTGCTAGTGCCCTTTAGAAGGGTGCTCTCTATGAAAACATTCACAGACCCCGAGGAAGGACTTGAAGCTGCACTCAGAGCCAAGGCAGTCGGGAGCGCCGATACAGGGATCAGCGCATTCATGGAGGCACAAATTGCGTCTATGGCCTCCCAACTATAGAAGCTGACCACTATTTCATCGCAAGACGTTGGAAGCAAGTTGTGGTGCACTGACTGCAAGACAGAGGGTCACGATAGAAACAACTACCCCCAACGGAATGTGCTCACACTACTTCTCAGCTGTGAAGTTTGTCACGAGGCGCATGATGTTCGCAACTACCCCTTGTTGCAACGCACCAGTCAGGTTAGCACAACCATCTACTGCAAGTTGTGCGACGCCTACACTCACAACACAGCTGACTGTCGAGTGATTGATGAAATGTGCCAGCACATAGAGAGAAGCGCACGATAGGCACTACAACAGCTAGAGGGCAAACAAACCAAGGAAATGAGGGTTATAGTCAGTAGAATGCTAGCTACGGGAACCAAAGAGGCGCCAGAGGGCGAGGTGGAGGACGCAATGGAGGAAGATTCCCACCACGGTCATGGTACAAGTGTGGGTCGACTAAACACTATCAACGCGATTCCCTGACGCATCCAGTGTGTGGTATTCTCGAGGACCGCATGCAGTTGAAGAGTACCCCGACTTGAACAAAAAGCTGAACCAAGGGAAAATGGGCGTCGATAGAGGTGCAGGGATGATCAGGGGCGAGCCTAAGGATACAAAGTGGGGTCCAAAAGCGCAACCAGCACACACAAAGTTGATCAAGGTGCAGGCAACCACTTGGAGTGGGTTCACCACTCAGCCACCAACTGCGCCAACACAAGTGTTGTGCTTGGAATATGGTGAACCAAGTTGCACCGAGCGCATAGCTCGTCCTGAGCCAAAAGTTGCTCCCTACCCTGACTCAGCGCATCAAAAGGGCGTCCTGCAACAAGCCATGAGCATAATACAAAATTTGCAAGGAGAACTCCAGCTGGCCAGAGATCTCAAAGAGTAGGCTACAGTCTCGCACAGAAAGCAAGATAGCCAGGACGCTGAGGTACAGGAGCTGACACAAATCCTGCACCTCCTGCAAACGGATGGGATGCTTCCCCTGCTGAAAAACTTGCTCTTAGAGCATGCAAGGTAGAAGCCAAATGAAGTTGCTGAGCCCCAAGCAATTGAAGTTGTTGCGCCGCATATGGAGCAGGCGCATGAAGGCATACTTAGAACACAAAGTATGACCAAGAATTACTAGTGAACGCCACAATAAATGGCTTGGTCTGTCTGTGAGGTGTTGATCGATACTGACACAGAGGTCAATATCTTGACCAAGAACGCATGGGATAAAATGGCTAGGCCAACCCTAAGACCTCCCCACGTGCTCTTCATGGCCAACAAGACCCGAGCGCAGCCGATCAAAATTCTGCAAGGTGCCATTGTAGATATTATGGGCACCGAATTCCACGTTGATTTTGAAGTTATCGAGTTAGCAGAAAAAGATAACTACCCGAAACTCCTAGGAAGGCCTTGTTGCTACGCCAACAATGCAGATGCGCTTCAAGAAGCAATACATGACCCTTGAGAATGACAGGGAAAGGGTAGTAATCCCCCTTTCAAGTGACCAAGGACCCCCCTATGTGGAGAGCGTTGATCTAGAAGACGAGATCAACCATATTTATAACATCACGGCACAAGGCATCGAGAATCTCCATCCCTCTGATCAAGGAGTGCTTTCCTGGGAAGATGGGCAGTCAGCCTCGGATACCACCGACTTCGCTTGCGATCGATGGATTGAAGAGAAGTACGAGGCCACGGGTCGCAGATGCCGCTTGGTGCAGGCAAAGGTGCCAATGCTCGTAAGGACTAGTTGGACCCAGATTGATCGCACTTTGAAACGATGGGCCCCACGCAAGGAGAAGAGAGAAAAAAGGGTACTCCACCTACGCAAAGGCAAGCTTGCAGCGCTCCCAAAATTTGAAGGAAGCAACCCAGTAGAAAGGTATGTCAACGACCTTGAAGCATGCATCCCCAAGGAGACAGATAGAATGGGCGCACTCGTGTACACCTTGAGGAGCACTATCACGCGCTGGTGGGCAGCACAAAGGTCTAATTTACCACTTGGCCAGAGGTAAAGGCAGCCATGTGCCCCAGATTCAAGAGTAACGAGAACCTGGATATCTCGACGTACTCTGGCGACTCTGACCATGTGGCATATGTGCGCCTATGCGAACAGACATTACTGAATGCGGCGCGACTACCACAAAGAACCTATGGGTGCACGCCTTTTACAGAACTCTAAAAACATGGGCACAAGAATTGGTACATGGTCAACAAAACCTGCCGAGAGATATCCAATTAGGAGGTCCTTAAGGAGAGGTTTGTGCATACCTTCTCCTTTTCTTAGTTAAACCTGGAACTGGTCGAGCCTTTGCAAGTGATTCGAAGGGCAATGTTTGAAGACATCACAATCCTCAAGGAGCATTTGAAGGACATGTTCGGAGAAAAAGGGTTGGCACTCCCGACCTTCTTTGAGGAACAAACACTCAACAACGACTCCAACGAGGAAGACGATGAAACTTGGAAGGAGCGCTACTGGAAACGCTAACAGCCAGAAGAAAGCTCGTGCGCCAAGTAGATGATAGCGCTCCCGACAAAGAAGACCCCACTCATCTTTACATTGAGACAACAGAGGAAACACGACAAGTTGACGATTCTCACCAGGAAAGGAACGAGCCATACCGCGCACCACTCAAGACCATCAAAGTGGATATCAATGCAGAAAGAGAGCCAAAGATGGCTACTCTAGGTGCCTATTGGTTTGACGCAGAGTTGGTGCGAATCATAGACCTCCTGAAGGAGTTCTAGGATTTGTTTGCTAGGATTTATCAGGCTATGAAGAGCACCCACCCATGCCTAGGAAAGATGAGCATCAAGCTAATTGATGGCGCAAGACCAGTCAAAAAATGCCCCTACCGGATGAACCCCAACCTCTGCGCCAAGGTGAAAACAAAGATCGATGCACTGCTGGCCGCAGGAGTCATTTACCCTATGCAAGAGTCCAAGTGGGTGAGCCCAATGGTAATAAGCATCAAGAAGGACGGGCGCATTCGCATTTGCGTCGATTACAGAATGTTGAATGCCACCTGCGTCAATGATCCTTTCCCAACTCCGTTCACCGACGAAGTCCTAGAAGGCGTTGCAGGTTGTGAGATATACACTTTCACTGATGGTTCTCTGGCTACCACCAAGTACAGATTGAGGATAAGCCTAAAACAACCTTTGCGACTGAATGAGGTTGTTTTGCATATAACGTGATGCCCTTTAGGCTCAAGAATGCGCCAGTCATGTTCTCCAGAGTGGTGATCACCGCGTTCAAAGATTTCATCCACAGGTTCCTCCAAGTCTATCTGGATGATTGGACAGTGTATGGCCTTGTGAAGGACCATTGTGACAACTTGCGCCTAATGTTTGAGAGGTGCAGGAAGCTCAGATATCCCTGAACCTGAAGAAGTGCATCTTCACAACACCGTTTGGAACCCTGGAACCCTACTCAAGCACATCATCTGTAAGGATGGTTTGCTTGTTGATCCAGCAAAGATTGTCATCATCATTCAACTGCAAACTCCTTCCACACAGAAAGACATTCGCGCCTTTCTTGGCCAATGTGGATATTATAGAAAATTTATACGGAGTTATGCAAAGATTGTTGCGCCGCTAGAAGAGCTTCTGCACAAGGATGGACCATTCTACTAGGGCGAAGCGCAAGAGGAGGCCTTCGAGACCCTGAAGCTCAGATTGGCTAGCGCGCCTATCTTATAGTATCCCGACTGGACAACAACTTTTCATGTCCATGTCGATGCCTCTGGCTCTACAATTGGCGCAATCTTGGCACAACTTGGCGAAGGGAAAATGGATCATCCCACTCCTTTGCCCGCAGAAAGTTGACTTCAGCAGAGCAGAATTACACTACCACAGAGCATGAGGCGCTCGCCATGGTCTATGCCTTAAAAAATTCAGACAATATTTGATGGCAACCTCGTTCATCTTTTTCACTGATCATGAGGCACTCAAGTACCTCATGAACAAGTCTGTTTTACATGGGCGCATATGCCGATGGATAGTTCTATTCCAGGTGTTCCAGTTCTTCATTGCAGTTAATCCTGGAAAGTAGAATTTGGGGCCAGACCATTTGTCTCGCATCAATTCTGGCGATGCGACGGCGCTGATTGAGGACGACATGCCAGACGTGCAACTGTAGAGAGCCCAGTGCATCCCCGAGGATTTGACAAGAATTGCCGCCTTTCTAACGTCAGGTTGTGCCCTAGACTATGACGAATAAATAAAATGAACAACTAGCAGTTCGCGCTGCCCCCTTTTAACTCATCAATGGAAAACTGTATAAGCTAAGTAGAGATGAAGTGCTGCGTCGATGTGTCTTGGAGCACAAAAGAGACTCAATCTTGCAAGAGATGCATGAAGGCATAGCAGGAGGACATTGCGCTAGAGATGCAATGGCAAGAAAAGTGTTGCAATCAAGCTTGTGGTGGCCAAGCTTGTTCCAAGATGCGATGAACTGCGCTAGGGCATGTGATATATGCCAACGTACGAGGAAGCCCAACCATAGGGATGAGATGCCTCTCATCCCCATTCTTGCCCAGGCGCCATTCGAGAAATGGGCCATTGACTTTCTTGGGCCAATAACTCCCGCAGCATGACGCACAGGTGCAAGGCATATCCCGACGGCCATAGATTACTTCACCAAGTGGGTCGAGGCCGCGCCGACCAAAGACTTCACGGCCGCCACAGCGGCGCGTTTCATTTGGGAAAACATCATAAGCCGGTACGGGTGCCTGATCAATCTAACTAGCGGCAAGGGCACTCACTTTATCAATGAAACGATGCGCATCTTGTTGACTGAGTATATGGTGGTGCACCACAAGACGACTCCCTATCATCCACAAGCAAACGGCACAGCTGAGGCATTTAACAAAATTTTGGGAACATGCCTCACAATGATATGCGACGTTGGTCGGAGGGATTGGGATGATCGAGTATCGACAGTGCTATGGGCATATCGCACAACCTACAAGACCCTGAACAAGGCTACACCATTTCAACTAGTGTTTGACGTTGAGGCAATCCTGCCAATGGAGTTCTCGGTGCCGTATTTGTCCATCGCGCGCATTGGTCGGCTAGATGACTAAGAGTCACTGAATGCAAGGCTGGAGGACTTAGAGCGCCTAGATGAGATGCACGCCCAAACAAAGTGGAGCTAGCAGATAGAAAACGCGTGCCAGAAGCTCTAGCACGACAAGCACATAAAGAACAAGGTGCTAGTAGAAGGAGCATTCGTTTTGCTTTATGACTCCAAGTATTTCAAACATCTAGGCAAACTGCAGATAAGGTGGATGGGCCCCTATATCATCCACCACATATTAGAGACAAGGGCATGCAAGTTGCACACTCTGACTGGTGAAATGCTCCCTGGGCATTTCAATGGAAACAGGTTGAAGCCATATCGACAATAGGGTGGTGCTTGCACCATAAGCCCACAGACTTCTTGGTCACTGGTCAGTTTGAGTTGAGATGACCAGCATAACGTTTAGCGCAAGCCAAACCGTTTTGTTTCGTTTTTGTTCTCTTAGGCAGTAGTGTAAAGAGTGTAGAAGCGACGCTTTGAAGCCCGCTGAGAAATTCTGCTGACATTTCACGCATAAATCCAATCAGGTGAGTCGAGCCCTTGCGCTTTCTAAAAGCGCCTAAGGCCAGACATCTAAGTGGTGGGCGTGTGAAACTCACCAGACTCAAGGAGAAGATGCACAAACTCCAGGGGCACAGGAGATAGATTGCAAGGCCATGGAGGTCCAAGGGAGAACTACTCTAGCACTTTCGCGCATAATGCCAGTCGAGTGAGTCGAACTCACTTGCTTTCCAAGCACCTAGGGCTAGACTCCTAAGTTTATGGATGCAAGGAGGTTGTCAGACTTAGGCAAAATAGGTACCAAGTGAAGACGCACAACTTGATCGTACGCAAGAAAGACAGTGAAGACACACCAGGTGATCGTGCGCAAGAGAACCAAAAAAGAAGGATCAAGCACTAGAGGACCAGCGCAAGGGATTTGTATGGGGAGGATAAGGCAAGGCAAAGACGAAGCGCAAGAAACCGACCAAAATAGATAAGCACGCTTGAAATAGAAGTGTTGGGTGAATATTTTGTCGTCAACTAACTGATGACAAAATGGGTATATCAACCATAGCACAAGGAGATTTACGCCACAAAAAGTGTGGGTTTACCACATCTAGATGAGGTAAATCTCTCCTCTCATCAAGGGGAGGTTCCCTATGAATATTTATATGCTATATGTATATATATAAGTAAGCAGAAAATAATACTCGGGGTAGTATAACAGCATCCACCTCTCTTTTTTCAGAGGTGATGTCCAAAGAACAAGAGAGAAATCCTGGTCGTTAGCTAAGAGCATTCCTCTTCTTTCAGGAATGGTATCCAGCATAGAGTAAAAAATCACCTGAAGTAACAAAGTTAACAAAGAAACCTACGTAAGCACAAAGTCTTCCGTTGTCTCCTTCGCCGATTCGGAATATGCATAATTGTAGAGTGAAATGAAGCACAAAGTCTTCGCTTAAAACTACAAAGGATAAAAGGATCACCAAGATAAAAGTAGCTCAAAGTCTCTCTTCTATCTTTTAGAAACGTCCTCAGATAATATCAACACACACACTTTGCTTATTAAATCAAACAGATAGAGATTATCAGGAAAAAGGACATAAGAACCATTTCCTAAATAACACAAATTACTTCAACACAAAGTCTGAAATAAACCTGTTTCTCATTCATTCGATGAAATATGATTTACAAGTTGAGCACAAAGTCTCAAGAAGTGTCTCAATTTCAGCAGAGTTTTTGCTCTCAATTATCAGAGATCTATTTACAAAAGAGGTCCCCTCTATATATAGGGAGAAACCTTCAAAATTAAAAAAAATTAAAATATAAAAATATCTTAGTCAAAGATGAGTCATCTTTGACTTTTGAGATATTTTTCCGGATTTTTTACATGTAATTACATATTACAAAAGTACACGTGAAAACGTCCCAAATCAATTACAAAGTGCATTTTGAATAAAGCATGGAAGAACAGCTTCAATCTTTATTTCCAGTCTTCTTCATGGTCTTCGCCTTCTTCAAAGAAACTTCAGTGATTTAGAAGAAATTTTGTTAAAAAGACGTCGATGAAGAGGGATCTTTTAGAGAAACTGCAGTAAGAATCATGATTGTGCAATCAGGAAAAAATTTAGCAATCTGGGAAAACTGCACATTTGAGTGATCATGACTAGGGAAATGCGCTTGAAAACGCTGAGGCGAGAGCAGGTCGAAAAGCGAAAGAAAAGGGGAGCGGGCGCAGAAAATAGAAAAAATGAAAATTTCTCATAGTTAGGAAAAACGGGGAGAAAGTATGTAGGGGCGGCAAAAATTGCCGCGCTTGCATATTGGAGAAGTTCTTGTGCATAGGCGGCAAAAATTGCCGCCGACACATGTTGAAGAAGGTGTAAGGGCGGCAAAAATCGCCGCCCTTGCACTTGGAGGAGAGGAAACAGGGATGCATGGGCGGCAAAATTTGCCGCACCTGCATGGAAGAGACCAAAAGATGCAAGGGCGGCAAAAATTGCCGCTCTTGCATGACAGATGCAAACACTTGTCACATTCCGCTGAGTCATAACAGGACATGTGACGTATTTTGCTTAACTTTCAGAAGCTTTAGAAACCTTTGCAAGTCCTGCAGAAGATGATACGTGGCGGCTTTCGATCTACTTTGTCTTTTTTCATCGGGCATTTTTCCGCGAGCTTTTCTCTTCAGTCGGGCTTTTCCTTTGCTTTCTGCTTTTGTCTTTTCTAGCTTTGTCTCTTCCTGCTGCGATTTGAGCTATCGGGCTATCTTTCCAATGAGTTGCTTGGTTCTTCCATCAAGTTTCGCGCTTTATTTGAATTTCAACGGATATTCCCTTACCTTAAATTTGATGTCTGAGGGGCCGTCAATGGTCGCCAGCTGCTTGAACCATGTTGAACCTTGAACCCGTTGAACCACTGAAAGTTCATCGGTTCATTGGTTCATTCTGTCTCTTTGTTTTATCACTCCTTGGTTCAATCGCTTCTTCGCTCCTTGGTTGAACCATCCGTTGAACCACTTGTGTGTCGCTTTTCCTTTGACTGAGGCCGCCTTTGAACTTTTGAACCACTACTGTCTGCCCTCCGCAAGGGCACTTGCCTTTTTCGCTTTGGGTCAACCCCTTGAACCTTTCGATTGAACCAACTTTGGTTCGACAGTTCAACGGTTCATTCTTCGTTATTTGGCTAAGTCCTTTGTTCTTTTGCACCAAGCGCGTTGAACCAACTTGGTCGTTGAACCCATTGAACCTTTGAACCAAAGTGGTTCAAAGTTCAATGGTTCAAGCCTAAGTCCTTTCTCATTTGCCGATTGAAATCCTTTGATTGAACCAAAGTGCAGAAGCCTTTGAACCTTTGAACCTGCTAATCTCAAGCATGTTGAGTCCGTAGAAACATATCTGCAGAGTCCGTAGATTTAAGCCTACAAAGTCCGTAGATTTCTGAAAAAGCTTTGAAAAATGAAGAACTGGAATGCTCAGAAGAATTTTCAAGAAGGAAAGAGATAATTTTGGCCCTGCAAGACCAAAATAGCTCGTGTTCCAAAAATGAGTGACATTTTTGGGGAACAACAAGAAGCACAACAAGAAGAGACGAAACCGAGAAGGCTGAATCGCGCGCATGTGAGGCACTACGTCTAGTTTACCATATTGAAGGTGAAGGTCACGCCAAGAAAACAAAGCACAGAAGGGGAATCGTCATGGATAGCTGGCATCCACCCAGAATTGAGCGAGAAGTGACCGTTTGAACCACAAGTCACTTCACCAAAATACTGTTAGGAGCATTGAATGCGGTGACGACGGAGGCACAAGGATCTACAATAAATGAGATGGTCGCAAAGGCTTTTCGCGGATTTCATGAATTTTTGCGGAGTTCAAGAAATTTAGATGCCACCACGCCATTAACGCACATGCATTAAAGATGGTAGATGCAAATAGGATATAAAACGTCACACGGCCGACTGGGTTTTGTTACAAACTTTGTACAAACTTGAGATATCAAGACCGTCGAAGCGAACCAACGAACCAGAGAGTCGAAGCATCAAAAACCCTACTAGAGCAAGAATCCAAGCACCCCCAGGCACCTAGAGTGAACAATTGTGACGCTGAAGGAATTGCACTCACGGTGAGATTGGTTTAGAAGGGGGTGGAAAGGAATTTCAGCAGGAAATAGTCAGCAGAAAAAGTGAGTTGCCGCCAACGACGTCATTAACGGACTACGAAGCTCAAAGCCGAAGGCACAATCCCAGATCCCGCGACTGTGAAGCGCTAGTAAAAATTTGAGGTTTCGGCAAACCCAACCTACCGCTCTTCAACACCAGTAGGTTCAGGATGGGCAAGAAGCAGAAGGGAACGGGTCTACAGCAACAAAGTCTGAAGCAGGCGTGCGTGACCATAGAAGCGGCCCCTACAAGAACAGCAACGCCAATGGTAGAAGGGGTCAGAGTTGTGCAAGTCAACCCCGAGGCGCTAACCAAGATGTACTATCAAGTCATGCAGTTTCCCCTCAAAGTTTTGATGGGGGAAAATTGGCATTCACTTGCGCACATTTGTTAGCTGAAGGAGTACAACCATCACACTTCCAGTCATGCACAAAACCTAGCGTCGAATTGGATTGTAGATACAGGGAGAAAGACAAAACAGGGTGTGGTGCTTTTTGACGTCGCCATTCGAGATAAGTTGACAGCATCCAACACAACTCAGCTATACGAGTTGCCATGTTTTGGGAACCCTGAGGAGTTAGTGCAATTCCTTTTGTCGCACGTCTATGGCATCCGCATATACTTCGTGGCGAGGAGCATGAAGATATCGACGCGCCTCATCGAAAAGATAACTAGTCTCCCAGACGTCGGGAAAGACGTCCATGAGATGATGGATGATGACGAAGAGGTGGAATCCTAAGTTACTACAAGGGGGGATTCAGCTTCCCCATCAAAGATTGCAAGGACCCAAACACAAGGGTGGCCTCGAGCCTCATGAGCTCAAAACTTTGCCCAGGCGGTCATCGGACTGATGTAACAAAAACATACCTCTGTGTCGAATACCATATGGTGCAAGGCGTCAAGTTCAACATTGCCAAGTTTATTGCTGAGGAGCTTGTGAAAAACGCAATAGAATGCCACACGACGAAGGGGACATTCAAGTGGGGCTCCATTCTCATCTTGATAGTCATAAAGGATTGGCCTACCAGATGGAGATGGGGACGAGAACAACCTCTGGGTTTTTCCAGAGCACAATGACTCCCCGACGCAGAAATACAAAGATTTCACTTGCCCCAATTCTTTCAACGCAAAGTATAAGGCGGGCATGATGAGATGGTGTGAGCAATATATAGAGGCATTCAGGAACGAGACAAGTGGTGCATCCCTCAGGAGCTCCCCAAGAGCGTGTATGGGACAGCAACCTTTGTCGTTATGCATCATTTTTGTGTAGTGCACTTGTTGGTCGATGGCAACATGTCAGGCTGGCTAAAGCTCCCATACGTTTTCTCGGCCAAGTATTTCAGGGACGCGTTCAAAAGAATCCCCAATGTGCAACAACTGGACATTCCAGTGAGGGAACTGAATATGAAGAGAAACAGGTTGCGGCACCAATTCGCGCACCCAAATGGGAAGGCAACAAGGGATGAAGAGGATGAGTCGGATCACACCGACATCCACCCTCTTCAAGAAATAACCATACTCGGCTACATCCATACGCTCTACTATGAGATGAATCCCAGAAGGAAGGGCCCCAGCTCCAGTGTCGAGCAAACTGAAGACCCCCCCATCAAGATCGACGATGAAGGCACACCAACGCCAGCCGAAACGAGGAAGTCTCCCAAGAAGAAGAAAGGGGAGACACTGGAACAAATAGAGGAGCTCATAAAGTTCAAAATCACCTCAAGCGATGAGGCATCTCCATTGGCCCCAACTAAGAAGCACGTGAAGTTTGCACCGAAGACTTCTCCGATCACAAAGGAAAAGCAAAAGAAGCCGAAGTTCCCATCTGCGATGCCCACAATCACCCTTGTAGATATAGAGGCACAGGAAGAACTGGAGAAGAGGGAAGAAGTAGGGAAGGGTGTGTATATTGTGCCTGAAGAGGACTCCTCATCTAGCGAGGAAACTTCCCCACCACCCCGAAGTGAAGAAGAGAGGCAGGAAAAAGCATGGCGGAAGCTTGGCCTCAGTGATGCAGACATCTAGAAGGCGCGAGAGCTGAAAAAGAGAAAAGAAGAAATGAGGAAGAAAGGAGAAACAGATGAAGAGCCCAACACAACGAAAGTACAAGAAACTCCCCAAGGTGGCACCGTTGCCGCGCTTGGGAAAGCAGGACCATCAGGCGCACCAACTAAAGAAGAGTTAAAGCACAAACGGAAGAGCATGGGCCTAGATCAGGATCACATCGACACAGCGCTATGGTTGCACCGCAAGCAAGAGGCCATGAGGGCCAAGGGCATGTCCCAAGTGGAAATTGATAAAGTAGAGGCCGAGGAGATAAGGGCCGAAGAGGAGAAAACTATTGCAATCATCAAGAAGAGGAAGGCGAAAATAAAGAAGGCCTAGAAGGAGAAGCCCAGGAAGGAACAAGAAGAGAAGAGGGTTGCCGCAGGCATGGAACCCATTAAGGAAAAAACAATAGAAGTGCCTAGCACCCACACCAGCCCAGCAGAGAAAGCTACAGAATAGGCGTGCCCTAGTGCTAAAGGGGCGCCTAAGGACAAAGAAGGTGATGTTGGCACCTCAAAGGAGCAAACAGAGAAAGAAGGGGAAGAGCAGGGTGGCACTAAGAAGAGACCTACAGAAGTTCGCGCCAAAGAGCCAGAAGTACTGAACGAAGGGGAAAAGTCCAAAGAAGAAGAATCCCTACAGGAAAGAGAGGAAGAAGGCAACGAGGAAGAAAGCAACGCAAACGAAGAGGCGTAGGAGTAGGAGCTAGCCGTTGAGCAAGAGGAATTCGAGCCAAGCTATCGGGAAAAGACACAGAAAGGATATACCACAGATGAGGACTTCTACATGTTGGAATGCATGCCCCCTAGAGCGGCAACTACTTTGACGCGCTATCAAGTGTCCTTCGCACTTGACTGCTACATGGATGAGCCGCATTTTGAGGTGTCAGCGAAGGCAATACAAAGCGTCGAGAAGCCAGAAGAGGGGCATGACTACCAACTCGTC
The DNA here is from genome assembly GCA_037957365.1 of Torreya grandis. Taxonomy (NCBI): domain Eukaryota; kingdom Viridiplantae; phylum Streptophyta; class Pinopsida; order Cupressales; family Taxaceae; genus Torreya; species Torreya grandis. Next base: position 1,944,908 of record JARHVA010001864.1, on the reverse strand, counting down.
AACCCCTAGGGCATGAACCCTATAAGGTCGGCTAACGCCCTCCTTAAGATGGCCTCTGAGGTGGCACGCAAGAACGTCGTTAACGATGTTCGTGCCACCAAATGGAAAGATATTGCACTCAAGGCAGAAGAGGAACTCAGCACCATGAAGCTCAAGCTCAAGGAGTTGGTCGAGCACGTTGAAGAGGCAGAGCCATTCCTTTTGGATGGTATTGACACTTCCCAACTTTCGAAAGTGGATAAGGTATGTGCACTAGTCGAACAAATGATCCCTCAATGAAGCTAGCACAGGAACAGGAAGAGGACCCTTGCAAAGCAATGAAGGAGCTCAACAAAAAGCTCGATGAGGTAGAAGACCTCTTCGCAAGGCTGGAGGAATGCACAGATGATGTCGATGTCATCTTTTGCAACTGTTCCACCCAAGCCTCAGTCATCGACGTGCGCCTCCAAAAGGAGGGAGAAAAGGATACATTAATGAAACAGGTATTCATTGTCATCAAGGCTGAGCGCACGCAGATAATGGCATAGGTAAATACATTAAGCGACCAATTGAAGACCCAGGAGCATGACCTGGAGGAACTTTTTCGTGCCTTTCGAACAAAGGCAAGTGAGCAAGGAGCCATCCTAGATGGCGGGGTCTAAAAAGCTAAGGAAAGGCTGGAGGCTTTCAGGAAAGAACTTGACAAAATGGACGTGCTCGCGCTCGAGGCTGCCTCTACGGAGATAGATAGCGCAATCGAAGAAATCAAGCTCACAATCCAGAGCTTTGATGACTTCAAGGCAGAACTACAGCAAAGTGCACCCAAATTTTGCGCAACCAAGGTGCTAGAAGGTTAGTCTGAGGATGGACTAACAATTTTGTATGGGGTAATGTTGGGCCCCATTTCGTGCTAAGTATTGGATCCGCGCCAACTCGACAAACACCTAGGCACGAGGCAACTATTTGGATGGTTGTTGTTTTTGTCTTCTAGTGGTACTAGCTGGATGGCGGCTAACAACTCCAAGCAGCATCGGGAACCGAGCGCACAGGATAGCGACCAGCCAGTTAAGACAAGCAGCTCCTTTTTGAAAAACGCAACATTGGGAAGTGGGCGCACGGGACGACTACACATTAAAGGTGAAGCATAGTGGAAGCAGAGGAAGGTGTACCTCCAACGCCAGCTCAACAATCGGCATGCTCCATTCCCCATGAACCTAGGACACTCCGATGCTTATAAAAGGAAGCCAAGTTCAGTTGAAAAAGGAGGCAAACTGGAGCAGCGAAGCTCTGACGAATTGCGGTTAGAAGATTGTCTAAGTTTAGAACTTAGCTTGGGATGCACTTTGACGCTCCCCTTATAATGCCCAAGCTCGCCTGTGAGCTTGGGCCTTAGTAGTTTGTGTTGAGAGCTTGCTTAGTTATATAGAACATGCATGTATTGTTCAGCTAAGTTAATGAAGATTGCTTGTGTAACTGGTTAATGAACTAAATGGTTAAGCTTTTGAATGTGTATTGGGTGCATGTTATGTTATATCGAAATAGTGTATCGAGTTCTCATGAGCTTATAACCTAGTTCGTTAATGGTGGGTTTGTAGATGATAATGAGCCTTGCACCTTCGACATGAAATATGCTAAGTATGGTTGAGGCCTTGCACCCAAACCGATACCCACACTTGAGCGCAAGACCATGACCAAGTCCCTCAACCAGAGACCTCTTTGCCCTCAAGCCCCTGAATGCCCTTGAACCCTTGAAGCCCAAGGCTTGCACCTATGAGCACACAACCATTGTTGTGCCAACCAGACCCATGAAGAATAGAGTTGTGCTGCGGCACAACTAACCCAACAAACCCCGATCCCTTTTATACTGCGCTTCAGGTGAGAACATAAGGCTTGCGCCTTATGTATAGTGATGCTTGCACAGTCGAGTGCTAAATGTTGAGTGCCATAGGAAGTCAAGGCCTATGCCTCTTCTAGGACAAGCCTAGATCGAATCTGGATGGCTAGGTAGGCGCGTGACTAGGCCCATGACTAGAAACACCCATTTTACTACAACATACTTTGACTGTTTTATCTCCGTAGGTGAAACCACCGATTACTGCAAACTGGTAGTTACATAATTGTTAGTTAATATAAACTAGCAGTTTCAAACCCACCACCTGCATTAAGCGACGATGTTGTCATCTTCTCAAAAGGGGTCAATTTGACCTCTACAAGATGACTAAAATCAGCTCCACTTTACATTCCTAACATGCTAGAGTCTTGATGATGCGCTTTGGACTGTTGTTGATCATCTTCGACACACAATGTTGTCGACATTGCTAAGAAATCACACAAACACGTGCGCACAAAACCCAACGCATGTTTTTGGTTGATGAAAGATTTCTTATGGACTCAGATGCTCCTATATTAATTTCACAAAAAATGTCCAGAAATTAGCATTAGTATGTCATGTGCAAAAGTTAGTACACCGCACCTCCTTTTCGTCCTCGTGTCATATTCATTGAACATATGGATAATGGTTTCCCTTCACATGACAGTGGAAGACGACTTCCCATTTTCTTCATCATTTGAATCACTAATGGTTTGTGTCCTTGTGTTCATTTTTCCTTAATCTCAAAACACATTGCTCCGTTGTATGCTTCATCATAAGCCCTAGGTAAACCCAATTTCATTTTCAAAAAATACTTTCTAAGTGAGCCTTTTATGAACTATCTACAATAACAAACCCTACTTTTTTCTTTTTTTTTTAAAAGCAAGATATAGCAGCTAACACGAATATTCAGAAAAAATACATAAATGCTTCATACACATGCCTGAATTGTTGTTATATGGTTTCTTAAATGACAAATAGATGAGTGCAATATTATGGATTAGTTTTCTCAAGTGCTCAGATGAATAAATCATCAAATAATCAATAGTTCAAATTAGCCATGTGTTGTGTGTTGCGGGTCTAGTAAAATACATAAACAGCATTACAGCTATTGTCAACCTGGAGTTGCACCCTGATCGAAGATGTGCTGAAACGACTAATCCTCGCTCTAGTTGAAACAATGGGATCTTCTCACGAGGGTGGGTGCCTCAATGGTGAGAAGAACCTTCAGAGAAGGCCAGTTCTTGTAAGATATATCAATGAGGATCTGAACTTCTACATTACAAACTGCCTGGAGAAAAGGGAAGAAAACTTTGCAAGGAAATCCTAGCTAAAGCAGTGATACACCTAATTTGTTTGATCCACTCAAATCGAGCTTCTGAGAACACTAATTCAGACAAGGAAAGAGGCAGAACTTCAACTCCAATTGATCAATACACAAGTATTTCATGAAAACGTTTTGTCTAATGATCTAAGCTTGAGGAAAACATAGAAATAGCCTTGATGAAAGGCACTAAAGAGCCACTAATATCCACTGTAACTCAGCAAAAGGCATTCAAACATAGAACGTGACCTGCATAAATGACCAGTGAGTAACTAGGTATGAATCCAGATTTGACGAGGAAGAAAGAAAATCTATCACTTAGGCAAATCTATAACAATAGTATACTATACCAACTGCAAGAAATTGAAAAAACACAGTCCTCTTCTCATTGATCTTGAAAAAAGTTACAGCACAATCTTTGGAAGAAATTTTCTTGCCAAAAGAGGGATCCTTTTTATAAGGCTGAAAAGCCATTAATATAGAAAAATACAATAGCCAAGAGATGGCATTGAAAATAAGAGAGGAAGTTAACTCTTCATTAGCCCAAGTCCAAATTGTGTTGCATGAGTCTTCCAAATTTGTTTTTTCTTGTCTTTTGTCTTGCATGAAGAATCCCTGGCGTTGAAGTGGACAATGGCTAATTTTTGGGCTGCTAAACCCTTTATCATGCAAAAATGGTATGCCCAGCTCCAAATATGGACTTCCTCTTGAGTTGTTTGAACGTTTGAAAGCATGAGATAAACAAGAGCATGCATGAAATCCACGCCATGCTAAAATTAGAACTCCAATTGAAATGTTGGAAGCTAAGTTGGAATGTTTGAAAGCACGAGTTTGACCCGGAGATAAACTTGACTTCAACAACCAATAAACTGGAGCCTTGACTAGTCAATCGTAATTACCTTACTTGCATGGAATTCCACGTTGACTCCATCTCTTGCATGTATTTCCTCGGGTCTTATCTGTTCATAGCTTTTGGCTATATTCGCTTGGTTTGTCTTTTCTATGGACCTTCCCTTTGCATACATTTGTCTTTTGCTCGGACTTATGTTCATTCTCTTCGGGACCTTTTTACCTCGAACTTCTCCCTTTTGTTTTACTTCTAAGGTCTCAAGTTTATTCTCACGGCTTATGTATTTGTCTCAAGCTTTGGTCTGCAGACTTGTTCTTTGGTTTTTTCACAGTCAACTTCCCGCGGACAAAATGTTTGTCGAAATTGTCTTTAGACTTTTGCTTCTATCCTATTTGCCTCGAGTTTTTATCTGCCTTCGAACTTTCCTCTTCGAACAAAAAGTCTGAGACTTTATCCTTCCTGGGCCTTTCTTTTCTTTCGCCTTTATTTCCCTCGGCTTTTTGTTTTCGAACCCTTGCTCTATCTCCTTCGGATATCTCCTTGGTCTTGGATTTTCTTCGAATCTTTTGCTTTCCACTTCCTGTGGACAAAAAGTCCATGGGAATTGTCTTTAGACTTTCCCAAGAGAATAGCCCTTCGGGCTCTCTAACCTGGTCCTTTCTCAAAGGGCAAGTGCCCTTCGGGCTTTTGTAAAGCCCTTAAACTCGCCAGATAAATCTTCACAAAGGGCAGGTGCCCTTCGGATTTCGTCTAACGTCCCTTCCATTCTGGAAATGAACCTTCTCGAAGGGTACTAGCCCTTCGGGTTTTTTGTAATTGACCCTTCCGAAGGGTACCTTGCCCTTCGAGTTTTTTAAACAGCCCCTCGAACTTTTCAAACAGCCCCTTTCGAAGCGAATAACCCTTAAGAAAAGAGGCACCCGGACTTTTTGAAGGACACCCGGGCTTTTTGGAGGGCACTCAGGTTTTTTGGAGGTTCCTTCCGAAGGGTACCTTGCCCTTCGGATTTTTGTCTTTGATTTGTCCTTTGAACTTTTCTGAAGGAATTCCTTCAAACGAATTGTCCGAAGGAATTCCTTCGGGCTTTTTGTCCGAGTCTATTTGTTTGTCTGCAACTTCGGATTCTTCACTGCTTGTTACTTATAAAAAGAGATAAGTCATTCACCCTGAGAAACCCGAAATGCACTATCCTGAGTAATTCAGGTTTTTAAACCTGAATTACTTCTAATGATAAAACTTTCATAAGCAAAGCACTTCTCAAAACCCGATTTGCACTGTCAAGAGTAATTTGGGTTTTCCAACCCGGATTACTTCTGCTAATAAAACTTTCATAAGCAAAGCACTTTTCAAAACCCGATTGCACTATCAAGAGTAATTTGGGTTTTCCAACCTGGATTACTTCTGCTGAGGGGGTTCAACTGTTGATTACTCATAAAATGAAATAAGTTGTCTCTTGTAAAACCCGAAGACGTCTCCTTCCAAAAACCCGAAGTCTTCTGCTGTGTAAAACCCGAAGTCTTGCCTGAATGCACACCCTCTCACACTTAGGCAAAATTTTGGTATGTAGGCCAAAAAATGGCCAACAATAGCAACTGAAAATAACATCATTGACTCAAACACCGTATGTTACCCCACGTCCAAGACATGTTTCATAAACAATAGGCTTCAGTATGACTCCAAACAAGGTGGAATGGATCCCCAAAGCCAAGCGCTTGGACTAGAATGATAGCACACCTGCCCTTGAAGAGGTACAACCAGCAAGAGTAAGCCCTGTGATGTGGGATATACGGCCAGCAAGGAGAATATTACAATCTGTAGTTTGTCCCTTTTGATCTCTTCCGAATAATAGCAAATTAATATTCCTCAAACCTCAATACTTTTGTCATTTCAAACCCTTCAGCATAAACTCCAAAATATGCAAATAATAGCACAAGCATAGCTTCTGTGTGAAACTACCAGCAACACCTAGGATAGATCTTTCACTACCGTGGATGATATTCTTCGAGAGGGTTCTCATCCTCAAGAAGTTCTTGGAGAACCAAAGCTCAATCCAGCAGCATAACATTCTCTAAAATCAATAGCATCCCCAAAAAAGACCCCCAACACCTACTTTTATAGCTCTTTCGAGGGAATTCGCAATTTAAATTTATAATAATTCCTTTTCACTCAAAATTGACCCATTTTGCAATAATAATAACATTTCATGTGCAAACGCCCCCTTTAACTAGGTGTTCAACTTTTCAAACACTTAATTACCTTTCCAATGAGCCATTACACTAAGTAGTCCTTTTATTAATTCTCAACATTAGACCACATTAGTGAAATATTAATTAATTATTCAATAATTCACCCAAGTTGCGGAAAGCACTGAAACTGAATCGAAATCAAACTTTGATCACATTGGGATGATACTGAAGATGTAGGATGATGATCGGAGCCAACCGAGTGACTACAAATAGATGTGCTCTCCAAGAAGTTTGGAGCACCAACCAAGCGGCCAAAAACACTTCTAAAAGTATCACTATGATCCATAATGCCAACTGAGCTCAAAGCCACAAATAGAAACCAATTAAACATAACTCGGTGTTCTCCAAGATCATTGGAGTTCCCTAACCAATACCAATTGGCCTACGAGAAATCGAGGAATAGGCTAGCGGTCACCCAACTTAGTAGGCTTGAGAAGGGGACATTACAATCCTCCCTCCCCAGACTTGCTTGTCCCCAAGCAATTGCAAATCAGGATGCTATAAAACCTACTCACTCTCCCAAGTAGCATCATCTACCGACAAGTTCTACCACTTCCCTAAGTACTCACTGATAGTCTTCTTCCTCAGAGTATGCTCCCTATAATCAATGATGGCCGATGGAATTACCAACTAGGAGGCCAAAAACACTTCTGAAAGTATCACTACAATTTATAATGCCAACTGAGCTCAAAGCCATAAATAGAAACCAATTAAACATAAACCGGTGCTCTCCAAGATCATTGGAGTCCCCTAACCAATACCAATTAGCCTATGGGAACTCAGGCAATAGCTAGCGGTCACCAAGCCTAAGACGGCGACATTACAGTCCTCCCTCCCTAGAATTGCTTGTCCCTAAGCAATTGCAAATCAAGATGCTATAAAATCTGCTCACCCTCCCAAGTAGCATCCTCTATCGACAAATTATGCCACTTCCCTAAGTACTCTTTGATAGTCTTCTTCCTCATAGTACACTCCATGTAATCAATGATGGCTTCTGGAATTAGAACAAGCTTCCCTTCCTCATCCAAAGGTGGCAACTCGGAAGAGGGAACTACATTATGTCCCAACGCCTTCTTGAGGTGAGACGCGTGGAAGACATTGTGTACCTTGCTACACTCAAGTAGCTCTAGCTCATAAGCCACATTTCCAATCCTCTTGAAAATCCTGAATGGGCCATAAAACCATGGCTTCAACTCCTCCAATCCACTCTTCTTGAGAGTGGACTGCCTGTAGGGTTGCGGCCTCAGATAAACCATGTCACCTAACTCAAATGATCGCTCAATGTGGTGTTGATTTGCATACATTTTTTGCTGGATTTGAGCTTGTTGTAGGTTATCTCTTAAAATATTTCATTAGATCTTGACTCTGCTGTAATAAATCCTTAGCTTTAGGCACTCTACTATCCCCAAACAACAAATCAGTGAAGCTAGGAGCCTCATATCCATACAAATCCATAAACGGTGACATCTTGATTGAGATATAGTAGGTGGAATTGTAGCAATACTCACCTAAATGCAACCATCTTACCCATGCCTTCTACTGCCCCGAAACATAATTTTGGAGATACCCTTCCACCCACTTGTTTACAATTTCAGTTTGCCCATATGTTTGTGGGTGATAGCTTGTGCTAGGAGTGAGCTCAGTGCCACTCAATTTGAAAAGTTCCTGCCAAAATAAGCTCAAGAACTTGTTGTCCCTGTCACTAACGATGTTCTTAGGCATCCCATGCAACAAGAATACCTCCCTAAAGAACAATTCTGCCACCTACGCTGCCATAAATACTACTGAAATAGCAAAAAAATGGGCAAATTTGGTTAATCTATCAACAACATAGATGCAATCCTTACCTTGTACCTTAGGTAGCCTTGTGATAAAATCCATTGAGATACTTTCCCATTTTTTATTGGGAATCGGCAGGGGCTGCAACAAACCAATAGAATAAGTATGCTCATTTTTATTTTGCTAACATGTGGGGCACTTAAGGACTTCATTCTTAAGCCCTTTCCATGTAAATCTTTTCCGGATCTGCCTGTATGTATTGAAAAAACCCGGGTGACCAACCATTGGTGCATCATGAAAACTTCTCATAACCTTCCTCTTAAGCTCTGAATCAGGGACTAAGTAAATCCTTCCTTTGTAGATGATGAGCTCATTTACCAAAGTGTCCCTGTCATCCTGTAAGGTACCCTCAATGATGCTAGTAGCCCAAGAGTCTTTAGCATAATCTACAAGTATTAGTTCCTTCCAATCAGCTGTAATCTCCACTAAAGAGCATAACTGTGGTCTCCTGGATAATGCATCAGCAACAATGTTTCTTTTTTCCTTTGACATACACAATGTCAAAGTCGTAAGCTCGAAGCTTACTTACCCATTTCTGTTGTCTATCATTCAAATCTTTTTGATTCAGGTAATACTTGAGGCTATTGTGGTCGGTTTTGACAATGAACTTACCCTCCCACAAGATATTGTCTAAATTTGGCTAAGGCATGCATAATGGCAAGCATCTCTTTATCATAGATAGAATAACTTCTCTCAACACCCCTCAACTTCCTACTCTAAAAAGCAATAGGATGCTCGTTTTGTATCAAGACAACACCTATCCCCTCACCGGATGCATCACACTCGAGCTCAAATGGCTTGGTGAAGTAGGAATAACTAGTATTAGGCATGTACTCATAATCTGTTTGCACTCATCAAAGCATGATTGTGTTGTATTAGACCAAACAAAAGCCCCCTTTTTAGTCAAATCAGTAAGTGGGGCAGCCACCTGTGAAAAACCTTTGACAAACCTCCTATAGAAACCACATAGACCAAAAAATCCTTTCAGCTGTGAGAGATTAGTAGGCGAAGGCCAATCTAAAATAGCTTTGATCTTCTCTGATCCACATTAACACGCTTGGAGTTGATTATGTGACCAAGATAAAAAAACTTTGTCATACCAAATTCACATTTTAATTCCTTTGCAAACAAAGACTCCCTCTCAAGAATGCTCAAAACCTCATCAAGATGTTTCATATGCTCCTCCCATGTCTTGCTAAAAATCAAAATATCATCAAAGAATATCAAAACAAACTTACGGAGTTGTTTGTTGAAAACTCTATTCATGCAAGACTGGAAAGTAGCAAGAACGTTGATTATGTGACCAAGATAAAGAAACTTTGTCATACCAAATTCACATTTTAATTCCTTTGCAAACAAAGACTCCCTCTCAAGGATGCTCAAAACCTCATCAAGATGCTTCATATGCTCCTCCCATGTCTTGCTAAAAATCAAAATATCATCAAAGAATATCAAAACAAACTTACGGAGTTGTTTGTTGAAAACTCTATTCATGCAAGACTGGAAAGTAGCAAGAACGTTGGTTAAGCCAAAAGGCATAACCAGAAACTCGTAGTGTCCAAAGTGACACCTGAAGGCAATCTTCTCCACATCTTCCTCATGAACTCATATCTGATGATAGCCCAATCTCAAATCTATCTTGGAAAAGTAAATTTCTCCATGTAGCTCATCTATGAGCTCATCTATCCTCGAGATAGGGTACTTGTTCTTATTTGTTTTCTTATTCAAAGCCTTGTAGTCTATGCACATTCGCATAGTCCCATCATTTTTCTTCACCAACACCACTAAAGATGTGAAGGGGCTCTTACTAGGCCTAATGTGTCCCATGTCTAACAACTCCTTGATGGCCTTCTCTATTTCATCTTTGTGCCTCTTCGAATGCCTGTAAGAGCTGGTGATAACGGGTTTTGGACCCTCCAACTCTATCACGTGCTCAATCCCCCTCTTGAGGCCGCCCAAGAGGTATGCTACTAAAAAATTTGCTATGCTTAGGCAGCAGGACCTGAACATCTGGATGGTAACTCCTCTTCCCCTTTAATAATGGTGGGCTTAATAATGCACTTTGTTGCCCACTCAACCTGATCATGTCTAATAAGCCTCTCCATCCTTTTGAAAGAGACTACACGTGGCCCGCCATTACACATTCATCAAAGCAACACTTTCTTACCATCTGCTTCAAACTTCATCTCCATGGTCTGCAAATTCATATAAAACTCCCCTATAGATCGCAGCCACTGCATGCCAAGCACTACATCTGTGTCTCCAATGCTCACCACATAGAAGCCATCTTTGATTTCGTAATCATCCAACTGTATGCTCAATTTAGGAATCTCCCTAGGTAATGTGAGGGTGAAACCATCAGCTACCATCACCTTGAAGCCATTAATTTTTTTTGTTTTGATTCTGTTAAGAATTAGCTTTTACATTGTGTAAGTCTGAGAATTTACCGAGAGGTAAATAGTAATTGGTAGTTATATTTGGTAGTAATATTGTTATAAACAATATTACGATATTAGGTTAGAATATATTATTTGTTGAGATATATTATTATAAGTTATAACAATATATCATATATAGAATAGTGAGAGAAATTAATAGAGAGAATATAGGAATGAGGTCCCTGTAAATATGTAAGTCCCGTATTGTTTATTATTCAATCATAGAGTGTGCAAAAATAATATATTATCAGTATTTAACAAATTTCTTGTGTTCGGCTCTCTGGGCTTTCCATGTTTATCTATGTAGAACTGAACCAGACTTATCATCTGGTATCAGAGCAACGTAAAGTTTGTCCTGGTTATGGAGTCTTGAGATATTTTCAAGATGAGAGTCATTTGAAGAGTTATTGCATAGTGTATCAATGATCAATATTTGTGTATTGAGAGTATTTGTGTTAACTGTTGTACAACCTGTCATCAACCTGGTTTTCTGCGCATACATCCATTACATCCTCATCTTTTCTCAACCTGAAAACTTCATTGGAAAACGAAGATAGTGGCGTATTATGAGAGATTGATGGTGGCTATATTGACATCAAACCGAATTGCTATACAGTGTCATGGCTTATTTAGCGCTGTAATCCGAGCATGAAGATTACATAGAATCTGGTTTGCATTGTTATTAACAGTGATTTCTTCGATCATCTCCGTTTCCATTCAAAACAAGTCGCTTCGTCCTCAGGATTTGAAGCACATGGACATATTTGTATTGGCAATCCATTCAAGCAAAAAAAAAAATTACAAGCCAATCCACAACCTATTTATTCCATGCCATTTGTCAGATATTGACTAGCCTTCACCTTCAGCGACTTGTCAATATTAATGAAGTTTCGTTGCTGCTTGCTTTCTCCCAATTGACACGTAGCATGCAACACAAAGTCAGACCATTGTTTTGGTGATCCATTCTACCACCCACCACAGGCACACCTATCATGTAAGCCCGCAGATTTCCAATTCCTTGTTTTGCTTAGACATTAATTGTTACGTGTATTACAGTTTTGTGTCATTTTTCACGGTGAGTCAAGTCTTTTTTTTATTAAGAGTTCATTTTATATGCAATCAAAGTCAGTTTTGTGATAAAATTCGCAAGTCTTAAGTCTGTTTTTTTAGCTAAGTCATTTTATTTAAAAGTTTAGTCATGTCTTTTAATTTTGTGAATTGTTTATAAGTAGTCATTGTCTCATTCGTGGGTCTTCAAAATTCAAAAAGTCGTTAGAGTTAAAAAAAAAAAAAAAAAAATTTAAATTGTTCATAATGATTAATGTCAATAGTATGTCATTAAGCGTTATTGTTAATTTCTAAACATTTATATGTATTTTAGGTCTTAGGTGTCAATATTGATGTTTAGATTTAGGTTAATTGTCAAGACCTTTATGTCATTTTTTGTAAAATGTCTTGTAATATTGTCAGAGTGTCAACAATGAGTCTAGAGTCCTTTTGTACATTAAGTTGTTTTGTCAAAAGTCAAAAGTCCTATTTCATATAGAGTCAAAAATTGTAAAAATAAAAAAAATTCCCTTATGGACGCATTATCGCTTGTACACGATGTTTGCATTGTGGGGGGGATTTCCCTCAAAAAATTCATGCACCTGAGCTCCAACACATGTTGATGTCATCAGCTGAGTAAACAGTATCCCATACTAGACGTTGGAGGATACACGGAGGTTGGATGTCTTTCAGCGACCTCTCGTCAGTCACCAACGACGGGGCCGCACCAATGATGTGGTGACATTTAGTGTGGTGTGTTTTTCATAATTTTTGCTATAATGTCTGTTCATATAATGTATAATTTGTGTGCAAATTCCAAACATAATTCCCTAATATAAAAACATTGTGAAAGAACAAAAGCACCAATGTAAGTCAGTTCATGGATCTTGAAAGGGTTTGTGGTAGAGATCCAGAAAACCACTAGGAGGTAAACAGTAGATAGAAGGAGGTTCTTGTTCATGTCAAGTTTTGTGGTAAACCTATAAAACCATGGAAGGAGTGAGGCTCTCTTTATATCAAGGTCATAAGCCAAATAGAGCATGCTACAAGGTGTGAGCATACTACATGTGAGAGTGTGAATGTTTTTGCACCATGTAAAAACTATGGGAGGGAATGTTAGGAATTAGCTTTTACATTGTGTAAGTCTGAGAATTTAACGAGAAGTAAATAGTAATTGGTAGTTATATTTGGTAGTAATATTGTTATAAACAATATTTTGATATTAGGTTAGAATATATTATTTGTTGAGATATATTGTTGTAAGTTATAACAATATATCATATATAGAATATTCAGAGCTTTCAGGTGAGAGAAATTAATGGAGAGAATATAGGAATGAGGTTCCTATAAATATGTAACTCTCGTATTGTTTATTATTCAATCATAGAGTGTGCAGAAATAATATATTATCAGTATTTAAGAAATTTTATGTGTTCAACTCTCTATTCTTTCAATGTTTATCTATGCAGAACTAAACCAGACTTATCAGATTCCCCTTCTGGCAACAACTCCCTCATCAATAAAATTGTGTGGTACCTATATCAATAAGTGTGACTATCCATTGTCCACATAATACTCCCCGAACTCTAAACGACCCAACCTTTTAGAAACTAGAGCGTTGGGCAAGTGTGCCTCCACTTTCACCCATAACAAATGGGTCTCTACTAGTTCTTCCATCTTGATCCCCCATAGAATCGGCAACTATTTATTCTACCTGTGATTGCTCTGGTTGAGTCTCAAGGTTAGGATTGGATATGTTTCTCCTCAGATAATAGTGATGAGTGCTAGGACACAATATTCATACCCAGCAGGCTGGCAAGATGCTTTGAGTTCTGATACCACTGTAATAACCAAACCTATTTTTTTTATTTTTTTTTAAAAAGAAGATATAGCAGCTAACCCAAATATTCAAAAAAAACACATAAATGCATCATACGCGTGGCTGAACTGTTGTTATATCATTTATTAAATGACAAATAGATGAGTGCAATAATACGGATTAGTTTTCTCAAGTACTCAGATGGATAAATCATCAACTAATCAATAGTTCAAATTACCCATGTGCTGTTGTGTGTTGCAGGTCTAATAAAATACATAAACAGCATTATAGCAACTGAAAATAACATCATTGACTCACCACCGTATGGTCCTCCACCTCCAAGACCTGTTTCATAAAAAATAGGCTTCACTACGCCTCCAAAGAAGGTGGAATGGGTCCCCAAAGCCAAGCGTTTGGACTCAAATGATGGCACAACTGCACTTGAAGAGGTACAACCAGCATTAGTATGCCCTGTGATGTGGGATATACGGCCAGCAAGGAGAGTATTACAATCTCTAATATGTCGCTTCTAATCTCTTCCAAATAACAACAAATTAATATTCCTCGAACCTCAATACTTTTGTCATTTCAAACCCTTTAGAATAAAATCCAAATTCTGCAAATAATAGCACAAGCGTAGCTTCTGCGTGAAACTATCAGCAACACTCAGGGAAGAGCTTTCACCACAATGGATGATATTCTTCGAGAAGGTTTTCATCCTCAGGGAGTTCTTGGAGAACCAAAGCTCAGTCCGATAGCATAGCATTCTCTAAAATCAATAGCATCCCCAAAAATGACCCCTAACACCTCCTTTTATAGCTTTTTGGAGGGAATTTGCAATTTAAATTTATAATAATTCCTTTTCCGTAAAAATTGACCCTTTTTGCAATAATAATAACATTTTATGTGCAAAGACCCCCTTTAACTAGGCATTCAACTTTTCAAAAACTTCATTACCTTTCCAATGAGTCATTACACCAAGTAGTCCTTTTATTATTTCTCAACATTAGACCACATTAGTGAAATATTAATTAATTATTCAATAAATCACCCAAGTTGCAAAAAGCACTGAAACTGAATCAGAATCGAACTCTAATCACATTGGGATGATACTGAAGATCTAGGATGATGATCGAAGCCAACTGGGTGACTTACTAAAAATAGACATGCTCTCCAAGAAGTTTTGAGCACCAACCAAGAGGCCAAAAACACTTTTGAAAGCATCATTGTGATCCATGATGCCAACTGAGCTCAAAGCCACGAATAGAAACCAATTAAACATAAACCGGTGCTCTCCAAGATCACTGGAGTCCCCTAACCAATACCAATTAGCCTAAGGGAACTCAGGGAATAGGCTAGCGATCACTGAACTGACTAGACCTGAGAAGGGGACATTACACTATCACTTCTTCAATCCATCTTTTGTGGTCTTTCTCCAATTTTTTAATAAGCTCCCTCAATCGTATGTTGTTCATTGTGACTGGCTCAATTTTATCCAACTTCATGTTGTAGATGTCTACCATTATCTCACTATCATCCCTCAATAGTTTGATTTTTTTTTCTCAAATGCCTTAACCCTTCCCATTCTTTAAAATTACCCTTATCAAATTATATGTACCAATCAATGGCAACATCCCTAAAGGGTCTAGAAACTATTTGAGCCAACATGCCCCATCCATCTACCATTAGCTATTTCATATTGTCTCGCATGTGTTGGAAGATCTTCCCAAATCTTGTTTCCCATCACTAAAAATGTAGGCAAAATGTCTATTACAGGTTTGTGGGATCATTTTTGTTGTTATATCATTTCTTAAATGACAAATAGATGAGTGCAATAATATGGATTAGTTTTCTCAAGTACTCAGATGGATAAATCATCAAATAATCTTCCTATGGTAAACACAATGAGGGGTCTTCAAACCTAGGGACCAAGTCACCCCTCCTCCAAGATCCCACAAACCTGTAATGGCTTCCAAAAACCAATCACTTGTCCTATCCGAATAATGAAGCACGAATTGTAGCTCTTGATGTAGAGCCACTCACATGGAAGGTATGAAGGTTTCCATCCTCACGCCTTATTCACACTTCGAAGGGTTTCGTCCTCAAAGTGCCTTAGCCAAGCTTGACATACTTGAGCAAAGATCCAATATCCAAAAATAGCATAACCCTTCAATGAATTCCAAACTTACTTTATAAACTCATCCTTTTAAGTTATGAGGGAAGAGTTAGGTACATAAAAGGTCGGTTAGCTTTTAAAACTTACTTAAAGGCACTTCATGTCCTTTAAGTCACAAAAGGGCCCTCCTCAATGCAAAAATAGAACAACTTAAGTGACCCTTTCACTTTTACCTTTCAAAGAGGGTAGTATGTGTTTCCTTTTTCTCTTTCTTTCCCATAGCCTAGGGGAAACACCAAAAATAAGATAGGGGACATGTCCAAAGCCCTTAGGCCAAAAGGGGGGACATTACACCCGTCTCCATATACCATGCCAAGAGAAATTCTTCCAGCTTGCTCTTCGCATCCACACTCCAAGTAGGATCTACTCCCTCCTCTTGCAGTCTCCACACAATCAAACATCATTCACTTGTTTTGCATGGGGGAGTTAGCTCTCGTTGAACTCCTCTACTTTGTTGTCATTGACAACAACATTATATTCTTCACGCATACTTCAAGACTCACTCTCATGCAAACTTAGCCTTGACACTTATCTTCCTCAATCTTTACTTCCATTGCACTTTTTCAAATAATCATGCTAAATGCTTAAGAAAATTGTGGCCATGACCCTCTTGTACTCATTTTGGTTTTATCTTATTTATACTTGCTAGGAGTTTTCCTCATCAAGCCAGTAACAAAACAATCATTTAGTATCGTCGAAAGGACTTATCCACCTCTCTTTTCAAGCGCTACTCCATATATAACCTATATAATTGCTTCTTGACTTCTTATTGGCATTGTCTCTCCTCTTCCAACTAAATGAATCATCTGGCCAAGTAATGTAGTGGAAGACCCATAGACCTCGTGTGCATGTATTTTGCTTCTTGCTATATATAACTGTTGACATCTATATGCCAAACAAAACTTAAGTCTCTTGCGAGTTGGTTGTCTCTAGTTCTTGATTCTTCAACTTCATAGCTCATTAGTTTGTTATTTTTTCATATTTAATGAATTCTTAACTGCAAGTCTACAACTATTCACGGATGACTATAGAACAAAATGACAATACTAAAAATGCAGATGATTAATCGAACAACAAGATATATTATAGAACTACAGAACTATTCAAATCATAGACAAATTTATATACATCACGCACGAATTATCTTTTATACATAGCACAAAACACTTACCTACAAGTTACAACATATTTCACAGATGTATAAAACATAAATGCTTTCATCATGCCATTATGCTCATATGGAATGTAAATTGTCTCCATCTAAAATAGGCCTTTCCCTATTGATGGAAAAACTCTCTCACTACCTATAAATGAAGCCTATAGAGAATGATCATGATCGATGCATCCATTGGACCTTTATGTGATTTAACATAATAAAAAATTTAAATAGGAATATGTGCATTACACAAAATTAATTGAACTGCATTTATGAAGAACAAATGCAGATAAGTACAATAAACACATTATCAAAAAAATTGTATGCATCTACACAAACAGCATAGATCTTTTCAATTGTTGTAATGAGCTCACAACACTTCCTTTCATTGTTTACAAATTCCATTAACTAAATAATCCTTTGTTTATAAGGCGCCTCATATTTCACTCCACCATTTGCTTGTTGCATTTCTCATGAATCCAAATCATAAGGAAAAATGGTAAAGAAAGCAACACTCATTCTCAATCAGTTGCAAAAACACAATAACTTTGCTTGCTTATTTAATGCCATAATTTGAACATCCTTAAAAATACTAATAATGATCCTTACCAGTGGTGCAAGCCCTAGTGAAATTAGTATGAAGTGTGTGCGATGTGCGTGCCTGAATGCGAGTGTTGCAGTGTGTGTGCGCATTTGTGAATGTGGATGTGTATGTGTGCATGTAAGAGAGAGAGAGAGAGAGAGAGAGAGAGAGAGAGAGAGAGAGTAAAGAGCATTAATATGGTTGACACCATTCTAAGATTTATGACAAAACTCAATAATTTAAAGCATAAAATGATTAAGATTACATACTTTAGTTTGTGGAAGTACAAGTCTCGTTCCTCAAGCCTTGAAGCCGATAGTCTCCAATCATAAGGAACGGCCAAAATAGCATTTGCTTCAATTCCAAATTCAACACACCATTTAACCCATTCTCTCCAAACTGAAGACAGTGGACCTGCACCACTCAAAAAAATATATCATTGACCATTATGATATTGTGAATCTTCCACATAGAAGAATGAAAATGGATACCGTCCTCAACAGGGCTGCAATTGGATAGAAGAATTCACATCTGACATTAAATCTAGAAAAAAAATTACTATGGACATTACAATTTGATATCCACTCCGATTCAACCTGTATGCATTAAGATTTTGCAGCACTCCTTGCTCCAAGCTCTTTGGTTAAGAGTATTCCACTTCATCAAGTTCAAAATGAAATTATATTTAAAAGCATATCTTGGGGTGCATTAGCAATTATCATGTTGATCGGTCTTTAAACAGTTGAAGAATATGCAATAAGTGGTTTCATCAACTACCATCAGATTAAAAAAGACAGCAATTTAAAAAAGAATTAAGGCGCTGGCATTCAGAAGCCCAAATATACAATGAACTGGCAAATTTAAAACAAGGAAAGATAGAACCAATTAAGAACTATAATTGGAGATGTTGAATCTGACACAGTTGTTGGAAAAACCTTTGGGAGATGAACTAAAACAGCAATATTTTATAACAGGATTCCGGGATACATACAATAAAAGTTTAAATATTAATTCTACATCTCACTATTGTGACACTTTAGCTGAATGCTTGATTTGGAACAGAAAAACAGTTACAACCACGAACAACATCAGAAGATGGTGGTGAAGATGCATCGTGGCTGAAAATGATCAAAAAAATGTTCAACGATGTCTTAAAATCAATGGATTGCAAAATAGAAAAGCCAGGGATATGGTACTTGAAATGCAGAAAAGCATACAGAAGAAAAGTGCCCTATAAAACTGTACTAAACGTGTTGTAAAAGCCCACAATACAAAAGAGAGGCTGTTTAATTTGAAAATCAAATGGGAGGAAAAGCAAGCAATTTAAGCACCGCTAACCGCAACAAGGGGTGATTATTAAAAATCGCCACAGTCAGCATTGTGATGATAAGAATTATAGTAGAAATCGAAGATCTCCAATTCCATGAGATAAGAAAAGACGACCAAACTCCAGTTCCACCAATGTAAAAAATGGGATCATATCACTAGAGATGGAGCATATGATGAGTTCAGGTGCACAAGTTTTGCACTATATCACACTAAGGCTAAAGACAAGCATCGACAAGTACAGCGGGTGAAAGTGACCTGACAGAATAAGTGGAGCTGGCAGCTGACAGATGGATGTGACCTATCAGAGAGAGTGGAGCTGCTATAAAGGAAGAAGGTTGATATATATTATATGGTGAATGTCAACATCAGGATAGGGCCGATGTGGATAACACTTGTCCACGAATGCGAGGATAAGGGCAAGATTAGTGGATCTGGATAAGATTATATTAGGAGGGTCGGGTGCCTATATAACCTGACCTCTGTACGAAATATGGACATGGTTTTCTCATTGTAGTCCAAAAACAAAGCATCTAGGGAAGGACTGCCATTCTTAGTTAAGGCCAAGGAAAGCCTCCATGGCAGCCACCTTGTCTGAACATGTACAGACAAGGGAGGCTAGCCATATTTAGAATGTGTTAGGTATTATGGTGGTAACAGAATAGGCATGTTTATGGAAACGTCTGTTTTCCATATGTGTTAGGATTAGTTATATAGATAAAATTGTGTTGTTGTGATTATAATAGTGTTTGTCTGTAGCTTGTAGTTTAAGTTACTGCATCTAGTCAAAAGTTATGTTGGCATCCATTAATAAGTTAGCGTGTAGCTAAGTAGAGGATCGGCCATCTGATGCGAGGCGATGCAGGTTGATAGGAGGTCTGTGTGCATCGTGCAGATCAGGAGCTGGCAGGTATTCTACATGCATGACATTAGATTAGGGGTAGGCGGTCTTCGGGACTTGCCAATGTGAGAGAGTGGCAGTTCTGCGCATTCGGTGCAGATTCCCAAATCTTTTCCACCCTCTTGGTACTTTTTCCATGGTGCTGGTAAAAATCCGTGGCAGGGTAATGTGTTATTCTGGACAATAAGGGGAGAGGGAAAAGTTTAGCCAATACCATGTCTGAATCTAGAAAATAGAAACTTCGTTGTATACCTCTTAGTAATGCCAAGTAGATAGAATGTTTAGAATTAGATCCAGCCAGAATATGGTTTGCTCTTTGTTGCCCCTTTAAGATGGATAGGTTTATTATAGGTAGACACTTGGATCGTCAAGACCCATGGGGAAAAAAATAGGGAAACTGTAAAGACTTGTAATAATCTCTTTTATGAAATGATAGATGCAAAATATCTTTTTACAAAATCCCTCTCCTCTTTAGTTAGGACGCTTCAATCCTTTGAGATTAAATTTAGTAGCTCATATTATAATTTCTTTCAATAGGAAGTTGACAATTCAAAATTAGTGGCAAAGAGCAAAAATGCTAGCTCCATAGCACTTGTTAACAGAGGTTTGCAAACCAGATAATTTCTCCTTGTATTGCTTTTCTTGAATTTGATTTAATATAAGATGCACAAATTTTAAAGTTACAAAAAAAGCATATCAGGTTCTGTAGAAATCTAAATGATTGCATCAGTTTATGACAAATGGAACATATATTAACAGAAAAAGTTTCAAACATATGTTTTGGATAGTAACGAGAATAAGAGAAAGTCGCCTGTAAAAAAGGGATGTCTATTGTTTTTTGGATGTAAAATAACCCTTTAAATTTTAAAATATGCTAAAGGTACCTGTTATGTAGCCAGGGTCAAGCTCCGTAATGGCAGAGAGGCCAGTGTCTGGTCGTGATTTGCATTCTGGATGGTCTGTTTGATTGTATGGTTCAAGCATCATGCACTTTAGCCAACAATTTACAACAGAAATTACCTATCGAAATAGACAAATTCAAAATGTTAGAATTCCTTCATTATTACTCAAAATTTAAAGCCTTACCAAAAACAATTGTTGATTAAAAAAGAACAAGTTTATTACAGCAACAATGATTGTTACCACAAGCGAATATGACAGAATAATAACTAGAATTATACCTGCTCCCTCAACTAATAGCCATACAGACATACCCCACATTATCCCAAAAAGACCGTATGTGATTTAGAAAACCAGACGCACTAGAGATGAAAAAAGGAGTTGGAGCACTAGGTGCATGTAGCTACAAAATGCATGGATACGTGGAATGCAACCAGAATATTCACTACATTTGTACAAGAAAAGAAACTATCTACCAGAATTTACAACAGCCGTCCTCATATCACATAAGAACACGGCAAAATATGAGAATAGGAATGTCTTGATTTATCACTGTAATAATAATGTGCATGGCCTGACTGCACAGGAAAACCCTGTAGGAAAGAACTCTGATCATGACAATCCAAGTCGTACATAGGAAAAAGGCAGTGGTAAGTACAACGGTTGGCCACAACTATCCATAAAGAGCTTGCATACCTTCCCAAGTATATGCATAACATTGCTTGACTTTGTCTGATACGTGGTATGTAAAATGACCGACAACTCATAGAATGACAAAATTGACTCTACAATGCATGTCCTTCGAGTAAAACTCAAATTTAGGAACTGAATAAGTGTGGGGTCTAGATTTGAACCCCAACACAAAGTAAAAAAGAATATAGATCATATAAAAACTAGCATCTTTGTCATTTATAATAAACCACATAAAAAGTACCGCCTCTCAGACACACAACAAGTCAACATTCAAATGCAAAAATGAGGTTAAACTTCACCGTGATGATATCAAACAGGAGGAAGAAATGCAGCGAGTTGGATGGCATTATATCTGAAAGAACTAAATATTTTGTTTTCCAATCTCTAGTTCTACTGGTTCATATCAAGCTCATCTCTTAAATAGCTCATAAATTGATCTAATTTTTATACTTCTCACCAATCAAGCCTTATTCTATTTGAATCATTCTAATTATTATAGACATGTAATTACAAATGAAGAAAGATATGAGGAAAGAAGTTCCTCATTTCGTGGAAAGGTAACCTCTAGCAAGACACATCATTACAACGAATGGGTCTAGCTTTGAAGTTGTGCAAATATATTTAGCTGAGAGACAATCACTATTGCACTCTGGCCACACAAGCAAAGATGACAATAGCAGACATATGGTTGGCCATATTTACCTACAATAGCGGACATATGGTTGGCCATGTTTACCTACAATATCAGACATATTTACCAGCTTCTTTACTTCTACCAGTACTCGTGAATGCAAGCAAAGATGCCTTTGCTTAAGAACAACATATCAAGGATTGCCCAAAAGATTAGTATCCCAAGCCATTCTCGTGATAACATTCTCTAAGACATTGTTTGGGACTGACTTCGTGATAATTGCTAATTGGTAATACTGCTGATGTTGGGGAGGACTTCCTTTTCTTTGCACCCTTTTTTGTACATCTCTCTCTCCTTGTACGATTTCTTCTTTTATATGTAGGTCTTTTTTACTGTATCATTCTTGTTTTATTCACCATTTTATAAAGATGGTGCTTTTGCACATATTTTGTTGCTATTACATGGCTTCATAATTTGGGCCTCGTTGACCTATTTTTTTCGCGTGGGGACCCTAATACAGTTTCTTTATTTCTTTTTAATATTAGAAAGTACACACAGGATGGAGTTTTTACTAACTAAAAAGTCTCTAAAATAGAATATAGCAAGCCTGGGGAATGTTAGAGACAACATTGTGCTCTTGAAACCCCTCTCCTATGGGGTAATCTTGCAAAAGGATTGCAGGGGATGGTCAACAATTTGAATTGGCTTTCAAAACTAACGTTCAATTGTTGTTCGAGCAGGAAGAATCAATTTCGTAAGAGAAGCCCCTGCTCTACTTCAGCTAAGTAATAAGATTGTGCATGATGCGCAAAACAAAGGGAGTTGAACGCCACAATGAAGACAGAGAGTAGGTGGAATGAGGATCAACTTAGGGAGGAAGAAGAGCGTGTGGCAGTTGCAACAACTAGAGGGATGCAGAGATGTGCATTCTCCATAGAAGCAAGGTGGTTGCAATGCAACACGCAAATAAAGACGTGTTGTGTATAATGAGTCCCCAGCACACATGCAAGTTATGTTCTGGATCACAATATAAAGCAGGACAGAAGTGCGGCAAATGGATGATGGTCAGCCCCAAAGGATGTCAACATCGGAGCATGGTCGACAGAATTATTTGCAATAGAAGAGTCGGGCCCCTATATAAGCTGACCTCCTATACCAAAAAGGACGCATTAGTTTAGAGGCATCTAGAATAGTGAAGTATTGTCATTATGAGTTAAGTTGTGAGAGCCTTAGATGGCAACCCCCTTGTCTGTAATTAAACAAGGGAGGCTTGTCATGTTAGTTTGTATTACAAGATTACGGTTTAAATAGAATTCTGAATAATTATGGGTTTATTATGTTAGATCTGTGTTGTTGATAACTTAGTTGTGTTTTACATATTAGCAAATGCTTTCCATTTCTACACATGCATATTGTCTGGTTAGAATAGGGGTAGTTAGTGTATGAATCCTCAATAAAGTAGCATGCAAAGGAGCAGAGAATATATCGACTTAAAGTCAGTAGGAGTCAGTTGAGGGCTGGTGCAATGCTTAAAGAGATTTTGCGTGCACCAATAGTGTTAGTAGTAGGTTGTGTTCAAAGGCTCACCAATGTGAGCAAGTGGCATTTTTGTGAATTTAGTGCAGAAACCCAATCTTTTCCACTTGTTGTCCCTTTCCCCTCGGTGCCAAACAAAATCCGTGGAAGGGTATGAAAAATGTTTTGGATGACTAATGGAAGGAAGAGGGAAAGCATAGAAAATGATGAACAACATTTTGGTGCACTAGTCGAGAAACTGTGGAGAATTCTTATTCTCCTTGACCAGGTTGTTGCTAGAAAAATGCAAAGTCAAAGGCAAGATGATATTTAGCCTTTGCACTAGGCATTCTTCTATGCACAATGTGGTGGTATTGGCTGAGCAGTGGAGTACCTACTTTATTCCCAGGAAAACATTTTGTGCAACATCTAATCACCATTGCAGACTTTGTTCTTGTGGAGTTTTGTTCGCACAAAGACTCGAGAGATCAACTCTTGGTGGAGAACGGGCGGAATTGCAAGGATGGTCGTGCCATGCGCTTTGAGCATATGGAGAGTTGATATCTCTCAAGATGGAGAGGCTGCCTTGAAGACAGGCTAGCTACATGTTGAAGCTACGATATGATGTGATCTTCATGCGACATTTAGTTGTTCACCAGGAAGAGGTACAGGAGAACTAAAAGATGAAGTTACATAGTGAATGCATGCAGGCGTAAGGCCAATCACAAGGGGAATCTGGTTAGCAACATAAGGGAATGCGCAATCAGGCTGGCTCACTGCACAGAAAGGATGCCAAACATAAAGAGGCTTAAGGGGAAGAGAGGTTCATTGAGGTCTATGCCTCCATCTTTCAACAATGCAGTGTGTAAGTGAGAGAAGTGTTTTGAGGACATAGCACATAATTCGTCAACGGGGATGTTGGCGCACAGGAAGAGTCGGCTTCATAAGGGAAGCCCTTGCACTACTTAAGCTAAGTAAAAGGATTGTATGTGATGTGCAAGACTAAAGGAGTTGTGCGGAAGGCGCAATGAAGACAGAGGACACATGGAATGGGGAACAACTAGAGGGATGCAGAGCTGCGCATTCTACACAAAGGTGAGGTGGTTGCAATGCCACATGCAAAGAAAGTTGTGTTGTGTATAATGAGTCTCTTGCGTGCACATACGCAAGGTATGTTCAGGATCACACTATGAAGCAAAGAGAGAAGCAAGGACAAGTACAACAGACGTATGTGACCCAACAGAGATCGTAGAAGTGACAAATAATAGAATGGATGATGGTCGGCGCCAAAATATGTCGACATCTAAGTAGGGTCGATGTGGAGAGCACTTGTCCACATAAGTGGAATTAGCGTCAAAAACAATGGATCTACATAAGATTGTATATAGAAGGGTTGAGTGCCTATATAAGTCGACTTCCTCTACCAAAAATGGAAATGTCTCAATAGTTTTCCGATAATGGTAGAAGCTTCTAGAATAGTGAAATATTATCATTTTGAGTTACGTTGTGAGAGCTTTATATGGCAGCCCCCTTGTCCATACTAATGTACAGAAGGGAGGCTTGTCATGTTAGTTTGTATCAGGAGAGTACAGTCAATAGAATAGTTTTGGGTTTATTATGGTAAATTTGTGTTGCTAATAGCATAGTTGTGTTTTACGGATTCTACTTCTACGCATGCATATTGTCTAGTTATAAAAGAATAGCCTATGTATGCGTCCTCAATAATGTAGCACGCAGAGAATAGAGACTTTGTTGGCTTAAAGTTAGTAGGAGTTCATCGAGGCCCTGCATGCATCACACAGGGAAAGAGCTTAAAGGAGATTCTACATCCACTAGTAGTGTTACTAGTAGGTTGTGTTCAGAGACTAGCCAATGTGAGAAAGTTGGGTAACATGCAAAACCCCAATCTTTTCTACCTATTTCCCTTTCCACTAGTTGCTAAACAAAATACATGGTAGGGTATGTAAAATGTTTTGGATGAATGATGGAAAGTAGGGGAAAGCATTAAGAAATGATGGACAATAGTTGTTCCAAGATAATTGCAAAAACTATTTATCGAATAAATTCATGTAAATGATTTATGCATTGCAGGGATCAATGGAAGATATTGTGAATTTGCATCAGCTCTCTATCAAAACAAAGTACTACTTAGTAACTTATCTTATAGCACATAATTCTACCATTTCCAATCCTCTTCTAAATCATCAAGTTTTTTATTGTTAATCTAACAAAAAATCTATGACCTCCCGTCTAGCCACACCATCATCAATACATTTTTGCTACATTACCGGGTATTGCCACCTAAGGGGCTGGTATTGGTACGGTACGTTTAGGGTACTAGTAACAATTTGAAACGGTATTGGAAATGTCCAAGAAAGTGTTGTGCGGGCCTCAGGACGAAATCAATTGTTCTCCAATAATATTTGATATTGGAGCTGATAACATTTCCCATTCTGACATGTATTCATCTACCGATCTATTTTGACAAAGGTGCATCCATTTACTAAAATAGTCGATTCAAGTGACTCAAATCTTTTTTTAACATCACCGAGAAATTCATGCCAATTGTGCATGTTCTTTTGTTTTCCATACCACTATGTAAACCATTTAAATGTTGTTCCTTCCAAATGCAATGAAGCTAGTTTTACCGCTTCCTCATCAATTTTAACTAGATTTAACTCTAAAAAGGTTTTGATTTTAGCACACCAATCAACAACTTCATCTTGGTCAATGCAATTGAACTTTGAAAGGTATATTTTGGCATTCATTTTATACATGAATGAATGTCCATTTTCATGATCAAATATGGCTTTGTTTGCTAAGGGAACTACTTGATTGATTTTGGCCAAGATTATGTGTCTGCATCAAATGATTCATCATCATTTATAGATTACTTCACAATTGTTTCATCCCTATAACTTTGCTTTGTAATCCCCTGATATTTTGTTCGTAGTCTCAACATTAAACTTCATTGTTTTAAATTCATTGGAAAGGGTATAGTTATCTTGATGTATTTGGCTAATATATCTTGGTATGTGTGAATGTCCTCCACCTACACAACAATGCTTTGAAGTTGAGCGTTATTCATTCTTGATATTTTTGCTAAGTATTATAGATATTACTAAGTATCCTAATTAAATATCCCTTTTTTATGTTTTATTTCTATTTATTTTTTCAAAGTTTTGTTTTGTTCTTAATAAAACTTGTTACATCTATGGGTCATAACCTTGTCTAAGGTCAAGTATTTAACTAGGCATTATTGTTGTGTTTAACATGTTATATGATGTCGAAGCAAGGCACGTGCAAGTGAAGTCCACAGCAACAGTATTTCTTAGTCCGTAGCATCGCATGGGTAGTCACGGCTCGTGGCTATGCCTTTTTCAATGCAGTGGCCATGGAATAGGCAACATTGCACAATGGCTACAAAATTTGTTATCAACCATCAAGGAGCAGAGCAGGGGAAGGGAGTTGGTTTTAGCTTGGCCACCAGATTTTTATAGGTATAGGTACACTCAAGGCAAAGGCTCTTAGCTAAATAGCAAGGTCTGAGACATTGCAAGCAAACTGTTTGACAAAATGTCTTAAGACAGTTTTGCAACCGTGTTGCCCAAAAATCTTCTTTTATCCATAACTTCTTGTAGAGGAGGTAGCAAGAGGGGGGAGTAGGAGGTGTGCATGAAGAAATATTGTGAGTGGAAGCAAAGATAGTCTAAGTAGGAAAGATTTCTTAATCCTCTGATATGTTTGATGACGATGTGGGGCTCACTCTCATGTAGAGGAATGAATCTCAAGTTCCTCTAAAACGAATGTCTGCTAAAATTATCAAAGCCATCACTGAATCTCAAAGGAGAAAAATGGAGGTTGCTTCCCCTCTTAAAAAGGACATATTTGTTAAGGAGCAAATACCGAAAGTTAAATTTGGTGAACAAAAGACCATCCAAGATTATGATAATCTCTCAAAATGCGGCTTGATCTACAGATTTTTTAACTTGTGGCCATGTAATGTCTCATTTAGGGCTGAAAACTGAAACAAAGGGTTTTCCAACAAACCCTATTTAAATATGCAATTTTTCTGAATTTATTCAAACCCTAAATATATGAAATTAATTCCAGACTGTTGTAGGTGACCAATTATGGCACAAATAATATTTAATTGCCCCAAAAAGTATAAAATCCAATAATGCAGCCAACAAGAATCATTCAAAAACCTAATTTTTCCAATGTTCAATGGCGAGAAATTATCACAAAAATACCAAAAGTGTGTGTGGTTGTTCCACACCAAAGAAATGGGCAAAATAGGCCTTGAAATCCCTTCACCCAACCCTAGAAAGGGTTCGTTGATCCCCAAGATGGTTTGCTACAACTTTAGGCAGCTTGTTGCCCTCTCTTGTGCTCCTAACCAACTCGCCAAGCCCTCAAACTTGATCACCACACCTATCGAAGGCAAAAATGGTGTTCAAAACACCCTTGGATGCCAAATACGCTCAATACAACCTCCTCACGAAGTTGTCTGAACTGGATATCAAGGGTTTTCATCCTCAATTCCAGCCACTTTCAAGGTTTTCGTCTTCAAAGCAATAAGTCAAGCTTTTGCGTGCTTCAACTCAAAAATTCAATTATTCAAAAAGATATACCCTCACAATGAAACATCGTCTCATTTTTTTATTCTTCCCTCCAAGGGTTGCGTTCCTTTTGGAGGGAAACTTGAAATATTTAAAAGGGCCAATTCCTTTATAACTTCTAGTTAAGGCCTCGAAACGCCCATGACCCTCAAAGTCCCCCACTTAAGTGAAAATTAGAACAATAAAGCACTTTTGACAAATTAAATCATATTATTACTTTTATTTAAAGTATTTAAAAATACTTTTTATTTTAATAATAATGTTACTTTATTTTTAGAAAATGGGACATTACAGTCAGCCCTTCCCAAATTTGCTTGCCCTCAAGCAAATGCAAGCCCATCTGCTATTATCTCTGAAATACCTTGCAACCCCAAACACTTGCTTCATGGACATAGCCTTGAGCCTCAATGTGTCTACTATTATTATTGTTGGCTAAAAACAAACTCAACTACCCCCAGTCATGCTTGTCACGTGCCATGATCATTGTACTTTGCTTGGATATATGCAAACTATGCACTCTTTGACTCATAAGAGTCTCTTTATCAACACTCATATGGGTTGTTCCTAAACCTGCACATAGAACAAACATGTCAATGAAAACTGAAATTCTCCATCTCCCTTTTTCATTCTTCCTTCCTTGCCAAATAGGAGTGTGGTCAAATCTCCTCCCTTGTTGGAACCCTTAACCACTCTCTCATCACACTTGGCAGCTGGAAACATGTTTTTGGTTGCCCAAGAAGGCAATAAGGGGCTGCCAATGCTGTACCAAATAGTACCAAGCCTAGAATAGCTGCCCTCATGCTCAAAACTTGCCCCTAAACTCAACATTGCACCTATCCCATGTATTGGAGACACTCTCAACATGACTGAAATCAACTCCTTCTCCATCAACATGTGATCTTTCAATTTGGCGAAAGAGATTACATATACAGTCATGTATCTGGTGGTTAGTGGACTGTAATCATGCATAACAGCCTTCTTATCATCCATATTTATGAGAATTTTTAACAAAAACTCACCCTTTTGAAGTTTCCGTTTACAATGTACCTTCAACATGGACTTGATGACCCTCAAACTCATACCAAATGAGCGAGTACTGTTGTGGACAGCATGGTAAAAAGAGGTACAGTTGCTGCCCTCCATGGCTCACTTGGCCATTCTTGACCATACATGCACCTTAGAGAGGTGCCATCCTCCTTCCTTAGTAGAATCCTCCATTCTTACTTGCCGGAAACTCCATTTCCAGCCAAGACTCCCCCACATTTCTAAGTAGTGCTCCTTTAAGATGGTACAAAAGCACCCATTATGACCTCCAAAGATCCTTAAGGCTCTCCCTTCAAGCCTATGATAGGGTTCACAATTTTTTATGAAATAAGTAAACTTGAACAAGATTAGAACCATATGCTTTTTGTGACCCACTTGAGTGCCCCCCTTCCAAATTCGTATGTGATCATCTTCATAGAGTTGGCAGCCTTGCCATGAGGCCCAAAGAAGTATCAAGCTTGCCAGTTGTTCACCTTCATGCTGCCCTTTCCAATCATACCTCCAAGGTGGCATGTGAGTGCATAATAAATGTAGAATTCTTTCACATGTAGAACTGCCCTCAGCTTGCCCATCCCTCTTAACCAAGTGGAGAGAGTTTGTGTCCCCTTCATTCTTATCCCAATTCGGCAGTCTAAATTTCCTTCCTCAAAGCATGCATCTATATACTACTGCCTTAACACAGAAACTGTAAAATCAAGGGCACTTACCATGTTGAGAATGAGCTGAGTTTCCGTTCTTGCAAGGAGCTGCCCCAATACTAAATTTCCTGAGTTCCTTGCACTCGAAATGGGTGGAGTTCTCACACACGAGAGTGGTTGTACCCACTCAGAAATTTCAGAATAGTTGACACATGAAATGGGCTGAGTTCCCATGGAAATTTCAGAATTTTCTCCTCTCAAAGTGGGCTGAGTTTTCACTAAAAACTTAGAATTTTCTGTGCTTAACATGAGCTGAGTTTTCACAAAATAAAGGGGCTGTCCCAACAAGAACTTTTCATAATTTTCATTACTAACCAAACACAGAGTGGGGTGGATTCCCTCATGTTGTAGTGGCAGAATTTGCAGTCTTTTTCACTTCCTTTGTTGTCCAAAAATTTCCAGAATTTTTGACACTTGCCAAACATGAAGTAAGGTGAATTCCCACATGATGTAATGGTTGCTCAAACTCAGAATTTGCAGCCTCTTCCCAAGGTCTGAAAATTTCACCTAGTATGTTAAAAGAAATTTCATCCTTGGCTAAATTCATCATGATGAGCCATTCCCAATCTTTATGAAGCATAGAAACATGACAAAAAAGTAGCCATTTTGAAAAAGAATTCAGCCTCTACATTCCTTTCCCTTTTCATATCATAATTTTGGATTTTGCTCTTACCCCATGTTGTGGCTCACTATGTAGATCCACAAAAAACTTCAAACACTTGCCATGAACTCGATCATGTATGCATTTATTGAAAGCATGCATGATGGAGAATATTTCCTCATCATATCTTGAAAAGCTTGTTTCTAAAACTTTGCACTTTATGCTTCCCATTTTTGGTACTAAATAATGAGCTGTCCAAGAAGCTTGACTGAAGTAATGCATTCCTTTATTGAAAATCAGAATGGTGGTGGCTGGAATCAACCATAAAGTGGCTAAAAATGCTTCAATAATATCAACAAACAGAAGATCACTGCAATGTACAACTGAGTTTGTTAGTTGCACATCAACTGTTGAGCTGGTTGGAAATTAGTATGACAGCAACTCTCCAACCCGTAATAGTGAATCCATTTTGAACAGACACATCCTCCTCGAGTTCCCTTTCACACTATATGACTGAAATTTCCTCAAAAGTAGTCTCAAACTAACAATTACTCACTATAATGACTGAAATTACTTGCATGGTAACAACTATATAAAGATAAAATGGCTAACCCACCTTCCACATCAAGTATCTTGTTGCCCCGACAATAGTGACTTTCTTCATAGCCTTGTCCTTTTGTGTAGGACTTGACTCCAAGGAATGTGAGCATTGACTCTCCATAACTTCATTGGAATGCATGGCATACTTCATAGGATTCCTCACAAACCTCTTTCCTATTCAAATGTATGAGAGAAAGAATTCATTAAAAATAGGAACATCGAATTCCTCAAATAAGTTACCTTCTTGTATCTCCAAAGATCACCCATCCGAAACTTTCATGTACAAACAATTTGGAACTTGTATGAAAGGGTCTATGTGCCCTTTGCCACTCAAAATGCTATTCACTCTATCACCATCTTTACTATCTTGTCCATGGTGACCCCAAATTTGCTGTGATATACTATGAAGCATCAAACTTGACATATGATCATTCTTTCCAAAATTTCTCAATGATTCAGTGGCCTCAAAAAGATCAATTTTGCAGCTGTCCAAGTAAGAAAATAACAACTTATAACCCGATTTTACCGCATCCATCTCAAAAAATGGATTATCAAAAGTTGATTTTGCATCCATTTCAATAAATGGATTATCAAAATATTGAAAGTTATGTTTATCCTCTTGTTCAAACCCATCTTTCTGTTGATGCAATTCCATAATTGCAACTTCTAGTTTTTCTTTAAAATGTTCTAAATCAAAATCTTCTAGGGCTGGAACATCTCTCCCACTTTCCCTTGGTATGGTGGATGCCTCTCTGAACTGTTCACTAATCCCTTTCAAATCTGAAT
The DNA here is from genome assembly GCA_037957365.1 of Torreya grandis. NCBI lineage: Eukaryota > Viridiplantae > Streptophyta > Pinopsida > Cupressales > Taxaceae > Torreya > Torreya grandis. Next base: position 1,913,264 of record JARHVA010001864.1, on the reverse strand, counting down.
TCTCTTGTTTTCAGATTCCTTCCTTGGAATTCTCATGAGGGTTTGACTTTCCATCTTTCTCCTCTATGGCAAGCTTGATCTTTTGTGGTCATGAAGCATTCATCACTCTTTTTCTCTTTCTAAGGGAGACTCTGAAGGTCTAAGGCTTAAGCCTACAAACTTCATCTATGCCTTGGGAACCATTGCCCTTAGCTCCCTCTAAAATTCTTGCATAGCTTGCAATATCTCTTCCATGGCTTCCAATGTTGTTGTCATGTCCCCTCTTTAACTCAGTCTAGCAGAGACATGTGAGTCAGCTTATTATGGGGTCTTGTAGGTTGACAGTGTTGGATAGAGACCCAGTATGGCTATACAGTGTTGGGGACTTGGTGTCTTGGCAATCGTTGATCAGTTTGGAGACGTTCCTTATTTTTAAGAGGCAGTTCCTAAATTTATGGGGGTTATCCCTGCTTTTTAGGAGAGTATGATCATACCCAGGGTTGGGTCTCCATGAGATTATTCCTTGAGTTCAGTTTCAGAGGAATAGGGTTTGTTTCCTAGTTTCTAAGAGCATCCCTAGATTTTACGGATGAGATTGCCAGTGAATCCTTGATTTCCGACTTCAGTCACACACAAGTGGCAGGGTGACTTTCTGGTTTGTGGTGTCATTGAAGCATTTTGTCGCTATTTGGGTTATATTTTTAATATTTTCTAAGCATTTTTTTAATTAAATAAGGCTAAGTTTATAGCCATTTTGGAGTAATAAGGGGTTTTTGGCTTCATCTAGATGCGTATCCCATGGTGTAATAGCTCGTTGGAAAGGTCTTGGACTTTTCTAAATATTTCTCTCTTGACTCAGATCCTTTCGGTGAACGAATTTCTCTTTATTTAAAAAAAGGGTCATTTTCTATGTACTTGACCACTTAAAAATGAGAAATATAACATTTTATAACTCAACGCCACATTGAGTTGCTTTTAGGGTTCGAGTTAATTGTAAAGGGGTTATAAGGAGGTCAAAACCAAATTCTAAAGCATTCTTGACATTTTATTTTGAGATTTGCGCTCTGGCTCTGGAAGAGCTTTCAGCATTTGGGACGCCAAACCCCAATGCCTTGCCTGTTTGGAATGTAGCCCCCAATTCAATGGTTGTTGATTTGCTCAGTAGCATCTGGAGATTGCTCAGTATTCCTTCTGCTGGGCGCAGTGATTGTGACAGAGTTCAGCGTGGATTTGAGGGATTATTTCAGTTGAAAGGACCTTGCAGTTGTACCGCTGTACCTGGCAGCCCTTGCAGCTGTACGGCTGTACCTAACAGCCAGCTTCCTTCCCACATGCAGCGCATTGAGGGCTGGAATCTTGCCGCGGCTTCCTTCTGGTGTACAATTCTCCTTCAGCCTTCAGGTTGGGTCTATTTATGATTGTAATCTTCCTAAAACTATTGGAAATTTGTATCTGGTTCCCTATTTGGTTTAATATCCAGAATTCTGCCTATAAGCGAATTGTTTGGTTATATTTGGTATTTAATTTTAGAAATTGTTCATGTTCTTGTACTTCATTATTTACTTGCTGGAAAATTATCAAAACACAAAAACAATCAAACCCTTCTGCAACTTCCGTCTATTTCGGAAAGAAAACATTCACAAACAGGAAAAACCAATTTAAAATAACAAAATTACAGCGGATCAGTCGAAGAGATCCATCAGGTATCTTTCAGTGGTATCAGAGCTGTGCATCCTGCCATCCTGTGTGGTCTTGTGTTGTGGGATTCCTCGTAAAATTATTTTGTTAGCAGATTGTTTCAAAATGGGAAGACTCTACAAAATGTTTGGGCTTACACCACCCAACATTCCTCCAAAAGAGATCAAAGTGGCCCAAGCCTAATGAAGAGGTTGGAAAGGAATTGCAGGTGATTGAAATTGTTCCAAACGGATACGATGCTACTAATTTCTCATGTACCTCTATTAAGGAAGTAGAATACATTGATCCCTACAATAATGTTGAGGAGGAACAATCCGCAGATTTGAAGTTCACTAAATTAGCAAGGATCCAAAGAATGATTTGCACAAAGATAAGGAGAACAAGAAGATTGAAGAGGATACCGCCATAAAGGTTGTCTTCCCTGTACATCAGTCACTTTGTTGGTACAATGCAAGTGACAGAAACACCACGAAGGGAATGTATGAGGTTTCTGGTACATATGTTTTTCGTCCCAACAATTCAAGATGCTTTCCTGTTGAGGATTCTAAGAAGCAGGTTATACAGTCCGTTACAAAAGGAGATGTTGTGAGTGAAGTATATCAACAGTTTTCTCCATGGGTATCACAGGTAGTTCGGTTGTACAAGAACTCAGAGGATGTTGAAATTGATTTCTTGGATGGACCAATTCTAATTGATGATGCCCTAGGGAAGGAGGTAGTAAGCCGATTTACAACAAATATAGTGTCAAATAAAGAATTCTACATAGATTCGAATGGACGAGATTTCTTAAAGAGAGTAAGAAACTACAGGGCATACTGGAATTTAAGTGTACACGAAGTAATTGCTGGAAATTGTTACCCTCTGAATCTAGGCATATACTTGAAAGACAATGAGACAGAATTTTCTTTGCTTGTTGACCGTGCTGTTGGAGGTTCAAGTGTTTTTGATGGAGAGCTCGAGCTGATGATTCATAGGCTTTTACTCCATGATGATAACAAGGGTGTTGCTGAAAACTTGAATGAAACTGTATGCTTCAATAACAATAAGACATGTGAAGGCTTAACAGTACAAGGTAAAATGTATCTGAATGTAAATCCAACAGAACAAGCTTCAGAATGGAGATGTATAAAGGGGCAGAAAGCAGTGCTTCCTCTACAAATTTTCTTTGCAACTATAGAAGATGAACTAAGTCAGATTAAGGAACCTCAATTTTCAGCAATGGCGGAAGGCTATGAACTACCGCCAAATGTTGCCATCATTACACTTCAGGAATTAGAGGATCAACAAACCTTGCTGCGTTTAACACATCTTTACGAGGTTGGGGAAAGTGGCAAGTTATCAAACCCTGCAACTGTTGATCTTCATAATTTGTTTCCAGGCAGGAAGATTAAAAAGATTATGGAGCTTAATCTCTCTGGTGTTAAAGAGAAGTCACAAATGACAACATTGAATTGGCAAGTTGAAGGAGAGATGGGTCTGTCCCATGGAACAGCTAGAAGAAATGCAATGAAGGTTGGAGAACATGATGTAGAAGACTCTACTCATTATTTTGATGGAGATCCCTTGATGGATCATGATGAAGACCTAGTTTCTACACATGCAGATTTAGCTTGCAGCCACAGGATAGAAATTATGGCACATGACACACTTGATTTTCCATTGAAGTCACTTCTTGGACCAGCACTTGGCAACGGACAACTAGCAAAGGGTGAAGACTTGGTTGAGTCCCTTGAAGACACTACAAATAGGTATGATGTCATTTCTGATTTTCAGTTCTATGACAGCAGTCATCTTATTGAGGATAACAATGGGATAACAACTATAGCACATGAGGGGAATGATGTTGAGGAATCTTCTAATGTTGACCTTCAAGATGTGAACAGCAAAAATAAGGAATGCATGGGGAATTCAAGCCACAAAGATTCAGGTTTTGCATATCATACTATGAAAGATGTGGAAAAGACACAAGATAGGTGTACTGAGTGGTTGCAAAGAGCTAGAAGGGCAAAGATGTTGGCTGCTCAACCAAAACAGCATTTGCAAGATGTCAAGGAACATTGTAGTCATATAGATCAAGCAAGACAACGAAGAGAAGCCTATCTTCCATCACTATTTCTTCCAAGGGAAGAAGACATGGAGATGAAGCATACAAAGGATGGGCCTTTTGAGATGAGGAAGCAAGGGGAACGTGCAGATGTGCATGAACAAGAGAAGAGGTATAATTCAGAAAGTTCTATTTGTGCACCTAATCTACATCTTGAGTTTCATGAGTTGCCTCTAGTTGAGAACCTGTTTAAGGCTCGAGTCCTAATGTTGGGAGGAAAGGTTGAACACACATTTAGTGGACCAGCCACTAATGTCAATACTACACATGTGGATGGAAACATGGGTGAGGCAGATTTGTATTGGTTTGTGAGCATTCATGGCATACTTAATGAGATACAAACCACTCATGTCGTTGACTCGTTGGTAGAGTATGTAGCTGCTCTACGACAAAGACTTGTGTTGTATGCCATGGAGATAATTGCAATTGATGGGCATACTTTGGAGGCAAAATCAAACTATGACACAAGCACTTGGAGTTTGCCTAATGAGGTTATTCAACGCTTTTTGACCAAGTGTCTAGATGAGAGACCATTAATGGTTGAACCCAAAGGTATTTTGTATTCTTGGATGACTGAAATTAAGAAATGTCAAGTGGAGAAGATTCATGTGCACAATTTACATGAGAATGACTGTCAGATTTTAGATCCAAGAATTTGAATGATTTATGGAACGTGTCCTAGGTTGTTGCAGAATGATAGTTATATCAGAGTAGCGTAGTGGATGGGTTCAACAGTAATTCAGAGATGGATATGGGATCCAGGTGAAGATCATCCATGGGAATTCCTTATGAATTGTGTTGAGTATCACATTGAAATGTTAATCACTCCGATGCCCACGATCATGTTGGATGAGGTTACAAGTAACGTCTGCATAGAGTCACCCTGGTATGAGATGTCTTATTTTACGAAGGAGGAAGTTAGCTCTTGCAGGTATTGCAACTTGGTTTATCAGGATAGCAGTTATGACAAACTGCAAGAAGAAATAACTACAGATTTTGGTTGCATCACAGTGGTGCAGCGAAAGCAGGTCATAGCAGCTAAAGAGGTGGAGGTACAGATCAGCTTTGGGACAGCTAATGTAGTAAGAGGGACATGTGACTTTCAGCTAGATACACCTCTTACACCAGCATTTATGGATGAGCGACCTACCATTGAAGAAGATGCAAGAAAGGACAATGAAGACACCTCAAAAAGGTATGATCGCGGATCTGATTTTCTGAGTACAAATAGCAGTCCTTTGTCTTCACATGATCATGAGATAGATGAGTGGCATGAGGATGATAATGGTAAGAAGTTTTCCATTGTTGACACTCAAGATTTGAGGGATAAGCCTCTTATGATGATCAAGCACGAGGAGCAATTAGAGTTGAAAACACTTGATGAAAGATTTGTAGAAGAAAAGATTGTGCATACATTGTATGGACCAACAAAGGATGACATGGAGAGATGTATCCGTGATCTAGATTTGAAGGAGTCTACTTGTGTTTTGACATCATATCCTAATGAAGATGATTCTTTGGGTAGATACAATGCTGTCCTAGTTTCAGGACTTGAGTTCTCTAAAGCAAGGATTGATTTTTCATCCATAGACATCAGGTTACTCTTTTGTACAGCTGGCAGCCGTGAGGTAGAAGCTATGACAGCCTTTGAGGATAGTTTTCAGTATGGTACACACCTTGGACAGCATATTACAGTTTCACCCGAGTTGCCTCCCATGGATGAGGAAGGTAAATTGATTTTGAGTCCTGATGAGATTCTTGAGGTGAGGGAACGGCGGTTGAGAAGCAGGGTGTTTCGAGAGTATTTGGTACGTTAGAGAGATCTTCCCATAGAGGAGGCCACTGGGGAGGGTGAGAGCATTTTACAACATCCAGCATTACAGTTGCTTGTGGGCAAGCATCTCCGAAAGGGGAGGTTGTCATGTCCCCTCTTTAACTCGGTATAGCAGAGACATGTGAGTCAGCTTATTATGGGGTCTTGCAGGTTGAAAATGTTGAATAGAGACCCAGTATGGTTATACAGTGTTGGGGACTTGGTGTTCTGGTAGTCGTTGATCAGTTTGGAGACGTTCCTTATTTTTAGGAGGCAATTCCTAAATTTATGGGGGTTATCCCTACTTTTTAGGAGGGTATGATCATATCCAAGTTTGGGTCTCCATGAGATTATTCCTTGAGTTCAGTTTCAGAGGAATAGGGTTTGTTTCCTAGTTTCTAGGAGCATCCCTACATTTTAGGGATGAGATTGCCAGTGAATCCTTGATTTCCGACTTCAGTCACACACAAGTGGCAGGGTGACTTTCTGGTTTGTGGTGTCATTGGAGCATTTTGTCGCTATTTGGGTTATATTTTTTATATTTCCTAAGCGTTTTTTTAAATTAAATAAGTCTAAGTTTATAGCCATTTTGGAGTAATAAGGGGTTTTTGGCCTCATCTAGATGTGTATCCCATGGTGTAATAGCTCGTTGGAAAGGTCTTGGACTTTTCTAAATATTTCTCTCTTGACTCAGATCCTTTTAGTAAACGGATTTCTCTTTATTTAAAAAAATGGTCATTTTCTATGTACTTGACCACTTAAAAATGAGAAATATAACATTTTATAACTCAATGCCACATTGAATTGCTTTTAGGGTTCGAGCTAATTGTGAAGGGGTTATAAGGAGGTCAAGACCAAATTTTAAAGCATTCTTGACATTTTATTTTGAGATTTGCGCTTTGGCTCTGGAAGAGCTTTCAGCATTTGGGACGCCAAACCCCAATGCCTTCCCTGTTTGGCACGTAGCCCCCAATTCAGTGGTTGTTGATCTGCTCAATAGCATCTAAAGATTGCTCAGTATTCCTTCTGGTGGGCACAGTGATTGTGACAGAGTTCAGCGTGGATTTGAGGGATTATTTTAGTTGAGAGGACCTTGCAATTGTACGGCTGTCCCTGTCAGCCCTTGCAGCTGTACGGCTGTACCTGGCAGCCAGCTTCCTTCCCACGTGCAGCGCATTGAGGGCTGGAATCTTGCCGCGGCTTCCTTCTGGTGTACAATTCTCCTTCAGCTTTCAGATTGGGTCTATTTATGATTGTAATCTTCCTGAAACTATTGGAAATTTGTATCCGGTTCCCTATTTGGTTTAATACCCAAAATTCTGCCTATAAGCGAATTGTTTGGTTATATTTGGTATTTAATTTCAGAAATTGTTCATGTTCTTGTACTTCATTATTTACTTGTTGGAAAATCATCAAAACACAAAAACAATCAAACCCTTCTGCAACTTCCGTCTATTTCGGAAAGAAAACATTCACAAACAGGAAAAATCAATTTAAAATAACAAAATTACAGCAGATCAGCGGAAGAGATCCATTAGGGCTCTTTCAGTTGTCTTCATCTTTCTATCACTACCCTACATGAAGAAGAGTTTGCAAACAACTCACTACCCACAGCTAGCCAAAAAATGGCTCTAATACCACTGTAATGTCCTCTTTAGAGCTGAAAACTAAAACGAGGGGTTTTCCAACAAACCCTATTTAAATATGCAATTTTTTTGAATTTATTCAAACCCTAGATATATAAAATTAATTGCAGACTGTTGTAGGTGCCCAATTATGGCACAAAAATAATATTCAATTGCTCCAAAAATTATATAAAATTATCCAATAATGCAACCAACAAGAATCATTCAAAAACCTAATTTTTTCAATATTCAATGGCTGGAAATTATCACAAAAATACCAAAAGTGTGTGTGGTTGTTCCACACTCAAGAAATGGCCAAAATAGGCCTTGAAAGTCCTTTGCCCAACCCTAGAAAGGGTTTGTTGATCCCCAATATGGTTCGCTACAACTTTAGGCAGCTTGTTTCCCTCTCTTGTGCTCCCAACCAACTCGCCAAGCCCTCAAACCTGATCACCACACCTGTAGAAGACAAAAATGGTGTTCAAAACACCCTTGGATGCCAAATACACTCAATACAACCTCCTCATGAAGTTGTATGAACTGGATATCAAGAGTTTTCGTCCTCAATTCCAGCCACTTTGAACGTTTTCGCATTCAAAGCAATAAGTCAAGTTTTTGCGTGCTTCAACTCAAAAATTCAATTATTCAAAAAGATAGTCTGCCCTCACAATGAAACATCATCTCCTTTTTATATTCTTCCCCCCAAGAGTTGCATTCCTTTTGGAGGGAAACTTCAAATATTTAAAAGGGCTAATTCATTTATAACTTCCAGTTAAGGCCTCGGAACGCCCATGACCCTAGTCCCCCATTTAAGTGAAAATTAGAACAATAAAGCACTTTCGACAAATTAAAGCATATTATTACTCTTATTTAAAGTATTCAAAAATACTTTGTTTTAATAATAATATTACTTTATTTTTGGAAAAGGGGACATTACAGACCATCTCCCAAGGGTATTCAGTCATGGGTTGGAAACAATTGGCTTCCATTAATCTCTAAGGAGCCGAACGTTTGTTTCTCTAGGAGGGGATTCTTCTTGGTAATCTTCCACTGTTTAAAAGGCAAACAAACAATTTTTTAGAAAGGGCCCTAGCTCATGGTTAGAAGTGGGTTGTTCATGAAGCACTAGCATGATAATTTTGATCCAAGGGAGATGATCCCAATTCCAATCCAATCTAGATGAAGCTCCCTGTCTTTCCTATCCGATTTTGGAGGGAAGAATCATTCAAAGCAATAGGAGACTCTCTTGGAAAATTTATCAAACTTGCAGAAATGATGTCATCTCCCCTTTTTCAACATGATTCATGAACACCCTTAGCTTGGCTTGTTTCCCAAAAAGCTAAGGGACAAAGTGAGAGAAAGGGAAACATTGGGTTTTAAATGTTTCTCATCAAAAGGGTAAGTTATGACTCTAATTTTCACTTAAGGAGACATTTGAGGGTCATGGGCACTCAAATGATTAAGTGAAAGCTTATAAGAAAAGGTCCTTGTAATATTTGAATTGTTTTCCCTCCCTTTTGGATGCCACCCTTTTGAGGAAGGCTATAAAAGTAAAAAGGGGGATCTTGTGGAAAGGTTCATGCTATTTTTGATAATTGATTTCATTAAGTCTTAAGTGTTGTCAACCTGGGGCTGCGCCCTGAATCGAAGACGTGCATGAAATGGCCAGTCCTCTATCCGGTTGAAACAATGGGATCTTCTCACGAGGGTGGGTGCCTCAATGGTAAGAAGAACCTCCAGAGAAGGTTGGACCCTGTAAGATGTATCAATGAGGATCTCTACTCTATGTTGCGGACTACCATGGAAACGGGAGAAGAAAACTTTAAAGGGAAATCCTACCTAAAAAAAAGTAATACACCAGAAGATTGATCCACTCAACTTGGAACCTTGAACACTGAACAAACAAGGGAAAAGGAAGACCTTTGATTTCAATCAATCACTTATGCATAAATATTTCATGAAGAGGTTCGATCCAATGACCAAAACATGAGGAAAAACGATGGAGAGAGGTCTGATACAAGACACTTTGCAGCCACCTAACATCCACTTACAGCTTCAGCAAAAGACATAAAGAACACTTAACATGACTTGCATAATACGATAAGCTAGCAACTAAGTACGAATCAAAATTTGAAAAGGGAGAGAAATCTACCACATATGCAAATTGTTGAATGAATATACACTATGCCAACACTTGAAATCTGAAAGTACAGTCCTTCTATTGATTGAAGAGGTTACACAACTCACCAATGGCAGAGTCTGGTCTTGCCAAGAGAGGGATGATTCTTTCTAACGCTGAAAAGCCATTTTATAGAGAATTACAAAAGCCAAAGATTGGCGTTGAAAAATTGAAGAGAAGGATTAACTTAGATTAACTCAAGGCAGACTTGGCCATTCAATAAAATATGTTTTAACTTTGTCTTTGCATGAAGCTTCTTGCACTTGAGGAAGTGAACTTGTCTTTGTTCTGAACCGCCCACCTCTCTTTGCATGGAAATCCACGCCAATGTCAATTTTAGAACTCTACGTGAGCTATTGAAACGTTTGAGATGATCGTCTGAAAGGCTGAGTTAACCGTTTGATAAGCTGAGTTGGACGAAGAGATCATTCTCCTTTGCATGGGAAACTCCTGGTAGATGTGGCGTTTAACAATTAGTCAACTTTAAATCTAGAACAGTCAACTCAACATTCGAATTTGGAACTCCAGTCGAAGCTGAGTTGGACCTTCGGATGCATGAGTTGATCCGGAGATGAGCAGGACTTCAACAACCAATCAACTGAAGCTTTGACCAGTCAATCGAAAATAGCCCTTGCTTGCATGTATTTTATCCTATTTTGGTCTGCCTATTCATGTCTATTTTTGGTGGGATTATATATTTGGATGTATTTTGTCTATAGTAGTCTATATTTCCTTGGATTTCTTAGCTATCTCCTTGGCCTTTGGATCTCCTTGGGACTTTATGCTTGCGAATTTTCCCGAATTTGTTCCCGTGGACTTTTGTTTTGCCCTATAGCTTCATATTTCCTTCGAAATTTTTTGTTTGCAATTTCTTTCGGACTTCTATGTTTTCTCCCCGGCTTTATCCTCCGAAGTATTCCTTTAGACAAAAAGTCCAAAGGAATTCCTTCAGACTTTTTTCCGAAGGATATCTTCCTTTGTCATTCCTTTTATGTTGTCTTTTATTCCACGGGTTTTTCTTTGGTTCATTTATCCGAATTTCTTCGGACTTTTTGTCCTTAGGAATTTATCGGACAAAAAGCCCGAAGGAATTAATCATTTGTCCTTTTGAACTCTACTTCGTTGATTTCGGACTTGCTCTGTCGACTTTTTGCACGGGGTTTTTGCGGACCTCTCCGAATTTCTTCAGACTTTTTGTTTGAAGGAATTCCTTCGGACAAAAAGCCTGAAGGAATTAATCCTTGTATTTGCCTTTACCTTGTTGAGAATGCCCTTCGAAAAAAATGCCATGGTCCAGGCACCGACCAAGTGCCCTCCGCAAGAGCTCATGGCTCTCCCTCTGTGCCCTTCGAAAAAATTGTAGGGCACCCGGGCTTTTTGTAGGGGTCTTGAATTTGACGTGTACCTTTTCGAAGGGTAGGTGCCCTTCGAGATTGTTAAAAATGACCCTTTCGAAGGGTACATTGCCCTTTGGGTTTCTTGTTTTGCCCTTTTCTGCCTTCCAAAGACACCCTTTGCAATTCCACGGACTTATTCCTTCGGATTTCTTTGGACTTTTCTCCGAATGAATTCCTTCGAACAAAAAGTCCGAAGGAATTCTTCCTTGGCTTTTCTTGCTTTTGGTGGACCTTTGTTTGGCTACCGGTGTTTCCTTTGTAAATTCTCTGAAGTATTCCTTCGAACAAAAAGTCCGAAGGAATTGCTTCCTTTGTTGTAGGCTCTTTCCTTTGTAATTTCCTGCGGAATTATGTCCTTAGCACTTCTCCGAAGCTATGTGACATTCTGCCTTCTTTGATGAACCATTCCTTTGGACAAAAGTCCAAAGGAATTCATGTTGTAGCAAAGGCCCTCACAAAAGAAAAACAATGTATTCTTTCCCAATGTATTCTATCTTTCCTTGGATGGAGATGTGAATTTTCCAAATGGCAAGAGACAATCCGTCCTGTGGAAGAATTCTCAACATTTCTGGCGACTCAGCTGGCTCAGCATACCTACTATGCTTGAGAACTCAGACCATATATAGACACTATTTGAATTCCCAAATGGTGAACCTAATTTCTGACTGAAAATCTCCTCTGATCATGGTTGAGGTAACCTCCTTCAAAATAAGAAGGGAAACACACGAAAGCAGAAAACTAACTAAAAAGCAAATGTGCAAACAAGCACTTATTGGAACAAAACTAAAGCAAACTATTGTGCTTGAACAGCACTTGGAGGAAAGCAAAACAAATAAGGAGCCTAGCTAACCATGATAAAGCATGATCCGCCTGGATCAAATGGGAGGTTCTTGAACTCACTCCTTCCAAGAGATGGTATAAGTTGTAAAGCAGGTTGTTTACTAATCATAACCTTTGACGAGGCATTTTCCTTGTCCACCAACTGTATTAGCATCTTCTCAAATGAGTCATCAATAGCATCAAAGACAAACTCATCAAGTACCTCTTGATCTTTTTCAGATTGCTTGTCATCTACCACCTTGTCAAGTGATACCTCATCTATGCATGGTTTTTTGGTGACCACATCCTTCTTATTGACTGTTGCAAGTTCATCCAGCTCTTCAAGGAGCTTTAAGTAGGCAACCCAATCTGTATTGTGACCTTGAATAGGTGATTCTTGATCAAATTTCTCATAAACATGCTCTTCAATAGCCAGCATATCCATACAAAGCTCTTCAATCTCTTGTAGAGATTCAAGATACAGCTGCCAATCATCTTTTTGTTCCTCATTTTGATCTATTTGAACTGGATCAGCTATAAGGCTATCTAGATCCTTCTCAATAGGAGATACCTGTAACTCATTTATAACTTCAATCTGTATCAGCGCCTCTTGAAGTTCCTCTACATCAAGATCAGTCTTCCCACTCTCAGCTATAATTGGATGCTCAATTACAACCTCGAGTGAAGTATCAATAGGAAATTCTTCCTCAAACACACTGTCATGTCCCCTTCTCAGTGACATCTCTCGGAGCACAGGATTAGCCTATCATACGACCCTCGTAGGCTGATCGTTTGGATAGAGGGTCACCTTGGAGCTTGGCACATGCTTCGGATTGGCAGAGTTTGATCAGTTGGCTTTCGTTTAGGCTCGATCGGAGACTTTTGGCAGAAGTTACTATTTTTAGCAGTTCTTGGTGGTCAGAGTGGGACCCCTGCTATTTTTGGCAATATGGGTTGACAGCATTCGAAATCACTTCAGTATATGACCGCTTCAGACGGTTCAATCATCGGGCGAGTAACGAGGGAAATATTAATATTTAATTGTATTAATTAAATATTAATATTGCGAGACTATTATTATTAAGTTATAATTAAAAATTATAACTTAAGTGTTTTTAACGCTGAGGGGGCGCCCATCATCAGGAAGGGGCCAAATTTAATATTATATGTCATTATAAAATTTGGCCTAAGTTGAAAATATTAAAATATTTAAAAAGTGCGATTTTTAATTAAAAGCCCTATTATGGAGGAAATCGCACCTCTTTGGCTACTTATGCATTTGCATTGGGAAGTGTGCCATTATGTCATTTGGGAGAATTGAAAATTGATCAAATTTGTCTGAGCTAGAAGCTTCAGGGGTTCGAGTTCAATTTCCTTGGAGAATGTGCCATCTCCATTGGAAGCAATTCAGAGGGTGTGAAATAACACCTGATTTATTGCAGCAGGGGTTTTCTTCATTCAGGAGAAAACAGTGATCTTCAGAGGATATCATTACAGGTTTCATCAGAGTATTCATCTTACAGACAAGGGTTATTTAGGCGCCTATTTTGGGAGATTGGGAGAGTCAGAAGGACAGGCCGTACAGCAGCATTAATTGCTGGTTTCTAACCCAGCCGTACCTGTACCTGGCCGTACTATTCACAACAGGCTGTACCTCTTTGCCATTGGGAATTGCGCCTCTCTTCTGGCCTTGTTCTTCATCATTTGGGAGCGCAGTTGTTTTGGGAGCAAGCAGAGGTCGCCAGATTCAGAAAAAGATGCCAAATACATGAGGCTGTACCATCTTCAACAGGGCATTTAATGTTGTACCAGAATAACCAGGTTTTTTAAAATATTATTGCTTTTTACCGTTTTTGCATCTGGTTTTCTTTGTAATCGATTCAAGAAGATTTTATATTAGAAGAAGCTTGGAGTTTGCAGTATAATATTCAATTTATCAAAGTTAGATATTTTTTATAGAATTTATTTACCATTTTTATGCAAAATCGCATTTCCTTCAAATACTGGCAAAAAACCCAAAAACATTAAAAAAATTCGAAAACTTCAGAAAAAACAATATAAACCATCGGTTGTCAGAATCAGAGGGAACTTGGGGTTCCTACAGTGGTATCAGAGCTAAATCCTGCCATCCTACGGGTTTAGCTATCTTATGCAACCAGATCAGATTGGGTCACCCAGGTATTACACACGCAGGCGAGCCCTGATTGACAGGCAACAGAGTTTGAGCAGGCAGCCGGGAAATATGGCTGACAGAACAGATATACCTAGGACAGGGCATAATGACAGAGATCAGGAGGGTGCAGAGTTCATGCATACACTCAGAGATCTTCGTGCAGGGCAACGACGGTCCGATGAGGTATTGCAGCAGGTGGCAGCGGCACTGCAGAGGTTGGGTACTTCGAGGAGACCGTCACCTAACCGTGACGATGACAAGAGTGATGCAGGGTCACGGAGAGCTACTAGGGCAGCGTCACGGACAGCAGATAGGCCTACTAGGCCCACTTTCACGAGACAGGAGCCCGGCGAGGCTATACCAGATGAGGAGCATGATGAGTTATTCGCTGATACCCTTATGGCAGCACATGAAGAATGGGAGTTGGTACCGCCTGCGGTCAAAGAGATGATCACTTTTGACCGCTTCATTACACAAAGGCGAGAGCACAACAGATCTCGACAGGATAGGAAACCTCGTCAGCAGAATAATGATCTAAAACATGCTACGAACCGGCTCACATTGGCGACGTTCGATGGTAGTGGTAAGATGACTGCCCAAGCTTGGATTAGCAAGCTTGACACATTCCTTACACTGCGCCCGATGGCTGAGAGTGACGCCATTAGATATGCTACATTGCATCTTGAGGGAGTTGCCTACGACTGGTGGCACCACGGTATGGTTACCTTACAGCATGACAGGATCACTACATACCAGGAGTTTGTGGACAGGTTGGTTGAGCGCTTTGACAAGAAGGATCCAGAAACCTACTTCCGAGACTTGGCGCAGTTGAGGCAGAGTGGCAGTGTAGAGACCTACATAGGTGACTTCCAGAAGTTATCCGTTATGGTCCCTAACATCTCCGAGAGGCGCTTGGTAGTACTCTTCATGGAGGGGTTGTCAGAGCCATTGCGAGGTTGGATCAAAGCTTTTGATCCTCCTTCATTACAGGAGGCGATGAAGAAAGCACGAAACATGGAGTTAGCAGCACCATCGAGTAAATTCAGCTCCAGAGGTTCTTCATCATTCAGGGATAACAAGGGCTTTAACAGAAATAAGGATAAGTCTGATTTTAGCAAAGAAAAATCAAACTCTAGGAATGATCCAAAAGGTAAATCAGCAGCCCCACCTTTGGATCATGAGGCCCTTAATGACCTACGCAGGAAGAAGCTTTGTTTCTACTGCAAAGGACCATATGACGCTAATCACGATTGTCCTCTAAGACCTAAGGGCAAGGCAAATCGTATAATGTGGGCGTTCTATGAGGACTCGAAATCAGAGGATTCCGAACAGCAGGAGAGTTCCGAGGGTTCAGAGCCAGAGGCTCCAGAGCATAGAGTTGAGGCAGAGCCCAAGCTTCAGGTACAGGAGGCCCGTTTATCTAGTATCCATCAAGAGGGTTCTTTCAGGATTCGTGGTGTGTTGGCAGGACAGAGGGTCATTACCCTACTTGATACAGAAGCCACGCATAATTTCATAGATGCTAGATTTGTTGAGAAACGTGGACTCATCACTGAGGAGTTCGAGGGCATAAGAGTCAAAGTGGCCGATGGGTACACTTTGAAATGTGAACGCATGATTAAGGATCTCCCTTTATGCTTGAACAAATATGAGTTCAAGGCAGATTACTATGTTGTTAATATGGGGGACATTGATTTGGTCTTGGGGATGAAGTGGTTACATTCACTGGATGAGGTCACACTTCGTCTCAAGGACATGGAAATCCGTTTTGATGTTGACGGAAAGACACACATACTTAAGGCAATTCGGGACAGCAACATCAAAACAATTTCTTTCCGCCGGATGGAGCGGCTTATGCGTCACGACATGGTAGAGTGGGCTGCCGAGTGTCATTTAGCACCTATACAGGAGGGACAGAAAAAGATAGACTATCATCCGGATATACAGGAGTTGAGAGTCAGGCATGACAAGGTGTTCAGTGATATTCCGCCAGGTAGACCTCCAGACAGGGGCATAGAGCACATCATTGAGCTAGAGGAGGGTGCGAAACCCGTTATGATAACTCCTTACAGGCATCCTAAAAGATTGAAGGATGAGATAGAAAAGACAATAAAGGAGTTACTTGCTATGGGTCACATTCGGCCTAGCAAGTCACCATTTGCTTCTTCGGTTGTGTTGGTGAAGAAGGATGGAACATTACGCATGTGCATTGATAACAGGGTCCTGAATAAGAGGACAATTAAGAATAGATACCCGATACCGAGGATTGACGAGCTTATTGATGAGCTCCATGGGTCATGTTACTTCACTAAGATTGATTTACAGTCGGGTTATCATCAGATCAGGGTCCGAGAGCAGGACATAGAGAAGACTGCCTTCCGATGCCATTGTGGGCACTTCGAGTTCGTAGTGATGCCATTTGGACTCACTAACGCACCAGCCACTTTTCAGTCTACGATGAACCGGGTTTTTCATTCATTGCTGAGGAGGTTTGTGTTGGTCTTTTTCGATGACATCCTTATATATAGCAGGACTTGGCAGGAGCACTTAGCTCATTTGGAGACAGTGTTGAGTATCTTGAAGAGGGAGTCCTTGTACGCCAAGGAATCCAAGTGCGACATAGGGATGACCGAATTGCTATATCTCGGTCACATCATTAGTGCAGATGGAGTGCGCATGGATCTTGAAAAGATCCGCGCCATTGTTGACTGGCCTACACCGGCAAACCTGACGCAGTTGAGAGGGTTTCTCGGTTTATGCGGGTTCTACCGCAGATTCGTGAATGGGTATTCACGACATGCAGCCCCGATGACAGATTTATTGAAGAAGGGGGCCTTTGTTTGGACTTCAGAGGCACAGGAGTGTTTTATGAAGTTCAAGGAGTTGATGACTACATGCCCTGTTTTAACACTACCCGACTTTACGAAGCCGTTCGAGCTTCAATGCGATGCATCAGGGGAGGGCATTGGTGCGGTGCTTATGCAGGACACGCACCCGATTGTGTATGAGAGCCGCAAGCTCAAAGGACCCGAGAGATTGTATAGTATATATGATAAGGAGATGCTCGCGATTATGCATGCCTTAGCAAAATTTCGACAATATCTTGTCGGCAGCAAATTTTGCATTAAAACTGATCATAACAGTTTGAGACACTTCTTAGGGCAGCGAGATCTCAATGATAGGCAGCAGAAGTGGGTCAGTAAGTTGCAGGCTTATGACTTTGATATCTCATATATCAAAGGTACACAGAACGTAGTGGCTGATGCACTTTCACGTAAGCCGTACTTGAGCACTATGGTTCATATTTCAGAGGATTGGAGGCATATGATAGTGGCAGAGTATGCCAAGGACAGTTGGGCCTCCAACATTGTTGAGGGATCAGCAGTTGATACCAGGTATACACTTGTGAATGATTTGATCATTTACAAGCACAAGATATATTTGATCCCAGGGTCAAAAGTGAAGAACATTGTTATGCGAGCCTTTCATGACACGCCTACAGCAGGACATCCTAGATATTTCAAAACATACAGGCAGATTCGAGAGAGATTCACTTGGAAAGGACTCAAGACAGATGTTCTTCAGTATGTGCGTGAGTGCCCTGTTTGTCAGCAGAACAAGCAGGAAAACACGTACCCGGCAGGTTTGTTGCAGCCACTTCCGATTCCTGACAGGAAGTGGGAATGCCTGTCGATGGATTTTATCACGGGCTTGCTTAAAGCCCAAGGGCGTGATTGCATTTATGTAGTTGTGGATCGGCTTACGAAGTATGCCCACTTCTTTCCGATCACCACGACTTACACAGCTACGCAGGTGGCAGAGGTTTTCTTTCACGAGGTATTCAGACTTCATGGGTTGCCTCGGAGTATCGTGAGCGACAGAGATAGTCGGTTCCTGAGTAACTTCTGGCAGGAGGTTTTCAGACTTTGTGGGACTGAGCTCACTCCGAGCACTAGCTACCACCCGCAGACTGATAGGCAGACAGAGATTGTGAACAAGTGGGTGGAAGGATACCTCCGAAACTACATAGCAGGGCAGCAGAAGGCGTGGGTCAAATGGATACATTTGTGTGAGTATTGCTATAACTCGACATTCCATATGACCATTCAGATGTCACCCTTCATGGCGTTGTACGGGTATGAGGCGCCGAATTTCCTTGATTTGCTACTAAGCGACAGTAGAGTGCCGAGTGCAGGAGGTTGGTTGCAGGAGAGTCAGGACACTATGAGGGCTCTCAAGGAAAATATAGCTAAGGCACAAAATCAGCAGAGACAGTATGCAGATCAGAAGAGGACGGAGAGGCATTTCGAGGTGGGTGACATGGTTTACCTCATGCTGCAGCCCTACCGTCAGTCCACTCTTAGGAAGAGTGGGTCAGAGAAGCTCAAGCCGCGCTATTACGGACCTTTTAGGATCCTGAGTAGAGTTGGCGAGGTGGCTTACGAGCTTGAGCTTCCAGCGGAGAGCAGGGTACACAACATTTTTCATGTATCACGCCTCAAGAAGGCGTTGGGTCATCGTGTGGTACCGTCTGCAGTTCTACCTCCCTTAGATGATGAGGGAAAACTGATTTTAGTACCTGAGTCCATCCTGGAGTATAGGGAGAGACAGTTGCGTAGGAGGACTATCAGGGAATATCTGGCGAAATGGAGAGATTTTCCTGTTGAGGATGCGACATGGGAGAGTGAGGATATTCTACAGCATCCGGCATTGAGATTGCTTGAGGACAAGCAATTTCAGGAGGGGCGGACTGTCATGTCCCCTTCTCAGTGACATCTCTCGGAGCACAGGATTAGCCTATCATACGACCCTCGTAGGCTGATCGTTTGGATAGAGGGTCACCTTGGAGCTTGGCACATGCTTCAGATTGGCAGAGTTTGATCAGTTGGCTTTCGTTTGGGCTCGATCGGAGACTTCTGGCAGAAGTTACTATTTTTAGCAGTTCTTGGTGGTCAGAGTGGGACCCCTGCTATTTTTGGCAATATGGGTTGACAGCATTCGGAATCACTTCAGTATATAACCGCTTCAGACGGTTCAGTCATCGGGCGAGTAACGAGGGAAATATTAATATTTAATTGTATTAATTAAATATTAATATTGCGAGACTATTATTATTAAGTTATAATTAAAAATTATAACTTAAGTGTTTTTAATGCTGAGGGGGCGCCCATCATCAGGAAGGGGCCAAATTTAATATTATATGTCATTATAAAATTTGGCCTAAGTTGAAAATATTAAAATATTTAAGAAGTGCGATTTTTAATTAAAAGCCCTATTATGGAGGAAATCGCACCTCTTTGGCTACTTATGCATTTGCATTGGGAAGTGTGCCATTATGTCATTTGAGAGAATTGAAAATTGATCAAATTTGTCTGAGCTAGAAGCTTCAAGGGTTCGAGTTCAATTTCCTTGGAGAACGTGCCATCTCCATTGGAAGCAATTCAGAGGGTGTGAAATAACCCCTGATTTATTGCAGCAGGGGTTTTCTTCATTCAAGAGAAAACAGTGATCTTCAGAGGATATCATTACAGGTTTCATCAGAGTATTCATCTTACAGACAAGGGTTATTTAGGTGCCTATTTTGGGAGATTGGGAGAGTCAGAAGGACAGGCCGTACAGCAGCATTAATTGCTGGTTTCTAACCCAGTCGTCCCTGTACCTGGCCGTACTATTCACAACAGGCCGTACCTCTTTGCCATTGTGAATTGCGCCTCTCTTCTGGCCTTGTTCTTCATCATTTGGGAGCGCAGTTGTTTTGGGAGCAAGCAGAGGTCGCCAGATTCAGGAAAAGATGCCAAATACATGAGGCCGTACCATCTTCAGCAGGGCATTTAATGCTGTACCAGAATAACCAGGTTTTTTAAAATATTATTGCTTTTTACCGTTTTTGCATCTGGTTTTCTTTGTAATCGATTCAGGAAAATTTTATATTAGAAGAAGCTTGGAGTTTGCAATATAATATTCAATTTATCAGAGTTAGATATTTTTTATAGAATTTATTTACCATTTTTATGCAAAATCGCATTTCCTTCAAACACTGGCAAAAAACCCAAAAACATCAAAAAAATTCGAAAACTTCAGAAAAAACAATATAAACCGTCGGTTGTCAGAATCAGAGGGAACTTGAGGTTCCTACACACACCTAAAGCATTCTCTACACACTCTGCAAGAACTTGTCCTGTAGCTACAACCTCTTTCTCAATACTCCAAAGAAAAGGATCCTCCTGAGGAAGGGGGATGGTGGGAGGGTGATAAAATTCATTTGTTTGAAAGGGAAAATGAAGCATGGGAGGTCGATCATGATCAGATTTCGAAATCTTGGGGTAAAAGGAATTATCTAGGGAGTTTTGGAGAGGGAAAGAGAAACTCTTAAAGACGTCTGTATTTTGCTCCTTCCACTTGGCCATTACCTCATCAAAGTCTGAAACTTGCTTGTCTTCCTGGACAACCTGAGCTCGAGGGATGATTGGTGAGGAAAGGGAACTATAGGAAGGTTTAGTCTCATGAATAGTCACTTGAATAGGCTCTTGAATATGCTCCTTCAGACAAAAAGTCTGAAGAAATTAATCCTTGTCTTTGCCTTTACCTTGTTGAGAATGCCCTTCGAAAAAAATTCCATGGCCCAGGCACCGACCAAGTGCCCTCCGCAAGGGCTCGTGGCTCTCCCTCTGTGCCCTTCGAAAAAATTGTAGGGCACCCGGGCTTTTTGTAGGGGTCCTGAATTTGACGTGTACCTTCCCGAAGGATAGGTGCCCTTCGAGATTTTTGAAAATGACCCTTCCGAAGGGTACCTTGCCCTTTGGGTTTCTTGTTTTGCCCTTTTCTGCCATCCAAAGACACCCTTTGCAATTCCACGGACTTATTCCTTCGGATTTCTTTGGACTTTTTTCCAAAGGAATTCCTTCGGACAAAAAGTCCGAAGGAATTCTTCCTTGGATTTTTTTGCTTTTGGCGGACCTTTGTTTGGTTGCGAGTGTTTCCTTTGTAAATTCTCCGAAGTATTCCTTCGGACAAAAAGTCCGAAGGAATTACTTCCTTTGTTGTAGGCTCTTTCCTTTGTAATTTCCTGTGGACTTATGTCCTTAGCACTTCTCCGAAGCTGTGACATTCTGCCTTCTTTGATGAACCATTCCTTCAGACAAAAGTCCGAAGGAATCCCTGTTGTAGCAAAGGCCCTCACAAAAGAAAAACAATGTATTCTTTCTTTCTTTGGATGGAGATGTGAATTTTCCAAATGGCAAGAGACAATCCATCCTGTGGAAGAATTGTCAACATTAAGCACAAAAAAAGTTGGACTTTGCCTTGAAGATGGAATCCCTTCAAGGTTGTTTGGAACAAAGACAGAAACCCTTGATCTCATACTTAGGGCAACTTCATAAAGAGGTTGTCTTCAATATCATTGGTAGCAAAATGATGTTTTCAACACAAACTTTTCATTTACAAGTGGGCAACTAGGATTCTCATTGGCTGCATTTTTTGATATTTTTATGCAATTTTTGAAGCCATTGAATATTATTTTCATGCAATTTTTGGGCACTCACAGCAGTCTGCAATTTATTTTCAGTTATCTAGGGTTTGAATAAATTTTGAAAATTGCTTGTTTTAGTAGGGTTTGTTGGATAACCCCTTTGTTTAGTTTTCAGCCCTAAAAGAGATATTTCAGTGGTATCAGAGCCAATTTCTGGGCCAGCTATGGGACAACAAGGGTTTCATGTCTAAAAGTGACATAGATAGAGCTAAAATTGAGAGGTTGTCTCGAGCACAAGAGCAGATAAAGGAAGTGCTGAATGAATTCCTTCAAACAGTGAAGGATATTAAAGGAGACAAAGCATAGGTTGTGATAAACAACACCTTGGGCATAAATGTAGGACCTACGCAAGACCTAATGGATCTAGGGTCCTTCAAAAGAAGGAAACTTCGTTGGGAAGGAAGGAACAACCCTCCTATAAATCAGATTTGATGGCAACATATGAGGAATACATGACATACCCCCCATTCAAAAAAGAAATGAGCTTCAATGGTTTCGTAACTTGGAAAAGGGGTAGAGGAGGCTCTGACATGGGATGGAACAACCACATTGAATTACATGATGAGCTAGGAAAGGTTACCGTACCCACATTTGATGGTTCCCCAAATAATTCAACCAAGGCTTGGATTAGCAAAGTGAAAACCTACTTTTCATTGCGTCATATGAGGGAAGATGAAGCCTTGAAGTTGATCATACTACACTTGGAAGGCGCTGTCCATGAGTGGTGGCACCAAGGATTAATAACCCTAGGGCACAACCTCATCAAGACTTATGAGGAACTCAGCATAAAGATCATTGATAGATTTGATAGAGCAGATTCGGAGTTGCACTTCCGAGACTTGGCACACCTACAACAAAGACACTCTATGGGGGAGTATGTTGCAGAATTTCAGAGGATATCAACTTTGGTAATGGACATTTCAGAAAATAGACTCATGATTTTGTTCATTGAAGGGTTTGCTAAACCCCTTAAAGGGTTGGTCAAAGCTTTTGACCCCTCTTCCCTCCGAATGGCCATCAAAAGGGCCATAGACCTTGGGCATGCAACACCTATACTGCAAGATCTGCCCCTTGAAAGGCAGAAAACCAGCACTTCACAAATTGTGGGGCAGCAGGAAGAAGGAATTTCAAAACAACCTAGGATTGCAAGCTCTAAGTTTCGAAAATCAGATCTTCTTGGGCATTAAAAGGGGAGTTTCCAGCAAGAGGAAAGGCAATCAAAGGAACTGCAAACAAATGACAGTAGCATAGAAAAGCCAAGAGAAGCAGACCAAGGTATAAGAGAAGGAGCAAAGGTGATAGAGGTAGCCCCTTGTGGGAAGGAACAGGCCATAGGCACAGGAGAAAGCAAGGTAGTCGGCACCTTGGCCACCCTAACCGGAATTCCAAATTACCACTCCTTTAAGGTAAGAGGAGTCTTGCAAGATAAGGTCAGCATACTCATTGATAGTGGGGCTACACATAACTTTGTGGATAAGAAGTTGGCTTCAAGGTGTGGGCTGCAAACTACATCTTTTCAGAGGTTCAATGTGACTTTGGGGGATGGATTCTCTCTCCCATCACAAGGTTCCGAAATTGAAACTCACTTTGAGGAAGCATGAAGTGCAAGGAGACTTCCATGTGATTGATATAGGGGAAATGGATGTGGTGTTGGGTGTCCAATGGCTGCACTCCCTTGGAGAATACACTCAAAATCTTCAAACTATGAAGTTGAAGTTCAAACAGCAGGTAAAGAAATAGTCATTCATGGGTTGAATAGTGGAGCACCTATGGTGTGACCTCCAAAAGGATGGAAAGGGATTTCAACAAAAAACAAGTTGTGTGGGCAGCTAAATGTTTTGTGAAAGACATGAATTCAGATCAGGGACAGCAACTTCTTCATAAGGATGTTCAATTCCTTCTTGACAAGCATGCCAAGGTTTTTGGTGACATTCCTCACGGGCTGCCCCCGGATAGAGGGTTTGAACATATAATTGAGTTGGAACAAGGTACCAAAGCAGTAATCACTACACCCTACCATCACCCAAGGATTTACAAAGAAGAAATAGAGAAAGCCATACATGAGCTCCTAGATGTGGGCCACATAGTGCCTAGTTCCAGCCCCTTTGCATCTTCGGTTGTGCTTATAAAAAAGAAAGACGGAACCATGAGAAGGTGCATGGACTAACGATTGTTAAAGACAATCAAGAATAGGTACCCCATACCTAGGATTGATAAGCTTATAGATAAGCTCCACGAATCGGTTTATTTCTCCAAAATTGATTTGAAAACTGAGTATCACCAAATCCGGGTCAGGGAGGAAGATGTGCAAAAGACCACCTTTAGATGTCATTATGGACACTGTGAATTTTTTGTTATGCTTTTCAAATTAACCAATGCTCCCGCCACATTCCAATCTTGCATAAATTACATCTTTAGACAATACTTGAGGAAGTTTGTCTTGGTCTTTTTTGATGACATTCTAGCGTATAGCAAAACATGGGGGGAGCATTTGCAGCACTTGGATATAGTTTTGGGAGTGCTGGAACAACAAACACTCTTTGCAAAAAAATCAAAATATGAGTTTGACACATCTGAAATTTTATATTTGGGATATGTGATCAACACCCAAGGGGTCCATGTGGACCAATAGAAAATACAAGCTATCTTGGATTGGCCACCCCCTAGTAATTTGAAACAGTTGAGAGGATTTCTCGGGTTGTGTAGTTACTACCGAAGGTTTGTAAAGGGTTTTTCTTAACTTGTTGCCGCCCTCACGAATTTGATGAAGAAAGTTGCATTCAATTGGTCCAAAACAGCCTTGGGAACATTTAAAAAACTCAAGGAAATCATGAGCTCATGCCCGATGCTTGTTGTTCCAGATTTTACTATTTTGTTTGTATTGGAATGTAATGCTTTGGGGGAAGGCATAGGGGCTGTCCTAATGCAAAAGGGGCACCCAATTGCATTTGAAAGCAAGAAGCTCAAAGAAATTGAGTCAAAAATCTCAAATTATGACAAAGAAATGTTGGCCATCATGCATGCATTGGCCAATTTCTGTCAATACTTGATTTGTGGAAAGTTTGTGGTGAAAACTGACCACAATAGTTTCAAATACTTCCTTACACAAACTGATTTGAGCGATAGGCAACAAAAAATAAGTAAGCAAGTTGCAATCTCATGATTTTGACATTGAGTATGTGAAAGGGAAAAATAATGTGGTGGCTGTTGCGCTATCCCAGAAGACTATTTTGTGTGCCATGAGTGAGATTACAATGGTTGGAAGGCTGTCATAACCGTTGAGTATGCTAAGGATGCCTTTGCCATGGCTGTCATGGAGGGAAAGATGGATGATGAAAGATATGTGATTGTGGATGGACTGATTTTGTACAAAAACAAAAAAAAATGACACTTAAATCCAAGCTTATAGCACAAATAATAAGAATTGTTCATAACTCCCCAATGGCGGGACATTCGGGGTATTTTAAGACTTACAAAAAGGTAAGAGAAAGATTCTTTTGGAACGGCCTAAAGAGAGAGGTACTTCAATATATTTGAAAATGCCTTGTTTGCCAACATAATAAGTGAGAGCACACACTCCCAACTGGTCTTCTGCAACCTCTACCTATTCTCCACCAAAAATGGGAGAGCATTTTTTTGGACGTCATTGCGAGGCTGCCCATGGCACAAGGTAAGAATTCTATGTTTGTGGTGGTAGATAGACTCACCAAATTCGCTCATTTTTTTTATCTTCCAGCGCATTACAATGCTCCTGTGGTGGTTGGTCTTTTTTTTCAGACAAGTGTTCAAACTTCATGGTTGCCTAGAAATATTGTAAGTGACAAGGACAGCAGTTTCATGAGCCTCTTTTGGTAAAAGCTCTTTCATTTGGTGGGCCCCGAGTTGTCTCCAAGCACCAACTACCATCCCCAAATGGATGGACAAACTGAAATTGTGAACAAGTGGTTGGAAGGATACCTGCGGAATTATGTTTCAGGGTAGCAAAAGGTGTGGAATAAATGGTTGTATATGGCAGAGTTTTGCTACAACACGACATACCATATGTCAATAGGTATGTCCCCCTTCAAGGCCTTGTATGGATATGAAGTTTTTTCCTTCCTAAACCTGATTTGGAGTGACAGTAGGGTGCTCGAGGCTGCTAATTTAATACAACAAAGCATGGAGATTTTAGAACAGCTCAAGAAGAACCTACAGCAAGCTCAAAACCAGTAGAAAGTATATGCGGATCAGCACCAAATGGAAAGGCATTTCGAGGTAAGTGACATGGTTTTTTTAAGGTTGCAGCCTTATAAGCAATCATCTATCAAGCAAAGTGGGGCGAAAAAATTGAAACCATGGTTCTATGGTCCCTACAAGATCCTAAGAAAGGTAGGGGAAGAGGCTTATGAGTTGGAGCTACCGGAAAGTAGCAAGATCCATAATGTTTTTCATGTGTCTTGCCTCAAAAGGGCACTTGAACAACACATCATTCCATCCATTGATTTGTCACCCCTTGATGAGGAAGGTAAGTTGGTCTTGATTCTGGATTCTATTGTTGAGACTAGAGAAAGGAGGCTTAGAAACCGAGTCATCACCAAATACTTGGTACGTTGAAAAGACTTGCCTTTCAAAGATGCTACTTGGGAAGGGGCAGTCATCCTTCAACATCCCAACTTGCAATTGCTTGAGAACAAGCAATATTGGGAAGGGAGGACTGTCATGTCCCCCTTTTCAACATGATTCGTGAAGACCCTTAGCTTGGCTTGTTTTCCAAAAAGCTAAGGGACGAAGTGAGAGGGAGAAACATTGAGTTTTAAATGCTTCTCATAAAAAAGGTACTTTATGACTCTAATTTTCACTTAAGGGGACATTTTAAGGTCATGGGCACTCAAGTGATTAAGTGAAAGCTTATAAAAAAAGGTCCTTTTAATATTTGAATTGTTTTCCCTCCCTTTTGGACGCCACCCTCTTGGGGAAGGCTATAAAGGTAAAAGGGGGAATTTGATGGAAAGGTTCATGTTATTTTTCATAATTGATTTCATTAAGTCCTAAGTACGAAAAACGCTGGACTTTGCCTTGAAGACGGAATCCCTTCAAGGTTGTTTGAAACAAGGATGGAAACACTTGATTTCAGACTTAGGGCAACTTCACAAAGAGGTTGTATTGACCATCATTGACAGCAAACGGGTGTTTTCAACACCAACTTTTCATTTACAGGTGGGGCGACTAGGGTTGGGAGGCTAGGCGACTTGTTTGTGCACTGTTTTCAAAGCAGCATACCTCCTTAAGGTGCAATGAATCCTTTCCTAGGGTGGGTGATGTGTTTTTGAGGCTTTTTGGACTTTGCAGGAGTGTGGAACAGCCACACTAATTTCTGGTATTTTTTGTAATAATTTACAGACTAAAAACATTTAAATATCAGGTTTTGACTGATTCTCATTGGCTGTATTTTTTGATAGTTTTCTGCAATTTTTGGAGCCATTGAATATTATTTTCGTGCCATTTTTTTGCCACATACAACAGTTTGCAATTTATTTTCAGTTATCTAGGGTTTGAATAAATTTTGAAAACTGTTTGTTTCAGTAGAGTTTGTTGGATAAGCCCTTTGTTTAGTTTTTAGCCTTAAAAGGGATATTTCAAATGACCTCCCACTGCACGACGACTACCTTTGCCCGAATGTGTGAGAGATTGATGTTGCTGAGAGACTGCCAGAATGTGTTAAAATTGGCAGAACCAAATTTGGAAACAAGAACTTGATTATGAAAAAATCCCCTTCAAGTGTACAAATTGCCATGAGTATGGTCATTATGTACACTTATGCCCAGCCAAACCTCAAACAGTTAAGGAAAACCCCAAGGCTGCTGAAAATGAAGGTTCTGTTACAGTCTCAAGAAAAATACAAAACAGAAGAAATAGGGGTGTGGTTGTCAAGGATGCTGCATGCTCGACCCAAAATCAAATTGAGGTTTTAGAAGAACAAAATGAAAATCATGACGAAGTGGCTCACACAATATTGGTAGAGACTGCTAGAGGGGCCACAACTAGGAATATCAATGAAGATGAAGGCAATGATGACAGACATGAGTCTCAAAAGGTGTTGCAATTGGAGAAGCGGGAAAACACCAAGCTAGGTCAGGAAAATGGGATGGGTGAGGAGTTGGAAAGTGGGATAAAAGATGACTTGGTGCCGGAGAAGACTGATTCAGAAAGAGCACATGATAAATTGAATGAAGATGAAATATCTACTAGAGGTGTCATGTCCTTGAGCCAAATGGAAACTCAAATTGACTGTGGAACATCTGTAAAGAGGAGCGCAGGTCAACCTACAAAATCTAAGTCACTGCAAAACTTATTCCAAAAGGGCAGTTGAAGAAGGGTCCCAAAAGCAGATAGATTTCGAGAACAATATGAAAAGACAGATATACAAGGGTAAGAACAAATACCGATGAATGTTAAAGGAGGGAAGGCAAAGAGGATTGTCTCGTGCAGCCTTAGACAATGATTATTTTCTCTTGGACTATAAGAGCATGGGTTCAGCCTCGGTCATAAGAATTATCAAAGGTAAAATTCAAGATTTTCTACCCGATATAATCTTTTTGCAAGAAACTAAACTTCCGGAGAATGGCTTCTTAGGAATAATAGTTGGCATGAAAATAAGTACTCTGTAGAGTGCACTGGATGCAGAAGACAATCTGGGCATATTGCCACGATTTGGGACAGCAGAAAGTGGCATCTAGTAGATGTTGTCAAAATGTGTCTTGGGTAAGGATCTCATTGGAATGCCAAGCTTTGAAGAAAAAAATTAATCTAACAAATTTTTATGGGCCTAATCACCACTTTTTGGCCAAAGAGTGCGAACAAAACATTATGCAGGATGGTTCTTCAGATAGGTTGGAAATCTGGAGCATTGGTAGACATTTTAACTTGATTTTGAGGTTAGAGGAAAACAAAGAGTGGCCTTCTTGGATCAGAATTCTCCTTGTGTTTTGGGTTTCATGGAAGAAAGGAAACTTGTTGATGTAGTCCCCAAAGATGGTGTGTTCACATGGTCAAACAAAAGCCAAGGAAATGCATTATTTCTAGAGAGATTATATAGATTCATTGTTGATGAGGCCCTTCTGGATATTAATGCTGATGCTGAATCTTTTATCTTGTCCAAGGCTGGATCGGATCATGCTCCTGTTTTGTTAAAGCTTCATGGCTTTGAACCACTGAGAAACGTTCCTTTTAAATTTAATCCCCGGCTCAATGAACATAAGGATTTTTTATGAGAATATAAGAAGTTGGTGGAATTAAGTCAATATTGAAGGGTCTGATATGTATAGGTTCCATTTAAAACTGAAATATACTAAAAGAAAGGTAAAGGAATGGCAAAAGAGTGTTATGAGAAGTGAATGTGAGTTAAAAAGTAAAGTGTGCAGGAGAATGGAAGTGATAAACAACCTGGTGCAAAATGGTTTAGAATCAGATGCTATCAAAACAAAGGAAAATGAATTATCGTCTCAGTTGGAGAACTGGAGAAAGAGAAGGATTCCTTGTTGCGACTCAGATCCAAGGCCTTATGGGTTAAATACCAAAAAAATTCACAAAGCTGTGGTTGCTCGCAGAATGAGAAACTGTATTAAAAGAGAAGGAGAGGAGGATTTAACCAAGGATGAGGAAATTAGAAAGGCAGCCAAGGATTATTTTCAGGCATTATTATCTGACGATAATAGTGATAGGGTTGAGGCTCAAGAATATTTGATTGAGCTTATCCTGCATCTTGCGACGGAAGAAATGAATGAGAAGCTGGTGAAGGAAATAACCCTTGAAGAGCTGAAAAAAGTTATTTTCTCCTTTTGATTGGATAAGTCACCAAGACTAGATGGCTTCCAACTCAATTTCTTTCGTGTTGTGGGGGAAATCATTGTGAAGGATCTTCTGCTATGGTGGAGGATTCCAAGTTCTCAGGTGAAGTTTTAAAGGTGATTAATTCTACTTTTTCGCCTTAATGCCAAAAGAAGATAACGCTATCAAGTTTGATAGGTTTACACATATATCTCTTTGTAAATTTCTTATAAAATTATCTCAAGATCATGGCTCTAAGGCTGCAACATTGGCTTTCCTGGTGTGATATTGGAGAAACAAGGAGGGGTTGTTAAAGAACGTCAGATCCTTGATGAAAACATTATTGCTCATGAAACAATACATTCAGCTATCAGTTCTAAAAAGAAAATCATGATCGTCAGAATTGATTTCTCCACAGCTTATGACCTTCTCAACAAGAATTTCCTTCGCATGGTGCTGCATAAGATGGGATTCTGTGAACATTAGGTGAGATGGGTGCAAGGGTGCATTAGCTCCAGCTCATTCTCTGTTTCAGCCAATAGGGGGCCTTTTGATTTCTTTAGAGCTATGCGAGGAATTACACAAGGTTGCCCCCTTTTCCTGGCATTGTATGTTCTTATGGTGGAATCGCTGAGTTATGTGCTCAAAAATGCAAACAAGCAGTGCAACATTCTAGGTGTTTCTATTACCTCAAATGTGGTTAATTCCACCCACTCGCAGTTCATTGATGATGCTTTACAAGGTTGCAAAGAGACGCATCCCCCACCATCTGGGATGCATCCCCGGTACATGATGGTACGTGTTTCCGGTATGGGAGATGGGTATGAAGACGTCTCACATACTGTCATGACCACACCTGCCCAGTACTTTGATTATGACTATTCTTGAGACTACTGTGATTTATTGATATGCTATTGTGGACACTGTGGAGATTTCCAGAACAATCATTATTGTTTAAAATTAAAATTTTATTCATTCATTCAGTTTTATATATGTATGTGCATTATTGGTTTATGATCAGATATTGTTGATGCCTCTGTGGGCTTGGTTGCAGGTTGATTCAGATAAACGTAGGTTGGTTCTGGAAGCTGGTGTGCAGCAACAAAGGTGAAGTACAAAAGAATGCCAAGTTTAAGTTTTTATTGCTTGAGTGTAAGTCTTTTTGCTTGCTTGATATCTCAAACCGGATTTGTGAGTGATCGGTCTTGTAAATCAATCTTTTGGTTGGTTGATTACTTCTATTTTCCAGTTGTTGTTTGTCTCTTTTTGATGTATCACTGAGCAACCAATTGAAATTGGATTAGGAACGTGATGTTCCAACTCCAATGTGACGAGTCCAGAGAAGCATAATGCTATTGGCATCAGTATCCATTTGAAATGAATGACGGGGTTCGTGAGACCTTCGATCATTTCTGAGATCTTTTGATTTGAAGGGCAGTTCAAGTCAAAAATGGTGATTGCTAATTACCGTAACTATGATCAAAAGAGTCCATCAATGGACTAAGGCATTATCATTCGTAAAGTTTGTGTGTTTAAATGAATTAAGGTTGTGATTATCATAATTACAATCCACAAGGACTAAACCTAAAGTTCCTAAAGTTATGACATTAGTTATGAAAATCAAACCCTAAGTCACGAATAACTTGGGTCGATGGCATAGTGGAAGGCGATTGTGTTAATTAACCTTTTACGGTAATTATGATGTCGGTTGACTTGGTTGAAGAGATTGGAATAGGGTTTCATTATGTAAAAATCCATTTGATTGATTGTTGCATGGCGGTGTAGAGGCAACATGGAGAAGATTGGGAGCATGCAGGGAGTCAGTAGTTTTGAACTCACCTTCCTGAATGCATTATTTGTGCATGAGATTTTGGGGATGGAAGTTCCATCTGGCAGAACTCAGAGTCCTACCAGCTGCAACTGAGTACGTATGTAGTGGGATAAATAATGAGAAATGAACAAGGAAAAAGAGGGGCACAGGAGAAGAAAGAGAAAAGAAGAAAGAAGGAAAACAGAAAAGTGGTGGTCGAGCCCCTACTGGTAACACATTGCACAATAAAACAATTGGACTTACATTTTGTTTTATGCAGTAATGTTTTACTGGATGCTTGCTATTCTTAAATGAATAATGATTTAAGGTTTGGAAGCATATGGGTTCCTGAATAGACATAAATTTGGACAATACTTTGCATTTTGGTCGAGGAAGCCCAGTAGGGTGAGACCACGAGTGTACCTCGCCCATAAACGATGTATAGGTAAACTAAGTTGCTAAAATAACTCGTTTGGTTGCTCGGTGTGTTATTTTTGACATTTTTGGTGTTTTAGGTTGTGGTTTTATGTGTGTTACTTTGTGGCAGGCTTTGGTTCAAAGTTCAAACCCTGGTTTTGGGTGTCATGACAGTCTATGCTAGGCATGGATATTTTGTGGATTTCGCTTTGTTCATTGGTCTTCGCAAACTTTTGATTTTTGTGCGTGGTACGCTTGTTTAAGCTATTTCAGTTGTTTTTTAACCCTGGGTATTTGGTGACACTTTTGTATCAAGTTATTGGCATTCCTGGGGTGCTTCGGTTTTGTTGTTGGGTACCTGCCTCCACCACCAACCAATGGTTGGGGTGGGTAGGGA
Organism: Torreya grandis; assembly: GCA_037957365.1. Taxonomy (NCBI): domain Eukaryota; kingdom Viridiplantae; phylum Streptophyta; class Pinopsida; order Cupressales; family Taxaceae; genus Torreya; species Torreya grandis. The sequence goes on along the minus strand of JARHVA010001864.1, from coordinate 1,881,519 downwards.
TACCTGCTAATGGTTGGGCTTATCTGCATTTGAGGACAGGTTTGCATATTTGGGCACTTTGATTGGACTCTGTTATGTTAAATGTCTTATGCACATTATTTGTTCCAAGAAACAATAAAAAATAAAGGCAATCTATGAAAATCTTATAGTTTCATGGTTCTATCATGTGTGGTTTGTAACATATATACAGTTGAGTTACTTTCACAGGACAATAACACAATCCTGGGTCATGTATTTTTACTTGTTGATTAAGTTGATTGTATTATTTGAATGGTCGATTCAATTGTTTATAATCAAATGTGTAATGGTTCAATGTTTGAATGTTTGTTAATTTTCACTCAGTCTAGAAAGGACTTCACTAGGGAAAAGATGCAGACCTGCAATATATGTTTTCAGTTCCTCTTGTGGACTCTGTAGCCATTCTATTTTTGCTTAAATGCATGTATGGAAATATTTTGTAGGTTTGTCTTAATTTCGGATATTGGGTGATTAACTGGTTTGGATAGTCGATTTAAAAATTGTAATTGGAATTCATTCACTGCAATTATGTTTTACCCTATAATAATTGACATTGGCAGTCATTACTATGATTAATATTTACATTTTAATCTCTGCAAGTTAATGTTATCTCTTATTGAGAAACGTCATAGTTGTGAATGGCAATGAAGGTTACTACACAGGTCTGTATATTCATATGATTAGGACTGCAGTATAGTTGCAAGTCATTCTTGTTTTGCTTAGTTGTTTTCGTTATAAAGGAACCTGCAATTCTTACCTGGTTACGTTTGTCAAATGAATAAATCCGAGACAGGAGTCTCACCCTCGTCGCCGGTGTTTGGGTTGGCAGTTTGTTAATGAATATAATAGTCTTCACTGAACTCATAGTCATTGAAGGTAGTGCTTAATTATGTTTCATTTATAAATGAGTATGCAGTGATTTATACAGTTGTGCATATATGATAACGGAAAATTGTGGAAAGGTTAATCGATGTGGGTTTTAACATTCTTTGATAATGAGAGACGTATATGTAAATGGATAAAGTGTTTACACTTGACGAAATCAATTGTTTATACACTGACTTATATATGTGATTTACTTGTTTGTGAATATGCATAATGATTTATCATTATCAGTTTCATAAAAGCGGGTGTAAATAATATTTTGAGAACTTAATCAGTGATAAGGACCCGACTTCTCATTTCGTATTGCTTTAACAATATATGAGAAAAAAGGGGAATCATTAAGTCGATTAACAATAACGAGCAAGTTGTAATGACTTGAGTTCTATTAGGTTATTGTTTGTATATAAATTCGACTTCATATAAGATGTGATTTGTGTCCGACTATATGTTGGTATGCTAGAGAATATTCTTTTATTACTCAAGCATTGATTGGTTCACGTGTATTGATTGGTTCTTAAGAGTTATTGATAAGCTTGGTGTAATTACATTATGAGGGAAATTTACTTGATAAATATGGAGATGATATAATCTTAATAATTAATACGTTGTTTAACTTTCTCTCATCTCACTTTTGTAATATAAATAAAGAAGTTGAGAAGACAGGATTAAATGTTTGAATTTACATTTCGGTCAAGTGAACAGTTATGTTACGTTGGATAGTACATTGAAGAGCATAAATAGAAGACCTTGGTTAATTTGTGGATCGTTAATGGTTTGCATTGTTCTATTAAATTTTGCCGTGATCCCTCATGATATTTAATCTCATGACTAAATAGATGTTGATGTAATAAACATCTAAAGTATAAGTCATAGTTGTATTAATATTGGTGCAAGGGTATGCTTGAGTGAGGGCAATGACTATCTAATTTAAGTTTCTGTTATGTTCTAATTAAAAGAACTGATGTATGGTTTTATAAACTCATCAAGATCATCGATAACTACACCAGGATCTGTTGGGAAATCAACGGGATCACAATAACATAATGAATGGTTATGTTGGGTTCCACTCAGATTTCTTAGGTAGTAGTGTGATGTGGTTACTTTTGCGGGTTGTTGTCTCTTTTCGAACAAATATTTAAGTCATGAGGATCCATAAGTGGTCCAATGACCTAATAAGATCTTACAGATGGCATTCGAGATGCATACGCGATTATACATCTAAAATACAGTCTGAGTATCGATCTCACATATGTTTCGAGTGTATTTGAGTGAATAAACTTATTTAGTTTAGAATGCTATTTGAAGTTGTGTTAAAAAGAAATAGTTGGTTTTCTGATCTATGGCTCTATGATGTAATGATCATTTAATTGGTTTATTTAAAAGCCTGGTTGTTTTAAAACCAGTGAGAAAGGTGGTTCATTGTGGTTACAGCCAAATATGGCCCTGATGACCTCACGTAAGTTTAACAGATGTTCAAACTTAAAAGATACTAACATGGAGTTCAGAATTTGTGAATGATTGTCTACCTGTGATTTTTGGTTAAGTGAATGTTGTGTTTTAAAGTTCAATTAGTACACATACTTCGTGATATAGTGTTTTTGGTTGCTTCCACTTGTAACTTGTCTTACGTTAAACTCTGAGTTATTTTGCATCATGAAAGATAGTTATGCAATGTGTTAGTCATTAACTAACTTGTATGCAGGTTGTGCAAGCATAACTTCCTTAAAAGTAGGGTTTTGTGAAAACTCAAAATTTTGGGGTTATGACACCTACCCAAAAACATTTGCCGAAGACTTTCAATGTTCATTGTTGAAAATCATGACGTTTCCCTTCACCAACCTTAATGACATTTTTTTCAACCCCTAAACATATGTGATTTTATCTATAAAAAAAATACTTGCAAGCACCTCGAATTACCATCAACAATAGGATTTGAAGAATCTTGTCGAAATTGCAACTGCAATCGCCGGAATCATAGTCAATTGCTAGATATTAAGTTGCAGTCACCGGAGTCACAATTAAATTCGTTGGAATCCCAATTGAGTCATTGGAATCATAGTCAAAAGTGTCAGAAATCAGGAAACCGGAAATTGCAATCCCTCTTAGCTTATTGAAAAGGGCAAGAAAATACAAATGACACGCAAACTATTTATCAGAGATTTTCCAAGGTGGAATTTCTCAAACCTGCAGATACACAGTTTGCTTCTTTCTTCCTACTTCTTGACCATCTTTATGTTGTCAAAGGGGCCTTATGTTCCACCATAGTCAATGATGCATGGGTAGCTTGGAGACAATCTCTATTAGAGACTATGGTTGAGATGAGGCAGAGGATCCTTGATGACCATTTTTGCATTGATGTAAAATTTGTTGTTGACTTCATTCAACACATTTGTGAGGTAATACATTTTAATAATTCAAACAAGCCATGTTTGGGGGTGGTTTATGAATAAATTGATTGTGCGAGTGAAATAATAAGAAAAATCACAAACTTAAGGGATCCTTCTTTGTCTCATTTGATTAAGAAAAAGGTACATGGAAGATGGAACAAGCTTAACACACCTCTACATTCTGTTGCTTATGGTTTAAATCCAAAGTGATATAATACATAAGTCACCAAGAAGAGGGCTCCATATGAAGACAAAGAAGTAATGAAGGAATTTTGGGTTGTGGTGAAAAAGATTTATGGTCGAGGAGAGGAGGCTTCTAACATCAAGACTCAATGGAATATGTTTTCACGTGGCTATGAACAATTTTCTACAGTGGAAGCTCTCTATTATATGCGTGCGAAAGAGGAACCAATAAAGTGGTGGTAGAACTATAGCAATGAAGGACCTAAATTGCAATCATTTGCAATACGATTACTCTCACAAGTATCTAGTTCTTCATCTTGTGAGAGGAAATGAAGTCCTTACAATTTCATTTATTCATGGAAGAGGAATCTGCGAAAGTCAAAGAAGGTAGAGAATATGGCCTACTTTCATCGCACACTTTGTTTTCCTTCTCATGTAGACCCAAGGTACAACAAAGGTCTGTCAACAAAATGAGACCAAATTCCACCTAATGGAGCAACAAATGTATCCTTGGAGGATGATGTGCTCAAGGGAAATGGCCTCAATGATTTCCCCCATGTTATATTGCCTGTAGAAGAGCCACAACTTGAGAGTGATGAATATCTAGAGAGCATCATGGTGGAGGACCTAGAGGACATAATTGATGCAACAGTTGACCCTGTTGTATCAGACGAGATATGATTCAGGTTCACATTTGTGATTTGTAATTTTTGCATGCCTATTTGTCGGCATTTCAATGTGTCACAATGTACTCTTGACCCTTGATATGATGAGATATCAAAATATCAATAAAACTACTCATTCTTTATCAGCATCTAATTTCCTTACTTTAAAAAGTTATTTTTAAATTTTAATGTGTTTTACATTTTTTAAAGTGCCATGGCCATTGCATAAGAGTTAATATATAGTTCTCTAAAATTTTCATATATCTGAAAAATTTAGAGAACTATATATTAACTATTTTTTTCTCCTAGATAAAGGGTTATAGGGTCCCTTACCCATTTTATTAATTGAAAAAAAATGGATTAGAAGGCCTATAACAACAAGGAAGCCAAAGGCAACCACCCGAGCCAAAAGAGGATACCCCACCAAACCAACAAACTAGCAAAACAACAAAGAGACCACCAAAACCACACTACCAGTGCCAAAACCGCCAAACTATCGCCCACGAGCTACAGACCTACCCCAACAACAGCCACCCTACCACCACCATCCTGGACCGTGTCCTCAACACCAACTGTCGCCACTGCCTCCATTCCCTAGGAACCAATTGTTGCATTGATTTCACTGTCCACCTCCACACCCTTCACCCGAGAAACTTTTCGCCTACGTTTCACCCTGCCACCTTGGTCTGCAATTATCTGCCCTCCAAGGCTTGAGACCACTTGCATACATGCCAATCTAGCTTGCATGTGAGTCAAGACCACTCTATTCCTGGTAACAAGCCCCTCATCCTTGAAAGTTGGAACCAATGACGGCATTGGAGTTGCCATGCCATAAAGCCGCAAGAGCATTTTCACCGCCGACAATAGACCGGGAGAAAATCGACCCTAGAAGGCCGCCACCACAGACGTCAAAGGAGAGCGCAATGCTCCAATGTCCAATAACAGCACCTTAAACCTAGAGGGACCCAGATTTTGCAAACGATTTTGCAACTCCTCAATGTGAACGAGGAGATTGTCATAACAGTCATCCAAATCACAAAAAGCTTTGAAAGGGGTCAGCCCTGAAAAAAAAGGCCAAACCTAGAAATGCCCGCAAACCCTGCCACAACAGCTTCCAAACCCACCCTAAATCCTTTCCGAATCAATCTCCGCGAGACCTCCACCGTTAGAATTTTATCCTTAGATGACAAAGAAAAAATCCCCCCAAAAGCCGAAGCAACTAAGGAATTTGCCTTCACTCGGTCCAAAGTTTCTAGAAAGATAAAGCCCACTACCTCCTTAATTGCCTGCATTATATTGCCAGTTTGGATAACAAAGATGTATTTTAACTTGGCACCGGAGACATGGCCCTCAAAGGCCATCTCCCTCTTAACCGCAAAGACACGCAATGGAGACTCACTCAAAGCCATTTGAAGTATTCGGTCCATGTTAATAAACTAGCTACCACCTTTCCGCAGAGGTTGAAACACTTGGCAATGGGTCCCTACCAAGCTCAAATAGTCGGACCAACAACATGCCGCAATGAATTACCTGACATCAAACTGGAAAGGGACATCTCCCACATCGACACCTCCCGCAAGTCATTATAATTTGTTAAGTTAGCCGGTCACACACTTGCCATTAAAGGCTTGTCGTCACATCCCAAGCCTCCCAATGATTGTCGCTAATTAAAGCCGCAATTTGATCAATGCCTTTGTTGGCTAATTCGTCCGCCACCTGGTCAGCCTCGTGAAACCAATGAATAGCCTCCCATTCCGAGAATTTGGTAAGACATTCCCAGGCCCTACACAGGATATTTTCTAAATTCCAAGATCCCACTTTCCCGTTCCCTAATGCCTGAATGGTTACCATGGAGTCCCCTTCTATAACAATTCGATCAATCCCACACTGACAGGCAAACTCGAGCCCTAGAACCAGAACTTGAGGCTCTACCTCATTGTTTGAACCATCCACTAGTTTCTTAGATGTTGCTCTAATGAGCGAGACATCACAATCCCTAATGACACAACCAGTACCCAACGCGCCAAGCTTCCCTCTGGCAGTCCCATCAAAGTATTTGAATTTTCCCGCGGGAGGTGGATTCCAATTAGTATTCCCAACCCGCTTACTAGCTTTTTTCAATATGTCTGATCCATTAACGACGAACTATATATTAACTATTACGAAATGGCCATGGCACGTTAAAAAGTGTAAAACGCATTAATATATATATATATACACACACACACACCATCTCCCCATACCAGTCTCCTACTTTTATTGGAAAATGGTGTACCGGTACCCATACGTATCGCCCTATACTCGTACCCATCTCCTAGCAACTATGATGCTTTATTAATGGGATAGGCTTCTGTGGAAGAAGCTAGGAACTTGAAAGGAAATTAGACAAATTCAAAGCTTTTCGTGATTTGGATAACTGTTATGACAATCTCCTCGTTCACAACAGTCATCCAAATCCAAATCATGACAACAGACCGGGAGAAAATCGACCCTAGAAGGCCGCCACCACAGACGTCAAAGGAGAGCGCAATGCTCCAATGTCCAATAACAGCACCTTAAACCCAGAGGTACCCGGATTTTGCAAACGATTTTGCAACTCCTCAATGTGAACGAGGAGATTGTCATAACAATCATCCAAATCACGAAAAGCTTTGAAAGGGATCAGCCCACAACTGTTGAATTTATTTTGCGGTAATAAATTCATTGAAAGCTGCCCTGAGTGCATTGGAATTCTCACTGGGCATGATTTTGGTTGTTCAAGTACTGTTGTGGAGTTTTTGATCCCCTGCTATGGTGCTTACACTACTGAAAAGACATTAAAGTTGCATCAAAAGTGTTGGAAGAGTCTTCGAAACGTTGGAATAGCCCAGAAGAGTTGGAACATGAAATAAATGCATTGAAATCTGCCCCCAAAATGTTGAGAAATCCGGTCATGTTTGATGGGTATGCTGCTGGAAATGGTGTTGGAATATGCCTTAAATCTGCTCAGTAACGTTAAAATCTATGAATGGAATTAATAATTAAAATATATATATATTGACAAAAGGTCAAAACAAAAGCATGAGAAGCTGTTGTGGGTCCCAAAAAAATATGATTGTCGGATAAGGGAAAAAGATATTAATAATTGCTGCCTAGTTTTCAATGCCACATATTACAGGGTGAAAAAAACAAAAAACAAAAAAAAATGAAGGCTAAACAAAGATTTCGATAAATAACTGTTGTTGGAAATTTGTTTTAAATAGAAATGTAGTCGAGTTGGTTGAAAAACTAACTGAAGACATTGTAAGTGAAGTCATAAGCTCAACTCTCAATTCTCTTCATTTTGCATATAGTGCAATACCATGCACATATAGAGTATATGCATGTTTGTAAACAATATACATAAAGTGGTTGTGTAGAACACTTGGTAAAATAGGTGTTTTCAAGACTTTGAGACAATACGAGGTCAACAAATCCATTCCCACAAAGTAAAATCAACATTTTAAATCCCATCATTTTAGGTGATTTAGCCTGTGTCTATGGTATTTGTTGTCATTTTGCCTTTTCTACATGAAGGTAGGCATGTGACCACTTGATTTGAAGGTTTTTGACCATCCCAAGTCCATCAGAAAAGTTTCATTTTGGTCTGGAAGTCTCCCCATGTAATTTTTCTAGAAAAATGTGATAAAATAGAAAAATAAGGATCGCAAAAATGTATAAAGGGTGCACGTTTTTGTTGCATTTGACAGCCTACTATTGCTCTTAGTTTAAAAACGGACAATGTTTATGAGAAAACCAAGAAAGTAACATTGTGTTTCCCTGCCACTAGTGCCGTCGGAGAAAAGCAAGTTGCATTTTGAGATTTACAAGTCCCTCGAGATCGCCTTAGCTGATAGAGCCTTGCAAAGACACATTTTGAGTTAGCTACTAGCTCAACGACAAGGATGCTGGTTTAGCAGCAATTTTTATTTTGGTTATGTTCCAAAATTTTGCTAGTCGAATTTGGTATTTATGTCCAAATTTTTGGTTTTTTATTTCTTGATATTATCGATGAGGAGCAGACCAATTGTCTAGTAGTGTTTTCACTACATAGACTTCTCACCTCTCATCTAATAAGAGGGGAGAGACTGTTTTGGTTTCAATCAGTCTTGAGTTGATTGTACACTAACAAGGGTTGTAAGCACCATTAATGTTGGCAAAGTGGTTAGACTTGTTCAGCATCAGATAAGATGTGTCATACAAAGGTGCAGAATTATCATCGAGACAAGGATCAATGTGGTTGAGTATTACCACAATGATCTTCAAATGATCAGAGGGATGGGTAGTCCCAGGGTGATGCTCATCTTCGTGTTAGGTAGTGTCACAAGGCACAAGGCACAAGACACTCAGGTTGTAGTTGCAGTAGATGTGTCGACACAAGTTGATCAATCCTAGATGTACAAAGAGCCAATTGGTAGGTCACGGTAGGTGTTGTTGGATAGCTTCACAATTATTTGTTCCAAATCATCTTTTGGTCCCCTTTGGATAGAGGGAGTTTATTAGGTTTTGTGATCCAAACATTGTTAGTTTGTTTGTGGTTAGTTTGGGCATGCATCTCATGTGTTAGACACAACCTTTTTTGCTATTTAGATTAATTTTACTTTAACATTAGGTAGTAATTAATGTTAGTCATTAATTACCTATGTTAATAGTGTTGTTATAATGGTAGTTGAACAAGTAAGAGATTGGTTAGTAGTTTGAACCATTGGGTCATGTATATGAAAGCTTACATAAGCTTGAGTGGGGAAGATCAAATGTAACCCGACACTTGCATTATGTAATATCTTTTCTATTCAATTAAATATAATGTAAAATTTTAACTTGTGCATGGTATTCTAAACAGGGAACAAGAAAAGAAGAAATTTGGCCTTGTTAAGTGGGATGTTGTTTGTCTTCTGAAATGGTGGGGGGACTGGGAATCAGGCACATCTCTCTTTTACCTAAAGTTTATGGGGCCAATTTGATTTGGAGGTTGATCAATGAGAGAAACTTGTTGTGGAGTAGAATTATGGTGAATAAATATCTTCGAGGAATTCTCTAGATCAAATTTTAGTGTTGAATGAAAGCTCTACTAATGGCTCTGCTATTTGGTTGAACATGTGTGCTGCAATTTCTCTTTTTAAAAGGGGTGTTCTTGGTTTATGGGTGATGGTAAAAAAGCAGACATGTGAACTGATGCCATAAATGGCATGCTGCCTGTGGGAGGAACAGTGGAGATATTTCAGATTCGTGACTACTGTAGATATCTGGTTGTGAGTAAAGTTAATGAATTTTTTAAGAAAGATAATCTCCCTGGCGAGTTGAGAGATCATACCTTTAAAGTGTGGGAGGGATCGGATATCGGTGCCGAGGAGTTGAAACAAGAGTTTGAAGTATTTCTAAAGCTGCTTAAAGAGAGAAACATCAAGCTAAGGGAATTCAAGATGTAATAATGTAGGAAGCTGTTGAGAAATCTGGAAAGTATCATGTGCAGCAGGGTTACAACATGATTCTGTCGAGAAAGTAGTCATTTGTTCAACAAGGTGAGTGTTTGGGGAAGGCTTTAGAGTGATAAATCAATTCCCAACATTGGTATGTTCATGTGGATCGTTTCTCACAAGGCAGTTGTGACAAATGAAAATTTGAGCCGTCAGAGTATCCGTGGACCTTCTATGTGTGTTATGTGTAAGAAGAAAGGTGAAGATAGCAAGCACAATGCAAATTTACTTACCATGTATGGAACCATATCTGGCAAACAATGGGATTCAGAATTGATATTCCTCGGGCAATATCTTGTCGTTCCATGTTTATCACTGACTGGTTAAACAAGTATCCTTATAGTTTTGATGGGAAACCAGCTCAAATATTTCTGGAAAATATTACCAAGAGTTGTTACTTGGCATATCTGGATAGCAAGAAATCTTGCTATATTACAAAACAAAATCGTCAAACCTTTCGCCTCTTATGCCCGTATTACTGCGCTCATAAAGTTATTAATGAAAGTGAATGGAAGCTTTATATTATCTAGCTGTAAGCTGAACAAGGAAGAAGAAAGGCTGATCCAAATGGGGGGGGTGTCAATTTCTGAACCAAAAATAGTGCAGAAAGGAAAACCACCGGAACTGAATAGCAGTTTTTATCATCTTTTTTTTAATGATGCTTCCAAGAACAACTCAGGTGCTGTGGTAGCTGGTGGAGTTATTGTTGATGATAAAGGGAAAAGTTATAGTGGAGTATGCTAATGGGCTGGGTACGAACTCAAACAATGTTGCTGAGTTTTTGGCTCTTTCTAGAGGTCTAAAAAATGCAATTTCAAAAGGACTGATAATTATGGAAGTTTATGGTGATTTGATGTTGGTCATCAAGTACGTGAAAGAAATTTGGAAGGTTGATGTTCTTCTTCTAGATATTCTCGTGCAGGAAATTAAAAAATTGTGCAATGGGTTCCAAATCATCAGGTTTGAACATGTTAGAAGGAATTATAATCAGCTGACTGATTCCCTTACAAATGAAGGTGTCATGTTAAGTCTGGGACTGCTAAGTATCAAGTGGAATCAGCAAATCAGGCCCCAGCTTGGATCCCAACAACTACAGGACAATTATGGTGGGTCATACATTCTCCAAACTTTATGCTACAGTCCTCCATATGCAGTTTTCCAAGTTAGAGCGTAGGCACCTCAGAGCTAGGGGGCAAGCAGGTTTTCATCTGGCTCACCAGACTATTGATCATATTTTTACTCTTCAAGTTGTCATTGAGGAGGCTCGTCATTGCTCGTCGAAAGTTTATTGTTGCTTTGTGGACTTTCGGAAAGATTTTGACTCGGTTCCACGTGTGGCACTTTTTCAGAGACTCAGAGACATTGGCATTTCCGAGAGCCTTCTCACTGCCATCATGCGTCTGTACGAGACTATTTTGGGTCGCCTCTGCACAGCGCACGGGGAATCGAATTTCATTAGGAGTACCATTGGGGTCAAACAGGGATGTCCCCTGTCCCGGACTCTCTTTGGGATATACATAGATGAGCTCAAGTCCTTCCTTCATGAGCATATCTAGGACAACGATGGGTGCCTACTTCACCAAGTTTTGATATCCATCCTTTTCTTTGTTGATGATGTGGTCCTCTTGGCCTCCTCTCTGGATGGTCTGCAGAGACAGTTGGGTACCTTAGCCTTGTCTTGCGACCTTCGGCAATTGACAATTAAAACTGGGTAAAACCAAGGTTATGGTATTCAATGGTTTGAAGACCTCGCACCTCCACTTCTTCTTTAGAAGCGAGGAGATCGAGATCCCCAGCACATATACCTACTTGGGCATTCAATTTTCTGGCCCGCGTTTCAATTTGAGACAAGCCCTCCAACCTTGTGTTAATAAGGGTTATGCATCCTTAGCCCTCCTTGAGAGACAGTGCTTTCGCCACCACTTCCAGGACATCTCCTCCAAAATGTCCCTCATGGACTCCCTCATCAGACCCACTATTCTTTACGGCTCTATTGTTTGGGGAACCTCCTTACTGGTGGCTGATTGGGATTCTGCAAAGAGAGTCCAGACACTTCTCCTTCATTGATTTATCAAGGGCAAGCATATTGTCCCCCAGCACATTATTTTGGCTGAGTTTAGAGCCTGTCCTTTCAGATTGGAGACCATGTTTGACACGATCTCTTTCTTACACCGCATCCGAGGCTTCGTCAATTCTGTTGAGGGGCGGGTCAGGTACCCATACGTGGCGTATTGTTCATCAAAGGCTATTGCTCGTTTAGATTCTCCTCGTCGTGGTCGTAGTTGGTACGCTGAGGTTTCCGACCTATTAGGGACAGTGGGCATTCAAATAGATCGTCTTCCTCCTTTTCAGTAATCCTTGGATGCACCGGGCCACCTTCTACCTACTAGACAGGGAATGAACAAGATCATCAAAGAGGATATTTACAAGCAGTTCATCCACACCAATTGGGTGAACCCTCATGGGGGGCTACGCCCTAAAATGGCCTTTTATGCTGAGCACTTTCTGAAGTTGAGTGACGGTCTCATTATCCATCCTCAATATACTCTTCGTCACTGGATGCACGCCCTTCACATCCCCCTTGGCCAGCTCAGCAGTTGGTTCTCACAGAATCTAGTGCGAGACAGATCACCACCTTGATTGTTCTAATAGGATTTGCTAGCTGTGTAGTCTCTAGGAGACTGAGACGGAGACACACTTCATCTTCTGCTGCCCCATTTACTAAGAGATCAGAGGGAGGTTCTACTGCCTATTTAGGAGGGCATAGGCTCTTTCTGATTTCTTCAGTTATGAGGATTAGAAGTGCCTGGCCTTATACACACAGGAGGCTCTGAGGCTTCGTGAGCACACACTTCAGCCACATTCCAGACCAAATTCTACTCGGCGGATCACTTCCTTCTTCACAATACTACCTTCAGTGAGAGGCACTAAGTGCCACTGTGAGGCCATCTCTACTTCTTACTCCAGATCTGTTCAGCCAAAAGATACCATCCACAGTTCCCTAAGCCATCATAGCCAGGCCCATACCAAGTCCTGCACCAAGAAACAAACTAGATCTACCAGGCCTTTGAGATATAGCACGGTGTCCAGACAGCAGCATAGTAGGCGGCCTCCGCACTCAACCGCCTCTTCATCTGGTCGTCATTCCATCCAGAGTTTCTTTCTTTCAGTCGACCTCGGATGTTAGGAGAGTTGGATCTTCCATTTCCTGATAGACTTCCCTCATTGCTTCTCCTTGGCCATCTTCCCTTTCTTCTTCTCGCTTGCATTTCCACCCCCGGTTTTGGGTTCGTGGGATTGCTCTTTTCAGTTTTGCCACTTTCTCTGGCTTTGTACTTTTCTTTTTTTTCTCGGGAATCTTTTGGTTCTCCCGCTTTGTACTTGCACACATTGTTATCTGCAGTCCCTTTGACCTACTTTTGTGGTCATTCGTTGGACATCAATATATTTTTCTTATCTTATAGTGCAGGTCTAGGTTGTATGTTTTTCTCCATTGTAAGGGTAAGAGTGCTGGCCATTTCTCTGGGACAACTTTTTTATACAGCATGCAGCTTCAGCCAAACAGATCATTGCAATGCACTGGGGTAGATACAGTCAATGGCTATGGGTTACACAGTGCAGTGGCTACAGGGCAGACAGCACAGCGCAGATGATTCAAAGTAAGAAGCGCAGTAACTACAGATTACATAACAGTGTGATTAAGGTTGCAAAACAGCATGCAAGAAGATTGAAAAGTTAGGATTATCTTGTTCTTTTCTTTGTTGTGTGTGTGTTGGGTGTTGTTTTGTCTTTCATCCTCCCCTTTGTTGGGTTGAGAATTTATTTACAATAGCTATTTAACATACCACCAAATCTGCAAATGCAATCTTACATCAAATCTGCAACTAGAATATATGACTAAATTGATCTCTTTGCAGCAGCAAATTTTCCTGGGCTCGAAACTGTGATCTAAACCACTTGTAATGAAACAAAAAGAATAGAACAATGAACAATATACGGTATATAGACTGATATAATAAATATGAGATGAGATGAGAAAAAAGATGAAACAGTGAGCATACATATACAAGGGAGGGGATGTCGGTATAGGGACACATCCCCTCAAAGATAGCCTATACTAACTAGTTAGGATTATAACAAAAACCTTGAGAATAGCTCCACAAAGGGTTGACTACATAGCAATACTGACTCAAACTACCTAATTCAGACTTGTTATGAAATTGAATAATCTGTTTTTGATGTTGATTGCATAATTAGTCTGTAGCTTGGAAATAATTCAGCAAAGAGCGTTGACTCTGCTTGTTTTCCACAAACAAGAGACAAACTTGGAAAGACTCGGTCAGTCGAGAAAAGCAGTGTTATTATGGACATCACATCAGGTAAACTGTAGCAAAGTAGTGCCTCAAGCATCTCCAATTGAATGAGACAGGAAAAAAAGGATATACAGTTGTGTCACAATCAAAGTTAGGTGACTTGTACTCAAAAACAAAGGGTTGACTACATAGTAATACTCACTCAAATAACCTAATTCAGACTTATTATGAAATTGAATAATCTGTTTGTGATGTCAACTGCATGATTAGTCTGAAGCTTAGAAATAATTCAGCAAAGAGCGTCAAATCTGCTTGTTTTCCACAGGACCAGAATCAAAACTTCAAAATACTCAGCCACTCAAGAAAAGTAAGGTTACTATGGAAACCACATCAGGTAAACTGTAGAAAGGTAGTACCTAGCGCATCTCCAATATGAATGAGACGGGGGAAAAAAGATATACAGTTGTCACAATCAAAGTTATGTGACTTGTACTCAAAAATAATTTGGCAAAGCTGAAGATGAAGAGTATGACTCATACTTGACAAATACTCAGAAAAAATGCAGCAAATAAGAATTAAAAAACAATTTTATTTTCAAAAAAGAATGAACATTTCTCATTCCATGATAATTCTACTCAATAGACATGAAAGTGAACATAAAAACATGTACTGAATAGGCAAATCTAATTGCACTGTAATTTATATCATCAATAGCAAAGGCATTATGAAATTTTCCTTTCTAATATATGTTACCATATTTTTTCGATGTTCGTGAAGCATAGTTATGTTAACTCGGACGCAAGAAGAATTCCACAAGTTGAAGAGTATGGAAAACAAAGCTGGCAAAGAGTTGGCTCTGCTCTTTTTTTAGAGAATAGAACCATACTCAAGAATACTCGTTTCTCAGGAAAAGTATTGTGAAACCCAATACAGCAAGCCATCATCTAGAGAATTATATATCATACAACTGCAAATAACCAAAAGACATGTTGAAGTAGTGGTTCTATTACACAAACCTCTATACACAACCAGTCACACACATAGTAGTATGTGCAAGACAACAACATGGATAAATGTGCCCACCCAATATGGAGGATTAACAATTCAATGTTTAAACTCCTAGATTAACATCAATAATTTTAGCTAAATCTGTGTCCAGTTGGACATGGTCTAGAGGTAAATCGACATAGGTTGAAAATTCAATTGGTATTGTTCCTCGTGTTTGTAATGCGGAACAAAACCCAGATAAGACCAGGTGTAAGTCCCACATGAATTTTAACATAGACTTCCAAGCTGAACAGTATCCTGAGCTTGATAATGCACTCCCTAACAGGTAATTGGTTTGAATTTTTATGACTTACCTAGCAAAAAGTTGTCCTAGGCTTCTTGGCCAAACATTAACCTAAGCTTGATAGAGCACTCCCAGCTGGGTGTCAAATATTTAGTGACTTCCCTAGCAAAAAGAAAGTGGGTGTGAATGCTTTTGTGATTAAGGCCAAGTGCAAGTCCCAATAAAATTTTAACATAGGCTTCTTAGCTGAACACTATCCTAAGCTTAACAATGCACTCTCTGGCGGGTTTGAATTTTTGCCAGCTTACCTAACAAAAATTTGCCATAGGCTTCTCGGCTGAACATCATCCTCAGCTTGATAGAGCACCCCCAACTGGGTGTCAAATGTTTACTAATTTGCCTGGCAAAAGGGCGTTAGAGTTTTCAAGATTGAGCCCCGGTGCAAGTCCCAAGCAAATTTTGAAATGCACTTCTTAGCCAAAGAGTGTCCTAAGCCTGATAATGCACTCCCTAATATATGTGAATTTTGACTGACTTACCTAGCAAAAAACTGCCTTGGGCTGCTCAGACAAACAGAATCCTGAGCTTGACAGAGCACTCCCCACTGGGTATCAAATGTTTACTAACTTGTCAAGCAAAAAGAAAGTGGGTGTGAATCTTTTAATAGAAGAAGAAATACCCTTCGTAAGGAAGCAACATTGTGCTAAATTTCAACCCCTTTAGTGGTTGAGACAGCTCTTAACATTCATGGTTTCAGAGACTGTTGGGTCTTTCAGAGGTGATTAAAATCATTTCATGATAGGCCACTCCCTTGGCTGCCAATATTTAATGCTGCACAGAATGGGTGTGAAGTTACTTAATAGAATTATTTATATAATATTACCAGTTCTTCGGCCTCGACACCCAGATATGATATTATAGAAATCCACAAAGAAGTTTTTGTAAAAGGGAATAATTGTACCTTTCTAGTATCGAGCCAAACAGAATCGAGAGGATGGAAATCGAGAGGAGAGAAAGGGCAATCAAGCATGGCCCATGCTCTGAGCTGTGTGGAAGCAAACCCAGGGATAATCACTCCTGACAGCTTCCCTCCCTCATCCCCCCATGTCTCACCTTCACTCGGAACCCCGGCTAGTACTAATACGACCACTACTTTTACAATTGCAGAAAAGATTAGAGTGTACGGAGATTTCATCGCCATTATTATTATCTGTGCCGCCTTTCCGATCCACCTGAATCTCTGCGTTTCATTCCCCGAATAATCGGAGGGGGCCTAGAAAAAGAAATAGGAACAGTACAAAATTATTCCGACACTAAATCAAAAAATTTATTTGCTTGTAAAATTAGGAGTGATTGTATTATTGTGAATTTGTGATGTTATCTGAAGTTATTTTATTGAAAATTGTATTTAATTTGGGATATTTATTTTATTTGTGTGTACATGATAATTGTATTGAAAATTGTTTTCAAATTGTTTGTATGTAATTGTTGTGTGTAGATTTCGATGATTTGTGCATTCTAAAAACGTTTTTTATGTAGAGAAAGTGATAACATTTGACGATTCAAATGAAGATTTAGTGGAAGGACGCTGCAAAGAAATGTTGTACACGTGTTGCTATCGCAGTTCTCCCGAGATCTGTCTACATTCTTGGAAGGCTTTGGGGAGCATCATGAACCCGACCGAGTATGTTGGTTACCCAGCCCATCAGGGGACTTGAGGCTACACAAATCGTGTCAGAGACAATGCTGCCATGTGGCATCATCTTGGGACATCGAGTTCTATACGGCTTCGTTGAATTGTGTTGAAGTTCGGTTTTCCAAATCAAAGCTATGTGTAGCATGGCAGAAGCATTACGCATAATCATTGTTTCTTTGTTATTTGCTAAGTTTTAATTGCATTTTTACTAAATAAGCAGCTTGGAAATCTTGTTTTTCATTTGTTAAATAATTTGAAACACTGTTGATTACTAAAAGCTATTAAGGACAAGCATGGATCGGTCTATGCGATCTCTATAGATGAATATTATTCTGAACCTATTAATTGCTCTAATCTTAGCCTACTTTTTTACTAGGAAGTAACAGGTTGTAGTATTGGGAGGCAAAAACAATGCAATGATCTTGTAGGCCAATGGAGTAACCAAGTTATAACTTCTAAGTCAGTTGTTTTATGATAGGTTGATTGTCTTTAAATCCAAACATTATGAACCTTGGATAGTAATGCAAATGATTTGGCTCAACATGAGAGTGCAAATTATCAAAATATAGTGGTATAAATTACAAAGACTTTATGGAGATGACACAAATGGGATGTGAGGCACTAATAAGTAAATTGACGTGAAACTATTGGTACGTTGACAAGACCCATTGAAACGAGCTTTGCATGCACTAAGTCACCAAACCACATATAGAAATTACATTGGAGAGTTTAATGTCTTGCAAATCTCGACACTAGCAACCTTTGAGGGGTCAAATACTAATTAATTTACTTATAAGTAATAGTTAACTATGAGACGTTTTTGCTAACATAACCTTGATATTTACATTAGAAAACAAAATGAAAACAAATTTTGAGTAAAGCATTTTAAAATGCGACTTAAAATGAAATAAACGAATAGTCTATATTCTCTCAATATATTACCTTCTCAACTCTAATATTATCGTTATTTTTGGATCATATTTGTTTCATATAAAGAAAATAAAAATAAGACTAGTAGTTGTCTTGGAGGTGCGATTCATGTCGGAAGGTATGTAATATCAAATATTCAATGATGAAGCGATGCAAAAAATTCAATGCCATAAAAAACAATAATTTGATATTTCTAATGAAAGTTATGATGGAAAATGAAGTAGTGTGCTATTAATATGTGTAATAATGGTATATGTTATTATTTATATTAATTATGTTTATATTTTATATATTAAAAAACATAATTGATGTTAATATAGGATATGGTATAAGAAATTATATTAGATATTAAATATAGATTTTATAAATTATAATCAATGATATATAATATATTATATGTAATATAATAATATCATAAATTATATTATATATGTAGGTGTAATGTTATTATGTATATTAAATATTATAAATTTGTATTATTTATTAAATAAGACAACCAGTGTAATTTGAAGTTGTTACGTGGCTAATAAATCAACAAGGGTGTTTAATGCATGCAAAGATTTGTTTACACCAGTAAACAAAATTTCGAAGCATATACAAGGGCAGTGAAATGTCAAACATAATGGTTGAAAGAAAAATATGGAGGCATTTAAGCAAATAAAATGTGTAGAAGTGGTTCCATGGAATGCTATCGTTATAAGTGTAATACATTTTTAACATAAATATTTACGCTGAGTTTTGCGGCTTGGATTGTAATTTGTTTTGATCTAACTTATTATTGGATGGGTAAAATATAATATAATAATTGATGTGTTGGTAATTATGGAAAAATTGTTCTCTATGGCATATCTTATACCTTTTGATAAGGTCACTTTTTTGGTCTGTGCTCATGCATTATTAGTGCTAGAAAGGTGTGTTGTCAATCAGACCTGCACCCTTGTGAAGGTAGTTTCAGGCCTTCACAGTCTGCTGAAACATAGAAACAATCCTAGGTTGTGGGTGACCTAATCAGTGGATTGAGTCTATAGATTCTAAGGGCTATCTCCCTTTGATGTATCAATTAGGATGTTACTACTCTACACTACAAACTGCCTGGAAAAAGGGAGAAAGAAACTTGAAAGAAAGTCCTACTTAATGATGGTAATACACTTGAGTGATTGGTTGATCCACTCAATTAGAGATCCTAAAACACTAATTCAAATAAGGAAAACGTTGAACTTCAACTCCAATTGACCAATATGCATAATATTTCGCAAAAAGGTTCTATCTAATGATCTAAGCTTGAGGGAAATGGTAAAATAGACTTGATTGAAGTCACTAACAGCCACTAACATCCACTGTAAACTCAGCGAAAAGATGTTTAAACACATAAAATGACCTGCATAAGATGACCAGCTAGTAACTAGGTAAGGATCAAGATTTGACAAGGAATAAATATTCTATCATGTGTGCAAATCAATGACAAAGATACACTAAACCAGCTACTGGAAATTGAAAACAATCCTCTTCTTATTAATTCTAAAAAAGGTTACAACACAATCTTTGGCAAAAGTTGTCTTACCAAAAGAGGGATACATTTCAAAGCTGAAAAGCCAACTTATATAGAAAACAATACTCCAGCCAAGAGGTGGTGTTGAAAATAGAAGAGGAAGATCAACATTTACATTAAACAAGTCCAACTCTTGTTATGCCAAGATAACAAAGCCTTCTAAATTTGTCTTTTCTTGTCCTTTGTCTTGCATTGAAAACCTCTTGCGTTGAAAATAAACGGTGGGCTCAAGCTTGGACTAATCTTTCACATGCATGAAATCCACACTAATGCCAGATTTAGAATTTCGTTTGAACTATTGGAATGTTTGAAAGCTTTGGATTGCATGAACACCAAAGAGAAGCATGATTTCGGTCAAACAGTCAATAAAAGCTTTGACCAGTCCACTAAAAATAACACATGCTTGTATGGATAAGGATCTTGATAAATGAAAGATGTATTCAAATTGAACCTATTTCCTAGTTTTCTATTCTTGATTTCTTTGATCCTATGCATGTATATCCCCTGGCTTAATTTGTTCATGGCTTTTTCGGCTCTATTTGCTCCTTGATTTACTCGATCAAAAAGTCTGTGACTTTCTATGTCTATTCCCTTGGTGATCTCTATGCGGATTTTTCTTGTGTATTATAATATGAAGTCCGATGTTTAAAGGGCATTTTTACACAATCAATTTCCCATGAACAAATTGTCCATGGGAATTATCTAAGACTTGTTTTTGTTTATTTTTATCGGGTCTTTTCCCCGTAGGAATTGCATATCCCTTTGACTTTTCTCAGGATTATTCCCTTGATTTGTTCATCTCTTCGGACCTTACTGTCTTTTGCTCAGACTTTTATATTTTCCACTTTCCCATGAACAAAAAGGTTGTGGAAATTATCTAAGACTCTCCCTTGTCTTACCTTTTTTGAATGAATTCCTTCGGGCTTTTTGTCAGAACCATTTGCTTGTTCATTTCCTTTTCCTTCTGGCTTGTTCTTTCGACAGCATTATAGAGTAACTTTATCGAAGGGTACATACCCTTTGGGAATGTTGTAAATGTACCTTGACCCTTCAGGGTTTTGTAAAAGCCCTTAGACTCATGAGATGAACCTTCTCGAAGGGCACATGCCCTTTGGGTTTCTTGCAAACGTCCCTTCCAATCTTGAAGTGAGCCTTCTCGAAGGGTAGGTGCCCTTCAAATTTTATGTCAGTGACCCTTCTAAAGGGTATGTGCCCTTTGAATTTTTTGAAAGTGTATTTTCTCAAAGGGCACATACCCTTCAAAAAAATGTAATGGACCGTTCTTTTGAAAAGAAGCCCCTCAAATTTTTTGACTTGGCCTTTCTGCCTTTTGAGAAAAATGGAAGTGTCCTTTAAACCTTCGAAGTGACCCTCCAGACTTATCCTTTCAACTTTCATGAAGGGCACCTACCCTTCATAAAGTTTGGAAGAGACCTTTCGAGATTATGAAAAAGGTCTTTCCATTGCTTGAAAAAGTCCTTTGGGCTTTTGACCATGTAAGACTTCAGATATTTGGATGCAAGCAATTGTATAGAGAAACCCTAAAGTAGAACCCCTAAACCAGTAATGAGGCAAGAGAAACCTAAAAAGGTCTTGGGCAGTGTTATTCAAACTTTCAAGAGGTAAAGACTTCAGGTTCTTCATAGTGGAAGACTCTGGGTGCCAAAAACCTGAAGTAAGCAATGAGATGCCAAAAACCCAAAATGCACTGAGAAGAGTAAATCGGGATTGGGAACCCGTATCACTTCTGCTGATGAAACTTCATAAGTAAAGTGACTTAAAGAACCTGATTTGCACTAGGAGGAGTAAATCAGTGTTTTGGGCCTGACTTACTTTTGCTTGTTGAAAGTTTATAAGTAAAGTCAGTTAAGAAACCCAATTTGCACTAAGCCAGTAAAGCACTTCTCAAAACCCAATTTGCACTAAGCAAGTAAAGCACTTCAAACGTTTAGCTTCATTTGCCTTGTAATTGCTCTGAACACCCTGGAAAACTTGTTTGGATCCTTCCACTATAAAGACATAAAAACTTAGAATAGTAGGGGTGACAATTTGACTTGTAGGGTCAAAATTATCAACATTTTGGTGATTCTACTAGGAAGCATGCATGTTATGCTTTAGGACCAAACCAAATACATGACATTTAAACTCATAAAATAATGGTAAATTTGGTCTGTGACTAAAAAATCTCTTTCATCTTGCTGTGAGATAACCTTCATCCTTTAAAATAAGAAGGGAAATACACGAAAATAGGAAAACTAACTAATCAAAGTAAATGTGCAAACAAGCACGTATTGGGACAAAACATAAAGAAACTACCATGCTTGATCAAAACTTGGAGGAAAGCAAAACAAACTATGTACAGAGAGCTTTGATCTTCAATAGCAATGCTTCAGATGTATCACATTGACTGGGATTAGAAGCTCCTAGCCATCCATCTTTGCAAGTTCTAAGGCATTGTGGGATTTACAGTTGGAGATCGTGTATGGGCCAATCCAAAGCGAATAAAAATTTGTGTGCCTTCCTGGTTTAGCTTGATCCTCATCCCACTTGAGGACCAAATCTCCTTCTTTGAAACTTCGTGAGGAAGCTCCCTTGTCAAAGGTTCTCTTTACTTGTGCTTGATGAATTTCTATGGCTAGCATGGACTGATTTCTTGTCTCTTCCAGCTCCATAAGCTCAACACACCTAATTTCTATAGGCTCATTCTCTAAAAATTCAAGCTGATGCATTAATTCTATAGCTAGAAATTCAAGAGAAATGGGTATCCTTGCTTCCTTACTATATACCAATTTGTAAGGGGAATTAGCTATTGACCTTTTGTAGTTGATCCTATCAGCCCATAGAGATGACTTCAGTTTGAGATGCCATGACCTCTGATTGTCTTCAATATTCCTCTTTATGATCCTCAAAATGTTCTTGCTCATAGATTCAACAAGGCCATTACCTCATGGATAATAGTTTGATAAAGTGCTAAGATAAACTCCATGTTTGACAGGCCATTGGCTGATCCTAGATCCCACAAAAGCTATTGCATTGTCAGAAATGATTATTGAATGAACTCCAAACCTAGTAAGCAAACCTTCATAAAAATCAAGAACATTAGATTCATTTGCTTCTTTCAACGCTACTTCTTCTGTCCAACGTGTGAAGTAATATGTAGCCGCTAGAATTCATTTATACCCTGAACTCGAAGGAGGATTAATGAGACTAATAAAGTTCAATCCCCATTGAACAAAGGTTTGATCTATTGTAATTGGCTGAAGAGGTAAGGTTGCAAGCTTCACTTTTCCTATAAACATAGCACATTGTTTGCGCTTTCTAACCCATGCATGACAATCACCAAATATACTAGGCCAATAGTACCCACCTCTCATGATCTTAAGTATTGTAGTTATTGCAGAAAAGTGTCCTCCACCATGTCCATCATGGAATTCTTTATGCAATTTATGAGTTTGGCTTGGCTCTACACATCTTAGCAACATTCCATTGATATCCTTTTTGCACAAAACACCATCAACAAGCAAAAATAGACTTGATTGAAATTTGAAATATCTTCTCTTGGAAGCACTTAGATGAGAAGGGTAAATACCATGTTGGAGATTGCTTACCAAGTCATAAAACTAGCTGGAAGGTGAGGTATGAATAGTTGTAACCTCTTCATCATTTGACACTAAAACAAGCTCATTAGCCTATTTCAAGTCTTGTGTTAGATGCTCACACAATCCTTTACCTCTAACTAGCTTTGTGACATTAATTTCCACATCATATTCCATTACCTTGGTTATCCAACCAGCTCTCTTCTCATTTATATCTTTGTTCAAAAGAAACTCTTTGATGCTTGGATGGGCAACCATTAGATGTATCTTATTATTAGACAACAAGTGTCTAAACTTTTTAAGAGATCTTATAATTGAAAGGACATGCTTTTCAGCAAAAGAATACCTTGTTTCATAATATTCCAAGCCTTGGTTGTATAAATTTATTAGCTAATTCAAGGACTAATGATTCTGTTGCATAAGAATGCCTGAAATGGTGTCCATGTTAGCATAAGTATACAAAATAAAATCTAGATTTAGAAGCATAGGAGCACTAGCTATGACATTCTTAATATCTTCAAAACTCTTTACTCCTTCTTTGGACTAGCTAAAGTTTTGATTTTTCTTAAGCATGGTTGTAAGTGGCTTAGCTAAAATGGCAAAATCTGAAATATATCTCCTTATAAAATTGATTTTCCCAAAGAAACTCTACAAAACCTTTCTATGCTTAGGCAAAGAAAGTGCAAGAATATATGTTACCCTTTCAAGATCTATGCTTAAACTATATCTTGAAACAACATGTCCAAGAAGCTTACCTTCATGAACCGAGAAAACACATTTTTTGGGGATTTAGAGATACCACAAATTGCCTGCACCTCTTGAACACTTGCTTAAGATGAACCATGTGATCTTATGCATTCTTTGAAAACACTGTTATATCATCTAAATAAATGAGTACAAACTTGTTAAGAAGGCCTTGGAATGCCATATCCATGGCTTTCTAAAAGGTTGCTCTAGCATTAGACAAATATAATGGCATCTTTCTATATACAAATGTCCCCCACTTAGTTGTGAAGGCTATCTTAAATTGGTCTTCTTCCTTGACCAAAATATGATTGTAGCCATTATATCCATCCAACAAAGAAAACCTTTCTGAACATGCAACAAGCTATAAAATTTGTTCCATTGATGGCAATGGATAGTGATATTTAAGTGAAAACCTATTCAAATCACATAAGTCAACACACAAACGAATTTCACCATTCTTCTTTCATACTGGAACGAGATTGGCCACCCAAGTCGAATGCTTGATTGGAAATATAATAGCAAACTCTATGATCTTGTGAAGCTCAACTCTCATCAAAGCCTCAATCTTTGGATTGATGGGCCTTTTGTCTTTGTCTCACTGGTTTAGTTTCCTCCTCTAACTCAATGGTGTGTCGAGCCAAACTTAGATCAAAACCTTTGAGATCACTATACTTCCATCCAAATATATCGGCAAAACTTGTGCATAACTCAATGAAAGCTTTCTTTTATGAAAGAGTGCATACCTTACCTAACTTCAAAATCTTACCAAATACAATCTCTACAATGGCATAGTGTTCTTCCTTTGTTGACAAAGATGACTTCTCTTTTCTTAGCTCATCATCTCCACTAAAAATGTTCTCAAGTGTGACTAGTCCTTTGAGTAGCTTATTAATTTTTAGTTGCACAATCTGATCACCATACTGCTGCAAGTGTTTTGATTGGTTTCTTGAAGAGAACTCAGCGTCTTCCTGTAAAAATCTCACAATTTGATTGTCATCTTTGAATACCTACCAATTGTCATGATTATCTAGAACAAAAGGCCTTAAAACCACCTTTATATATGACTAAATTTTTTCATTTTTTACATCAGCTGGAATACTAAATTGTGCCCCAACAGCAGCCAACCTATCAACATGTTTATTCTTATCTCTTAGTATTACCTGAATGTTAAAAGCCTAAAAATCTATAAGTAAATCCCAAATTTTAAGCTTGTAAGATTTAAGCAACAAAAATTTGCATACATACAAACCTCTTACTTGGTGAACTACAAGCTCACTATCACCAAACACTTGCAAAGAATTGATTTTCATCTTCCTAGCCCACTGCAAACCATAAACTAGTGCCTCATACTCAGCAACATTATTTGAACAACAAAACTGAAACTTAATAAAAGATAAATACCTTTGTTATATTGGAGAAACCAACATCATTCCAGCTCTAGTTCTATGCTTATTTTTTGATCCATTAAAGTACAATTGCCATAAACCTTTTTAGACTCATCTTCTTTGACCATGGTTGGAATTGGTGCATCATTCTCGTGAAGGCAATACACACCAAGACCTTCTTCAATCAGCTTATAAGGATTACGTTCATGTAAAGTAGAATCCCACTCATCAAGAAATAAATTTAGAACTCAATCCAAAGGTGATTCCTTTTCTACATCACTAATTTCTAGCACATCATCTAGGATGATATAGTTAGTATTCACAGCACTTGGTGTATATGACTCCATATGAAAATGTGTAATAGGCTTGAAATGAATTGTTAACTTGGTATCATACCAAGTTCTGAACAACAAATAAGTCCAATCAGCTGATAAATATCCACTAATCTTTGAGGTGAAATCCCTTGAAAGGCACATAGCAAAGTAGGGACGCAAATATACCACAACAACATCTTGATGAATAGTAACATTAGGACATGCATGTAAAGACAATTTTAGACCTTTGATGGTTCCTACTATCTTCATTGGTGACACATCTAATTGTAATACTCCTTTAGTATTTAGTTCATAAACAAGTTGAAGCTTATATGCAATATGTTTAGGCATGACTATACTACTAGCTCCACTATCCACCATACAATTATGAACAAAAGTATCACCTAGTATAAAAGAAGTTAAGAAAGGAGGAGTTTTCTTTTATTTTGCCTCTATTTTTTCAACCTTTTCCATCTTATTTGCTTGCTATCCCTGTTGTTTATTTCGCTTATATGAATTAGCCAAGACAACCACTTCTTTCTCAACTGGTTTTGGAGACAATTTAAGAGCTGAAAGATCTTGGATAAGTTTATCCCTTTGTCTTGGAATTGAAAGAGAATCCCACATGATAATGCTAATGTTAGACTTTTTATTTTGATCTACTATACTGAAATGAGATCCACTAACATTTGGTTGTACCTTCTAA
Source organism: Torreya grandis (assembly GCA_037957365.1). Taxonomy (NCBI): domain Eukaryota; kingdom Viridiplantae; phylum Streptophyta; class Pinopsida; order Cupressales; family Taxaceae; genus Torreya; species Torreya grandis. Next base: position 1,855,359 of record JARHVA010001864.1, on the reverse strand, counting down.
AGCACTGGCTATTCACAAACTATAGGTGGTTGATGGACTTTACTAACCTCTGTATTCTAATTTTTCTGAGCTATAGGGACAACAAGCTATTCTTTTTCACTTTTAGAAATAACACGAGGAGTACATAAAGCATTTTTCACCCCTTGAGCCTCTTCAATGGCTCTCCTTTTATCTCTAGTTACAACTACAACTTGACCACTTGAATTGTTAGTTTCAACACTTTGATAAAAAGCAACATGATTATCTACTTGCCAATTAACATTAATGGCATCAAGCTGCCCTTAATGAGTCTCTCCTTGTTATGCCAAACCTATATCTTGGTATTGACCTCCTTGAAAATAAAACTCTTCTTGTGTCTTATGTGGCATGGTGATGTTCTGTGAGACCAAGGCTTGATGTTGAGCATCATCTAGATTTGAGGGATATCAACCTGAATCCTGCACCAATTTATTTTGAGATGGGGTGGGAACAATAGCCTTTGAAGAGGAAGGAACATTAGGATCAAGGGTAGCATATGGCTTAGTTGGAGTTATGGCTCCCTATGCTTGATATGGTGGTTTATTCTCTTTGAAACCCTGATAAAGAGGCCTTTGATCATTGAAGGACTAATAGGTGTTATGATTTTGATGTTGATAAGGCCTACTAGACTTATATTTATGCCTTTTGAACTACACCATTTTATTCCCAAAATACTAAAGCAAACTTTTCAACTCTCCTATCTCACTAACTTGACTAGTAGGGGCTGCAATTTGAACTTGAGGTGCTGGAATAGGAGCTAAGTATGGAATTTGAGCAACTTGAGGGGTTGGTATAGAACTTATTTCTAGAAATATAGGCATTAGAGGTCTTGGAGAAAGCTTATCAGCTTGTATCAAACTATTTTCTACCCTTATTACAATCTCATAAGCATCTGACAATGTAGTATCACCCATTGACTGTATCATCACACTAATGTTAGAATTAAGAGCTTTCAAATAGTATAGAAATGCATATTGAGAGGATGGCCTTATCAACACAGGTATCCTAGTCCATGTTTTTAAGAATCTAAGGTTAAAATTAGACATGAACTCATGAGGAGCCCTTGTTATGGTGGTCAATTGCTCTACCAAAGAGAGATGATCGAATTTATCCTTAAATTGCTTGACCAACGCTGCACCTAATTCATCTCAGGTGGCAATGGAATTAAGTGGCATATTTTTATACCATTGCAATGTTTTTCATTTGAAGGAGGCAACCAATAATCTAATAGCAACATTATTTTCAACAACATTATGGACTGAACAGATATTAGCAACATCTTGGATATGCTCAATAGGGGTTGTCTGATTTTCTCCTGAGAAGAATGGGATACTTTTGAGGGCAGACACTGAAATATCATCAAATTAGGGTAAATTCAGTGGGCTACCTCTATTGAATGGAGCAAACACTTGATTTTTGATAGCCATTTGGGTAGTGAAGATTGGAGTGCTTAGAACAATAGGCCAACTAGGAGGCATATATTGCTTTTGATGATATGGTTTTGCTCTCTTAAACCTTTGTCTCTTATATGATAAAAATTCAAAAGGCCTACCTTTATTTGTTGACCTTTTGGTAACCTTTGGCATGAAAGAGTTGCATGAATGATGCTATGAGCTTTACAACTGGATAATATCTTCTTCTGCTACAAAAATTTCTTTAGATATGCTAAGAATTTCTTTGTGGTCCCATCGGGCATGCCAAAAATTGTAATCAATCAAACCTATACCTTTGTGAAGGTAGTTTTAGGCCTTTACAGTCTGCTAAAACATGGAAACAATCCTAGGTTGTGGGTGACCTAATTAGTGGATTGAGTCTCTAGATTCTAAGGGTTAGCTCCCTTTGATGTATCAATTAGGATCTTACCACTCTACACTAAAAAATGCCTGGGAAAAGGGAGAAATAAACTTGAAATAAAATCCTACTTAATGATGGTGATACACCTGAATGATTGGTTGATCCACTCAATTAGAACTCCTAAAACACTGATTCAGACAAAGAAAAGGTGGAACTTCAACTCCAATTGATCAATATGTATAAGTATTTCATGAAAAGGTTATGTCTAATGATCTAAGCTTGAGGGAAATAATAAAATAGGCCTAATTGAAGGCAGTAACAACCACTAACATCCACTGTAAACTTAGCCAAAAGATGTTTAAACGTATAACATGACCAACTAGTAATTAGGTAAGGATGAAGATTTGACAAGGAAAAAATATTCTATCACATGTGCAAATCAATGACAAAGATATACTAAATCAGTTTCTAGAAATTGAAAAATAAACCTTTTCTTATTAATTTTGAAAAAAGTTACAGCACAATATTTGGCAGAAGTTGTCATGCCAAAAGAGGGATACATTTCAAAGTTAAAAAGCTAACTTATATAGAAAAGAATACTTTGGCCAAGAGGTGGCACTAAAAATAGAAGAGGAAGATCAACTCTTACATTAAACAAGTCTAACTCTTGCTATGCCAAGATAACAAAGCCTTCTAAATTTGTCTTTTCTTGTCCTTTGTCTTGCATTGAAAATAGACAGTGGGCTCAAGCTTGGACTAATCTTTCACATGCATGAAATCCACGCTAATGTCAGATTTAGAATTTCGTTTGAACTTTTAGAATGCTTGAAAGCTTTGGATTGCATGAACACCAAGGAGAAGCATGATTTTGATCAAACAGTCAACATAATCTTTGACCAGTCCACTAAAAATAACACATGCTTGCATGGATAAGGATCTTGATAGATGAGAGATGTATTTGAATTGAATCTATTTCCTAGTTTTCTATTATTGGTTTCTTTGATCCTATGCATGCATGTCCCTTGGCTTAATCTATTCATGGATTTTCCAGCTCTATTTGCTCCTTGATTTACTTAGACAAAAAGTCTGTGACTTTTTGTGTCTATTTCCTTGGTGATCTTCCTGTGGATTTTTCCTATGTATTCTAATACAAAGTTAGGTGTTTAACAGGCATTTTTACATAGTCAATTTTCTGTGGACAATTGAATTGTCTAAGACTTGTTTTTGTTTATTTTTATCAGGTCTTTTTCCCAGAGGAATTGCATCTCCCTTGGACTTTTCTCGAGATTATTCCCTTGATTTGTTCATCTCTTCAGACCTTACTATCTTTTGCTAAGACTTTTATATTTTCCACTTTCCCACAAACAAAAAGTTCATGGGAATTATCTAAGACTCTCCCTTGTCTTACCTTTTTCGAAGGAATTCCTTCAGAGTTTTTATCTGAACTATTTGCTTATTCATTTCCTCTTCCTTTCAGCTTGTTCTTTCGACAACATTGTAGAGTAACTTTCTCGAAGGGTACATACCCTTTGAGAATGTTGTAAATGTAGCTTCCCAAAGGGCATATACCCTTCAAGATTTTGTAAAAGTCCTTAGACTCATGAGATGAACCTTATTGAAGGGTACATGCCCTTCAGGTTTCTTACAAACGTCCCTTCCAATATTGAAGTGAGCCTTCCCAGAGGGCAAGGCCCTTCAAGATTTTTGTCAATGACCCTTTCGAAGGGTACATGCCCTTCAAAAAATTTGAAAGTGTACTTTCTCAAAGGGCACAAGCCCTTTGAATTTTTTTGAATGGACTGTACCTTTGAAAATAATCCCCTCAAATTTTTTAACTTGGCCCTTCTGCCTTTCGATAAAAATGGAAGTGTCCTCTGAACCTTCAAAGTGACCCTCCAAACGTTTCCTTTAAACTTTCCCAAAGGGCACCTACCCTTCAGAAAGTTTGGAAGAGACCCTTCAGGATTATGAAAAAGGTCCTTCCATTTCTAGAAAAAGTCCTTCAGGCTTTTGACTAGGTAAGACTTCATATTTTGGATGCAAGGAACTGAATAACGAAACCCTAAAGTAGAAAACTTGAACCAATAATGCGGCAAAAGAAACCCAAAAAGGTCTTGAGCAGTGTTGTTCAAAATTTCAAGAGGTAAAGGCTTTAGGTTCTTCACAGTGGAAGATTTTGGGTGCCAAAAACTTGAAGAAATCAATGAGATATCGAAAACCCAAAATGCATTGAGAAGACTAAATCAGGATTAGGAACCCACATTACTTTTACTGATGAAACTTCATATGTAAAGTGATTTCGAGAACCTGATTTGTACTAGGAGGAGTAAATCAGTGTTTTGGGCCTGACTTACTTCTACTTGTTGATATTTTATAAGTAAAGTTAGTTAAGAAACCCGATTTGCACTAAGCTAGTAAAGCACTTCCCAAAACCTGATTTGCACTAAGCAAGTAAAGCACTTCAAACATTCAGCTCATTCTACCTTGCAATTGCTCTAAACACCATGGAAAACCTATTTGGATCCTTCCATTATAATGACGTAAAAAACTTCAAATAGTAAGGGTGATAATTTGTCCTGTAGGGTCAAAATTGTCAACAAGGTGTTAGGTTAATTATTTATAAATACTACATTTTTCTAATAGCTATTTGTGATAAGGCTGACCATAATGTCATTTAACTGCTAAAGGAGTTTTGCATCTTTATTTGAGGCACTCAGACATAGCTCATATGTAATAGTTCATGTTTATTGTGTTCTTATTATCAGTTAAACATGTTGTAGAGTTTGAGATTTATGCTCGATTATTTTTCAATAACTAGCAAACAATACTTTGACATGTTCAAATGTAGATGTGTAACTGATAAGCACTTTATTGTAGGAGCATGTGATAAATATCAAATCTTTTAGCTTTCAAAATATTCTTATATTCCATTTATTGGGTGTCTAGATTCCATTGCAAGAAATTTTCATCATGTGTATTATGTAGATAACAACCAAAGTAGAGAAACCAAACCCTTGAGACCTAGAGGCATTGAGATTGTGCCATGTGGCATGATCTTAGGGGTTTTGGTTCTTGAGGCTTTGACCTCTTTACTTTGGGATGTTAGTGTTATGAGCACCTGAGATCATGCCATGTGGCATTATCTAGGGGAATCAGGGTTATCAGGAGCCTAACTCACCTCTGTTTGGCCCTCTGGTCTCTGGATTTTTGAGATCCTACCACGTGCAAGGATCTTAAAAGCTAGAGATCGAAGGGTTGAGCATAGGTGAGTCAAGCACTGGAGGACCTTGAGCCCTTAGGGTCATTCCACATGGCATGATCTCATCGCTCAGGGGCTCCAAGAAGTTTGATGCATAAAATACAATCAAATTTAAATGGCATGATCCTAGGGACTCGAAGACCTCCAAGAAGTTATATGCATGAAATACAATCAAATTTAAATATTGTTTAATATCATGGAAGTTTTTTATGGACACAACTAAAATAAAATCTATAAAATCTTTGCTAAAATAAAATATTCAACTGTCCTCCAAGAGCCCTCATGAACCAGAGTCTCCAGGATGTCGCCACTGTGGCAACATCTCGATTCCTCAAGCTATCAAAGATGTTGTAGCTTAACAGGTCATCCAAGGCCCTGAGTCCCCATAATGTTGGCACGTGATAACATCTTAGGGACAACATGGCAGTTTTACACTGTCATCTTTCACATAATGTTGAATTAAACAAAATTTGGTGTTTATGTGCTTGGTTCGATTGTTGAAGACACTAGATTCTTCACCATTTCAATTATCGATGTGTTGTCAACTATGAGTAGTGTTGACAAAACCTGTTATTCCTATAAATTTTAAAAAACCATTTTGAGCACAATTTATTTTTTGTTGCCTCTAAATCTATAATGTATTAAGCTTTTGCTAAATAAATTATAGACATTGCTTGCTTCTTTAACTTCCAATTGACCACTATTGTTCTCAAATTCATCAGAATACCCAAAGTACATTTCTCATCTTCAATGTCACCAATGTGGTTGGACTTTGAATATCCAACGAGTTTGAAGTCCCATGTCTTGTAATACTTGAGCCCAAAATGTTATGTTCCTTTTAGATATCGAATGACATTTTTTGTTACTACCCATAAACTTTATATAGGTCGTTGCATGAATTTAGAAAGAACATCGACAACAAAAGAAATATATGTTCTAGATGTGGTCGCATATCTCAAACTTTCAATGAGTTATATGTATTTAGATGCATCTACCAAATATATGTTATCTTTTTATGTCACTTTCAATTTTTATTCCATGGGTGTATTAAAAGGCTTACAATTTATCATTCTAAATTTGCTAAGAATATCACCATTTTTTTTTTGAGTGATGAAAATATAATTTAATTTTTTTAATCACTTCAATACCTAAATAATAATGGAGATAACTCAAATTTATCATTTTAAAACATTTCATCAACTCTATTTTGATTTTTGCAATGTATCCCTCATTATTTCCTGTGATGGGCAAACCATCCACATACACCACTAGAAACACAAATGTTTTGTCAACAATTTTGATTTAAAAAATTGCATCTTCAAACCCAAAATATTTGAAATTAATGTTCAAGAAGTGCTCAATGAGTTTTTTATACCATGCTCTTGGAGCTTATTTCAAACCTTACAATAATTTTTCCAACTCGCACACTTTGTGCTCTTGGTCATCCATTGTAAAACCTTTTCGCTGGGTCATGTGTAGAATTTATTTGAGATCACCATTTATAAATGCAATATTTACATCCATTTGGTGAATCTTCCACCCATTTTTTGCTACCAAAGCCAATAAAGTTCAAATTGCTAAACATTTTATTGTTGGTCTAAAAGTTTCATTATAGTTTATTCATTATTTTTTTAACAAATCCTTTCATGAAAAGCATTGCTTTATGTTTGTTAAGTGTTCCATATACTTTGTATTTATTTCAAAAGACCCGCTTTCAACTGATGGGTTCATAGTTGAATGGAGGATCAACTAATTCCCATGTTCCTTTTTTGACCAATGCATCATACTAACCCTTCATTATTTTTCTTCATGCATCGAGTTTTTTGTATTATTTAAAAAAAATAGGTTACAGAGTGTTTCTATGCAAAATTGCTTTCTACATTCAAAGAAGAAATAAGAAACTAAAAGATGGTCAAGGCTAGAAGTACCTGATAAAGTCGTGCGCACCGAAATCAGACGTTGGAAGATTCTCTTCTTTTGCTGTGGAGGAATGACACCTGCGAAGAAAAGGCTAAAACACGGAAAAATGTTAGTCAAAGATATGGTGGGCTGTCAAGCGAACGCCCGATCCCGGAAGTACGAAGACTCCCTAGAAGGATATCAACCCACTGATAAAAAAGCAGAATATTGGACGAAAGTAGATAATAATGACAGAAATAAATGACAGAAAATAAAAGTGCGTACCTGATATGCAACACTATTCTGCACAGTCACCGGCGTCGGTCTCTGTGGTGCCGGCGTCGGTTAGGGAAGGTGTCGACGTCGGTTAAGGTGCCGTCGTCGGTCGGGGTAGTGACCGGCGTCGGTAGGGGCAGGTTCTGGAAAACTCTGAACAGGTTCGGGACAGGGTCTGGGAGAGTTGGGACAGGGTCTGGGCAAGGTCTGAGAGAGTCAGGATAGGGGCAGGGATGTAAACGAGGGATGCTGGGTCTGAACAGAGTCGGGACAAGGTCTGGATAAGGTCAGGTCGGGTTTGAACAGAGTCCGGGGGTTTGAAGGATCGGGGTGACAGAACTGATAAAGAATAACCAAGGAAGAAATAAAACAAACGGAATAAATACTTACCTGCCAGAAGACGCGATGAGAGCCATAGTGTCAGTTGTCTGTGCAGATTGGTTGATGCCGAGAGTGTTGATGTCGTAGTGTTGATGTCGAAGTTCACAGGTTGATGATTGCTCGGGTTCGGTTGATCAGCGTTTCGAATAGCGTTCGGGGATCTGGTCTCGAATGGTTGGCGGAGGTTGATGAAGGCGAGAGACGGTTCCAGAGACGGTTCATCAACCGTTTCGGGAAACCGAATGATAACTGGTAACGGATAACGGCAAGGTGACCGACGTCGGCAGGATTGCCGACGTCGGCCGATAGGTGACCGACGTCAGCAACATCAGTCGGGTAAAGACCGTCGTCGGCAGATGCATAATGGAGATAGAGTCTAGCTTTAGCTCTGTGCTCATTTTTACATGCTGCCAGGGTCAAGGTTGGTGGAACAAGTGATCGACAAGGGTTCAATAGGCGAAGAAGAATAAGATGGGGAATGACCAGGGGAGTCGACACGATTTCGGTGTCTACATTTGCCCTTTTTTGTCTTGTTGGTTGTTCTAGACGAACTGCAAGACAAAAATAGGAGTGAGTGCCCCAGGTGAGGGATAAGGTTGATTTCGTCTTGTTGGTTGTTCGAATGAACTGCAAGACAAAAACAGGAGGGATTGCCCCAGGTGAGGGATAAGGTATTCCCCCTCAAAGCAGGAGTCGAGGGAAGAGAACCGGGAATCGAGTGCTGGTTTGACAAAGAGTGGATGAAAAAGGGGTGAGGGTAAACACTGCAAAAGTCATGATTGCGCGTATACCACTGCACGAGATGGTCAGGCCAAAGTGTCGCAGGTCAAGGGTCGAGGAGTGCCAAAATTGAAGTAACCAGGCCCCAGCATTTAGTCGTCTGCTGTTCGGGTCACTCAATCTAAGCTGAAGCTCCAAATGGGTCGTCGCGTTCCAGGTATCCCGGGCTCAGGAAGTGCTCCTAGAAACACGAAAAAGTCACAAGTAGTGCGGATCAACCAGTGTGCGATCCTATACTTGTGAGGGTCCAAAAAGGTCTGCGCACAAGTCTGCTAACCAGTCATGAGGTAGCATACGTGCAAAAACAACCAAGGCAATAATGTCTTGGAAGTGGTCGAGGTCGGAGGAGATAGGCATGATCTCCAATGGTTGGTGGTCGATGGATGGATGAATGGATGAAAGGATGCGGCCGAGCTAACCCCAGAAGACCCCATGTCAACTGAGTGCTGCCTACATAGCCCTGGTGATAGGGCCTCAGGCCGATGTAGTTCTCCCTAGAAGGGAGGAAGGGTCAAAGGGATGGAAATGGTCATGGTCGAGGGCAAAGTTATGGTTAAAAGAAGGCAAGAAGGTTTGTCCATCAGAGAGACGAACAAACGAGAATGGTCGAGCTAACCCCAGAAGACAGTCGTGTCATCTGAGTGCTGCCTACATAGCCCCTGTGGAAGGGCCTCAGACCAATGTAGTTCAGACAAAGGGTCCGAGTGGTAGACAGGTGGTTAAAATAGTTGATAGATTGGTCATGGTTATGATGAAATGATGAGGAAAAAAAAAGATGTTGCAGCCTTTTCCAAATGGTGTATTCTGCAACATTGGTTGAGGGGTTTTTCATCCCTAACAATATTCCATATTCGTGATGGATGTATGCTAAAAATGAATTGAGGTCTATTTATGCTTCAGCAAGTATTGGTTTATGCTGAACATAAATTGTGGCAGGTCGATAGTTTCTATGTGTATTGGTGTCCATAGAAACTAGGGTGAATAGGCTAGGTCATGTTGATGGTCTGAAAAGAGAGTTGAGCGGAGTTGATTGACAAGTGATGAAGGTGAATGTGACCAAAGGGTAGAGAAAAGATGAAAGGCGTATTGCTCTTTCATTGACAAGGACCAAAAAGAGAGCATAGATAGGGGTTAAGAGAACCAAGAGCCCCAGTCATGCGTGACGTCGTTGACCATGGTTATGTTAGAGCGGTAATCGAATCACTTAGACATTAAAGTGAGCTCGAAGTCCCTTGAGCAGGTAATAGGAGGAGGAAAGAGGGTAACCCGTTTTAAGAGCAGAGATAACTGTGCCCCTTTTTATAGGAGACCCTGAGACAACTACAAGCCAAGTCCGTGACTCGTTTTTTTTTTTTTTTTTTTTGGCGCAGACTAATCAATGCGGGAAGCCTGCATAGAGATGTCATTTGCTTGGTGGTCAGTTTGTGAAGCTGATCAATGCGGGAAGCTTCTAAAATAATGTTGTTTATTGCCAGATTAGTCATAGCCATCCTTCGAGGGAGTGGTCTAGATTTTTTTGTTTAATATAAAGGCTTTTGAATAGCTGTCCTTCGAGGGAGCAGTCTATTTATTACAACAATGATAGTACAGCTATCCTTCGAGGGAGCAGTCTATCGTTTTTGATTTTGATATTGATATAGTGACCATGGATATGTTTTGACATCTTGATCTGTTTTTATAGAAATGTGAGTCATGGACAAGATTATAGAAGGTCAAGGACTCCCTTTTATTAGGACAAAGCATCCATACATCATAAAAGGGTTATAGGAATTGTTAAGAGGAATAGGGTTGAAAGGAAGTAGGACGAAGAGGACGGGGATTGCTCAAGGGACGAGCTCAAGTTAAGTGTCAAGTGGACGAATACTTGACTAGCAGTAGAACGGTCGCAGATGCAACGAATAAAAAGGCTCAGGGTCTGATAAGTCCCTGGTGTATGCTTGTGCGTGATAATAAAAGGTTCGAGCCAATTAGGAGCAAACTTGCCCCATTTGCCTCTTTCCAGATTGGTCAGGTGTTGATTGATGAGTGAATGTGAAGTTGGTTGATATGGTTGTTGATTGATCGAGGCTGGTTGAATGTTTTGATAAAAAGATTGGTCAATGTTTGGTTGAGATTTGGTCATTTGATAATTGGTCAATGGTTGGTCGAGGGTTGATTGGTTGGTATTTAGTCTTTGGTTGGGTCGAATGTTTGGTTGAGGTCGGGTTAAATGTTTGGTTGCTAGTCTGGTTGAGGTTAAGTTGAAAGAGTGATTAATATGTGGTCGAGACTGTGTTGAAAAATTGGTCAAAGTTTGGATGAAGGTTGAATTCCCCCAGCGGCTAGGGAGAATGTTTGACGGATTGGTTAAGGTCGATTGAGGTTTAGTGGTCAGATGGACTGTGTTAATGTTGAATAAAGGGGTTAAAGGCATCGAAGGGACCCTAGTCTGTCGTGGAGATCCCGATTTAGATGACGAGGTTGGAGAGGTATGGGTCGGTGTTGATAATTTGTTGAAAAGGTGGGGTCAAGAGGATCCTTGATAAGAAAGGAATCCTTTTTCCGGTGGTGACGAATGACAGCTTTAAGAGCGCAACAACGCTCGGTGTCATGTCCCGGAGTGTGATGATAGTGGCAGAATGTAGAGTTGTCGAACCAAGATGGCCTTGATCTGAGAGTTGATGAGTGGGGTGGTGTTGAAGGTTTGTTGATAAAGTGGTTAAAAAGAGAGGTGTCATTCTCCAAACATTGGTGAACGACGACCTTGAGGGCATGACAATGCTCCGTGTCGTGCCCAGGCGTGCGATGATACGCACAAATGCAAGTGTCATCGAACCATGGTGGTTTTGGTCCGAGAGAGTGATATGGTCTAAGAGGCGGGAGATAGAGACGAGAGGACTGCAACAATTGCCGTAAGAGCAAGGCATATGAACCTGCTAACGGGTCGGGATGTTTTATTGCAGAGAGGGTTGGTGACATTAGTTTGGGAGGCGTAAGAGGCGTTGGTCGATGGTTTGAAGGAGGTATAAGTCTGACAGGTTGATAGAATAATGGAGGTGACTTACCTCTGTGAAGTATGGGAGTGAGAAGCACTCCGAGTAAAGTAGACGGATGTGGGCCCAAGATTGAAGGTAATGACGAAAATAGGGGAGGAGGCCTCCGGTGTGGTTTAGTAGCCTTCTTTGGTTTGGGTTAAGGGCCACCTTTGTGCGAGGCGAGATTAGATGTGGGGCGAACACCAAGAGGTTTAGTCTCTTTGGGCATGATGGACGCCTGCGCGGGTTTGGACTTAGATGTGGACGGTTTTTCTCTCAATGGAGAAGGGATTGAAGGTGTGGGCTCTTTAAGTGGAAAGAGCTCTGGAGTAGTCATGGCTTCTGTGTGTGGTTGGGGAGTCAAAAAGGTGTGATCGTCTATGGATGATAATAAGGATGAAGGCGAGGCAGCTGGTGTTGATGTGGTCAAAGCGTCCTCTAATATGGGAGAAGTCGCTGGAGGACAAGTGGGAGAAGAAAGTTCTTCACCCTGTGGAGGAGGTGTAGGGGAAGAAAGGTCTTCCACCTGTGAAAGAGGTTGGTCAGGGATAAGAGAAAAGATAGTGTCGACCGTGTGTATATCATGGTCTTGAGGGTCATTGATTATGGTTTGGACGTTATCTTGAGTAGGCGAATGATTTGGAAAAGGGTGTTTGGAGATGTCGAGGTTTTGGTTGGGCGGTGCATTCGGGTTATCCAAAATAAGATTCCCCTTGTCTAGCATGTCCTGGACGATGTTTTTGAAGGTTTGACAGTGATTCGTGTCATGGCCTTTGACACGGTGATAGTTGCAAAAGTGATTCTCCCTGTACCATGCAGGGATAGGTGTTGAGGGGTCGAATTGATGTGGTCGGATTGGAGGGAGATTGAGGACCCCCTGCTTGACGAGTTTATCCAAGACAGAGGCATATGACTCCCCAATTGGAGTGAATTGACGCTGTATGGATTGACGTTGAAAATGTTTATTGATGTAGTCTAATGTTGAAGATGATGAGCGGTTGGTTATTGTTGAAGATGATGGTCTAAAGATGACAGTGTTTGCCAACCCCTTGGAGTGAGAGTGGGCAGAAGAAGGTCTGGAAGAAGAATGGTCATTGGTTCTTGTGTTACACAATTTGACTTTATCTTCTTCAATGGTGCGGAGTTCAAGCTTTCGGGCCATGGTGAAGGCCTCATCGAAAGTGTGGAATGTTTGAACCCGCAAGGTGGACGAGATGTGACTGACAAGGAGAAGGAGAGCTGATTAATCAAGCTTCTCCAACGGGCAACAAAATCGATTATTGATTCATTGTCAAACTGTCTGATGGAGTAAAGGTCTGTGATCGAAACTTGTTTAGTGATATTGATTGAGAAATGGTCAATGAATAGTTGGGCGAGTTGGATGAATGAAAAGATAGAATGTCTGGCAAGAGAACTATACCAGTCAAGGGCAGGGCCAGAAAGTGACATAGGAAACGTGCGTAAAAGCAACGCATCGTCGTGGGCAATAAGGTAACAGGCATGTCTGAATGCTCGTAGATGTTGTTGTGGGTCTTCCTTACTCTGAAAGCGAGTGAATTTAGGAAGCTCCCAATGGTTGGGGTATGGTCGGATAGGGACAGAAGGGTGGATGGGCTCGTTGTAAATCTGATCATATGAAGAGACATTACTTGAACTGGAGATAGAAGCTTCGAGACTGGACATTTTATCCATCAGCATCTTGATAAGATCTACTGACGAATTGGCGGGTTGAGCGCCCCCTAAGTTGTAAGGCGCTTGAAAGAGGCTAGAGGAGGCGTGCGACATAGTCGGTTGTACAACGTACGGATGACTAGTCGCAGGGACAGAAGTGGAGGCTAAAGGTGGTTGCATTATGAAGGTCGAAGGTATAGGTTGACTGGGCACCGCCAAAGGTGGTTGAATGGCGGCACTGGTAGAAAGACAGGTTGGCACGCCTACACTTGTGGGCGCAAGAGTGTGAGGGGTCGAGACAATCAAGTTTTGATATGATATAGAACTTGTTTGAATTGCAGGCGGTTGAGGGGGTAATGGAACCCCGATGGAGGTTGGTCTAAAAATAGATGGGGAGGCCAAACTTTGCGTATTAGCCATGGTTGGGTTAATAGTTGAGGTGAAAGGTTGAGTCGTAAAAGGTTGGGTGGCGAACGGTGTTGATGTCGTCGCCACGTCGCCCGAAAGGTCCCGCATTGGGTTTCTTGCGAGATAGTTTTGGAGGGCTGCGGTATTGAGGTCCAAGAATCTTGCAAAGTCTTGGTCCCCTTCTGGGATGATAGGTGTCTGGGTTGGAGATAGTCTAGTAGGAATTCTTTCGGTCTTCGAGTAGAACTCCATTATATGATTGTTTATAGACGGGGTAGGCAAAAGCGATAGATGGCTAGCGTGGTCAAGAAGAGCCTTGGTTTGACTACGTGTCAGAACCATTCAAGGCAAGAAAGAACGTCCTCACAAGCTCAAACAAGCAAATAAGAACTAAAAAGATGAAGACACAAGCAGATCCTAAAACCCTAGAAGTAAATTATTTGGATTATAGTGGCTTATGCCTTAGAATATGTGTGTAGAGGAAGATTGGCTTTGTGAGTCAGGTCCTAGAAGAATCAGTCTATGGATGGTTTTAGGTTTTGTTATGGTGCTCAATAAGTCTGTGTTAGGGTCTGGTACGTGGCCTGGTGCTAAGGAGCAAGCTCCCCTCACTTCACAATTCCAGTGGTTAGCTGGTTTCGCTTAGCTAAGATATACCTCGCCTAGAGTTTAGACTCCGCCAGAGAACGGAGTGGGCTTCCCCCTTGGTGATGAAATCCAAGTGGGGTCACCGGGACGGGTAAGGTATCCGCTGGGGGATGAAATCCCAGTCGGGCCTTGTCTCAGGTAAGTTAAAATGTTTGTTTTGTGCAGGTGGTTTGGTCGTGTAACATCAAGTGATCTAGATTAATTCAATATGCGGTTTTTAATTACTATGTGTGGTCTAAAAGATGCAGGTAAACAGAGATGAATGCAAAGTGTTTTAATGTCCAAGTCGAAATGTTTGTTCGTATGAAGACGAATGGAGAAAGAGTCGAAGAATATGAGTTTTAGCTAGTCTAGAAGTGCAAGAAAGAAAGAAATGTTCGTTTTAGTTCTGCTTATGATGTCGTTTAAGAAGAGACGAAAGGAGGTGAAAAGGAAGAAACCTAATGCACCTAAATGAACGAAAGAAAGAAAGAACCCAAGGAGGACCTAGGGTCCCATCGGGCGTGCCAGAATGTTTCTATGCAAAATTGCTTTCTACATTCAAAGAAGAAATAAGAAACTAAAAGATGGTCAAGGCTAGAAGTACCTGATAAAGTCGTGCGCACCGAAATTAGACGTTGGAAGATTCTCCTCTTTTGCTGTGGAGGAATGACACCTGCGAAGAAAAGGCTAAAACACGGAAAAATGTTAGTCAAAGATATGGTGGGCTGTCAGGCGAACGCCCGATCCCGGAAGTACGAAGACTCCCTAGAAGGATATCAATCCACTGATAAAAAAGCAGAATATTGGACGAAAGTAGATAATAATGACAGAAAAATAAAAGTGCATACCTGATATGCAGCACTGTTCTGCACAGTCGCCGGCGTCGGTCTCTGTGGTGCCGACGTCGGTTAGGGAAGGTGCCGACGTCGGTTAAGGTGCCGTCGTCGGTCGGGGTAGTGACCGGCGTCGGTAGGGGCAGGTTCTGGAAAAGTCTGAACAGGTTCGGGACAGGGTCTGGGAGAGTTGGGACAGGGTCTGGGCAAGGTCTGAGAGAGTCGGGATAGGGGCAGGGATGTAAACGAGGGATGCTGGGTCTGAACAGAGTCGGGACAAGGTCTGGGTAAGGTCAGGTCGGGTCTGAACAGAGTCCGGGGGTTTGAAGGATCGGGGTGACAGAACTGATAAAGAATAACCAAGGAAGAAATAAAACAAACGGAATAAATACTTACCTGCCAGAAGACGCGATGAGAGCCATAGTGTCAGTTGTCTGTGCAGATTGGTTGATGCCGAGAGTGTTGATGTCGTAGTGTTGATGTCGGAGTTCGCAGGTTGATGATTGCTCGGGTTCGGTTGATCAGCGTTTCGAATAGCGTTCGGGGATCTGGTCTCGAATGGTTGGCGGAGGTTTATGAAGGCGAGAGACGGTTCCAGAGACGGTTCGTCAACCGTTTCGGGAAACCGAATGATAACTGGTAACGGATAACGGCAAGGTGACCGACGTCGGCAGGATTGCCGACGTCGGCCGATAGGTGACCGACGTCGGCGACATCGGCGGGGTAAAGACCGTCGTCGGCAGATGCATAATGGAGATAGAGTCTAGCTTTAGCTCTGTGCTCATTTTTACATGCTGCCAGGGTCAAGGTTGGTGGAACAAGTGATCGACAAGGGTTCAATAGGCGAAGAAGAATAAGACGGGGAATGACCAGGGGAGTCGACACGATTTCGGTGTCTACACAGAGTTAAAAGCAACATTGACTTATTCTTCTGAAAGGTGTTCCAAGGTAAGTTTTTCTATCTTACATTGAATTTCATATAGGAACTTGTCTAATTATTGTGCAATTATATGTGTACTTCAAGTCCCTAGTCTAAGCATTACTTTGGTGGTCCCCATCCATTATGAAATGACAACAACATACATTTTGTTATTTTCCACATTGAGCAATCAGAATGATTGATCCTTGTCAAATTGGATCTAGCTTTTCTCAAAATCGTTTGACTTAGATCAAGAATAGTTTCCTTATTCCACTTCAATAGTCTAATTTTTTAGCTTGACGTAGACTTATAAAATGGCCATAACTCATGTATTTCATTCACATTAGCCCTATATTATATCCCCTAATTTGGGGGACAAGTCCTCAATCTCTTAAATTACCTATAGGTTTCTAGGAGGTATATATAGAAAGGGACATAAGGGCCCATTAAGTGCATTTGATATATGGGATATGAGTCATCAGTTATATCATGTATATAATGGATGGCCTTGTATCTATATCTATTATGACTGGATCAATCATCTCGTATTAACAAATCAATCATCTCCGGTGAGATTCATGTCATTTCATTATGCCCATCCGGTATCCAAATAGAAGTGAAGTGTTCATTCTTGGTCTTATGTCATATTCACCCTTTTTTAACGAATATAATGTCACACTCATCCTTCTTCCTTCTTTGTGATTGTGATTTTTGAGAGATCGATTTGTTAAAAGTCGATCCCAATGTCTCATTTACTCTAGTCGGTGCATGCCCAATGGAGGAATTTAAAGACTAGTTCACTGTATCGCCAACGAGATATTTCAAACCTCATTAGGTCTGACATCTTTCAATGTTTGTTCAACCCATTTTTTTATATATATTTTTTTAGTAGCTTGCAAAATCATCATT
Organism: Torreya grandis; assembly: GCA_037957365.1. NCBI lineage: Eukaryota > Viridiplantae > Streptophyta > Pinopsida > Cupressales > Taxaceae > Torreya > Torreya grandis. The sequence goes on along the minus strand of JARHVA010001864.1, from coordinate 1,838,568 downwards.
GCCTCATCTGCTTGATTTAAAGCTCCTTCATTTTCTAACATTGGACCACCCTCTGAATTTTCAATTGCTTCCATAGGGGGATTGTTCTTTTCAATTATGGAGTTAATAAAGATTCAATTATGTCCTAATTATAGGTTTCCCCTTTACTGTTTGAAACCTCCATAAAAATATAAAACTTGGCATATTTCTCCAATTAATTCAATTTTCAATTGATGCATATTGTGTCCTTTGTAGTTTCACAAAAGACAACATCTCTTATGATCATAAATATCTTGATATTTTCATCATATATTTTGTACACCTTTGAGGACTTTGGGTATTTCTAAAAGGATGCATTTATGACACGTGCGGTCTAGTTTTTTTTTTCTCCTTCGAAATCAATGCTTAGCAAGTGGATCCAAAAACCCAAAGATGTTGCATTGAAGGAAGTGACCACACCAGAATTCATATGGAGTCTTCATATGAAGGGTTGTTGATGGTGTCTTGTCATAGAGATACACCGTTATTAAGTTATTTCTAACTAAAATTATGGATTTACCCCTTTGAAATATGACATTGCTCGAACCATGATCATCCACTCAACTAATCCACTCTATTGAAGGTTGTAATAGACCATAAGATGATGTTTGATCCCATTTTTTATTACATCATAATTTCACACTATGATTTATAACCTTCAAAATCCTTGGATTAGTATGGTTATTATTTGATTATTATTGCTTTGATATGAGCTTTATGACATATACTGGTATGAGACAATGATATTGGTGAGTAAGTATACATGGTGTGACAATTATATTTTCTTATTTTATACATCAAAAATGTATATTTGTTCATTTTATGTCATTAGTCAATATATATGATGGCTCAGACTAACTACTTATTGCAAGACTGATGTAGGATAGATCCTACCCTCAGAGCTTGATGAGGGAGAGCATCATTAGAGAGGATGGGCTAGATGGGATGAATGGACGATGACAGAGGAATTGCTAATGACCCTACACACACACACATTATATTTAAATTTGTTATATATTTTAAATGCTAGTGTGTAATCAAAGAAATCATATTTGTGATCATATTAGTATGCAAATTTAGTTCTTGATATGCATTAGATTCATTTATTTTTTAATTGTCTTGATTTTTAAAATAATAGGAAAATGGATAATAAATTTCTATAAAGATATTAGTTATTGTAGATACGATTATCTCACAATAAAAAGTAATTATTGACTTAATATCATTCAATTAAATAATTAATTATTGCAGTTTTAATTTATTTTCAAGAAATTGAATTATCCTAAAGTTCTAACCTTGAGTCAGGACAAATTAAACTTAACCTTGGAAATATATGCATGAAATTACATTTAAAAACTAGAAAATATATATTATTAGATAATTGGTCAACTTATCCTTGTGTTAAAGATAACATGACAATTAAGGCGTAGCTAAGTTGAGAAAGACTACAGCTTTAAGAGTAAATAATTGTTGTTTATTAAACTTGAAGAAAGAAATAGCATGCATGGAGGATGACTATGAGATATAACATGCAAAGAAGGGGTGAAACAACACATAGAGAGGTAAAGAGTTTTATAAATTGAGTCTAATGAAATTAAAGGCTAGATGGGAGAATGAAGGAAAAAAGAGCATAAGGAATAGGATTGGAAAGGGACATTGTTGGCATTTCATTCTAACATTTTCAATATCTTGATCAGGTAGGTCATGTATTTCAATTATGCATGGAAAGCTTTATGAAAAAGAGTAGAATGAGTTTTTCTTGAAATAAAATGGTTAAATAGACTACATATCACATTTTAATGGTCTATATATCACCTAGTGTAGCCAGAGTCTTAATAAATGGGTGGTGTCAAAAATGGTAGACCGAGTTTTTTTTTTTTGTTAAGCAATGTCTTATTTTCATAACAAAATTATAATCGAGACTGCGTCCTTTATCATTTATCCTTCATCCTCACATTTTAGGTAGCATCCATTATTCATTTAAGAGATTATTTGATCAATGCTTATTTATTATTAGTGTTTGTGTTTTAAATACCTAGTTTTAGATCTTATGGATGTAAAGTAACATCTTTATATTGGCTGTGATAACACTAGTTTGAATTGCATTCCACCTTTAATAAATGTGTTCCCCCTGTGCTTGTTATATTTCATTAAATGAAACTGCGTATATCTTTTGATCAGCATCTAAATATTTATCAGGTAGTATTCCAGTTTATTTACAACATCTCATACATGATTACCATTCCTCATATATGTTGGCAACACCATATATAATAGTAGATTAAGTTCATGATTAAATGTATAAAAATGGTCTCTTAACTATGTGTTTAAATTCACCATACTTGTTTTATATCAGCCCTCATCTGGTACTCTATATGCGCCATCTATATATTGTGTTCTCCAACTTAATGAATCTTCCTACTGAAACTCAAGGTACAATTTCATTATTTAGTTATATACTAGACTTATCATCAACCTCTTGTCGTAGATGTTACATATCTCTTGGTTCTTGTTGATTAAAATAAGAAGTCTTAATTATTCTATGAGTTATTTTCTCTGGTTGTCGATTCTTCCATTTTGTGACCCATTAGGTGCAATATACATCATCTTACTTTTGAACATTTTTTAGATACATATGACTGCAAGGTTTTGACCAGGCAAACCATAGGGCAATGCTCTATATTTTGGATGGTGTCTAAAATACTCGGGCAATGTTTAGCATTATAAACTGCATAATATTGGACTATATTTCATGTAAACATAAAGTCATTTGTAAAATACCAAGTCAATTATTGAACAACGGAGTCAAAGAATACAACGCTAGGTATTGAAGAATAAATGCAAAGATTAAGAATAAACGCTTAGGTTAAAATATAATGCCCAACCTTTTTTAATGAAATGCCCAGTTATGAAATTACAATATTGAGTCACATGTATAAAAATGCTTAGCATAAAAAAAAACTGAGTCTAATCAAAACACTAGTGTCATTTAAATGGAACGCAGAGCATGTTATTCGAAATCACTGAGTTTTTAATTCAAACACTGTGTATATATATTAAAAACCTTGAGAATAATTCAATGTTGAGTGTATATACACACACACACACATACAAATATATATATATATAAGAACTGAGTCTTTTATTTGGAACACTGAGCCATTTATATGTAGCGCTGGATAATGTCACCATGTATATTCTTGAGAGGAATGAAATTAGCCTAGGAAACTATGTTTCTTCTTTAATGCAAGATGGAATGTTCGTTGAAACTTTATTGAAATAACAGATATATGAAATGCATTTATATAGTGAAAAGTGCATATATTTATACATGGGAATATATGTTTTTATTAGTATAAAAGGAAAGTAAAGTTGTCTGCCAATACTTCTCTTTATATTAGTAAAGAGTGAGCAAAATATTTATAAATTATAAACATTCCGGGAAAACCCTTACCTTGATTTACTTATAGATATTTAGGCTATGATGACGACAAAACTTAAGGGGGGAGAATCTTATGTTATAATGATGTTAATTTTATATTTAACATAAATGAAATCCTTATGACTTGCATAATACCCATTTGGTAAATTTACTAGCTTGTCATAGATATTGGTTGTGAAATAAATCATTAAACGAGGTTCAACCATATTTTTGATGGCTAAATGCGTGTTAGTAGCTTTTATGAAAGATTGTATGTGTTTGATCTAGCTTGTAGAATTAAATGCATTGTGTAGAGTTGAGATATGTATAAAAAAAGTATTGGTTAAAGCCTTATATGATGGTTTTAAACTAGAAGTTATTTTTTATGTTGATAGATCATTGTTATTATCGAGAATGGAATCGTGATTCTAGAGAGGTCTATTTGGCTTTAATATTTAGGTTATATCTTAAAAGTTAATGGAAGTTCTATTTGAGAAATCTTGTGAAACATTGTCTTGTGTTATATATGTTGTTAGTATTCAAAGCCTTTTGTAAAATACATTTGTGATAGTATTTATATGTAAAGGTAATTAGACTGTTATAACATAAAATAGTGCATCATGATGTTTGCCTAGATATTATGATTTTGTCTGATTATTATTATGCAATATAATATAGGATATCCCTGAATGGTACAGTACTATACTTGTTAATTAATTTTATTGTAAGATTGTCTATAGATGTTTGAGTGGGGTACTCATGCACAATGAGTTATTGTAGTATGGGATATCATAAAATACATCAACTTAAATGTATATGCTTGTATGGTAGATACTCTAGTTGTACGTCTAGATTCTCACTTAGGTCGATTGATTAAATGTATGTGTTGGCTATTACTTGAATAATACATTTTGTGATAACTATTATGACATCATGTATGCATGCACACAACTTTAAAGAATGTAAACGAGTGTTAGATTTTTATGTGTTTATATGACTTGCTCTGTTATATGTTCTTGCTCGATTAAAAGTGTCAGCTTCTATACATTTATGACTACTTAGCTTGACTAATTATGGGAAAATTAGTAGTTGTGCCTTAGAACACTAGACTATGGTAATATATGATAATGGGGTTTAGTTATTTGAATATTATACATTAGTTGAGAATCTGTAGTTTAATGTGAATTCTACTCGAGTGGTATAAACTGTAGGCATTATTTCTAGTATGAGATAGATAATAATGTAAGATTTATTCATACATTTATGGAATAAATGAATACTTTGCTTACTCCTATGTATGGCATGAGATGTGATATTATTGTTAGGAGAATGTAATTAGTATGAGTCTTGTGGTTAAATAATGTATAGTAAGACATTATCTTTTGTATGTATGATTTATATTTCAGTGCAATATCTTACAATGTAATAGGCTTTCTATGATATACTGCATATTACTTTTATCATACACACATAGGTACTAGCTTCTTCTTTGAATTTTTGCACTGTTTTATTTACCTATCTATAAAAGGAGAGCCATTCCCTGATAGGGGATTGTGCGGGAGATCATTGGTAAGTAGTTGGTGTGGAAAAGCACTTGGATGATGCTCTACCTCCCCACAACAATACTACTTACCTGAAGACTACACTTGAGTTGATCTAAGATACATGGGTTAGTACACTAAGAGCTCTAAAGGGCTTTTTATCTATATTTTTATATTAAGGCTAAGGTCCTAATGAAAATGTAATTATATTTCATTGGTTTATACTTGAACAAAAGTTGTTATATTATGGAACCAGTCGTAGTTGTGTCTTAATGTATTTACTTTCTTGCACTGTTAATAAGATATATATTATTATTATTATTTCATTTAGAAGTACTTTTATTCTAAGTTGTATGGTTATTTGTTAAGAATGTTTAAGTGGAATGAATGTTAAGTAATTAGTCTTTAAAAAAAATTACTAATTTATTAAGTACAACTTAAGGGGTTATAACATGTGGTATCAGAGCTATGGCTCGAACTCTAAGACCTAATGAGTCCATTAGTATTTTTGAACCTTTTTGTGTAGTAGAGAGGAGAAATGTGAATGTGTGTGTGGTACATTGAGTGTGTACCCTAATAGCATTCGTACCTCCTTAAAATTTGTCAAAGGGTTGGTTATCGAGTGTCAGATTAGTGATGGTTTTATAAGGTGTATGAGAAGGAGAGTACATAGCTTTGTTCATGAGATGTGAACAAGAATTCCCTATAATATTTTTTATCTTTAGATGGAACACCTCGAGTATGATTACATCTTTCTTAGTAATCGAATCACCTTCACCATTTGTGTTTGTATTTTGTGAGTGTTTTAAAAGCAGGGAGTGATTCTCACTTAAGTATTTATGCATTACTATTATGTCTTACTTACACAAATCCTAGGAGTGGGAATCCTATAAGACCATTAAAGTTTGGCAACACCTAGTGCGATGGGAATTTTCTTGTAGTGAAATGTAGATGTCTTGTTTTTGAATTCCTTTGTGTTAAGAGTTGTGGATTAGCTTCCTTATATTTATTTAGACTTGAGAAGAAGTGCCATCTCTTTTAGTTATCTTAGAGGCGAGTTGTTATTCTCTCACTCTCCTCTTACATCATATTAAGCTACCAAGAAGATTCATATTCTCAAGATGTTGATTTAATGTTTCCTTAACTAGAAACTTGTTTATGAATTGTTGTTTTGATCTTATTCCCTTGAGTTTGTGGGATAGTGTTTTCTAATTTTTGTTGAGAGAAGTTGTAGGATTGGGTGGATTGATGCATCCTTGAGCTAGTATTTTCCTTATGGTTGATGAGGTAGGTTATGATAATACCCTTACAAATTTGGTAAGTGAATAGTGTTTTGGCAATGTTGATTGCGGTGTTTCCTTTTACCATATGAGGGTATGTAGGAGTTTTGTTTATGAGATGTTAAGTTTTCTAATTTCCACTTTGTAACTTCTAGAGTTACTATTTTATCTAACTTAACCTCAAGGAATTGCAAATGTTAGATTTATATTAATTCCAGCTGAGTATAATTGTTATGTTATTATATACATTTGTTTAGATTGATATTATTCTTTTTTAAAGCATGTTGTTTTGAAGAATTATATTCACACATTTCTTTGGGAGCAAGTAAGGTATAAGATGTGCAGAACATCTTGATAGTCTAAAAGGATTGAGATTAGCTTTTTAAATTGTTATATGCTAGTTATGCAAGCAAGGAGACATTATCTTGTATATAAGGTTGTAAGGATGGTATGATCCTTGGCCTTTGTATATTATGTTAATTCTGACTTTATTTCCACTTAATTATAAATATAATACCATAATTTATGTTGTGAATAATGATAATAGTTATGTTTGATTAGTAGCAACTTGGTATAATCTCAAAAAGATTACAAGATTTTTCTTGTATGTACGTTACTACATATGGAATCTATTAGCAGGTAGTATTTATTTTTATGATCTATTAGTATATATTTCTGTTTCATTGAACCTTGTGCACATATTGGAGATTGTCAGGTTGTAGAGACCTCAAGGAAGAGAGGTGAAGTAGGAATGTCAATTTTAAGAGATAAGATAGTATCCTACTTAACCTCACATTGACTCAGATTGGTATTGAGTTGGATCTGATAGATGTACTTATTGAATGCAAGATTTGACAGGCAAAACTTGTTAAATTTGGTCATATGACAATATGCATGTATATTGTGAACGGGCATTCTATGATTTTTTATACATTATATTGCCACTTCTTATTCATTACCGTACTTGTTAGGAGTGATATTATTAACATATACACATCATTCTTAGAGTAGTGATAGTATTGACATGTTATACTTATTTAAAGCTACATGGAGTAGAGATATTATTAACATATACACATCATTCTTGTTAGGATCTCTAAATACTTTTTTTTTATATAAGAAATACACTCTATAGGTTAGAGAGATGTGCATAGGGATTAGAAGGTTTTGTGGAACTCTCCTTGGTCATTTGTTTTGACTTTTGAGATGATTTCATGTGTTTTTTGAGAAGTTAATGAAACTTTTACCGAGTTGTTATAGGCTTGTCTTGCGGTTCTGGATCCCATGGTGATCATGATAGAACCAATCAGTGTAAGTGACATTCATAAAACTTATTTGCATATTAGGAAATGTCATCGAGCAGTGTCTTGTGGGATGAATACTCTAAGAATAGTGTTAAATGAGAGAACTATGGCGAGTTCTTTAGATAAATTTACATTTATTTGCATAATTTGATACTTGATACTGTGTTTTTATTCTATTAAACTTTGTTTGTTATTCAGAACTACTATTTGAATAAGTGTCATAGAGATGATGACTAGTTTTAGGGGGGATGTTACAACCTGATTTCACCCTATGATTTATAACCTAATAAATCTATGAATTAGTATGGTTATTATCTGATTATTATTGCTTTGATATGAGATTTATGCCATATACTAGTATGAAACAGTGATATTGGTGAGTAAGTATACATGATGTGATAGTTGTATTTTGTTATTCTATACATTGAGGATGTATATTTGTTAGTTTTGCATCATTAGTTGATATATATGATGACTTAGACTAACTAACTACTTGTTACGAGGTGGATGCTGGATAGATCCTACCCTCAGAGCTTGATGAGGGAGAGCATCATCAGAGAGGTTGGGTTAGATGGGATGAATGAACAATGATAGAAGAATCACCAATGACCCTACACACATGAACATTAGATTTAAAAATGTTATATGTTTTAAATGCTAGTGCGTAATTAAGAAAATCATGTTTGTGATCATATTAGTATGCAAATTTAGTTTTTGATATGTATTCAATTCATTTATTTTTTAATTGTCTTGATTTTTGAAAATACATTAAGAAAATGGATATTTAATTGCTATATAGATATTCGTTATTGTAGATATAGTTATCTTACAATAAAAACTAATTATTTACTTAATATCATTTTGTTAAATAATTAATTATCATTATTTTAATTGCTTTTTAAGAAATTAAATTATCCCAACATTTTAACCTTGAGTCAAGACAAATTAAACTTAACCTTGGAAATACATGCATGAAATTGCATTTAAAATTTATAAAATAGATATTAATAGATAATTAATCAACTTAGTCTTGTGTTAAAGATAATGTGAAAATTAAGCCATAGCTAAGTTGAGAAAGACTACGACTTTGGGAGTAAATAATTATTATCTAGTAAATTTGAAGAAAAAAATGGCATGCAATGAGGGGGACTGTGCACTCTAACATGTGAAGAAGGGGCCCAACAACAGAGAGAGAGGTAAGGAGTTTTATATATTGAGTCTAATGAAATTAAAGGACATACGGGAGAATGAAGTAAAAAAGAGCACAAGGAATAGGATTAGAAATGGAGGTCATTGGCATTCCATTCTAACATTTTTAATATCATGACTAGCTAGGTCATATATTTCAATTATGCATGGAATGTTTTATGAAAAAGAGTGGAATGAGTTTTGCTTGAAAGAAAATGGTTAAATAGACTACGTATCACATTTTAATGGTCTACATATCACCTAGTGTACCCTGAGTCTTAATAAATAGGTGTCATCCAAAACAGTAGACTAAGTTTAATTTTATTTGAGCAACATCTTATTTGCATAACAAAATTATACTTTAGACTGCATCCTTTATCCTTCATCCTCACATTTTAGTTAGCATCTATTGTTCATTTCAGATATTTTTTTTATCAATACTTATTTATTATTAGAGGTTGCATTTTAAATACCTAATTTCAATGCTTATGGATGTAAAGTAGCATCCTTATATTGGTTGTGATACCACTAGTTTGGATTGCGTTCCACCTTTAGTGAATGTGTTTCACATGTGCTAGTTGCATTTCACAAAATAGGATTGTGTATACCTTTTAAGCAATGTCTAAATCTTTATCGGGTAGCGCTCCAATTTCATTTGTGGCGTCTCATAAATGATTACCATGCCTCATATATGTTGGCAGTGTCATATATATAATAGCAGATTAAGTTCATGATTAAATGTAAAAAATGGTCTCATGTATTCAAAAGCACCATACATATTTTACATTAAACCCCATATGGTACTATGCGTGTGTCATTTTATCCTGTGTTCTCCAACTTAATGAATCTTCCTATCAAAACTCAAGGTATACTTTCATTGTCTAGTTACATCCTAGACTTATCATCAACCTCTTGCGGTAGTTATTGCATATCTCTTGGTTCTTATTGAGTAAGATAAGAAGTCTTAAATATCTTATGAGTTATTTTCTCTGGTTATTGATTCTTCCATTTTGTGACCCATCAGGTGCGATAAACATCATCTTATTTTTGAACATATTTTAGATACATATGACTGCAATGTTTTGATTGGGCAAACAAGAGGGTAGTGATCTATATTTGGGATGGTGTGATATATATATAAAAGCACTAAGTCTTTTATTTAGAGCACTGAGCAATTTATATGTAGCGCTAGATAATATCATTGTGTATATTCGTGAAAGGAATGAAGTTAGCCTAGGAAACTATGTTTCTTCTTTAATGCAAGATGAAATGGTCGCTAGAACTTTATTGAATTAGTAAATATATGAAATACATTTATATAACGAAAAGTGCATATATTTATACATGGGAATATAGGTTTTTATTAATATAAAAGGAAAATAAAGTTGTTTGTCGATACTTCTCTTTATATCAGTAAAGAGTGAACAAAATATTTATAAGTTATAAACATTACGGGCAGACCCTTACCTTGATTTACTTATATTTATTTGGGCTATGATGAGGGCAAAACTTAAGGTGGAAGGATCTTAGATTATAACAATGTTAATTTGTATTTAACATAAATGAAATCCTTGTGACATGCATAATGCTCGTTTGATAGATTTATTAAATTGTCATAGATATTGGTTGTGAAATAAATCAATAAATGAGGTTCAACCATACTTTTGATGGCTAAATGCGGGTTAGTAGCTCTTATAAATGATTATATGTGTTTGATCTAGCTTGTAGAATTAAATACATTGCGTAGAGCTAAGATATATATCTAAAAAAAAGAACTGGTTAAAGCCTTATATTATGGTTTTAAACTAGAGGTTATTTTCTTCTATGTTGAGAGATAATTATGATTATCAAGAATGGAATCTTGATTCTAGAGAGGTCTATTTGGCTCAAATATTCAAGTTATATCTTAAAAGTTCATGAAAGTTTTGTTTGAGAAATATTGTTAAACCTTATCTTGTGTTATATATGTTGTTAGTATTAAAAACCTTTTGTACATTACATATTGTGATAGTATTTATATGTAAAAGTAATTAGACTCTTATAGCATAAAATCGTGCATCATAATGTGTTTTCTTAGAGATTATGTTTTCATGTGATTATTATTGTACAATATAATCTAGGTTATACCTGGGTGGTATAGTCATGTACTTGTTAAGTAATTAAAGTGTAAGATTGTGTGTTCATGTTTGAGTAGGGTACTCGTACACAATGAGCTATGATAGTATGAGATATCATGGAATATGTTAGCTTAAATGTATATGCCTAGATGGTACATACTCTAGTTGTATGTCTAGACTCTCACTTGGGTTGTTTGATTAATTATATGTGTTGGTTATTACTTGAATAATATGTCCTGTAATAACTAGTAGGACATCACGTATGTATTTACACAACCTTGAATAATGTAAACGAGTGTTATACTTTTATGTATTTATATGACTTGCTTTGTTATATGTTCTTACTTGATTAAAAGTGTATGCTTCTATGTATTTATGACTACTTAGTATGACTAATTGTGGGAAAAATAGTAGTTGTGTTTTAGAAGACTAAACTATGGTAATATGGGATATCAAGGGGTTTAATTTTATAGATATTGTGTAGTAGTTAAGAATCTGTAGTTTAATATGAATTCTACCTGAGTGGTATAAATTATAGGAATTATTTCTAGTATGAGATAGATAATAATATAAGATTTATTCATACTTTGATGAAATAAATGAATACTTTGCTTACACCTATGTATGACATGTGATGTGATATTATTATTAGGAGGATGTAGTTAGTATGAGTCTTGCGGTTAAATAATGTATAGCGAGAAATTATCTTTGGTATCTATGATTTACATATCAATGCGATATCTTGCGATAGGACAAACTTTCTATGATACATTGCATGTTTAGTTTTATCATACACATATGGGTACTAACTTGTTCTCTAGATTTTCACATTGTTCTTTCTACTTATCTGTAAAGGGAGGGCCATTCCCTGATAGGAGATTATGTAGGGGATCATTGGTCTGTGGTTGGTGTGAAAAAGCACTTAGAAGATGCTCTCTCTCCCCACTGTAGTACTACTTACTTGGAGAGTACACTTTAGTTGATCAAAGATACATGAGTTGGTACAAAATGAGCTCTGGAGCGATTGGTATCTATTTTGTTATATTAAGGCTGAGGGCCTAATGGAAATGTAATTATATTTCATTGGTTTATACTTGAACAATAGGTGTTGTATTATGGGACCAATCATAGTTATGTCCTAATGTATTTACTTTCCTTGGAGTGGTAATAAGATATATATTGTTTTCAGTATTTGATTTTAGAAGTACTTTTGTTCTAAGTTGTATGGTTACTTGTTAAGTATGTTTAAGAGGAATGAATGTTAAGTAATTAACTTTGAAAAAAAATTAATACATTATTCTAAGTACAACTCGAGGAGTTATAACATTTTTCTTGAAATAGGATTCAACACCTTTGACATGAATTCATAACCATTGTCAGTCTTGAGTGTACCAATGCAGGATTGAACTTCGTTCTAAACCATTGTTCAATTTTTTTGAATTTTTTTGAAACTTCAATTTTTTCTTTAGTAAGTATATCTAAGTCATTTTGTTGTAATGATCAATGAACAATATGAATTACTTGTGACCACCAGTATAAATAATTGGAAAATAACATAAAATAGAGTGAATCAACTGCAATTTCATGTCAGCTTTCCAATATGACCTTTGAAATGGTTTCCTTTGGTGTTTGGCCAATATGCAGGCTTCACACTTTTCAATATTGTTGGGCAGTGTTAGTAAGCCTACAACACCAATATTGTACATTTTATGAATATTGTCATAGTGAGTATGCCCAAATATGACATGCAAAAGAAGACTTGTTGGCATTCCTTCTTTGGTGAGATGAGCAAAATTTCTTAGAACCCAATGCTTACCCTTAAGTTTTAGCAATTTATTTTCCTCATCCAATAAAGACAATTCCATTATCACATTTTCTTGTGACTTTAAGCTCTTCACGATCTAACATAGTGGAGCAGCCTTGATGTCAAATTAGCACTGGAAACAATAAACTTATTTTCAATTGAAGGTGTAAAACATTTTAGAGAATGAAGTCTAGAATGCATGGTGACTTTAATCAAATGAAACATTTACCTCGAGGTTGTAAATTTATTTTATCTGCCAAATATATTACACCACATCTTTATTCATGAAAATCCTCAAAGAATTTCATTTATAAAGTCATATGTTGCTTGACACCAATGTCTAGTTACCAAGCGTTATCCAAGTTTGAACTCACTGAGACCTTATTTGCTTCGTTTGAGATGGAAAGCACACATTCACTTGAAAACTAAATTAAATGTGATTTTGAGATTTTATTCTTTTCCTTTTCTTATTTTTGTTTTTGATAAGTTTAAATCTTTTCCCATGGTGTTTTGCATTCATGGGTCTCGTGACTCCCTTTTCTTTCATAACATTTACAAAATAAGTGTTATTTATCATTTTGTTTTTCCTTATGTTGATTATTGTTTGTGTTGAATTTTCCACCTCGCCTTTTATTTTTTCCTTTGCCTTTATCATTTCCACTATTATTGGAAGAATTTCCCTTTTGATTAGCATAGCAAGTGCTTTCTCTTGTAGACTCAATTTTTCTTCTAAAGCATTTTTTTCTTTTGACCATCTTCTCAACCAATTGATCAAAAGTGATAGTTTTCAACAAATTGATTGCTTGCGAAAATTCCAAGTAGGTTGCATATGTAGGAAGAAGAGTTTTTATGAAGGCAATCTTGTATACATGAATATTTACACTAGCAATATCAACATTTTTTTCAATAGCCCAGATTTTTGAAGCCAAACTTATGACATCGTCACTCTTCAACTTAATATTGAATAATTTTAACTGCAATTATATGAACTTCAATTCTCAGTGAAAATCATATAAGTCCTTCAATTTGCATAGTGTTTCACCCTTGAATGTGATGAAAATCCTCACCATCAACTAAGGTCCTCACCAAGCCTAATTTTTTGAATTCTTATGCTTCTAGGATAAGTATTTCATTTGCTTCCTTTGGTTCAATAAGTTGTCCATCCTTGTCACAGATGTTGAACCACAAGTAATTAAAGATGATTTTATTCTCCACGCATCTTGACCATTCTAATCAAGTGTCCTTCTCACTTCATGTTGTGTTAACAATTGATTTAATTAAGTACATTTTTGTTATTTAGGAAGATAGAATGGTTCCTTATCACTCTAAAAGGTCCATTTTTTTGTATACCACATGACTAATATACCAAACCTCTCTATATGCTCATTCTTCTTATATACTTGGTGGTACATGGAAGATGTTCATCCTTTCTATATACCTAACAATATGTGAAAGAGACATTAAAGAATGTGAGGTTAGAATAGCATGTTGTACCTAGGTAGTATGCGAAAAGGGTTTGTTCTGTCTATGACACCTGCTTAATGAGAAATCATTGTATGTGGGCATAATAACCCTATATACTTAGAGTATCATTACTTTAGGGATTTAAGGTGAGTGACAATCATCAATGGGTAATGAAGAGGATAAGAAAATGAAAATTTTCTTTATTTCTCTTAATGATTTATAGGGATGATGCCTCAAACACTATTATTTCGGCTATATTAGGCTACATTGATATGCCACACTAGTAATATTTTTAAATTGATTTTACAAGTTTGAGATAAAATTAACAAGTCATCTAGTCGAATGGTATGAGAAAGAATTAAAAAATAAATTGCACTTAAAATGCAAGTGGTTAGAAATTAATGGAGGGTGAATGAATACAAAAATAATGACAAAGCATGTGCTCTGATACTATTTCAAGCTAGGAATATTTAAAACTAAAAAATCAATAGTTTGGTGAAACCAAAATTGTATATGCATTAATCAAATGAAGTAGCATTATAATATTTATAGCCACAGTATGGCTATTTATTTCATCTTCCATGAAGACTATTCAACTTCTCTACGTGGACTACTCATCTACCATTATGAAATAAAAGCTCTTTACAAGTTACACCCAAAATTATACAATAATATTACATAGTGTTTGGGCATTATGGAAAGTGCATGTTTTAGCAAATAAAATCTCATATATGACTATTGTTATAATTTTGAGGCTACTTATGATTAGATGTTTTTGGATTCTCTTTATATGTCTTTATTTGAGATCTAACACATTGTTGCCCAAAACTTCACATCCATAAAGGACCACCAGTGTGATAAGCAACTTGAATAAGGTTCTATTGGTTTTCTAATCCTATAATTATGCATTCCTAGATCAATTTTGTGGATAGTATAAATCCTTCCACCTCTCTTTTTCCCTGCAAATCTCATGAATAAGCTTGTTGTGGATTTCAAGCTCAAGGTACTTGTTTTCTTCCACCACTTCTAACAGGGTTCCTTCGAAAAAGAAATTAATTTTCTTATGTTTTCTCCATAATGAAAAGATTTCGTAGGAATTAGCTTTTACATTCTGTTAGTTTTGGTATTTATTGAGAGGTAAATAGTTATTGGTGAGTGTGTAATTGTATGGATAATATGGTAAGATTTGTCACATATAGTGTTTGTTAGATATATATTCCAAATAGAGTTGGTAATATATTATTGTTGTACAGGTTTGTTAGGTGAGATTTTATAGGGATATATGAATCCATTATTATAAGAATTAGAGGTCCTATATATTCATGTAATGTCTCATATTGATTAATATTCAGAGAGTGAAATAATATAGTGTGATTAAAATATCTCTGATTGTCTGTATATGCTTCCATATTTAAAGTGTTAATTGTGTGTAGAACTAAACTAGAATTATCATCTGGTATCAGAGCATGAAGTTTTTATGGTTTAATAAATGTGTAAGAGTAGTTATGGGATAGTTGTTTTAAATTGGTAGCACTTTCTGAAAGAGTGCTTGTTCAGAACGTCTCTATCATTGTATACAATCATTCTTCCATTTGTTTGAGCACCACATATCGTGTTTTGGGATTCATAGTGATGTTGGGATCATGACATCTTATTTAACAACCAAAAGAAGATTAAGTGACATTTGTGATACCTACGTGTATGTACCTGAAGCTAAGGAGAGATTGAGAGGATCCCATTATCATACTTATTATGCACTTATTCCTTATATCATGATTTGTGCAATTTTTATTAAGAACTAAATGAAACAGCTATAATGCTCTTGTGGTCTTTTCATTGTGCATTACATTCTATCATTTCATGTATCATTCAGATCCTTCTGAGTGTGGATTGATTATTAGCATTTACCTTCTAGTTGTTGGCTACCACAACTCAACTCATACTTAGTGTCGTCCATCAATCAATTATTTCATTCACTACTCCATGATATTTGATCGTGTATGATTTGGTTATTTACTCTTTAGTCTCGATCCTATCGTGGCATGTGTAACATGATTATTCATTGTGATCAGATTTTGATATTTTATCTATAGGGCTATGCTATTTTTAAATGATACTAATTTCTGGCTCCATCATCTACTCTTTAGATGCCATTTATATCCAACGCTTTCATCAACATTTGGTCTCATCTCTGTATGTGACTGACCCTGTTGCAATGTATCTTTCATTTTTATAGTGATCATCCTAGACATTGAACCATGTGTAATTTCATTTTCTATCCCTCATGCATCTATTACCATGCATACATTGTATCAGTGTTCATGTGCTAGTTCAAATGCATCCAAGTTTTAATGACCAAGATTTCCATAAAAGCATCCTTCTCCTAGTGTGTCGATCCATTGCAAATTATACACTCTTCCATGCATTATCCTCTGTATACAACATCAGTCTCTGGTAGTGTCGTATCAACTTTATTTGGTATGTTATTAATGAGTACTCCTATAGCATCAGTCAAACTATTTTTTGAAAAATTCTCTCAATAGGTATATCCTTTAATTAGACATGTCAGTTATAGTAAGAAAAGTTGGAATTTATTGTTATTGAAAGCTTGTAGGTATTTTTCTAAATAAACAATATTTTAAATTTTGATACTAAAATTAGGTAAGAGTTACTCTTTTAAATAGCCATTTTAAGTGTTATTAGGTCTATTATTTTGTTTGGTATTTTTTAAGACTCAAGTCATAAAGTCCTTATGTCATAAAATACAAAGTGTTAGGTTTAAGTTAAAGTCAATTTTATGTTTATAGAGTCTGATTATAATAATTTTTGTGTCCAATAAAAATGATAAGTCATATGTCAATATGTGTCATCAAAATAATAGTCTTTGTTGTTAAGATTGTCATAATGTCAAAAAATATTAAAAAAAACTAAAAAATTACCTTACAAACACATTTTTGCTTGCATGTGATGTTTGCATTATGCGGGGATTTCCCTCAAAAAAATTATGGCTGATCTTCTTCAACACATGTGCTGAGTGAACAGTAACCCGTTGGAGGTTGGAGGATACACAAAGGTTGGAGGTATTTTATCAACCTCTCATCAGTCACCAATGACGGGGCTATACCAATGATTTGGTGACGTATATAGTATGGTGTGCTTTTCATATTTGTACATTGTGTGTTTCAAATAAGAACATAAGAATATTTCTCTACAAAGATTTGTAATGTAATTTGTGTGAAATTTAAACATGATTCTCTTATCTGAAAACATTATGAAAGGATAAAATCACCAATGTAAGTCAGTTCATGGATCTTGAAAGGGTTTGTGGTAGAGATCCAAAAAACCACAAGATGTGAATAATGTTTTGGCAATAGTTAGGAGAAAATCTACTACAAATATCTTGCAACTGCCTTACTTCTTTATGGAGATGACCCCCAGTGACACGTCCATTGCGATCACATAAAATAAATGTGGGATGCATTTCTTTGCATGATAGTGGTCATGTGTATCAAGATTGCATCAGTAATATGCAAACCTTAGATTATGTAGTGGCATATAGTTTTATTAGATGTAGAAGGTGTTCCTCTTTATGTCAAGGTTTGTGGTAAACTTGTAAAACCATGGGAGGAGTGAGGCTATCTTTAAGACTTTTATTCAGGCTGGTTGGAGCAGAGTGATGGATTTCAAAGCCCCTCAGGGTTTGGGACAAACTATTATTTACCAGTGGAAGGATATACATGATTGGCCCATGGGTGGATCTTCAGAGGATAGGAGGGAGTTGTCCTCCATTTTGGCTGATAGAGTCTGTTGTTCTCTACCATAGCGGGATGTGCTGGCTTGGGGTCGGGATCCAAAAGGGAAGTTCATTGTTGCCTCGGGGTATCGTGTTTTGGACAGATAGGCTGGGGTTAGTGTTGAGGTTCCTTGGTGGAAAAATATTTGGAATAAATTATCTTGGCCAGAATGCAATTTATTTTTTTGGCTTGTGGTTTACGGTAGGTGTTTGACTTGGGATAACCTCTGCAAGCATGGCTTCCAAGGCCCTTCCTTATGCTTTTTATGTCGACAAGATGGTGAGACAGTTTCACATCTCTTCTTCTAGTGTCCTTTTGCTCAGACTATTTGGCATTTTTGGTGGGGAGCCTGGAGTTTGTAGTGTAGGCACCCTTCTTCTCTGGAGGAGTTTTGGTAGAACTTTGGGCCCATTCCGATGAGAACTTCATTTCTACACATAGCTTGGCCAATTGGCCCTAGTCTGATTATATGGCACATCTGGTTGGAGCGCAACCGTAACGTCTTTCTGGATAAGAAGTTGATTGTGGGTCAAGTGTGATCTCGCATTATTGGGGCTTTACAAGAGACCTTATATGCTAAATGTGATATGTCCACTCTGATGGATCTTGGGGATATTTGAATAACTCGTAATCTAGGGATTCTAGTTGGGGGTCCTAGAAGGCCCAAGATTGGGCAAAGCAGGTGTTCCAGAAGGAAGGTTTCTAGGGAAGGGCACTTGATACCCCCTCCCACTAGAGTCTTGAAAGTCAATACTAATGGGTTTGCAAGGGGCAACCCTGGGAACGCTGGTATTGGTGGGGTGGGTAGAGACAATTCTGGGGCGGTTGTGTTTTTCTTCTTGGAATATAAGGGGCTACACTGTAATAATCTTATGGAGGCCTTGGCAATTCTTTTAGCTTTAAAAAAGTCATATGGCCTCAGTTGGAATAAGATTATCTGTGAGTCAGATTCTCAAGTGGTGATAGACTTGATAAATAGAAGGCAGTTTGATGATGTTAGTTGGCAGCTTGCGGTGGTGGCTAAGCAAATCACCAATCTTAGAGATTTATTTGATTCTATCACCTTCTCTCATATCCCTCGAGAATGGAATAAGGTGGCTGATGGGTTGGTCAAATGGGCTTATGAGAAGAATGGGACCTGGCTAGTGGATGATTGGGATAGTTTACCTGGGGATCTTGCTCAGAATTTGGTGGATTTGGTCACTAAGCAAAATTATCCCTTAGAAGATCAGAAGAGGGGTCCAAACGAGGCATGCCCCCCTTTTCTCCTCGAGGGAGGCAATTGCATTGAAGTCACCTACCACAATCCAGGGAAAGAAAGGATTCAACAATCTTAGAAAATTGATATGTGACCATAGGAGAGTCTTTATAGGGACATCCGTCGGAGCATAAATGCTAGAAAGAAGAATTCTTTCCCCCATATCCAAACTAATTGCAACCAGAGAGATGGAAAATCTACTAGAGATCTACCAGACAGGAGAAATTCGTCGAGGATCCTAAAGGCAAACAAGACCCCCTAAGCTGCCTTGCGCACCCACACACTAGCAACAACCTCTATTCCAAATCTTAGAAACACACTACATCATACCATCCACATATAACTTTGTCTCCTGGAGGAAAACCACATTTGGAGAATGAGCACTAACCAAGTCTCAAATAGCCATTTGTCTAGGGATGATATTAATACCCCATACATTCCAAGATAACACAATCATCGCAAAGGGTGAGAGAAGTGAGTATCCAATGTCTTAACAGACCCATATTCCACCAATGTCTCCCCAACCAACCTAACTTTCTCCTAATCCTTCTTCCTCCCCACCTTTTGGGGCTTATGAAGAGCAACTTTTTTCAAAGATTTTTGCTGTAAACCCAGAATAGATGAAGAAAAGAGGGTTTTTTCCTTACCAGTGTCTTCCAAACCTGGTCCAATAGCTAAACTCACCCTTTCATCTGAAGAGGCCATGGGGGTTTCCATCAAACCACACGAATCCCTAAACCCAGCATGAGGGAGAGAAGCAACTGAATCCATCACCACCCCAGAATCCACCATAGGATCATGGACCGAGGTAGTGACAGGGAAAAACTAAGAGTTATGATCAACTAAAGGAGAGGCTTCAACATGCATGTCAGAAGAAACCCCCTCCTCATGGACTAATTCATTCAAAACCTCAAACTTGTTAGAAGTCTCCTCCTCTTGACGATCTCAAAGAGTCCTCTTCTGACCCTGATTCTGGTTTCGTGCCTTAACTAGTACAAAACCATCTTTATCCGGTACCACCCCCTACATTGGTGCTTTACCCTTTTCTACCCTTGGAATAGACAGAGCCTTCACATTATCTAAACCACGAGCACCCGAGGCACGAGGGCATCTCCTTAGAAGATGGCCATAATCATGGCACAACCGACACCTGAAAGGTAAAGTCTCATAGTCTACTTATTGAGTCTAGGAGCTAGACCCAATAGTGAGATCAATAGAATCTGGTAGAGGCTGGCTTAGGTCAATCTCCACACAGACCCGGGCATAGAAAAAAATTTGCTTCTCCAGAGTTTGTTGAGATGGGCCAATAGGCTTGAGTAGTAACAATGCAATTGATTATAGGATATCATATCTCCAACATTCCAACGACAATTGAGGAAAATGAACCCACACCGACACCTTCGAGGGTAGTTCCTTTGCGGAATTAAATCCTGTGTGCCAAGGCTTCATGAAGAGACCAACTTGATTATAAAAGTAGGGCCCTCCCGCAAAAAGCTTGTTACGATCGGAGATACATGAAAAGACCACCAAAAAGAAGTTATTCACAGCGAGCAAGATTTCAAAATCACCTTCTGGATTCCATGACTTGTGAATCTAGGGTTTCAAAAAAGGCATCGAAACCCTCAATCCCATTAATTTACAAATTAAAGCATGCTTGCTATAATATTCCAGGTCCTCAGCTACCGCCTCTATTTGAATCACTAGCTTCAGATGAACTTTAGCTCTTTCCAAGCATCCGTTTATCTTGTGCAATTCCATCGTACCAGTGCTATAAACTCCAACATCAGGTGGGGATGGATGAAGAAACCCATCGCCAACCCTAGCCATAACAGCATCCCTATATGTCAAACCCAAAAGTATAGAGTCTGCCATTCGAAAGCCCCTCAAACCCTCGCCCCCCATACCAACCTCAAAAAATGCATGCCCAGGTAAACCCCCCCTCAAAAGCTAAAAGCCCCACCCCGTTCTGAAGATGACCCCACAGGGCTCGGTCTGCAAAGAAGCTACGCAAGGCACAGAGAACAAAATCTTGCAGATCACGACTTGCTACAGGATGCGAGACTGCACAAAACTCCCATCCGCGTGCTCCATCATCACTTAAAAATATGTGGATATTCGATTTAGATAAAGATTATGCAAGATATGGCATGTTTATTTTTTGGTAATAATGATAAGTATGAGTGCCAATTTAGCAAGGTGAAACGTTATGAAAATAGTGAAGAACATAAATAGGTTGTTAAAAATATGTTTCTATAGTCATTTTCATTTCTAACAAAAGGTATTTTTTTAAGAATAAGTGAAGGTAGAGCGAAAATACTGGAAATAAGGTCAGTGCTGCCAACACAATTTAAGCTAGCACAAACAATAATGGAGGTAAAGATATAGTATGATTTGGAAAGTAACAAATCCATAGTGAATTACAAACACACACACACACATATACACACACATATATATACATATTTACACACACACAAACACACACACACACACACACACACACACACACACAGATGTGTGTGTGTGTTGTTATTTTTGTAAATAAGTTACTTTTTTAGTTTTGTGATAGTTTATTACCCTGGGTAGTTCTGTTTAAACCTACAGTGGTGTTGTCTGATACAGTGTGGATTTATCTGCACTGACGTCCTATATAGCGAGGCCTCGTCTATCATGTGGTCCAACATAGTGTGACCTTATCCAAATTAAAATTTAAATGTAGTTTTATGATTTTAGATGATCATAAAGTTAATTTTTGATGTTTTTCATGTGATTTGATTGTAGGGTGACCATATAGCTTGAGAATTCCATCGAGGGCATGTTATATAGATTGTTCATGGTTTGCCTTTATCAGATTATGAGACTAGAATTATTGATGCTGCAGGATTTGGTGATATGGACAATTTACCTAATGCCATATGATATGCATATGATGATGGATTTAGCTAAGTAGTAGGACTCAAATACATGTACATCTTGGTTGCCCATGGGTGAGATGAGTGTGACTCTAGAAGACGTGTGGTGTATTATTGGAATACCGATCATGAGTATTCAAGTTGTTACATAGATGACATTTAGTATTATCGGTGTGCATTAGTATATGATTATAAATGAAAGAGGTGGAGGGTATGTTGTAAGAGATACTAATATTTTGTTGTTATAGATCATTGTTTAAGGAGTTTCTTGGTTGTGAAAAAATCTCTGTGGATTATTACTTACTTTTGTTGTTGTTGATAGGGGAGGTGTAGCAATTTCATACATGATGATCGATATTATTAGGAGTATAGAGGATCATGGGATGATATATTTGTGGGGTCATGCCATGTTTGCCCATTTGTATAGGGATTTACATCAACTTACTTGAGAGGGATATAGTGGCAGGTTGGGTTCTCCAACACTATTGTATTGTTGGACTTAAAATCAGTTAGTGATTATTATGTATGTTATGATGCCATTAGCTGAATAAGAACATACATGAATGCACATGTGGAGGTGGTTGAGCATAACACATGTCACTCAAATTATTACTATGCATTATCATCACGTATTACATCAATTGACATCAACTACTACTATATAGAGGTTGTATCATGGGTTTGAGGGTTAGAAAGAGGATGCAATGGAGCTAAAACAAATTTGTGTGAATTGTTGGATTCTTGATCAACTTAATGATGTATATAATTGATTTCATATGGAGTGGGTAACTCATCAATTTAATGTGGTTCAGGGGGTTCCCTGAGTGCCTATGATCTGGCCATGATCAGTTAGAACCCCTTCACAAGAGGGGGAGTGAGCTCCACCTACTATCGATGAGCTAGCTCCAATATCTCATGATGAGAGAGATGTAGTGTTGCAGATCCTAAATTTTGATGATGTGTGATGGACATATGAGTGTAGACAGTGGTGGGCCCAACATAGGTGGGCACATTTATTTCTAGGTATGACAATAGTTTAGCTAGATTTTCATGTAGTAGTGGGTGATAAATATATGTGTCATGCGAGATGTAGTTGATATTTTTTCTTGTTAATTGTAAATGAATATTTATACTAATTTTTTTATTTATGTGATAAATGATGAGTGTTTGTCACTTATTATAGAGTCAACATTACAAGTGTTGACATGACATGCACCCAATAGTATTTTTCCCCAAGGGATTGTAGAGAAAGAAGATGCATCAGTGCCACATGCCCCATTATTTGAAAGAGTTACTATTTCAAAAATTACATGTGTGCAAGTGACATATAACTTGGAGGCATTGAGAGTAGAGTGATATGCATTGGTGATTGAACAAGACTAGCACTACGTCGAGCTAACTAGACAACAAGTGCCTCCACCTACAGGGTATCGAATTTGTGTACAACTATTTCTATACAATATCTTCATCTTCATGGAAAACATACAACCACCTAAGAGTGTTTGGAAGCCAATGATGCTAGTGATAGGAGGATATTGAAATCATGGTCGCAAGATGTTGGCAATGCATCGACCTCTCGAGCACATTTGATAGATGACAGGAATACCAATATTGATACTCATTATGCGTTCATTGTTTAGGGCCAAGGACCTATTATGGAATGACATGTATTACTTAATTATTGTTAGGTATGAACAATTTGATATTATATATATGACATTATTATTTATTCACGTGTATTTTTTTTTTGTATTTGCTATCAAATATTTAACTTTTAAGGGTTTGAGAGAATTTCCAACTATATGGAAAAATAAAACGTTGAATAATTATTTGTTATTTTATTTCTTGTGGATGTAAGGGTTGGTTTGTTATGTATTTTTTTATGCTCAACTTGTAATTCTTTTGATTTAGGGATCCGTATTTGCGTAGATAACTTGTTTTGTTCTTTTAAATTTTATAATTTTTTAACCTCCAGGACTTCTTTTGTGAATGCTTTTTCATTGTTAATATTATCAATTTGAGCACTATAAATGATGTTATTATCTTGATTATTGTTATTTATGACATTATTAGAAACCCTTTTATTGTGAAAAATGCTAAGATTTGGATATTTTGAAGACATGGATGAAGATTTGTGTAGCTTATTATCAATTTTTTGAATGATAGATTTTGTTTATTGACAAGTTCTTTAAGTTTTTATGGTAATGCATAACAATCATTATCGTAATGTCCATTAATATCATGATAATTACAAAATAGTTGGACCTTATGTTTTCCAAATTACGAGGAGGATGATAATAATTAGGAAGTAATTTGATTAACTTTCAATCAAATAATGTATTTACAATATCATGTGGATGATCTTTAAAAGTGAATTTTAAAGGTTGCACCTTACTTGATGTAAAGGAATGATTATGATTAACAACATTGAAAACAAATTAATTTACTTTATTTAATAGTTTAACATTATTGTAAATGGTTTGAACCTTGGGTGTAAAATGATTAACATTAGTTTGTGCCTTTTTATTAGGATGTGATTTAATGTCTACATGTTTTTAAACATTTTTATAATTTGATCCATGTACTTGATTAGTAATGTTCACATTAACATGATTTGAGTGGACTTCGGTAGGTGTATTTTCTTTATATAATTGAATATCCTCATTCATATTAGTTAATGCTTAAACAAAACCCAAATCTTCTTCTACTGCTAAGGCCTTGCGATAGAGTTATAAATGATTCACAATTATAATAGAATTCTTTTTTAGTGGCTAAATTAGATGTTTAACAAAAATATATTGTATTTACAAACCGGTTGGTTGATCAAATTATTTGACACATAACCATATTAAATCTTGAGATATAAATGTGTAGGTGGGGAGCTAGTAGGAAGGAAATGAAACCAAACAAGAGAAAATCCCTCTAGGGTTTTAGGGAATAATTTCAATAATAATTAACTAACATTATAAGCATGCAAAGTTTCTTGAAAAGCTCTAAGATGCAAATAAGGGTCCCTGCTTCCATCAAATGTGGAAAATGTAATGATTTTGAAATTAGAGGGTAAGGGTGCATACAAAATGTTACTCACAATAGGATTACAATGGTGTACATTAGAGTCAACTTAAGCATGATACACTTTAATTTCAAAGGATAACTAATAAAATTTGTCTTGAAAACTACCTACAAAATGCATTAAAGATATGACCTCTCGAGAAAACATGTTGAGGTATTTAAGAGGTTAGTTTAGGGGTTGAATCATATC
The DNA here is from genome assembly GCA_037957365.1 of Torreya grandis. Classification (NCBI taxonomy): domain Eukaryota; kingdom Viridiplantae; phylum Streptophyta; class Pinopsida; order Cupressales; family Taxaceae; genus Torreya; species Torreya grandis. The sequence goes on along the minus strand of JARHVA010001864.1, from coordinate 1,813,205 downwards.
ATTTATCATAGCCATTGGTACACTATTATGGATAGGATAAGGAGCGTCATGACTAAATTATTTGTAAATAATGATGGGTTTTCGAGATTCATTGGTATTTGGAAGATTATTAATTTACAAAGGCATATTCTATTCTATTTAAAGATAAGAAATAACTTTATCACCACTAGAATAAACAAGTTCCCACATTTCATTTTTCAAAGGTAAAGTGGAAACACCATCATGATATGCAATAGCACTATTATCAAGCATTTTATCATTTGACTCATTGTTATAAATATGAGGGGAAAGTAAAGAAGAAGCTATATTATGATTATTCAAAGCATTTTCTTCATCACTATATTCACAATAATCATCATCCTACCAATCCTTATCATGATAACTATAACTTTAACGTTCCATATTAACATTCAAAATAACAACATTATCATTTTCACAATAAGATTAAAGAGAAGTAGCATTGCTTGTAATGATAGAATGTGGTATGTTATGGGAATAAAAGGTATGACATGTAGGCTCAAGATATTTTTTAATGCATAGCTTGAGTGCATTCAATTTATAATTGTGAATGTAATACATTGTAGTAGAAAAATGGATAGAAAAGATAAGTGTGAAGGGACAAGGTTCCTCTGTGGGGAGTGTAGGTGGTAATCTAAGAGATATTACATAGTCATATTTAAGAGGCTCTTTCGGATCGAATGAAACTTTTAATAATATGGTGAAGGAAGACCTTGGTTGGACTCTAAAGAGACTCCATAGTTGACACTAAATAAATATCCAAGGAGGATTTTAAAGAGGAATCTAGAAGAGTGCTCTTGGAGAAACTCAGAGATGATTCCACAAGGGTAACTAAAGATGCGATGAAAGAGAAATCTAGAAGAGAATCCAAAGGGGAATCTAAGAGTGCGACCGAAGATAAATCCAAATTTGAGGCTAGAGAGGAACCCATAGGAAAAGGTAAAGGTATAACCAAAGGTTAATTCAAAGAGGATGTTATAAAAGAAACCAATAATGAAGCTATAGGAATGACCAAAGGTAAATCCAAAGGGGAATATAGAGGAGATTGCAATGTGATATCTATAAGAGAATCCAAATGCGAATATAGGTGAGGATCTAAAAAAGAATTTAAGGGTGTGACCAAATAGACATCCATAGGGGATTCCAAAGTAGAATCTAAAGGAGAATCAAAATTAGAATCTAGAGAAGATTTCAAGGTGGAATCTAGAGGATAGTTTGATTGAATAAACACATGTTCCCAAGAATCAACAAATTCATTATCATTCATTATAGAAATATCAATATCATATTAAGGTCATCTTCCATTAGTTTTCACTTTGATTGAATGTACACCAATTCATAAAATTAAACTATTAAAATTTTAAATAATCAAATAGACATATTTGATATCGAAATAGAATATGCTACAAAATTTTACATAATTTGAAAATTGTTAAAGATAGTAAAATGGCCTAAAGATGGGTAAACATCCATAAAATAAATATTTTACTATCAGTGTAAATTGACTATGACTGAAAATTACTTGGCCGGACCTGTGAATTATGTCATCATTGGAATTAGTATTGATTGTGCTTTGAGACAAGTCTATATGAGGATGACATGCTCGTATTGTGGCCTTCTCTACTAATTGTGGATATGTCATAGTTGACCATCTGCCTGATTTCTTAATCTAGGTCTATGAGATAGTATGCGTGGTCTTGCTAATTGAATTTATGTGTCGATGTGCCATGCAAAAGACTTACAAAAGACAAACCTTCATTCCTACACAATAAAGAAGATGGAGATCAAATGCAAAAGTGGGTAATAGGGTTAGGGGAATGGTTGAGCTGGCCTTAGAAACCCTGCATAACTAAATGGTGCCTACATAGCCCAAATGAGTCTCAGGCCGATGTATTTATCCCTCTTATATGTGTATGTGCAATCCTGAATACAATGTTAAATGTTCTTTCAATATACCCTTGACACAAGCATGCAAATGGTTGCACTCAAATTTAAAATTTATAAATAAATTAGTAATTTTGTAGTAATAAGTAGATATAAACTTTTGTATATTTTTTGCAATGATAGAGAATCAATTCTTAGCTCTTAATAGGATCGTTGTGTATATATAGCTATTGAATTAGAATTTGGGGCTTATTGGCACAAGGGGACCAACTTGAAAGAGATGAATGCTCATAAAATAGACCATTAGGAAAATATAATTTTGAAAATAATTCACAAGTTACATTGGGACAAGTCCACATTGTTTGAACATTATTACAGTGAAAATTTATCCAAAAGACTAACAAACAAAAGGACAAAGACTCAGAACAAAACTTGGGGATATCTGAGTGGACATGGGAAGATGAGATAGAGATATAAAAATAAAGAACAAGACATGACAATAAGCCATTTGTTTGTCAAGAATAGTGTGGATAATCAATGTTATGTAAAATGTATATTTTGGATAACCTTGTGTCAATTTTTGGTGTCTATGGGAGCACAAAATAAGTGAAAACTATTTTATCGATTCATATGTATCAATTTCATATTATAGCAAAGTAGTGTATCCATCTAACACAACGTAAGATGTGAGTGAACAGAAAGACACTTGTAAGATATGTATCTCAACATGGTAGGGTGGTCATGGAAATATATAATATATTGATAATGTAACCTAAAGGATTATATGCCCCAGCATAATGTGGCCACTGAGTACAAGGGAATCCAACATCTAAGAATTCATGTAATGTATGTCCTGCATCACACTCATATACCTCATGAAATATATATATTTATATAAAAGAAAATGTTATCTATAAAACATGTGATAAAGAACAAACATAAAGAAGTTAACTAGCATCTTATGTCATTCTCAGGTCCTTTTTTTTTTTTAAAGAATAGTTTGATTTTTTAAATATTTTTTATTTTTTAGATTTTTTTTCTCTATGTTTGAAAGGAAACTAGCCTATGATCCCATTTATTAGAGGACCATAATGCATGCTTGGATCATAGATGTTGAAGGTGACTTTCTATGGGTAAAAATTGATATATGTAGATGAATTAGAATCTAGAACAACATCAGGTGTTGTAGTGTACATGTCTTGATCATTGCTCATATAATATTTTGCAAGATGTATACCTTGAGAAGGTGAAAAACTTGGTGGTTTATATTATATATTTGGTGAAGGTCTCATTAACTATGTTCATTTTGTAACACACTGAAATGTCTAAGGTACTACCTTAAGATGAACTATATAAGATTTGTGTTTCATTGAACTTTGAGTAACTCTTTGATATGAATCTTGTTGTTTATGAAGGTGTACCAATTTCATTTGAACTGATTATATGAAAATTTTGTATAGATGTCAAAAATAATTTTGCATTGTGTTTGAATAGGTGTATTGATTATCTTTATATTGTGCTCTTGAATAGGTCCCATAACCAATTGTCGAGGGGGGAACAGACGAGGAGTTACCACTAGGTATGGGGGGTGCTCATATCAAATTTCTAGAACTTTGACCACTTGATTACAATGCATTTATTTGAGGAATTAATGTACTATTGATGATACTACATGAATCTTTTGAATCCAAGGGCATCCCAACAACACGTTAAAGACTCATGTGCTTGGTAAGACTAGAAATGGAATAATCGTTGTTGAACCCACTTGGAGAGGTAGTATTATATGCCCGAGAGTATTATGTGTGTGGTCACCAAATTCTTTTATTATTTTTGCTGTAATTTGTAGATCTTAATTTGTATACTCAAGACTGTGAATGAGTGTCATTGTACATGCATTTTCACTTGACACATTTTCAATCCTCATATTGTGTATAGTTTTTTTGTTGATGTAAACTTGAATAAAGAGTGCATGTCTCTCTAGATCATCACCATTAATTTCATTATCATCAAATGTGATCACTAAACATGTTGTTCATGTGCTGGTAAGTGTACCAATAATTCCATCTATTAGATGTCCATCGGTCTTAACAGGATGATGCACATTGTATGTTTGATGTACCTATTAATTATCTATATTTCTTATCAAACCATGTTTTGAGAATGGATTATTGAATATTTTTTGCTTTTTATTGTCATCTTGTTATTTTGTAGCTTTATTTTTAGGTGTGCTTAGTTGAATCGTATTATCTATAGTCTTATAAATTAACATTAAAATCTGAAATAGGGACTTGTGACCATCTCCTATACATGACTTAGCTCATAACCTTTTGCATGGCTCCAAGCTGCTATTCATTTTCTCCTATGCAGATGACCCTTATTCTTGAGAAATTATGACAAATTCTTCTTCTCATTCTTCATTACAAGCTACTTAAGCTCATCCTCATATCGATCCAAACTTAGTGCTCAGTTGTCTCTACTTCTAGAAAAGGTCACTCTTTTAGGACTATCCTGCCAACTAATAGCTTCTAAATCCATCGATTGAATCCTCCCGCTAAATAAAGACTAGTTTCTCCAATTCATAATCACCTAATGGGCCATCTCGCATGTTTTACAAGTCCTAACCGAGTAATTTCTAAAAACATCACTTTTAATCCACATTGCAAATCTTTTTGCACATAAGAGGCTCGTATCAAGTAAAATCACTATAACATCTATTTGCACATTGAGAAAAAAACATATATTCTTCCCAATTATGAGTACACACAGCCCTAGCAACCCTAAGCTAAGTATTCATACACCTCAAGGGTCACAAGTCACTATCAAATCATTTAAATACACTAGGATTACATCAACATTTAACATTTTATCGGTGTTTTACACACACCATCGTAGCATGGGATAACTAAATGGAGTTTGTTCCCTCTTCAAGGAATTGATATGTTGGCAATGCTCAACATAAGTAGTGTTGAGGTTGAGCACATCTTCAAAAAGTAACCTCATTTTATATTTGATTATGTTTATTCATCATTGTCTATCAACCTAGTGTTTTCAAGTGAAGAAGAAGATACATAGTGCCTTCCATATTGAATTGCATTGATTTGATCACACACACATAATCAAAAAGCAAAAATACACAAGTCTAAACTTTCACAGATTGTTAAAACTTAGAAGACACCGACTCACCTCAAGTACACTAGTGCATGCCTCCCTTATCTGATTCTAGTAGCCTTGTCCCAATTTAAATCAAAGCCCTTTTTCTGATTCACAACACCATCATACATTCACACAATCAATTTTATAGTTGCGTTCATAGTCCTATACATTTGTTTTATAACTAAGTAATTTGTCCTTATTCTTTCCCCTTTTAGCATATTTCTAAATTTAGCGATTTCCAAATGAGAAATGCTTAACATATGATTATTTTATACATTTTGATTTTATGCAGTTGTTTGTCATAATTTTTATTTAATACCTATCTATCCTAATTTTCGTATAACATGTTGGTGAACATAATGTGAATAAAACACACAACCTTATAAATTTTCATCTATTATAAATAAATTGAAGGTTTTGCCTACATAGTCTACTATTGATCAAAATCATCTTTTATTTATACAAGTATAAATCAAAAGTACAACGGTAAAAAAGGTATGGATTGATAATTATTTAGGTTTTAATATTTTCAATCTTACATTCTTACAGACATTATGGTATTAATATGGCTTATCCTCAAAAGACATACAATAATATGAAAAACTTTGATGATGTGCCTAACCAAGTTTTGGGTTCTATCACTTTGGATATCAAGGTAGGGCGAAAAATATTATCTACATAGTTTCAAGTGATGCCTAATCATTTACACTATAATCTAGTATTGGGTAGGTCATGGATACATGAAATGCAAGTTTTACCTTTTAATTTACATTAATGTGTCATATTTATACATGATAGATACTTATACACAAGCCTTGATGATAATGAACCTTTCATATATTGTAAGATTACATAATCTACTATTGATAATCAGTCATAATATGAGGCACCTAAATATTCGTAGTTCCCCCAGCAAAGATCATACCTATAAAATAAATGTATATATATGACGTTGGTGAATCCAACAAAAGGGATAAAAGGAGGCCCTCTCTATATGTTTCAACACAACAACCTTCACCTAAAATGTGGATCCATATTAGTCAATACAGGAGATCCAAATTTCACATCTATTAAAAACATTGATGATGATTCTAATTTTACTTAAAATGATGATATTAATGCAATACATATGAACTTTGAAGATTATTTATGTGGGTTTAGTTTTACACCAGTTGGCCCAGTCGAGTACAAAGATGACTTAAAGGCAGTCATTCAAGTGAACACAAATAAAGAAAAACAATGATTTCAGATGTTGATAAAGGAAAAAATATTTGTTGTAATGTAACTACTACATAACATACTAATTTATTGGTTGCACCATAGACTATCATTTTTCTCAAATATAACATTTATAGAGAACATGAGACATACTACATAGTTTAATGCATTACAAGTATGAAAAGGTCACCATTTACAAATTTAGTAAATAATGTGGAACTCATGGATATAAAGTTAGTTATTAGAATACAAGCTAACAGTTACGCCTTTAACCTATAGAGTGTCTAGGGATATGTGTGGTCAACTTGTGGCTTACGTACCTTTCATACTATATTACTACATTTCTATATGTTCTTAGTAGGACTATCCTATGGAATAACCATGACTAAGTAGAGTATATATATGAGGTAGTGGTTAGTCTTTTATCATCATATTTTGAATTTTTCTATTATTGCATTATTGCGGGGGTTGCCCTTGAATCAACTCAAACATAATTATCAAGTATTAAGCTATTTTTACAATTATTATGTGTATCTGATTATTCAAATCTTAATTATATGTTATATTATCCCATTAGTGTAAAACATCTAAGTAACTTCATTATAAGTGGTATTAGAGAATCAAATTGGGCAAGTTTTTGTGATGTTATTTTTTGGATATGGTGTTGTGGTGATTAGGAGAGCTAAAGGATGGAAAAACATAACTTGTGATCTAATAAAAATTTATTTTTTCCACCATTGTAGTATTGTTTGAAGTCCTTTTTTTGAAAAAAAATTATGGATTTTTTTTTGCACCCATGTGAAAATTAATAGTCATTGGATTCATCTCGATGAGACGATCATAATGGTATAATCTAATGGTACTCATTTTTGGGGCTTGAATCCCTCCATTCTAGGGTTTGTGCATGGCTAGTCCTAACACTTGTAGATGTGGGTAAGGTAAAGACACTCCAAAAATTCCTCACAAGGACAATATGAAGTTTAAAACTTCAGATCCACCAGTTTTTGAGGTAGTTGAACAAATTCAATCAAATATAAAAAACATGAAGAGGAAAGATGATCTTGATGCATTAAAGGGAGACATGGATTATATAAAGAATCAATTGTCGACTCTAGGTGTCAATTTGACCACTATTATGGTACATCTTCATTAAAATCATTCTCTATTTCCCCAATCAAGTCTCCCAATCTGAAAAATCACAACTCCAATACTAGTTCAAAGCATATGCTACCACATGCGGAAGTTCACAAGTTTGATGGTAAATGTCCACTCACTTAAATCAATCAAAAAATAAAATTATTTCATCTAAATTAGCCCCCGTGTGTGCAAAAGGTGATCATGAACTCTGTATATCTGAAACCTGAGATGTTCATTTGGTATAGGTGATCGTGTGCTTAAATGAAAAATAAGGGCATTCCTATAACATGGTTAGTGTTTACTAAGGAGATCTAGATGTACTATCATAATAATGTCTTATAAAACTAATTTAGTCAGTTTACAAAGTTACAACAATCATGTATTGTTAATGATTATTTTCAACAATTCCAAAATCTATGTTTACACATGGATGATATCAATGAGAAAAACACAAATGACTTGTCCTTAGGGGGGTCTCAAGGATAACATCCAACTTGAGGTTCCCATGTTTAAACTAGCATCTGTTTATGAAGACATGTCATTCACACACTAGGAAAAGGAAAAATATTTGGCCAAAATAATGGATTTCAGTTATGGGCGCAAATGTAATTTTATAGCACTATCATTTCTTCAACCTACAAGATTGACCCCTTGACAAATTAAAGAGAAGTGTGATAAAGGGTTATGTCTTGTCTGTGACAACAAATGGATCAGAGGACATAAATGCATTAAACAAAAGCTATTCTACATTGAAGGAGCCAATGAAGATGAAGAAAATGATGAAGCCTTAAATGAGGGTATGGAAGAGCGAGAAGAGGAATCTAAAGATTCTCACCATACTATCTCCTATCATGATTTTAAAGGGATTATCACCCCTAAAACCTTGTTTTATTTATCCAACTCCAGTATTTCAATTCATGATTATAGATGGTGGCACAATCAATTGGTTTGGAAAATTCCATATTATTAAGATTTCCACTGGGGACTACATGTTTAATTCTCCTATGTTTGTTATTCCCATGGGTGGGGTCGACATTATTTTGGGAGTATAATGCCACATGAATTGGGCACAATATATATGAATTTTAAGGAATTGTTCATGCACTTTCATTCTAAAAGTAAGACATTTAAACTATAGGTATTATGGGAAAAATCTCCCTAGTTGGATAGTTCATATAAAACGACAAAGATTTTTAATAAAAAGTCAGAAGGATTTTTAGCACAACTTTTTTCCATATAATTTCATCCAAAAATTATCTACACATCTAAATTTACAAATGATTCATGATGACCACCCAATAGTTTTGGGTGCAATGCCAAAATGACTACCACCAAGCAGAGAACATGATCATGCTATAAGGCTCATTTCAGAAAATACTAGAGATATTTATATGCAAAGAAAAGTGAGATTTAAAATATGGTATAGGAGATGCTAGAGGCATGTATTATTCAACATAACCATAGTCAATATTCATCCCCAAAAGTCAAGGTGCAGAAGAAGCATGACACTTGGAGGATGTATCCCGACTAAAAAGAGCTCAATAAGTACACCATCAAAGATAAGTTCCCTATTCCAGTACTTAATGATTTCTTAGATGAATTACATTATGTTGTTTATTTTAACAAACTAAATATATGTTATAGGTATCATCAAATTTGGATCGGTGATGAGGATATCCCTAAAACAAATTTTAAAACTCATGAAGACCATCATGAGATTATGGTCATGCCTTTTAGTCTCACAAATGCACCATCTACATTTTAAAGTTTGATGAGTAATGTTTATAGGCATTTTTTAAGGAAGTTTGTATTGGTATTTTTTTATGACATCCTAATTTACAGGACAACTTGGGAAGAATATGTGAAGCATGTACAGTTACTTCTATAACAATATCACCTTTATGGCAAGCCTTCCAAATGTGCTTCTGGATTCTGGAGGTGGAGTACTTAGGTCATTTTATTTCACATGAAGCAGGCAAACTCAACCCTAAAAATATCAAAGCTATGATGGAGTGACAAGTGTCATATACCCTCAATAACCTTCATGGATTTTTTGGACTAAGAGGTTACTATGAAAAAATTGTATAAAAATATGGCATCATAGCAACTCCACTCACAACCTTGTTGGAGAAATATTCCTTCCATTAGATTGAGACAACTACAAAGGCATTTGAGATGCTTAAAGAGGCAATGTATATCACCCCTATTCCAAAAACCCTTATTTTTATAAAACATTTATTGTTTAATGTGATTGATCAAGATATGGCATGGGGGCATTACTCATTCAAGAAGGAAGACCCACTGCATTCGAGAGTCATCAACTCAAAGGAAAAAAATAAACTCAACCCAATATATGAGAAATAGATGATGGTTAATCTTCATGGAGTCAACCAATGGAGGCCTTATCTGATGGGTAGACACTTTCAAGAAAAGACTGATCATGACAATCTAAAATATTTTTTTGAACGATGATTAACATCATAAGAACAATAAAAAATAGGTAACTAAACTGTTGGGATGTGACTTTAAAATAGCCTATAAGAAGGAAAATAAAATGCGGTGGCATATGCACTTTTCAGATAAGATGAATTAGTTGAGGCATTGTTATGCGTCAGGACCATTTGACGAGTAGATTGGTTAGAAGAATCAAGATCTAAATGGGAGAATGACAAGGATATGTAGGTATTGATTTATAATCTTTAGTAGGGTTTGTGTGTTTCTACATAAAATTCAGTGGAAAGGGAACACAGTATGGCATACAAATAGATTGTAATATGCCTCCTATACTAAAGATCAGTAGCCTTATCCTATCCATGGGCTTATGGAGTCAACTAAAGTTTGAGACAAACAATAATACCTAAAAAATTACTATCTTTGATGAAATAATCTCAAATATATATCTAAATTGGACAATTTCAATGATATTTCCAAGCCTAAGTCCAAATTAACTTAAATTATTAAATAATAAATCAATCTTTGATAAAATTTGGTCAACAAATTGGTGACTCATAGGGCTAATATGCCTCCTATACTAAAGATCAGTAGCCTTATCCTATCCATGGGTTTATGGAGTCAACTAAAGTTTGAGAAAAACAATAATACCTAAATCTATGTTAAGTCTTCCAAATGTGCTTCTGGATTCTGGAGGTGGAGTACTTAGGTCATTTTATTTCACATGAAGCAGGCAAACTCAACCCTAAAAATATCAAAGCTATGATGGAGTGACAAGTGTCATATACCCTCAATAACCTTCATGGATTTTTTGGACTAAGAGGTTACTATGAAAAAATTGTATAAAAATATGGCATCATAGCAACTCCACTCACAACCTTGTTGGAGAAATATTCCTTCCATTAGATTGAGACAACTACAAAGGCATTTGAGATGCTTAAAGAGGCAATGTATATCACCCCTATTCCAAAAACCCTTATTTTTATAAAACATTTATTGTTTAATGTGATTGATCAAGATATGGCATGGGGGCATTACTCATTCAAGAAGGAAGACCCACTGCATTCGAGAGTCATCAACTCAAAGGAAAAAAATAAACTCAACCCAATATATGAGAAATAGATGATGGTTAATCTTCATGGAGTCAACCAATGGAGGCCTTATCTGATGGGTAGACACTTTCAAGAAAAGACTGATCATGACAATCTAAAATATTTTTTTGAACGATGATTAACATCATAAGAACAATAAAAAATAGGTAACTAAAATGTTGGGATGTGACTTTAAAATAGCCTATAAGAAGGAAAATAAAATGCGGTGGCATATGCACTTTTCAGATAAGATGAATTAGTTGAGGCATTGTTATGCGTCAGGACCATTTGACGAGTAGATTGGTTAGAAGAATCAAGATCTAAATGGGAGAATGACAAGGATATGTAGGTATTGATTTAGAATCTTTAGTAGGGTTTGTGTGTTTCTACATAAAATTCAATGGAAAGGGAACACAGTATGGCATACAAATAGATTGTACTTATGTAAGGAGTTTGTCCTCAAACATAAGATCATTTATGAGCTTCATGCATCTCCGATAGGGGGAACTCAAGATTTTTGAAAACATATTATTGAATCAATTAATATTTCTTTTGAGAAGGACTCAAGGGGGATATATAAAAATTTGTGGCAAAATGTATGGTTTGTCAACATATTAAAGGAGAAACAATTAACACACCAGGTATTTTGCAACCTTTATCCATTCCTATCTAGACGTGGGAGGAGGTTTCCATGGATTTCATTATAGGGTTGTTGAGGTCTGAAGGTAAAAATGTCATTATGGTTTTTTTAGATAGGTTCACAAAATATGCTCATTTTTGTTCCTTCTCACATTTATTTTTAGCCAGTATAGTAGCTATTTCTTTTCTCAATATAATTCCAAAGTTGCATGGTACTCCCAAAATCATTGTAAGTGACCATGATCAAATATTCACTTAAAACTTTTGGACCGAGTTATTTGCATGTTTGGGTACTTAATTGGCTCATAGTTTGTCATGTCATCCTCAATCTGATGGCCAAATATAAGTTGTCAACCAAAGCCTAAAAGGGTATCATTGTTGTTTTTCATCAAATACACATGAATGTTAGGTCCACTAGCTGCAACTACTAAAATGGTGGTACAACACTTCCACACCTCTTCTAAAATGTCTCCATTTGTGGCACTGTATGGCTATCATCCTCCAGCCACCACTTTATCCTTGAAGGTGTAACCCAAGGTTCAACTTATTGAGGAACACATTCAACATGAATACGATGTCCTAGCTAGATTAACGGAGAAGTTAATAACTGAAATTAATAGGATTAAGCAATAAGCTAATCAACACCATAGTGAAAGACAATTTGCTATTGGCGATTGGGTATTTGTGTGTTTGTAGCCATATAAGTAGATGTCTTTGAAGCAACAAAAAAAATATGACAAAGTTTATCCCAAGTATTATGGCCATTATCAGATTCTACATAGAATTAATAGTGTAGTATACAAATTAGAGCTACCTGAATCCACTCGTATACATCATGTATTTCATGAGTCTTTCCTGAAGAAGGTCATTGGATAGAGAGCTTCTACCCAAACTGAGTTACCCGAACTGGATAAAGAAGGCAAAGTCATTTTGGAATTTGAGGAGATCCTTCACACACACATAATTTTTTTTTTTTTTTGAGGAGATTATGCAAAGATTTAATCAATACAAAGCATGAAGATTTGAAGCTCATAATCCATGGAATAATAATGTAGCTGATATATTATATTTCACACTCTTACAAATATCCATAGGAATAGACATATATATATATATATATATATATATATATATATATATATATATATATATATATATATATATGAATGGATTTCTTATAATCTAAGAGGTTTCTATAACTTCTCCCATAAAAATCTCACAATCTCCTAAGATGGTGAGTTGGTTTTAGCAACCAAATCTCACAAACATATAACATACTAAACAACTCATAATATGGATTGTTATTACAACCAAATTTATATTGTCCTCGATAATATAAATTATACACACATTAATGCTATTATGAATATCAATTCATAACAAAAGTTACGAATAAGAGAGCTAGTTATTAGAGTATAAGTTAACAACTATGTTGATGTAGGTTTTATACACACCGTAGATAACAAGTTTTCACCCTCTCGTTTTAGGATCAATGATTAATCACTCCAAAACATGAGTTGTAGGTATGTGGTTTTAAATTAACCAAGTGGTGGAATAGCAACATGTGACCTACATCCCCTCAAGAAAAATTCACCTAAGTGATTAGATTAACATCCAATAACACATATTCGTAGTAATTCTATATTAAAACAATAAGATCTCATAAAAAACAAAAAAGAGGGAAGAGTAGGATAAAAAAGAAAGCATGTGGACTAAACAATATGAAACCTTTCTAAGCCAGCACTTGAACCAAATATTCAACAAGTAATAAAAAACTAATGTTTATTGTAAAATACTATAAGAATACCAATAATCAAGCACAATTAAGAGTATAAAGAAACAAGAAAATAGTAAACTTAAGCATATATATAATCAAAAGTTATCGCATTTATAAGATTGTGTTTGCACATCTATAAGGGGTGATTATGATTAATACAGAAAAGGCATTCAAATTAATTATAACACAATATGAATAACTGTAGTGAAAAGACAACTCATGCACAACTAAAAGACTAAGATACCCAAATGATAGAACTTGTTACACAATTCACAAGTTTGGAGAAGAATAGATTTACACATCAAGATTAATTGTAAAATAATATGTAGAATTTCCTATTAATTTTAATAGCCAAAATTATTATCCCTATGGGATCAGTAGGATACAAGTATATAGAATCTTGGGATGAAGACACCTCATCTCTCAAGAAAAGTTTAAAATTCCATGTCTAAAAATAGAACGATGTGTCAATTCTCATGTAAAGTATGCATATACAATGGTGTTTTCCCAAAATAAAATTCCTCGAGCAAAATTGAGAACTAATAGTTTATACTTAGTTAAATCATGAAAAATACATATGTATTTAAGGGGGAGTTGATGTTGCATCGCTGAAAGAAGAAAATGATGGCATAACTATTGTAGAAACTAAAGTGGATGAAAATGTTTTAGTGACTTGAGTTACCATTAGAAAAAACACTGCCACTATAGATACACCATAAGTTATCACCATTGTAGTCATAGCAATAAGTATCAAAAGTTGCACATATGTTATCCTTAAGAATTGAATGTATTAATTCCTTAATTCATGTGAATTAATGACAACGATGGATTTCCATCCATTGTCTATTCTTTCCATTTGAATTTTTTAACACTGTTTTCCAAAGATTTTATTGCCACGTGGCTTCTTTTACCCACTCCCAAGTGTCTAGTCAACATAATGTGACATATATATCTTTTTTGTGCTTTCAAGTTTGGCATTATTGTCTTTATTATCTACTTATGTTTCTGAGGGACACATGTTACATTATCACTACTCCACTCGTAACTAAGTTATGGCCTGCTATACTTTATCCTTCTGGTCCCAGGTTAGTAAGATGATGACATGTAGATGATTATTGTTTCTCTACTTGCTCAAGATAATCTATACAAGGAACTTTACAGATGTCACCTCTAGGGTAGCAAGATGATGACACGTGGATGAATCTCATTACTTCACTTACTCAAGATATTTTGTACATGGAACTCTATTGACCTCACCTCCGTGTGAGTGAGATGGTGACATGTGGATGACTCTGACTACTCCACTTGTCTAAGATAATCTACACAATGAAATATAATGGTGTCACCTCTAGGTGTGAGTAGGATAATGACACATGTATGGCTCTCAATAATCCACTTACTCGAGATAAATTGTCTAAGGAACTTTGTTGACATCACTTCTAGGTGAGTGGGATGATGACATGTGGATGACTCTCACTTCTCCACTTGATTGGGATAATTTGTATGGGGAACTCTACTGCAATCACCTTCGAGTGAGCAGGATAGTGACACTCAAAAAAGATTTTGATGATCTGCTTACTAGGATGACTTATGTTCTTCACTTGGGCTCTGGGTTAGCAGAATGATGTTGTATGGCAAAATAATATGAACT
Organism: Torreya grandis; assembly: GCA_037957365.1. Lineage (NCBI taxonomy): Eukaryota > Viridiplantae > Streptophyta > Pinopsida > Cupressales > Taxaceae > Torreya > Torreya grandis. Next base: position 1,798,186 of record JARHVA010001864.1, on the reverse strand, counting down.
CCAAGATAAATTAAAAAACATTTAAACACATAATAACATGTTCAAAATGCAACATAGGAAAATAGCCAACTAAAAACATAACACGTCAACCCAATTAGTATTTAAATAATAAATCAAACTTGTATATAAGTAAAAAGTTAAAGGAAAATCAAAGGCAAAAAGTGAATTGAATAATATGTCTTGTGCGTAGCTTTAATTCTCCTATAACTTTGAAACATACTACAAACTTCAAATTGAATTTAAATTTATGCTTTTCAAATTCCATGTCATAGACTTGACGTTCACAAGCCCTTGAATTAGGATATTCAATCAATAATGGGTCCCTATTTGGATTTAAAAATTATGTGTGTGTTAGGGCACAACAAACTACAACCCTTACCTATAATGTGTCTAAGGATACGTGTTGTTGACTTGTGGTTTTCATACCTTTCATATTATTTTATTGCATTTCTCTATCTTATTAATATGGTCAACATATAAAACAACCATGGCTATATCAATTATTTTGAATTTTTGTTAATTATTATGTATATTTGATTATTATACTCTTAATTATGTGATATATTATCCCATTGTTGTGAAACATCTAAGTAATTTCCTGACACTAATAGTGCACATGATAGACCACATGCGATGTTACAAATGTTACTTGACAAGGAACTAATTGCCTTACCAATAATAAGGAATAGATCTACTAATGAATTATCAAATAAATAAGGAAAACCCTTTTATCATTTTCATAGAATAATAGGGCATGCTATTGATACTTGTTCAAGATTACAATAGAAAATTTAGAAATACAATGATAAAGGCACTATTTAGATTATACATCCCACACACAACCTATTAGGGCTCAAAAGCAATAACACATATAAATTATAAGCATTCAATAAGGAAACCCTTAACTATTTAGGTTTTTATCAAAAATGAATATAGACAACATGTGGAAATAGATGGGGACACATAACCAAATGTATGTACACTTGTATTTCTTAACCACATAGGTCATGATCAAGATGAATTGAAAAAAGTTGTATATTGCCAAGATTTAATAAGATACATTACAGTACCAGTTTTATGTGGTCCCAAAATTGTGGACACATTATTTTTTGTTATGTAAAAATAAATTAGACAAGTGTTATTTTTGGTAAAACACAGTGGCATGAAATGGAAGCCACAATCGATAGGCTATGACATTTTATTACATTCAAACTCGAGGATAATACAATTCATATTCTTCGTGATGGTATATGATGATAATCATATATTCAAAAATGATAAGCAAGTCTTAAAGTTGATTTATCCAAAACAACCCATGAGGCTTCCTACACAATATAGAAACATGTTATACACTTACACATGGTTCATGACAATCCAAATGATAAAGCCACAATTATTGAGTATGAGTGGTATGATGACCATAATGATGATGACCTATGGGAATTCGATAAAATTCAATACCCAAAACTTGAGCACCTTCCACTATATCCACCATTTGATTATCCACATCCCTTGGATGTGTTGTTTAATGCTCAGATTTTAAAAATTCCATACATTTTCAAAGAAATCAAATATTTGAGAAAATTTAAAATTCAAGACCTATGCATGATACGTGTAGTTTATTTACATCATTTGATTTGTGTTTAGTATATACAATATTTCTCTATATCCAATTTTATACCAAATATGTTTCAATACTTGGGTGAGTGGAAAAACATATAGGTTGTCATCCACAAATGTAGTTGAAGGTGATGATATTGTCTTAGACCTAGAAAACTAATAGAGACAACAACGCTCTATTCTGGACTATAACACACTATGCTCTTATCTAATTTTATTGGACTTATCCTATTGAACACAATCTCAATTTTTCCAATTTCAAACTAGTCATGGGATTTATATAGCTTGATTATATATCAAAAAGTTGACTAAGGGCATATTTTACACAATTTCTATCATTCTTTGACTACCCCTTTTGTTCAATTTAAATATATAGTACATCACGCAAAATATATCATTGTTTGCTCACTTACTTTCACATTGCTATATTGATAGATACATGAGATGACAAATAATCTAATGTTACCAATTGCTTGTGTTGATCAATTTCACTTATTCATGCATTTTTTCATGCTTGCTTTTATGTTTCATGTCTTGTGGGTATTCATATTGTTTGGATTGTGGACATTTGAACATGCTCTTGATTATGGTTCTAAGCCTTGTTATATTTTTCTAAGTGTGTGAGTGACATTTGAATGTATCCCTTGTATGTCACCCACTTGTCATTCTTATTGCATGCCTTATGTGATTTTGTGTGTACTATTTGTATGTGTATGTCGCGATCATGACACTTATTTGCTTAGTTTGCGATGCCATGATCAATATCATCCATATTTAAAGTTTTTCTATGCCATGATGGATATCATACATCCTCTGTAAGTTGTTTTATCTAGATTTAATTACTCGCTATATGACAATTATTTATTGTGTTTCTCATTGCTAACATCTATCTAGACATGACACTATGTTTGTTTGGTCTCAAATGTTATAATTAATGCTTAAATTTCAATCTTTTATATAACATAATTCACATAAAATTAATATTTTGAGCTAATTTATTGTGTAGGCTTCATAATTCATGTTAAAAGAGTAGGCATACATGGTGGCTTATCTTAGAGACTAATCCGAAACAATTCACTACATAGATAGGAAAAAGATAGGTTTTAATTAGTTGATTATAGGCCATACCCATCAATTACCCAGAAAGAAATTTCACAATAGTACTCCATTTGGACAAGGGCACATGTCAACCATGTTAAAAAAAACACGTTATTATCCCAACAGTAGTAAAAAGTTGATTTATATAATTGCTGATAAACACATGTAGTTACATGAAAGTTTTCAACAAGTTTTACAAAATTATTTCAAATGAAGACTCAAGTTTGTCTAAGATTTCACTTAGATTGGGGAATCATTATGCATCAAATGTTATAGAATTTGCACATATATATTTTGATCACAAAACCACTTGATATTGCTCATTTCTAAAAACATATATACTTAGATATCAAATTTAGGGCATGTGCATGGCACACTCTCACTTATCTTACTCAGTTTTGCACTAGTTTTTCATAAAAGGATAACTCATACCATTCTCTACATTGTATACACAGGACTCATATTGCACTATTTTGCACTTGTTTTATAGTAGTTTTGTGCTAAGTTTTGCACTAGTTTTACACTAGAAATGAATCTTATTCTATCTACAACGATTGATACACCTTTTTGCACCAAAGTGATCTATTAGAATTTGTATAGGGATCTTAATCTACTCTACTACTTTGGGTATAAAATGATGGAGCCAAGCACACCTTGAGTTCTTAATGACACTCTCCTTTTAATAAGGATTATTGCATGTGTTGGTTGAATATTTTGTCTATCAGCGTACTGGTAAACAAAATAGGTGTTATCAGCCAAAGCAAGAAGATTAGTCATCCTAATGTGTAAATTTATCACATCATAAGGAGATTGTTCTCTCCTCTCATAAAGGGGAGGTTCCCTATGGATATGCTATGTATATATATGAACTAGAAAATAATACTCAAGGGTAGGACCAGACATCCATCTCTCTTTCTTCAGAGATGATGTATAAAAAACAAAGGAAGAACTCAAGAGAATGACAGACAACACTCCTCTTCTTTCAGAAGAACTGTTCAACTAGCCACAAGAATACTCTTGGAAATAAAAGCATAATATGACTAAAGTATGGTAACCAGCAAATCAAGACACAGCACAAAGTCTGCACATGAAATACTCAAGAGTGATATACGAAGAATAATGAAACCTCAAAGTCTTTTCAAAGTTCTTTACACATAAATGAAAAAACAAACACACTGAAGGGAGCTATGGGGGCACAAAGTCTCTCCACAGTTGATTCTTCAGGACACCTTCTTGACAAATTTACTAATCCTACTTATTAGATCAATGAAACAAACAAGATATCACAGCACAAAGTCTGAAAAAGTCCCTTGTTTTCATTAACAAAATATTATAAATAGACTGAGCACAAAGTCTCAATGATGCCTCTCAATTTTGGTAGAGTTTCGTTCAGATTATCAAAAAGAAGATCTTTTTGCAATGATAGGAAGTCCCTTATATAGCCGCTTTCAAGAAGGACTCGGGAACAGTAATACATCATGATGCATTGGGAAATGTTAGGAAGACAAGCTGGAACTTTGGGGCCTTTTACTCATTTGATCTTCTCAATGTAGATAGATAAGTTGTGCAATTGAAAGTTTTACAACTTTCAATGTCTGCCTGGCGGTTTGATCTTATCTTCATCGTTCCTCCCTTTCTGATTAATTAAATCGGGTCCTAGATTCAACTTGTTGTTATGTTCCTTCCCCGCTTTCTGCTGGTCTTGGCCTGGAAAATTGTGAATGTATTCTATTCTGTATGTTCAAAGGATCAACAGTTTTTTTTTTGTCTTCAATTTGACGTTTGCGCGCCCGTCACTGTGTTTCCAACGGCTAGTTGACTATGTGGAATTTGATGTGTTCAAGTGCGTCACCCCTTGGTCTTCTTTGGGCTTTCCACTTGGCACTTTTCCAGATTGGACTTTACCCTTTCAGGCCCTGAGAAATGATCCTTCGGCTTTGGGAAGTATCCTCAAATTAATGGTCGAGAGTTCCCCGCAAGGGCACCTGCCCTTTGGGGTCCTTCGTTGGCCCTTCGCAAATTTCCGCCAGGCTTTTCCTTGGGCCATTTCCTTTGAACGTTTCCCACGGACATTTTCCCTGGGGAAAATTCCCATGAACAAAAAGTTTAGGGAAAATTCCCCTGGGCTTTGAACAAGCCAAAGGGTGCTTTGGTCGATGAAGTGTCCTCCACAAAGGCACTTGTCCTTCAGAAAAGTTATTTAGCATTGAACCGTCCATTTGAACTTAGTCAATGAACCATTTGTTGAACCGATTCAAAGGTTCAATGAAGCGTGCCAAGCCTTTAAAGCAAACAACTGACGAACTATTGGATGCACTTTTTGCCGTTGAACCAATACATTGAACTAATCAGTTGAACCATGGCTTTTAACCAAAATGGTTCAAGCCAATGGTTCAAGCCGATGTTTCAACGAATAAAACAGGCCTATAAACTAAGCATTGAACCAAATATTTGTACTTGCCTTTGAACCGAGAGTTGAACCATTTGATTGAACCTGTCTGTTGAACTGGTTCAATGGTTCAACGAAGCACGCCAAGCACCTTTTGAACTAAAAAGCGATAAACCTATTGTTGAACCTTTCCATTGAACCAAAAATTTGGTTCAACGGTTCAACGAAAGCCTTGAACCGACTGACAAACCAAATCATTGAACCAAAAGATGCTGAAATAAAGGAAATGAACCATCTGAGTGAAATAAAGCATTGAACTGCTTGGTTGAACTGAGCGATTGAACTGTTCCTTTGGTTGAACCGACTGTTGAACCTATGAACCCGTTGAACCTTTGAACCCAGTTGGTTTAATGGTTCAACGGTTCAAATCATTTTGATTTGACCAAATGTTTGGAAGCCGATGAACCTGTTGAAGCGACTGAACTTTGAACCTTTATGAAGCGCTTAACTTTTTCCAATGACATTGAACTTGTTGAACTTTGAACTCGTTGAACCAAATTGGTTCAATGGTTCAACAGTTCAATGATTCAGGTCTCCTTTTATATTCAGATGCTTGACGATGAAGATTTTTAATTGAACCAAAACTTTGAACCAATCCTGGAAAATGAACAAATGTTGAAAATCAATTCTTTTGACTAAAAACCGCTTGCAGAAGTCTGTAGATTTTCCTTTTCCTGTAGAGTCCGTAGATTTAACCCTGCAGAGTCCGTAGATTTTTTGAGAAGCTCTGAAAATGAGAAACCTGAATATCTAAGACAAATTTTGAAAATAGAAGATATTATTTTGGTTTGTAGAACCAAAATAATTCAAATGTTGTTCCAAAAATGACTATTATTTTTGGGAGACAACAACATGCACAGTCTAGTCCAGGTGTTTCAATGAAGAAATATAAAAATGTCCTACCCTCTCCTATCACTAATTTTGCACTAGAAAACATAGTAGTTCACATACCCAATTAGGTGTATTTGCTCCTTATTATTTGATTTATAGGTCTCTTGTCTTTTCTTTTAAATTTCCATTTGAAGGAAGGACTAATTTATACATGTTCCATTACAAGTTTGCGTGAAAAATAGATCAACGTATGCGCTACATTGAAGCCTACTCAACACATGTAAGCTAATTTATAGATCTCCTTATTTTACTCTAATACTTTTGCTTTGTTGCATAGCTAGAATAAAAGGGGAGAAATGTAATCACATAAATTTAATTTAATGCTGAAATTGTGCACTTGTGACCATCTCTTATACATGACTTAATTCGTGCCCTATTTCATGGATCCAATTCACTATTCCTATTCTATTATGCAGATGGCACTTACTCTTGAGCAACTTTGATATATATATATATATATATATATATATATATATATATATATATATATATATATATATATATATATATATATATATATATATATATATATATATATATATATATATATATATATATATATATATATATATATATATATATATATATATATATATATATATATATATATATATATCAAAGTTGCTCATTGTATATATATATATGTATATGTTCATTGTAAGTAGCCTGTGTTCATCCTCAAATTGATCAACACTTTTAGCTTAGTTATAGCTTCTTCCCAGACAAGGCCACTCTTTTAGGACTATCCCCTTCATTGGTAGTGTATAAATTTATCGACCATGTCCTTACACCAAATAATAACCAATTACTCAAATTGAAAATCACCTAATGGGTTATCTATCATGTTGTGCAAGCCCAATCTGAGGAATTCACCAAAAGATCGCTATAAAGCCACATTTAAAATGGTTTTACACATGAGAGACTCATATCAAGGAAAAGCACTAGAACATATAACTTCATATTTAAAGGAAAGCATTTATTCTTCCCAATTTTGAGTATACACAACCCTAGTAGCCCTTAGCTAAGTTTGCATACTCCCTAAAGGTCACAGGTAATAGTTGAAACACTTAAATATACCAATATTGCATAAAAATTTAACATTACACTAGTATTTTAACTAAACCACCATAACATGGGAGAACTACATGGAATTTGTTCCCTCTTTAAAGTATTGGTATGTAGGGAGCACTCAACACAAGGGGTGTTGAGGTCAATCGCAACTTCAACTGCTAACCCCTTCTTTTGTTTCATTATATTTATTCATTATTGTCTATCAATCTAGGGTTTTCAAGTGAAGAAGGAGGTACTTAGTGGATTATATAGTAAATCATATTGATCTGATCTCACACACAAAAATAATAGGTGAAGGCACACAGGTCCAAACTTCATAGATTACTAAAACCCTATCTCACATTAATGCACCCTAAGTAAACCAACACAAGCCACCCTTTTTTAATTCCACTGGTCTTATCTCATATTCAAATAAAGCCTTATTCTTGATTCATAGTGTCATCACACAGTGAGTTTTATATTTGTATTTTTTGTTTCCCTTTTTTCATATTTTTAAATTTAGCAAGTTCTAAATAAAAAATGCATAATACATTCTTATTTTACATAGTTATTTTTAATAATTACGATTTAATAGCTATTTATCCCATCGATAAGGTACAATATCTTATGACTTAGCTTGAAACATTTGTTTGTAGAATTCATGATACATTTGTGGAAATCATAATATTTGTTTTTGTCGAAGTCGTTATGTTGAGGCTTGGTTATATCAACTTCTTAAGGTAGAGGGAGAGATAAAAGATTACAATCAAGTAATTTCCTCCTTAGTGGAGCTATTAAATGAATCTTATTTGTGTGCTACAATATTGCATTAGTTGTTACTTTTGCTTCATTCTTAGTTTTCTTAGAGTTGACCTTGTAGTTTGGTTTGCTTTGAAACTTGATATTCGAAGTAAATAGAGCACTAAGTGCATATTTTATCTTGTTCAATGCAATGAGCTTGACTTTTATTTCTTTGAATCTATGCCATAAATTGTCAAAAGACTTTAATTTATCGAACATGATAGATTCATTAAATGGTGCTAGAAAGCATTGTGTGAAAATATTTTGTAATTCATTATTCGCCATAGCTTTTGTCATCTTATCTAGCATAGTTTGGTAATAAAGAACATATTCACTGACTTGCTCATTTGACCCTTGGTTTAGTTTAGTGATTTGTGCATAAGATAACTTTTCACTAATGTTGATAAAGAACTGTGCTATAAATTGATTTTTCAAAGGGTTGAATGTTGTAATTCACTAAAGTAGGAGATCATGGAACGATCGTAAAGCATAATCTTTGAGGCTTCTTGGAAATATCTTGGTTACTAATTTATCATCATAGTCATAATCCAAACGTGTTGCGTGGAATGATCGCATATGTTTTTTACGATCACCTTTACCTTCATAAAGTGGTGGCTCAAAAGCTACCAGGCTTGCTAGTAATGGGTAAGAGATTATCTCATGTGCCAAAGGATTATGAAATAGAGTATGGGAATCTATTTAGTGACTTGCTATAAAGACTCCTTACTCGAATTGCAACACCATGGAATGTAAGGAAATGATAATTTTCTCAAGAGAGTATGCATTAGGCAAGGTTGGTGGTTGAATATGCGTAGTAATAAAGGGAGGTGTGTACGAGGCCCTTGTATAAATAGGCATATGAATCTATTGAAATCTTAGTGATGCCCCCACTATTAGGGATTATATCAAATATGTAACTAGAGGTGTTGATAAAGCTATAGTAGAAACTAGAACACCTGAAGTAGAAGTAGAAGCTCGAGTTAATTTATTTTGTGTCTCTCTTGTAATGTATAATAATGCATCAATCTTATGTGGGTTGACATTAATATATTTAGTGAACTCTTTGTCATTAACTTCATCCACTTGTTTTGTATTTGTTTTATTATTTCCAATGGTCATGATAATTCCATCAATAAGATGTATAATGTGCCTTATAACATATTGAATGTATAACTATTATTGTTCCCAAGTCATAATTGATTTGAAAACATTTTTACTTAATACCGCTTGCATTTTAGGAATATTATTCAAGCACAGTGATTTAACAAAGGCTTGAGTTTGTAAACTATTTATTGTAGTTTTTTTGTGATATTTGGGTTTGATTAATATGCATATGTATATTGAATCCAAATAACACATTTGAAAGTAAAACACAATATGATGTCGAACTTCATAATATGCAAGCAAAATTAATTCATTTTTTCCATGATTTAAATTTGCATAAAAAAGATTAGGGGTGTAACCATTCAAGTTGTGTTCGCTTTATAGGGTCTTAAATATACTGATCCCAGTCATAAAATAGTGAACACATCTCAAAGGGCACTAACTATGGAGGATTCCACTACGCTGAAACCGCACTATCCCATCTCTGGGATATGTTGAAAGTAACTTCTTAGGCATAACTGCTTACCATTGCACTACAAGAAAAAACATTTGCAACCTTCATATGATTAATTAACAAAATATAGTCATTTTAAACATACTGTGAGGTACATAGAAACTAAAATCCATATATAGTGTTGTCTAATGGCTTGAGTATTAGATCACTACCCCTTACACCGCGGCTTAGGTAAAACCAGAGAACATTTTACCTAGAACAATAGATCCTATGAGTTTTGAAATTGCTTAAACACATGTTTTAGAAAACAAGGGAGAAAAGAAACGTGAAATTGAAATTCAATCAAAAATAAATATTTTTGTGCAATAAAATCAATAATTCTAAAGTCTCAACGTTAAATCAAATTTGTCTTTAGTGTTTGGAGATAAAATTTTTACCTAAAACCCTAGTAAAAAAATTGAAAAAGAAATCGATGTTCAGAAGAAGAAAAAAGTACGTGTTCACCACTATGTTTTATTTTATTTTTTGTATAAGAATGAATGCGTTAATGCGAATAGCTGTAAAAATTGATAGATATTATAATGTTAAAGATATAGAATAATCAACAAAATTGATTTAAGAAAATGATGAATATGGAAAATGGTTATTTTTAAAAAACACTAAGAAATGTAGTTAGCCCAAATTAGAATTATTGTTGATTGTTTCAGAGATATAAAATTGGAAATCAATAAAAGATATGACCGTGCATACTCAGGATCAAAAATAAAATCTAAAACAATTTTTGGATAGGTCTACATTGTCTGAACAATAACGCATGCCACTCGTGTTTGTTGATCGTACACTTATCTATTTAATTAATGATTTACAAGAGAAGACATAAAAATAAAAATTATGATAGTGATAATTCAAAAGCAAAATGTGATAATATTCCTAGACAAGACCGTTGTAGGTGGATAGAAATGCAAGCCATTAAGTCTATTGAATGTGGTCTTGTTTGGATTAATTGTGACAAAAAATTGAGTGTTATGCATGTGTCTATTGAGTAGGTTAATATATTGTGATTTAGTTTATGATGTGTAAAATTCATTATTTTATTTATTTTTTGTTTCAAATCCTGAGTGCGCCTTGAAAGATTGAAACTTATAAAAATGAGAGAGGGAGTGTAATGGGTCAATTTGAACCCAATCAACCCTTTGATGATTGACTACTACCTACGATGCAATACTTTCATTAGGGAAATCAAGCCAAAATACTTCTCCCACTTAGAGTTATTATTTAGTTGCACTCCTTAACTATGTGTATGTAGATAGAAAAGCGGCTCTAATAATTGAAAATGATAGATTTTGACTTGCTTTTAGATGTTTTAGACTTAGTTTATAGTTGTTCTTTATGAGTGATCTTGAATTTGAAAAGACTAGGGCATATTTTCATAATTTGGAATAGTTTGTAATCTAAGAACCAAGTCATAACCCAATGCGGGTAATGAATGGCCTTTGATGTGTATTTATAGGAGAACCTTTTAATAATATCCTTTAGCTGAGCTTATGAAATGTGTAAGAAGACCTAAAAAAGTGTTTCCAAATTCGTAAACTTACCATTATTTGGTGTGGGATGTGGTTACTCCAGGTGGACCACGTAGAAAAGACTTGTTCCAAAATATTTAGGACAAATGTTCTTAGATGGAGACAGTTTCATCATGGTATGAAGTAGTATGAGCACTAACATGGATGGTTTTGTATAGTAATGACAAAAAACAAATAGTAAAACTCACATATAGATAAATGGTTTAGGGAAAGGATGAATAAGAGTCATGTATTTGGGTGCAAGTCATGTGGTTCAAGATGTGTCGAGAATTAGCAATGTCAAGAATGTGACTACATTTATGTGTCTATAACAATTAAAAAATACAACATCAAAGTCAACAAATCTATGTAAATATGAGAAAATAAAAAAGAAACAATTTCAATATTGAGCCCTAAGAATGTCAAGGAGAAGTTTGTGGTTGAGCAAACAAATACTTAGATAAGTTCACAGTAAAGCGAACAGGGCCACTAACTTGGCTAAGTCTATCCAGGGTTTAGATAAAACTACAGTAGACTGGTTGAGTCTAGAAAATGACGATAATCAAGATTAAATGGTTTAAAAATCACAAAAAATGCAAATTTTATATTAAAATCAGTATTAAAAAAATTAGGTATTTGTGACATACTAATGGTGGAGTATTCTGATACTATAGGGTAGCCTTCACCTACTCAAATTGTGTTAATCAAATATCTCACTTTTTTGGAATTCTTCTCAACTAGATTTGAAAATTACAAATTGGCATTTTGCAAATGATTTGAAAAAATATTTTCAGCTAACCTATTTATATGGGTTGACTTTTGGTTTCAAAACTTTGCAACTAATCCCTTTGAAAGTTGTGCATACCATATCTCAAGTGATACTTATCAAAATTATGCCTCGTTGGAATACACACAATGTGTCCTTCCACATGATAATATGTCCATCATGCCTACCAACCATTTCAAAAATCCAAAATTTAGTGCTTATTTTTATTATGCATAGGTTATACTTCATATTCCTTGCCATCTCTGGAATCTTTTTCTATAACTATTACCTCTGACATCATTGCATGATGCTCATCAAGCACATTTATCAATTTACAATGAGATATGCATAACTTTTCATAAAAATGGTAAAATTCCAATGTGTCAAAATGATGAAAATTCAAAATATATTTAATCCAACAAATTACAAATAATCGAATTTACTCAATCTTACTTTTTTTTAACAGGATTCATTCGATATTGTCTTCCCTCACATCAAAATGGGGCATACATTGGGCTCATTACCAAAAATAAGCCTGCAAAGATAATATTTACAGGATCGTTCAATTTTGGCACATTAAACAAGGATCATAATAGTTCAAATTATTCATACACTACAAATTTGTGATAAGTGTCTTACAACTTTCTAACAGATTATACAAATATTGGGGGCATATACCTTGAAAGTGCACTCCATCAGGAAAATACACAATACAAAATATGAAATATACATTTCAAATAGATAGAATGACTCATAAATCATATATGAGACAATTATTAGCACATCGATACAAATTATGGGGGCACATGCCATGCATGTGCACTCACTTTACAGAGGCTTGATTACAAATTCATATGGACTTGGATGCATGTGCATGGGTAAATGAAAACATGAGCATGAATGAAATTTCATGTTTCAAAAATAGTTATAGTTAACCATATAGATGCATAAATGCTATATCATTTAGTATATATTCAAAAGGACATTTTCCAAATATCGAAACACATGATGCTAGTTCATGCACATATATACATTTTTCAAAGTTAAAAAGACATGATGTTGGTTCATGGACATATATACTTTTTTCAAATTCAAAAGGGCATTTTTCAAGGTTCAAAATCCATGATATAGGTTCATGTGCCTATGTTACAATGCAATTTACATATTCAAGGCAAACCATTATTAATTAAATTTGAATAGATTAGCATTGTGGTCATGATGGGGGCTTGAAAATTCTTCATTCTCTTTCAATCATTGAAATAGAATTTAAATACGTTCATAGTGGTGTGATTTTTTTTATTACCATTAATGTACATTCAAGTCTAGTGTCACTGAATGTCCTTGGCATTATTTCTAGCGAACCCATTAAGTGGTTCCACCTTCTATTACAAGTGATGTATGTTTGAGTCTAGTGACGCTCAACAACCTTAGCATCACTTCTAGTAGACCCATTGTAGTTTCAACTTCTTTTGGATTAGTACATTGGGTAATTCTTCCCATTCATGAGAGTTAGAGCATGCATTTTTCCAACTCAATGGCTCAATTAGTTATAAAAAATTAAGACTTGATCATTCTTATTTCATTAATTGTTAAATATAAGTAACCATATCTCCAAATGCTTCAGCAAGGTGGAATATTTTTCTCTAGCCTCATGTCTTGAGGTACAAGATTATAGCTATATTTGTTACTCGAGTTAACGTGATCATGGGTTTAGTGAAACCCAATCACCTACTACTCTCCTATTAGAACTTGAGGGATTATTCATTTCCCTATATAGATCAAGGCTAAAAGCATCCCTTCTCCACTTGGTTGGGTTAGTTGGTGACCCATGACATCTCCAATTTTCACAACATGAGCATTCTCCATAGGGACATTAAACCACATGCATACATGTGTATTCTTTCCTTATTCTTTACCTTTAAAATATCAAATTCAAACTTTCAAATTTCATATACGAACATTTACTACTACATGTGTTATTGTAGGTTTTGTTATGGAGTGTCTTGCACAAGAAAATTTCCATGCCAAAAAAGAAAATGTGTCATACACACTCAAGTATATTTATCTACTTTACACTATGAATTGTATTACTAGAATAAAAGAGGGCTAAATGTAGACACCTAAATTTGGTACAAGCTTGTCTTCAATGTCTTTTTATGCAACTTTGCACATATAGAATATTGACAATGAATGATGTATCTACTTGTGCATTCTTTGGGTCTTCTCTTTTTATTTCATACATTTTTGTGGTCACTTGTCCACTTTTTTCTCCACTTGTCCATATTGTCAAGAGGACCCCCATTTATTTCTTTCTATCATTTTATGTGTCTTTTGGACAAGTCTATAAATGTCTATTTGTTTTGGTGTAATTTATCGAGTTTTTTTGGGGTCACGTTTCTTTTGGGTAAATATTTTTTTACATTGGGTCATCTTGCGCACACCAATAAATCATCTAAATTGAAGTCATAATCTCTATAAATACAAAGCTACTATAAGGCATTAAGTACGACACTCAAACTATTAATAGTTGTATAAAGGCTACATGTTTTACATATGTGCTTAGATAAGGAAGCACAATTTATCCATGGTTAAACAAGATGTCACAATCTCCAAGTGCGTAAATAGGAAGCATATTTCTACAATGATTAAATAAAGAAGTATCATCTCCAACAAGTTGCAATGGCAACATGGTTTTTACCAACACATAGGTTTACTCCTTCCTTGCTCTTTAATTTTCAAATTTCAAGTTCAAATTTCAAATATCCAATCTATGGACATTGACTACATATGTTTAATTTAGATTTTTCTATTGAGTGACCTATTGATGCAGTGGATTGCACCCAGGGGCAGGATGCCTAGCTCCTGCCCTTCCACATGCAACAATGGAAACTCCCCTCTTGCCTGTGGGACTGGTGAAGTTGGAGGGGAGAGTCTCTAGATAAGGGCTAGCTCCCTCTGATGTATCTTTTAGGCCCTGGTTTCTCCTACTGCTAACAAATAAATGGAAAAAAAGGGGGGGTGAAAAGGGAGAGAGAGATGCTGAAAACAAAACCTAAGCCTAAAAAATGAAAAGGTGATACACCAGAAAAGTTGACCCACCCATCCCGAATATACACTTTTCACCAGAAAGAAACGCTCATACACTTCATCTGAAGTGGGAAGCTCTTCTGCAATAGTCAGCTAGGGGTCCATGGAAATATAGGGAGGAAAAAACTACCAGAGGTGTCCTCAGACACACTTATGGCAGCCTATTCACAGGCACCTACATTCCCCTAGGAACACTTCTGGCAGACCTGCAGAAAAGAGACTTCACAATGCACTAGACATGTTGTAATCGATCTATGAGAAGCATGAAAGGCAAAGACTTAACACAAAAGAAGAACACAGACATATACTTTAAAGTGCAAGTCCAGATAGAGGTAAAAATGCTAAGTCCTGATTCAAGGTAAAAACTAGCGGAGCTCTGTCTTACAAGCCCGAGAGATTTTTGGGCAGAGTTTTGCCTTAAGGCTAAGAGAGTCCCCTCTCAAAATGAGAAGATTACAATAGATAAAAAGAGGAGAAGGGAAATTGGCACTTATTTTGAAAAGACTTTGGTGCTCTTGACAAGCTGGCCCATGCACACCGAGAGCATCGAGAAAAGGAAGTCATTGTTGTTGATGTCATTCTTCTAGAAGAGGCCTGTTGGAACCATGATGTGTAATCACCGATTTTGACTTTGGCATTTGAGAGCACGGGCTGCACCTCTTTTCCTAGAAATAGACTGTGGTTTGTCCCCTCATGAATGTCAAATGGAGAAAGCAGGCCGCGCTACTCACTGTTTGCATCATTTGATGACCTTTTGGCAATAACTCACCTCCCCTTTACCACTTAGACTACCTTGTCTTTTCCTGCACTTGTTTCATCCTAGTTTTGTCCCTTTTCGGCTCCTTTAGCCCTCGGGGCTATCTTCTGGCGAATTGATGCGTCCCTTGGGCTCTTTTTTACTAATTTTCAAATAAGTGACACATGTCGCGTTTCACTATGAAACGGGCAGGATAAGTGGCAACATCCACTTGACTCATGGAAGCTTTAGGCACCCTTTGAAGGTCCTATAGAAGACGACATGTGTCAGCTTCTGTCTTCTTTAACAATTCGTCTGGGTCACACCACAGTTCTCACAAGACAAAAGAGAGAGACTGCGGGTGTTGACACTTGTCAGCTTTCGCTGAGCCTTGCAGGGGATATGTGGCACGTTTCGCTGCTCCTAGAAAAGCATGTCAAAAACATTGGTGGTTGTCACTTGGCACCTTCCACGCTCTATATTTCCTGGCGTAAAATTTGACGTTCGCGGGCCCGTCACAGTTTGAAAACCAACGGGTAGTCTATCTTCTTAAAGTTGACGGCTTCTGGGACGTCATCGTCCTTGGCAAATTCCTACGGGCCTTTTCCTTCGACCTTTCTTCTTCACGGGCTTCTTCTCCATCAAGCAATTTTCTTTTGAGCTTTTCACGCAGAAATTTTCCTGCAGACAAAAAGTTCGCGAGAAATGATTCTGCCACTTTGCCTTCGAAAAACTTCTATCGGGCTTTTGGCTCGCGAGTTCCAAAATTTGTTTCAAACTTTTTGTCCAAAGGAATTCCTTCAGACAAAAGTATGAAAGAATTCATTTAAACGCTTAAGTCCTTTTTGCGAGATTTTGTCAGGCAACCCTTTCAAATTCCTTCGGGCTTTTGTCCGAAGGAATTCCTTCGGACAAAAATTCTGAAGGAATTATGTCGTTGCCTTAACAAAATTCCAAAAAAATCATACCTTTGAGGCTCTTTTCCCTTTGAAGTGTTCCCTGCCCTCTTCAAGGGCTCTTGAACCTAGAACTGCTCTCTGCAAGGGCACTTGTCCTTCGAAAGGCTTGAACCCTTCGCGTTGAATCGCTCCTTTGAACCAACCGTTGAACCAATTCATTGAACCGGTTCAACGGTTCAAACAATTGTTGAACCAAGGCTTCAAACCATTTAATTGAATTTGTCAATGAACTTTGCGTTGAACTTTGTCGATGAACTTTAATATTTAACCCAAAAACGTTGAACCAACGCATTGAACCAAGCCGATGAACTAACGCGTTGAACCAAGGCATTGAAGCAAAGCATTGAACCAATGCATTGAAACAAGGCATTGAACTAAAGCATTAAACCAAGCTGATGAACTGACGCATTGAACCAAAGCGTTGAACCGGTTCAATGGTTCAACGGTTCAAAGTTGCTAACTCTTTGAAAGATCATGCCGTTGAACCACTCTTCCAACCTAGAGAAAAAGTGACTTTGAACCATTTTAGCTCTCTTTCTTTATGAATTTCTTCAGACAAGAGTCCGAAGAAGGTTTGTAAAACCTTGCACTCTCTGAACTAGTTCTTCAATTGCCGAAAGACTACACCTGCATAGTTCGTAGAAATGGACCTGCAAAGTCCGTAGAAATTTTGTAAAGTCCGTAAAAATGGACAAATTCATGTAAAATTGAAAAATGAAATGGCCCAAAATAGTAGGGACAGAAGGGAACTGTTTTTTGTCCTGTTGGGCAAAAAATGGTTAATGTGACCCACATAATTAGAGTTTCCCACCAAAGACAATGTGTGTTTTACACACTCATGTATACCCCTTTCCTTTTAATATAGCAATTTCATCAACGGAATAAAAGGGGTGCATTTATAGATACTAATATATGGTATTAAGTACTTGATAATGACAAGCTTGACATACATTTACCACACGACTTACACAAACAAATATTGTCCTAACCCACAATTATCATTCACATATATGTTACCTTATGAACTTCATCCTTTACTTTCGTTGTTACAAACTTACATCAACCTTGTTGTTTGTTTCAAACCTGCATAGTATCCTACACAGACATGGCCAAATGTTCATTT
This sequence comes from Torreya grandis, assembly GCA_037957365.1. Taxonomy (NCBI): domain Eukaryota; kingdom Viridiplantae; phylum Streptophyta; class Pinopsida; order Cupressales; family Taxaceae; genus Torreya; species Torreya grandis. Next base: position 1,780,486 of record JARHVA010001864.1, on the reverse strand, counting down.
TATTCCAACTATGCACATGTTAGTAAAGCCATAAAGAGTTAGTATCGCTAGTCAATATTCACCTAAGCTTAATGTTATTGACCCTCTCCTAGTGATAACTACTTTTTAAAAATAAATAATTCCTTAGGGTCATATCATATGCCTAGCATGTTGGTGGCATAACAAATTACCAAATTGGACTCATATATATATATATATATATATATATATATATATATATATATATATATATATATATATATATATATATATATATATATATATATATACATATACATATACATATATATATACATATATATATATATGAAAAATATGAAAGATTTCATACTTTTCCTAATGATTGATTTACAATTTAGGAAAAATATGAAAGATTTTATCAATGTGAAAAAGTGTATAGATGTGTACTAGATAAGTACCAAGTCCCCTATCAAGTTAGGCATATATATATATACATATATATATATACATATACATATATATATGTATATGTATATATGTATATGTATATACATATACATATATACATATACATATATATATGTATATGTATATATATATATGTATATATATATATATATGTATGTATTTATATATATGTATATATGTATATATGTATATATATATATATATATATATATATATATATATATATATATATATATATATATATATATATATGTATATATATATATATATGTATATATATATATGCCTAACTTGATAGGGGACTTGGTACTTATCTAGTACACATCTATACACTTTTTCACATTGATAAAATCTTTCATATTTTTCCTAAATTGTAAATCAATCATTAGGAAAAGTCATGAGCCAAGTCTGAAGCATATTAAATCTAAGTCAAAGCAAACTTTATTAAGTATCAAATACAAATCATTAATTGCATTCATATAGTGAAAAAACACAATCACACTATCACATTATGTGGGTAACTACGTGTGGCTTTATTTTACTCATTAGACTATTAGATATGTAGTCAGTAGTCAATCATCAAATAAGGGTGATTGGGGTTAGTTCAACCCATTACGCTTTCATGGTTTTATATGTTTGTAGCCCTCATAAGCATACCTCAGGTTTTTAGGTGAAGGACGCTGATTTGTGGAGTTGTGTGCAACATTAGGGTTCAACATCACACATACAAATATTTTAGAGATAGGTGAAGTTGATCGTATGGTTAGTAACCATATTTTCGCACATGTCACTACAAATCACTCAAGTTGATATTGATAGTCAATAATGACCCAGATTTGATGGAACTAACCCTACATAGACTAAAACATGGTTCTTAAACTAGATAAATCATAGGCCTTATTTTTATTTATTTTCCATGGTTAGAAAATAGTCACAGTTAGACAATCAACCAAAAAAGTTATGTACTCATCCCTTTATCTTACTTACTATAGTTATCATATGCCACTTATCAAATCATAACAATTAGTTATAGTAATTTACATTCAAATGTATGCTTGAATGTCATATTTATCAATCTGAATTATTCATCTAGTGTCTATCACATTAGGGTTTATAAATCTAAATTAAAATAAAACATTGTGGCAATAGTTATTAACTCAAAAAATTTACATATGTGCTTTTGTTGAAGCTAGGAATTGGATTTCCATTTAGTTGTATATGGTACAAGATTTTTTTCCTAAGTAACCCCCCAATATATCCCCAATGAGATGTTATATTGCGCCAAATAAAGTCTTTAAAGTTTCATCAAGAGGCTCACCCCATTGTAATGTGCATGGCATAGCCTTACTTCTTCATTTTTTACTTCTTCCTTTTTTATATCCTTTTATATGCAGTATCCAGTGAAGGCAAAACCGTAAGATTGGGAAGCATGGAACCACCAGATCTAGGGAGTAGATTCCTTGCACATGCATTTTGGTTATATGATGCCACCTCAATGAACTTAATGTTAAATACTTCCACATTAATTGTGTAATCGAGCATATAATAATGTAGTTAAGCCATCACAATTTCTTCATTTTAACATATATAAAGATGTCATTTGTATTAACACATTAATGTTTCACTTTTTATTTGCAATTTTCACTTACCCCTTTGTCTTCCCACATAGCATAGTTAATTCATTCCATAGACCCTAAACTATACACAGTAGATATATTCTTGGTTGCTAATGCCATCACTTTTCTAATCAATGACACTTATAACCTTAATTCTTTCCTTTAAATAGTATCCCTACAACCAATCCACTACATGCAAAGCATTTGCATTAATTACCACACGTTTATCTGATTAAGTTCACATGATTCATGCTTTTCTTCTGACAAAGTTTAATATGCATATTTCATCCAAAGAATTGGTTGACAAGTCCATTGTCCCGCTCATGAATTACATCAGTAAGATGTTCAAATGTTTTTATTTAAGTGTAACTATTTCTTCTTTTTACATAACCATGTTTTACATCCTCACATGCACTTGTTTTTATTCATCAGGTTAAACTATTCTCCTCAAGAAAAATTATTGTAAATCTAGACTTCACCATTGTCAAGCTCAATAATGCCACTATTGAGGGTCCAATTCACATATCTAATGCACATGCTAACTATTTTTAGCCTAACTCAGAATCCAACCAAGTACCACCCCATGCTCAACCATGTTTGTATTTTCAATATTCTACTTCTCACATTATAAAATTACTTTCCCATCAAACATTCGTTCCAATCATAGCCTTGAGTCGTTATCAGAGACGATGGTAAAAAATGTAGAGGAACCTCAAAAGGTTCATTGTGAGAATATAATAATACAAAAGGACATGGAAAAGTATTTAGTTTTGAGTTTGTAGATGAATAAGGCAGGGACATACATATAACATGCTTTAATGATGTTGTCGATGAATTCTTTGATCAGATCGAGCCATGTCAGATAATCATTGTCTATAATGGTCATGTTAAGGCAACACATAAAAGCTAAAACCATTTGAATATTTCATGGGAAATATACGTTGGGCCCACATCAAGGGTCAATCATTTCCATTTAGAACTTTCATCTACTATAATGTACGCTTTCCACTTTAGACCACTAAAAGAGGTTAAAGATGTGACTTCTTATTCCATAGTTGATATTATTGGTGTTCTCCCAGATGTGTCTTTTGTATCTATCGTCTAGAAAAAAAAGTGGAACAAAACTTAGCAAGTGGGTGGGGTAGCTCACATACATGTCATGGTATAGTGTGGATGTCATAATTTGGGATTCCCACTTTATTATGGAAGTAACTCAAATTTTTGAATTGTATGTTGAAAAATTTCCTTTCATCCTTGTATTGATGGCAGTGTGTATTACAACTTGGAATGTAATATCTAAAGATACACTAAACATGACCCCAAAAAAATTAAACCCTACCATAGAATAAACACGTAGATTGAGAGAGTGATTTGGTGCTAATGTGTCTAATATGCCTTCCCCATCTTTATAAACAATCTCTTATAGATAAACTAGACTCCAGAATTCACATTGCAATAATTCATGAAATAGTAAAGCTTTAAAAAATCTCATTTTTTTGGGTCAATTAGATTATTACAAAGGATATGTTGGACAAATTATATTACCTTGCATTCCTTTTTAATGTTCGGGATAAAAAATGCAAGAAAAACATTATCCAGGAAAGAAATAACACTTGGATTTCTCGTAAACTGAACATTCACTCGCAAGTTTACTAAGAACAAGTATTGGAACACTTTGTCCTACATGCACACATGTAATTACACAATTCATCTATCTAGTTTCATTACATATACCCTAGTCCTCCTTGCATACTAATCTTTGTAGGAACATCGTATAAAACAAACATTTGGCACACCATTAACATTGTTGTCACACTAGACATAATTTTTTGCCAACAAGGTTCTGACTAATGACAAGTCACTTTTTATAACCTTTTAATCAATATTATAAATGGAGAGATAATGCTGGAGGTGGAGAGACATAAATTTAATCATTAAACATTTGACAATTTTAATTCTTGACATCTTTACCCTACTTGGTCCTATTCACCATTTTGCTAACTAACAATCTATAAGAGAGCCTCACTATCTTGCAAATACTGCAAATCTCATACAAACATCCATATTTAAGCTACATTCATCCCTATTTAGCTTATAATCTCTTGTCATATTTGTCCCTATAGTCTCTAGTTTTTTTAGAGAAGTTTAAGCTAGTTAGACAATGCCCCACTTTGGTACTATCCACTAGTGCAGCCTTCTCGCTTATGCTCCAATTATCACTTTTTCAAATCGAGATGTTTCACAACGGATCTACCATGCATATTGTAAAGTTTGTTAGTGAAAATATTCCAAATATTCTCTTATATAAGCACACCAAGGCTTCTCATTACACCCTCAAAGATTTCACTTGTAAATTCTACCACACAATGAGCAAAAGAGCACTATTTATTCCACTTATAATTATGTTACATTCTAGTAGTCATACGACAAATCTATATAACACTTATTACAGGTCAAGGGAATTCATTATCATGTATATCAATCAATATTATAGACCTATTTGTATAGTTTCACAATCACAAATAACAGAATCACCCTAAGAGGGAGAAGTACATTGGCCTGAGGCCAATTTGGGCTATGAAGGCAACACTCAAATTACATAGGGTTTCCTTAAGATAAATTGGCTATTCCCCTTACCCATTTCCCCATTTTTAATTTGGTATTTATCTTATTGATTATTCAAGAGGCAGGTTTTATCTTTTATAGGTTTTTGGCACATCAATTTGGCCCACCAAGTAAATCATTAAGCCCTTATGAAGTGTTGCACAAACACATTAAGAAATTAGGCACGTAGTTAACAAAGATGTAGCTGTAGTCATTAGAGAAGGCCTTAGTTTGGTCATGTCCTTCTTTTGTGGATTTATCCTCGTGGACGATAAACTATTTCATTCAATCATGACATAGTTTTTAGGTATTGCTAATTAATTTTCCTTCACTATCAGCCTACACAGTCAACAAATTATCTATTTTAGGAATGTTTGTGCATCCTTAGGATCCTTTAATCTTTTTAGCAATTTGTAAATTCTTTAAAATTTTGTATCATGCTATATTTTAATATCAAATTTATATATTCCAACATTTCATTTTCAATTGTTTGATATTTTATAAACTGGAGTTCATTCAATTAAAGTAGATTAAACATTGAACACACTATTTATAGAACATTACACGTTTGATTTTTTTCCTAAGCTTTTAGATTTTTTTTATAAATATTGACACTAAAAGAAAATAACATTCAATATTGGATATAAATCCAAAACATAACGATTAAACTTCTTTGACCTTGGATTTATTCTGACACTAAAGAAGTTTGCCCTGTCACCTCAAATAAAAGCTAACATATAAGCTCTTTATTTGATCCTTGGTTTTAAATTTGTTGATTTATATACACAAAAATATTTAAATTTTATTTTCTTTTTATTTTAGCTTGTTTTTGAAACTATTTTTTGATAATTTTTGAATTACTTAGTGATTGTTGTGAAGTGTTAAATGGTGTTCTATTTATAGACATTATGGTGTGAGGGGTTTAACCCAATACTCATAGCCATTGTACAACACTAAACATAGGGTTTAATTTCCGTGTACCTCATAGTATATTAGAAACACCTAGGATCACTTGTTTATACCACAGGAATCCTCTTTTAACTATTTCATGTGTGAGACACCTGAGAAGAACATATCACCCAGAGAAGTTACTCTCATTGTACACTTAAAAATAGGGTCATCATTCAAACCCTTGCCCTGATCACCCTCATACAAGTTCTATTTTTTCTTGTATTCTATTCATATTTATTAACACCTCTGATTCATATTTAGTTTCTCTTTCGTATAATCTAATTTTTTGGATAATATTAAGTGTTTTATTTGTTACATTTATTCTGCTCAAATTTATTCTTTATATCATGGATAGTGAATTTTCCTTATTATCTACTAATTCTGAATGGATAAATCACAAAAAGTAAAAACTTATGGAATAAGCATGCATAGATGATTTTGATTTTAATGCACCTTGGGAGAATGAATTGATAAAAATAAATTCACCTTCTTTTCACACTAAGAATCTAGATCAAAAATTGTAATTTAGTCTCAAATAAAGCAACACTTAGAAACAAATTGTCAAAGCAATATCAAAATATTTAAAAAAAAGGATTTGTTAATAAAAGCATTTCTAAGCAACAATCAATTTCTAAAGTTAATCCTTTAAAAATAGTGGATATTGATATTACATGTCATGGATCTTCCACCTTGTCAACCAATAAGGGTAAAATTCCTTCCTCTTCCATTAACACATCACATGATACAATTAAAAGTAAAGGCATTCGTCTACACACATCTTGTGATGTTAATCGTATTCCATCCTTGTGTTTGTCTCCACATGACGCTACTACTGCATGACAATGTCATAATTTTAGTGTAGATTTACATATGATGATAATGCGCAGTTGTATAAAATGTCACTTTAGTGCAATGAGTGTCAATAGAGACCACCCTATCCCTAGCTTTGCCCTGGACCTATCTTAAGGCCTTTTTCAATCCTCATCCAACTTTTATGTAGGTCTAACACATCCTCTATTGTACTAAAAGTAGTCCCAGATAATCTCCTAGGCATTCAAGCCCCTAATACACCAGATTCTACCACCTTGACACTAGTGTGACCCTTTGGATACTAGCACACTGCACATGTGACCTAGGGACTATGCTACTATTCCTTACCTCTTTTCTCCTCCAACAGAAATATTTTCATTTTTTGGAACACCTTAGGGTTGTCTTTGATGTATTCCACATACTGACAAGCACCAGATTAGTGTATATACTCCACTTTTATCCCTTTACAAACTAGATGTTAATCAGAAGCAAATACACACAAATAAGCTAGGAAACAAGTTATGCAAATCAAGGTCATTAATCCCTATTTTTTCCTACTTCAATAAACAACAATCTATAGCAATTATAACCTCAGATTATTCAAATTTATAGTCTCAAGTCACACTCAAATCACTCAAGATGACACTCATACTAACATTCACTTGAACTTACACCAACACTTAATTTGGGAGAATTACATCGGGCTTGACCCCATCTAGACTTATTGGTATGTAAAAAACTCTTAGTACAATGGGGTGTTGAGGTCACCTCCCACTTATCTAGCTAACAACATGGAAGTTTAGGGTTTCACTTCCAAATTAGTCAACAATAGCTCACAAATAGCAAATTATGGTTTGTCTGCACAAGCTCAAGCGTATCAGACTCAAACAAAGGCATATCCAGAAGTTCATAGTGTTCTCTACAAGAGGACACTACCACACCCCTAAAGACACTAGCATAGTGTACTACTATCCAAAGGATCACACTATTATACATGAAGATTTTTTAGCCCTATTTCCTATTTACGACACTCTAAATAGCTTTTGTGCCAGTTTTTAACCTTTCATTCATCTATCTTAGTTAGTTTCTAGCTAAGTACATATTTACATAATTCATTACTATTTTTAGAATAATTAGATTAGGTCAATTATTGTACAAGTTGGTGGCTTTATTTATTGCATATTTATCCCCTAATTTTTTTATTCTAGCACTTTAATACCCAGTATTTTAAATTTCATAAATCCCTTAAAAGTTAAATCATTTAGTGAACTAGACTTACTTCGAATACTATCACAACCTTAAACCTATATGCTCTTAGGGTTTGTATCCTTCTATTTTGTATGCTCAAACATTAATTCCAAAATCTCGTATTTGATTTATTATTTTATTTTTGCAATCTTTCATAGATTAATTTTATTAAAAGATTCAAAATATACAACATTTTATTTTCCTACTCTCAACCCTACAATGGCATAATTCAATAATCGATTTGATGAGACTTGTAAGAGATAATTACACAATTTCATATCCAAGAATTCAAATATGCAAGATGACCTTATTTGTATTATCCACAGAGATATTCAAAAGTCCATTATTGGTCAATATTCTAACCCGATAGATGTTAATATAGTTACACCTATTATAGGGGCAACTCAAATTCTACAACAACCAGATATAACCCATCAACCTTCACCAGTCGCAACACCTCTTATGGCTAGTACACATTCCTCCTCTCTAGATGTACAATCCCTTATGCATGACATCCATTATCTATAAGCTAAAGTGTTACATCTTAAGCAGAGTGCCACTAGGCCATCTCGTGCCTTAAATTCTCATGTTATTTTACATACACCTTTGACACAACATATAGTGAAAAATCCTTTTCCATCTGGATTTGTGGCACCTAAGCTTACTTTTTATGATGGTAAGGGTGACCCATAGCATCATCTATGGGCTTCTTACATAGCATGTTTGGACTATGTGTCCATTAATTGGCTCCACACTTAGTTGTTCCCTTGTAGTTTAAAAGACTTCATTATAATTGTTCGATGATCTTCCTAATTATTCCATCACAACATTTAATCCACTGGTAGATATTTGTTTGGAACACTTTTAGATCAACATCAGTGATAAGGTTTCTAATGTTCAAGTTGCCCAACTCAAACATAAATCTAATGAGCCAATAACTAAATATGTCTTACAATATAAAACTATATTAACAAAGATAACTATCCCTATGGAAAATAAAGAATTCAAGGACATATTCTAAAAGAGTTTACTACAGACATTACATGAAGTTATTCTATTCAATAAGTTCCCATCATTCAAAGGATCTATACCATACAATGAAAGAGCAAAAAGTCAAACTTCTAACTACGGGCAAATTAAAGTACACAACTAGATCATATTCAACTAATAAGAATCATAATAAGCCCCCATATAAGGTGAGGCCCACTTTAAACAAGAATGATAAAAAGACAATAGTTAAAGTAGCCTTAGAGCTAGTTCCTCGAATGGTTTTATCAACTCCTCCAAAGAGACCTATTATGCATCTTCCTAAATCTCCAACATGTGTTCTCCAATAACTCTTGGAATGCAATGTCATGCCTCTCCCCCCCCCCCATTAAAGAGGTTGACAACTAGGCCTCTTTTAAATCACCGTGATTCCAATGCATTTTACGACTATCACATGACACTAGACCATACTAAAAATAGATGCATCATTTTACAACATAAGATACAATATTTTATAGATGTTAACATCATTGATGTATGCACTCCTATAGAGGCACCTATACCACAACCAATGGGAGCAAAAACATTGATAATATTTTCATGTATGTTTCTTATTTCCCAGTTTTACTATAAGTCAAAATGGGTCAACCCCTTATAGTCAAAAACATATATAGGGGTATATTGAATGTCCTGGGATGTTTCATAGTATATTTCATGTGATTTCATATGTTTTAACCTTGGTCATAGCTCAAATTGGTCATTCGGTCATTTCGTGTCATATATGAAAGTGGCATGATTTTCAAGGTGTCCAAGTGTTCCAAAACTCCTTCCAATGTAAAATAAGTCATATTCCCTATCAAGAATGTTAGTCAATCTAAAACTTGTAGGTTCCCTAACTAAAAATCAAAAAAATAATTGAAAAAAGAGTTTGGCACTTGTACGGATTATAGGGGAGTTTGACACATGTGTAAACCTTATGGGTTGACTTTTTAACTTTCCTAGACTCATATCAACAGTTGATTGGGTTTAGAAGTGTTAAAAATGGTCAAAAACTATTTTGCTCCTTCATCACCCTTTTAGACATGTAGAACCAATCAACAAGTTTGTTCTTAGTATGCCTAATAGAAGAAGTTTCAGGTCAAATGCCTTTGGGGTGATATTTCACTTAGTGTAATTAATTTTCATAACAAGAGTTCAAGCATTGGTTTCTTTTGCTTTATGAACCATCATTTACAAGTTGACTATTTTTTTTGCTTGTTAAACCCATACCCTACAAGTTTCTTTCTGATATGTATAGGTATATACAATCCAACTAATGGAATTCAATCTAGAGGACATGGGAATCTTTCCCACATGTTTCTCATACGTGGTTTCATTTTTAAATGTGTCTTGATGGGTACAATATCTCAGGTTTAGTGGGTTGGTCTCGTTTGGGATGACAAGCAGATTTCCATTATTTGCAAAATATTCATGCCTTGGTAGTGGTTTCAAAAGATGATGATAGTTTTATTTTCATATTTCCAATGCACTCTTGATCCCCTCCCCTTTCAAACTCATTCTAAAAAAACAATCTTTCATGAAGTTATAGTCATAAGTGACACACAGTCAATTTGTTCCATGACTATCATGCATAGTCAACTGAGTGAGTTGTATTAGGGTCTTGAACATGTTCATAGGGTTATAACTATGGTATTAATATGTTTAACACATTCTCATAATAGGAAAAATCAATTAAAATTCCTTCACTTGACAAAATAGGAATTGTGATAGTCAACACAGTCACCCACACAGTCATACACCATGGAGAGGCACCTATAGGTGCTTACAAGAAGGTAAAGCATCAAAATGAAGTGTGGAAGCTTGTATCAAGCTCTAAAACATCATCACATTTCATTTGAATACTTTGATGGGATATCAATTGGTTACGAGGTCATGTTCCTTGAGCATATTGATCATTTCATGCTCATTACCTGTCTGCAACTCAAAGCACACCTACAGGTACTTCAAGAAAACCAATCACATTGAGAGGGAGTATCTAAGCTGAATAATGTTCTCTATAATGTGAAGAGTGCAGTTGGAGATATTTTGAGGGTCTAGAATTTATTATAAGTGTATATATATATATATATATATATATATATATATATATATATTGCACACTGCCTACAACACTACTCACTGCCTACATACATGCAAAAGTCCACCTACATGTAGCACCACAGAGAGCTGAGAATGCTTAATAGAGGAAATTAGACACGATGAAACCCTTCTTGAAGTCCTAGTGTGTTGTAGAGATCATGGCAGACATATTTGGAATGTTATATTATCAGGTAAGGTTGAAGATTACTTTCAAAGGTGATGACTATGGATTTAGGGATCAAAGCCCTAAAACATGAAAAATAGAACACCCAGACATCTTGTTGATATCATATGACAAGGTTAATATAAAATTTGATGCATCTTAATGATTGCACCTTTTAGCGTTCACGTACGAGAAAATCCTTGCAAAAGGAGTAAGACATTTGAATAGTGGAAAGTAGTATTTGGGGGCCTCAAACTTGCCCATTTGTTCACTAAGTTTCATCATTATTATCTACAAGATTTAAATTTCTAAGTGACCTTGCATTCCAAGGTGGTAGTGAAAGAAACAAGCTTTCATGATTAGATAATCCTTTGAGTGGAGGAGGGATTTTGGTTCCAAGGAGTATCAACTAGATTTGGAGAACCAGGTTTTTTGGCTTAATAGGTACACCTACAAGTATACCTTGGTCCAAAAAGACCACCTACAACTAACTATAGGTATATACAGTTCATGACATAAACCTGAGCATGAAAAATCAATAGATAAGGACACATACAAGTTCTCATATGTTTCTAGATACCTTCAAAGGATTCTAAGAGTATGTGGCACAATTTTCAAAGGTAATGCCTGTCTACAGGACCTTTTACCTCAATAAAGTCAACTAGAGTTGACTGTTACGGATAATGAGCAAGAAAGTAGTGTTCTCAATGTTGATATAATATTAAAATGAGGTAAATAGATCCAAATAAATGTTAAATGACCTTGGGGATTCTATGAGATTCTATAGATAATAGTTTAAGGCTTTCAGCCATGTAGTATGCACCTACAGGTGCCCCTCTTAAGCAAGAAACACATTAAAAAATTATACTTAGTCTTGACTAGTCAAGGAATATGAAGAGACATGTGGGAGGTTGAAGTGAGTAATGGAATTACAAAACCTTAATCATGATCATGATAGTATCAATAATATCTTACCAGTGGATATAATTCATGGAAAGGCCCAAATAATGCAGTCAACAGTCCATATCATGAAACCCTTCACACAGTCATCTTTCATAGTTTGCCTTGGATATTTTTAAAATTTTGAGGTAGATACCTATGTGATAAAGGTTTAAAAACTTGTGAATATCATATTAACCTCTTGGAAAATCTCCTCCAATATTCACCTTTCTTGGGATAATAGGGGAAGTACCCTATGTTTTGTCTCAAACAGAGGGTACTTCCCTAGCGTGCAAATTAGGATACATTGAAGAAAAGGGATAATTTAAAAGACTATATAATATTATAAACCTTCATGGATGGTTATTAAGATGTGTCATATGCGTATGAACATATATGACCATGTACAGGGGTCAGAACCTCAACAGGGTGTCCTAAACCCTCAAGATTGTAGACAAGCTTATTAGGCATGGTTTAGGCCTAAAGCCCAAGTAGGGGGTCAATGCCACTTTCAACCTTAGGTAATTATTATATCACTATGGATCATGTTAATAGATGAATATAATATGTGTTTTATATCTTGGTATGTAGATAAGTCCATAATAAATCCACTTTTGGCTCAAGAACAACTTAGGCCTATGCAAAATGACATGCAAAGCTTTAGAGGGCCATTTAGGATGTTCATATCTACTTGAAGGTTGTGCATGGGAGTATGAGGAGTTTAGGGAGGTTTAATAAGGTATTGAACATTGTTTTTATTGAATTTTTATTCAACTCCAATGTCACATCTTTATGAACAAAGCCTAAGAGTGAAAAGAGTCTAAAACCCTGTAAAACCTTGGATAAAGACCTGATTGGGAAAACAAGGAAGGAGATGCTATCCAAATGGAATAAAATTTCTTTGAGAGTGGTTTTAGGTTGTAGATGAATCTTCATGAATCATCCCCCATATACTCTAATCCTTCCCTACTTGTATGGAGAGGAGGGAAATAATTTTTTTTGACTATTTTTGATGTTTTTTAGGCTCTAGGAGGTTTCAAGATATGCAAAAAAAATTGTGAGAAATATTGGGAATTAATATAACTCACTATAATCGTTCCATGCTTCATCAAAACTCCTATGTGTTTTTGCAAGCAACTTCATCTCAGCCATAGTCAAAACTGGCAAAGTGAACAAGATAGTGAGAAGGGTGAGAACTTCAAGTGGGAGTCCATTTAAGGTATACCTAAGGAATATAAGGCTATGTGATGTATTTAAATGTTTCATTAAATCCTCTATATGTATTTTCATGGAAAATTGAATCCAATTTTGAGGCCAAGTGTGAGGGGTGAGTGAAAGAGGAGTTACTTAAACTATAGATAGTCAGTAACTCATGTGCATAGAAGAATAGAGATGATTAGGGATGCAACCAATGCATGGTGAAAAATGTCTACAAACCCCTACCTCTTAGTTCAATAATGAGATATATCCCTAGTTAGTTGTGGGACATTCCAAAATGGCCAAATGATGAAGGCAGTTTTCTGAAAAAGTAAGAGTCTTATGCCACATTCCATGGAGTTTCATGCTATTGAAGGCCATTTGTCTTATCAAAACTTGCATTGTCTATATCACAATAATTCTCCTACATGTATATACTCATTCTCTTCAGTATGAAACAGTGTCCTATTCACTATTGGACTTCATTATTTTCTCCTCTCTCTCAAATTTATGAAAGTAGTAACCATTTTGGCCTATTGTAATCTAATACCACACTATGTATGGTGAAGCCCTGCTAGAATGAAATTGTATTTCAGCTTTTAAAAACTAATATAAGTCTAGTTTTGATTTCATGATACATTTTTTTAAGTGTGCAAAGAGATATATGGTTGAGTTAGTGATAATTCTCTATCTCTTACTTACCTTATCCTTTCATGTTTATGCAAGACTTCATATTATAACAAGTCATATAGAGTGTAGTCAATTGTGTTAGGATCATTTCAAGTGTATTATTGTCTTTAGAGTGTGCAATATCATGCACTTTGGTTCATTTACCTTGTGTTTATTTCATGCACATCACCTCTATATCGAAACACTCATGTTACAATCCTTTAGGATTTAGAAGCTAGTTTGTATGCCTTGTTTCAATGTGATAGGAATATGATGGTCATATGGAAAACATCTTGGTGTATCACCCCCCTAGATTATGTTCATTTTATGCAAGCTCTAACTCTTTTCGCATGAGAAATCACTAGCATAGGTGAAATCACTTCAAGATAAATTTACGGAGCTAGCCCTTAAATCTAGAGGCTCACTTTCACTATAGGTACACCCACATACCTGGAAGTGTTCTCATGTTGCCCAAATTTGGAAGAGGCTTGAACACCCTCTTCTAGGTTGCAATATTTAGTGATAATAGTTCCAAAGCTTATGACTAATGAGATAATAGACACTTCAGGTGTTCATTATACATATTAGGCACAAACACCACCAACATCTTATCATACCCATACAGTGGACACACACCCTCTACATAATATCATTTGGATGTATCATACTACAGTTCTATTTATACCTCTCATCACTTTCTCAGAGTAGGAGATAATTGACAATGACAAAAAATTATATGCACTCTTTATATGAGCCTACATTGATCATCATCCTTTTTAGAGTGTCATGGTTGATAATGTCTCAAGCATCAATATGTGTACTATTACACTTCTACGTCACTTGGGCTATTTAAAGCATGATATTTCTCAAATAGATATAATTATTCATGATTTTGATGACCATGTTCAAAGCTCCATCGAAGAGATAATACTTCCATTATAGGTTAGTCATGCATATGTGGTCACCCAATTCTTAGTGGTACCTAGTGCCATTACATTTGCCATGTTATTGGGTAGTCCTTGGATACAATGACTTTGGGCAATCCCATCCATCATACATATATGTCTCAAATATATACATACTATTCATGTGGTTATAACTGAGGGCCTTCCATATGAGTATCCTTTACCTATTCCATGGCCATTTATACAACAATAACTAGTTAGAACTCCAAACATAGAGTCAATTAGCACACCTCAGATATAAGTTGAGCCACCAGTGTAGGTAAGGTATACTCCCACAGCATTACCATGTATGCATACTCTACCATAAAGACCTTTATTAGATATACCCTTGTATCAAAGACATGTTGTGGATTATAAATAGCCTCTTTGTGCCCTGTTACCGCATAGATCAGTGTTACAACATAGAGAATCCACTCCAATTACAGCTTCTTCTACCGGTTGGGTGCATAAGTGCTCCATAGTTCACATGCCTATTTATTCAGCTCCATATATTCATTACCTCACTCCACATATAATTTTAGATAAAAATCACTCAACACATCTAATTTTCCAATCTCATATACCTCATTGCATAACATACACAAACAGTCTTGCTATCTTTGGTACAAGATACATTGATTGTGAGTCTCTTGTGAGACTCATTGCTTACTAGTATCACACTTCTTGTACATAGCTTACATTTTAAAAAAAAAATAGTATAATATGTTAAAAAAAAAAAAAAAACATTCAAATTTTGCTTACAAAATACTAAATTTTAGATTGTACACATTTCCATGTTTACATTCCTTATATTTTCTAGGCACTACATATGCTATCTATGTTAGTGTAGTTTGGTTTTATCATATATAAATGCTTTACTTTTTCTCTTCGAGTGTTTGTAGATTCGTATAGGACTTAGATCCATCACACAGATCCATATATGTTACTATTTACCCATTGGGGGTACATATACAGATACAAAGATTCAACATTGATACATTTGCCCATTGGGGGCATCTTATACACAACTTCTACTTTACCAGGTTATATTATTCTATACTGCACTAATTTTTTACTGATTACTACAACTATAGACTCTCTTTATGTACATATTTGTTCCATTACAGATTTGTAGTACATGTTCATGCATACTCTCATTTATTGCTTCAATAGTTTATATTTGATTATGTTTCCTTGCTTCTACATCTATTTGAGGGAATTTGAATATGTCATTATTCTATGACTATATGCCAATTCATTTCATTGTGTGTATGACTTGGACATGTGCCCATGTCCTTGTGTGTGCCTTCTTGATTGTCTATGTAGACATTTGAACATGTGCTTCCATGTGGCTCTAAGCTAACCTTGCTTGTTCTATGCATATACAGACATTTGAACATGTCCTTGTATTTTTACTATCTCTCAACCTTAGTGACATGTGCCCATGTCCCTTGTATTGTTGTCCCTTGGCCTACTTTGTGTGCCTCATGTGTTTGTATGTATGTGTCATGGCCATGACACTTGTCTATGGCTTTTTACTTTCACACTATTAATTTTCCATGCCATGAGGGAATTCATGCATCTCCCCTTTCTTCTTAGGTGCCTTGATGGACATTATCCCGCACCCCGCTAGGTAGTTACTCAAATTATACTTGGATTTGTTGTTCATATACATGCTTACATTGTTCTATATATCTTGACAAACTTGTGAATGTTATATCTAACATACATCATACATTACCAAATTATGCTCATATTATCTTACATTCTAATGTCATGCATACATATTATATTGGTTTATCATGCATATATCATATGTTTGTAGTCTAAAACACTGGATGCATAGCTTTTATTTTGAAGATAGTTATTCCACAGGTTCAAAAACTCCCCTCAAAAGAGGGGGCATTCACAAGGGTTTGTCACAGAGATTAGTCCATTTGGGTGCACTCATAACATAGTTTTCAACATGCAAACATAGATTACAAAGCTCAAAATCAAGAAAACACAGTGGAAAATAGTAAGACACATATCAATTTTATTTTTTTACAAAAACAATATAGTTGGACATTAGTGTAGCACATAGGACACTAATATAATGCAACATTGTCCAATGGACCACACTACTATCTAGCATCCCAAAAAATAGGAAATTCTATAATTCCCAAAAAGGTACAAAAATTACATTTTTGTTTTGCACATTTTAGTCACAAATTATTAGTTATGCTCAATTTATTCTCAGTCTTGCACATAATCATACCAATTTTATTAGATTAGGGGCATCATGTGTGGCATGATCACTCCCATTTCATTTTCAGATATGTTTAGATATAGATTGTTATAACTCAGTCTAGAATCTATAGGCACCTATATTAAAATTAGGGAAATATGCATGTCAAAGTATTTCCATTTGCTCATTTATGCACCAATCAATCAGATGGAATGGAAAACTCCATGTTGTATAATTCAAACACCATTTGCACCAAGTTTCATACTAGATCGATGCCTTATTCCATATATAGTGGTTAGCATTTATGTGTAATCCTTGAGATATACTCTCGAGTGCCTAAGTGGCCCCTAAACAATTTTTATTTCATAGTTTGTAAGTGGTCCCGGAGCCATCCTACATAGTTTTAGTTACATCACATAGCTTCAATTACATTATGCAGTGTTAGTTACATCTGCATCTACTAGACACATGTAGGCAATGATGGATCATAGCCTACTTAATTTCTTGAGTCACCAATATAAGAGGGTTTGAAAGGCATCAGTCCAATCTAGGTTATTTATATATTGTGATCCACATAACAATGGTGGCTAATGATGGAGTCAAACCTAGATTGAGTTATTGAGCCACCCACACATTAGGATTAAGCAAGCCATTAGCTCAGTCTAAGTAATTCATCAATTTTATCACTGGCTACCCATACACAAAAGGTCACTAGGTTTTTGCATTGTTTCGCATACCCAATGAGGTGTCTCCATTTCTTTACTCTCTCTTATCTCTTTACTTAGTCTTGTCTTTGTTTTAGATATTCCTTATGTAAGGACTGATTCATCCATGTTTCATTTAGATGATATATAATGGATCATGCTTCACTAACTCAGACCTACATTCATGTGTTTTATCTCTCAAGTAAGTCTAGGTACATTTATTTTTCCTTTATCCTAGTCATTTCACTTTTTTGCATTTATAGAATAAATGGGGGGCAAATGTAATCATGTAAAATGTCACTTGAGTGCACTGAGTGTCACTAGACACTACCCTATCCCTAGCTTAGCCCTAAACCTATCTTAGGGTCTCTTTTGATCCTTATCTAGCTTTCATGTGGGTCTAACCCATACCCAATTATACTAAAAGTAATCCCAAACCATCTCCTAGGCATTCAATCCCATAGTGCACCAAATTCTGCTACATGAACACTAGCGTGACTCTTTGGACACTAGCACACTTTATTAGTGACCGAGGGACCATGCTACAATCCCTTACCTCTTTTCTCCTTTGATAAATATATTTTCATTTCTCAAGACACCTTAGGGTTGACCTAGACCAATTCCATATCCCAACAAGCACTAAATCAATATATATACACCATTTTTATCCCTTTATAGACTAGATGGAAGTCATATATAAATAGACATAAATAAGTTGTACAAATCAAGGTCTTTAATCCCTATTACAAGCTTAGATTACTCACATTTTCAACATCAAGTCACACTCAAATCACTCAAGTCAATACTCATACTAGCATTCACTTGCACTTGCACCAATACTTACATTGGGAGAACTACATCGGGCTTGATCCTTTCTTGAGGTATTGATATATAGGCAACTCTCGACACAGTAAGGTGTAAAGGTCACATCCATCTTATCCAAACAACATCAATTTTTCTACTTATGTTCCTCATATACCTTAAGAAAATGGAGGTCTAGGGTTTTGCTTCCAAATCAATAAAAAATAGGTCTTTAATCCCAATTAAAAGCTTAGATTACTCACATTTTCAACATCAAGTCACACTCAAATCACTCGAGTCAACACTCATACTATCATTCACTTGCACTTGCACCAATACTTACATTGGGATAACTACATCGGGCTTGATCCCCTCTTGAGGTATTGATATATAGGCAACTCTAGACACTAGTAAGGTGTACAGGTCACATCCATCTTATCCAACCAACATCAGTTTTTCTACTTATGCTCCTCATATACCCTAACAAAATGGAGGTCTAGGGTTTTGCTTCCAAATCAATAAAAAATAGGTCATAGATAACGAATCAAGGTTTTTTCATACAAACACAGGCATATCAGACTCACACGAAGGCATATCTAAAAGTTCATAGTGTTCTTTGCAAGAGGACAATGCCGCACCGTTGAGGACAATGCCACACTGTTGAGGACACTAACACAATGCACTACTGTCCAAAGGATTGTGATATTATTCAAGAAGATTTATGAGACCTATTTCCAATTTGTGACACTTTGAATAAAATTTGTGTCAGTTTTCATCTTTTCATTCATCTATCTCAGTGAGTTTCCAGCTAAATAGTCTATATGTAATTCATTACTATTTTTAGAATAATCAGATTAGGTCAATTATTTCATGAGTCAGTGGTTATATTTATTGCATATTTATTCCCTAATTTTCATATTCTAGCACTTTAACTCCTAGGATTTTAAATTCCATAAATCCTTTAGATGTTAAATCATGATGCATCCCTTGCTAGTCCTAATGCTTTCAATGTTATTAATCAACAAAAAACTAGTAACTCGTGTATAATCAATGAATCTCTTAATATAAAGTAGGATTCGATCCTTCCACCTCCGTTTGATGATGTGCATATTAAATTTGATATACATAAGTCTTGTGTTTGTGAATCCCTTCAACTTCAAATCATCACAATGGAAAAGTCAATAAAAGAGTTGAAAAGGTAAAATCAATATTTAAGTTCAAAGATCATACCACTTGATTTTTATTTTATTTTTTTACTAAAAGTCTAGAATATGCCACTATCAATTGTTTTTATTTATCTATCTATAATTTGCCTCATAACCAACATCCATATATAATACAAAAGGTTAATAACAGTCTAAGTGAGGTTCAAAGAGGAATGCTTCGAAACAATTTGATTGTTTTACCTTCCATGCCCCCTCTAAGAAGATCAAAATGTTATTGTGCATATCATAGAATGTATGGGCATCATACATATAATTATTTTTCTCTATGAAAAACAAAAAACAAAATATTATTGATAGTGGTGATCCTATAACAAATAAATCAATTAAATAATCCACTTATATTGCATCTCCCAAAAAGCTAGTGCAAAAAGAACACAAAGAGAAAATATGGATGCAAAAAGACAATTCAGAACAAGAAAAGATTCAAAATGCAAAATTTGAATGAACAACATTACAAAAATAACCAGATGAAAAAGCAAATTAGAAAAATTACCACAAGAAAAGTTGCAAGGACAAATCAAGGATAAGCAAGAAACCATTGTTTTGAAATTTTTTATCATGAATAAAACGCCAAAGCAAAATACTCATCCAAAGTCTAATGATACAATTATGGTTGCTAAGAAATCAAGCATTACATCTAATTCATACATAGAGGAAAAAAGATAACGTCAAAACCCAAAATACTTCTCTTCCTCGTGTTTAACCAATCATACATGATCATTATCTAGTTCAAGATAAGATGCAATCTACTAACAATGATGCACATATTCAAAAAGTAACTCCAATCTATGGTGTAGTAATTTTCTCATACACGTACATCAAAATGGCATATCATAGTTTTAAGCACAACCTAACAAGTTAATTTTATCCTATGATAATGATTACATTAATGACTATGATCCCTAATTATATATAAGATTGGCTTGATCCCAATAATATTGATTATGCAAAATATGAATATGTAAATATAATTAAAGGTTACCATACACATGAATATGTAAATATAATTAAAGGCTACCATACACATGATTTAGGGCCTACACAGAGGCATCTTCTTTATGAGATCCTCGGTCAGTTAGAAGCTCCTACTTATTCTCAATCTTCTAACCGGGCTCAATCTCTTGATTAATTACTTGCATAATTCTCTTTGTACATAGCTCCCTTGCTTTAACTTCATTACCACTTCTTTTATCCCTTATCCAAACATTTTATTTTCACTTTGGGTACTTACTCTCTTGCTTTTCAAAAATTGATTCAAATAATCTAAAACAATTATGTTCATAGTACTACACTTGCTTACAATCGCATGCATATTATATTATAACTTTCATTATGCTTACATGATCATAACTCTTCTTTTACAATGTTGTGACCACATTGCAAGTGAAACAATGCAATTGACAAGTACAAAAACCTTGCCAAGCGTCCTCCAAGGCCAATGGTTGTCAAATTAGGCACAATTTTTGTAAAGATATTTTGTCAAACGGTTCACGAGCTTTTTATATGCTTCCACATTTGGTATACATTCTATCTTGGTGTAGACAACTGATCCAGAGCATTCTCAGTGGAGTGGAAGATGAAGAATGGCTCATGGGCCCGAGCACGAATACTGAAGCCGTTGACAGTCTCTTACCTATCTCAATTGTTCAAAATACATTGTTATGGCTTGTTTGCACATTAATTACGGGCACATTATTTTCTTTCCCTCTTACCGCTCTATATTTTTACACCTTGTTGAGGATTATTCGAATCCCTCCCAATTCATTTATTTACAAAAGCCTTGCTTCGTAGCACTCCTTTCAAAACCACATTTTTTTTACATTTCAAAAAATAAAACAAAATTTAAAAAAAAACAAATATGGCAATAAAAATACAAATAGTTCAAAAATTTCAAAACATGCAAATATTTTTAAAAAACAAAAATAAAATGTTAAAAAATAATAATTCAAATCAATACCTACAAGCATTTTTCAAATGTTGTTAGTTTATTTATTTACATATGTTATTTGTTTTATGTTAGATAAATAATATATTTCAATTTTCATTACACATTGCTTTCACGAGGTACTCGAGTGTGATACAGGGCATACTTTTACTTATGATATTCAATGTTAGACTTCCCTTTTCACCCAACAACCTTGCTAAGTTGGGGGAGCCTCTTCATTCTACCTGAACAATTTACCAGGTTGTACTTATCCACAAACTTTCTACCATGTTGAGCTAATTATCATACAAATATTTTGCTATTCACTCATGTTATACATGTGTTACATGAACTACAATATTTGCTAACAATGGCATTGATACATATGGTGGATTAAGATTAGCTTCATTGGCTTTATGTTTTCTCTTTTACTTTATTGCATTATAAAATAGAACTTGCTTGCTTATTGTGTGTGGCCCTTGACTTTATATGTGCAAATCTTTGCTTATATGACATTATCATGTCATTTGCATGTGGCCCTTGGCCTTGTGTATTGTGCAACATTTCACATGTCCTTTGTATGTGCCCTTTGGTCATTATGTGTGACATTATTATGTAAATTGTGTGATATTGTATAATGTTTCTTATATGTTTACTACTTGTTACCATGGTGTAATGATTTATATCATCCATTATTACTACTTGTTACATATATACTAGGGTATCATGACCTATATCATGCATATACTACTTGTGTGTTTCAAATCCTTTATCTATCTAACAGATGTTAAAAATGTAATTCCATACTACATTTTATACTATGATGCAAATACAATTCAAATATACACATGTTACTACATGATTACATCTTTCACATGTTACATAACCTTTCTTTTCAGATGAGTGACATGCAGGTTACGTCCCTCATCTCAAAATGGGGACATCACAATGGGATTGTCTTGAGTAAAATTTCAAATTTAAGGCACTATATAGTTTTTAAATTTACAACATTATTTGAAAATTTTAAATTACAGGGGCATGTGGCATGTATGTGGACTCATTCTTACAGTGACAAGTGGCAAGCATTAAATAGTTACAGTTTTCAATAGTTTCAAAATTCAAATGAAATTACATATTAATTTTTTATAAGATATGGGTTATGATACTTAATCATGTTCAGGTTAGTACATGGCAATTTCAAAGGTTACAAATTCTAAATGTTTCAAAGGTTGCAATGTTTCAAATTTTCTCAAGTTCAAAAGTTTTTAAGTTTCAAAAGTCACGAAGTTTCTTCAATTGTGAGCCTCTATACAATTCTTCAACAATGAAGCATTTTTACCAAGACAAACTATCAAAGGGCAACATGGTTGCATCGACACATAGGGGTACTCCATACTTCTCTTTCCTTCAAGTTTTTTCAAATTATTCAATTTTAGATCATATACACTAATTGCACCTATATCATGCTCTTAGTTGTAGGTCATTTACATACAACAAATTCAAGTGGGCTCAAGCAAAGACAAGGTGTGTTCTACGTGCCACGGTATGCTTTCTTTCCTTTAACCTAGTAATTTCATTCTTATGCATTACTATATTAAAGGGGGGTAAATTTGGATGCTTAAATCTAGATTTATATGTTAAATAGTCTTGTATACTAGACAAATATATATCCAGACTCTACCCTTCAATTTGACCTTGCTTGCAGCCAAAAAACTTGCACTCACCACCTCACTATGTCTAATTACTTATTTTTTAGTGAAACCTTGACTATTCAGATTATTTAGATCACATGTAACCATAAAGTGCCTGAAATTTGATATACATTAGACACTGTCAATTATAGAACCTTAACAATTTTCCTCCACCCTAGACAATTATGTTCAGGGTAGGGGAGTAGTGTCAACGCTATTATACTTTCTCTAACACAAGTGTCCTTACCTTAAAAACACTCAAATTTGTAAATCTTTAAGAGTGTATGGGTTGGCCTAAGAATGTCATTAACCCTTTCACGAGGATTATTTCAAAAGAGCTAGTATAAATACAAGTCTAATCCAATTCATTTGGACATCTAGCAATTACTAATCAATAACCTACAAAATCTAAATCAATCAATTGCACAACTGAGCTATTATGACTTATTTGTCCCTATTTGTATATCAAGCATATGAGTAGTCATACTACATGTTTGAAGCACTCAAAAGACAACCCATGTGCCATATTTGTCAAGTTACAAGCTAGATCATTGCATGCATTATCATTTAGTATATTACACCCTTGTGCACACACATTCCCCCACATATGAGAGAACTACATATGTTTGAGGCCCTCCTTGGAGTATTGGATATGTAGGTAGTGCTCACTAACAAAGGGGTCTTTGAGGTGAGTTGGATGCTATGAACCCACTAACCCATTTTTTGGCAAAGTGACTTAACCTAAGGTGGAGAGGTAGGGTTTGAGCTATAAATAATCATTGACAACCTATGCACGAGATCCAAATACTCAAATGAAAGGTGATAAAAAACTTAAAAAGACCCTGACAATCATATCTTGATACAACATACACTTCTTATAGAATATTTACTTTGATATTTAGACAGTAGCATCGATGCAAGTGTCCATAAAGCAACACAAGTGTCTTGGCAGCCAAAAAAAATATTTAAAAAATCTGATGATTGATTCTTGAACATTATACATGTTTAGATATGTTCAACTCTTTTTAGAAATTAAGGTTTTGGGAGAATAAGTGATTCAAGAGCGAGATGACCTATTCTTCATATAAGGTCGATTAAATAATTTAGTTTATGGTATTCAATTTTAGTGTTGAATTATGAAAATTGAAGATATAAAAAGTACAATGCTAACAAACATTTTGATTGCTCAATCATAAATACAAAATAATACTTTACTTATGCAATAGTGCGCAGATAGCTATGAGATGGGCAAGTGTGAAAACAGGTTGTCTGATGTTCAATAACTAGTTGTCATATTTTAGAAAAATTATTTGTTGTTGCATGGATAATTACATCACCCTATTGACATTTATGTCAAAGCTATTGTCTAAGTCCTAATACAAAATGTATAACCCTTAAATCTATATATAGGGAATCTAGGGTTAGAAGGGTGAGAGATATCCTAGGGCATATGGATGGTAGACTATCGCTAGAGAAGTCTAGTTATTTGTAAAACTAAGATAAACATATAATAAATGTATTTTGCCAAGATGATAAGAATAGAAAGTATAGTTATGTTAGATATTATAATAACAATGAAAATAAGATATTTAGTTGGTTTTGATGCTAATACAGATCTAGATCTGTAATAGGTAGAAACTGGACTAGATTCGAATTCTAGAACAGTTGCCTAGTTATGAAAGTTGAACCTTTCTAGCCACAAACACTTTCATTGACCTAGGTTGATTGTGTCGACACTATTTCTAGATTTGGATGCATGTGTTCAATATGGAATACCTACTAAAATTGGATGTGACCACCTAGATGATTATGGGTTTTTTATCGCCTTCACTCTAATTCATTTAAATTTGGGTCACAGACTATCGCTCCTTGTCGATTAATAAAACCCTAGTTATTCATCTTCATAATTTATAAATAGTGTTTACATTTGCCTCCCATTTAATAGTAATCAAATTACTAGTTTAAATGAAAAGGAATGTGTATCTAGGTGTTTATAACACACCTTGTCTTTGTTTGATTCCAACTTGAGTGTATTACTAGTGACTAACCTGCAACCAAGAACATGTTATAGTATATAATCACTGCATATAATCTAAAATTGAAAGTTATAAAATTATTGAAATTGAAAAAGAGTGAGGTTTAGGAGTACACCTGTGTATCAATGCAACCATCTTGCCTTTTGGCAATTTCAATTGAAAAATGTATCATTACAAATCACTAAAATTGAGATCAAGACAAAAATAAATCTATAAAGTGCATATATCTAAGGAGAGAGAGACACAGAGAGAGAGAGAGAGAGAGAGAGAGAGAGAGAGAGAGAGAGAGAGAGAGAGAGAGAGAGAGAGAGAGAGAGAGAGAGAGAGAGAGAGGAGGGCACATGCCCCTAACCTCCGAGAAAAGATGGATTGCCACAAGGTAGTTGAGACTAGTTCAACTGTGCAAACCAATCATACATAATTATAACTCGGTGAGTGTGAGTGAACCAAATCAAATCACACTAAAAAATTGGTGAGGTTGGATGATATAATCAATTCCAAATTATAAAATTGACAATATTTAGTGATTTAATCACCTCAACCATTCCAAAAAGTGAACTAGTTATTGCAATATATTGGCTCAATATAGTCCGTAAAAGTCTAACTTAGTGGGTGATGACAATTTTTGAAAGTGTTATGAATCTGAATCTAATTTCATCTTACAATATTAGGTGCACATTGCATGGTGTACGCACCTTATATATGTCTCATGCTAAAACTGTGTATAACAATGGTATAAGTGTATAGAATTCTACCACAAATGTGTCTATGAATCATATAACTATGTAATTTAGCCAATTTGAAAACTATGTAAGTGTGAAGAACATGCTTCCCAAAATTTCCCCACTATATATGGAGAAATTTTAAAAATTATATAAGTGTCAATGTGCAAGACGTGTTTCCAAAACATGCCCCCACTGTAATATGGCTATGTTGTATACTGAATAAGTGTGGAGAATGTGTTTCCAAAACATGCTCCCATTGTATATTTTAAATTGTGACCAATGTGGAAGTCATGCCTCTATGGCATTCCCCCACTAATATTCCCCCCGTGTGAGGGAAGACAACAGTTGGTAGTTACCTCACCTCAAAAGGATAAAATAACCATTTAATATGTGAATGTACCATGTAGCACATAAGAGGAACATGTCTTGGTATATGTATCATTGAAGTATAAAGAATGTGATCACACCAAGGCCTGAGATGCATGATTTGAATCATGAAAAAATCTAGATAGTAACAATACAAGCTCAACAAGTAAATCGAGCACACACATAAGAACACTCAAAATCAAGTCAATAGGCAATGGTCTAAGGAGACCTCAAACAAGGGGCATGTTCAAATGTCGCATAATCAAAGGGACATGAGTTGATCAAATATCCACAAAGAAAGAAATGACATATTCAAATGTTAGCACACAAAAAATAATGTCATATTCAAATATCAAAGAGGGAAACAAAGGAATGGGGCCTACAAATAATGGAACATATTCAAATGTCAAAACAAGCAATATAATGGAAAGGCAAGACACTCAAGGAAGTGCATAAATGAAAGCATGAGCAACCAACATAAACATATCATATTAGTCCCTAGATATATTTGTTAGCAAAAAAAGTCAAGTACATAACATATCAAGTACACTATGAAAATGATACAAGCATGGATAAAGGCACGTGTAAGGACATATATGAGTTCAAATATGATAATGTAAAATGAACATAGAATGATATAACTTGGATGTATCATGATCATAGAGGTGGATGCCCCCAATGTACTGGTGACATGAGTAGAGGGAGAGGCCAACATCCAAAGTGCATAGATAATGTATTTTTGTATGTTTGAATCACATTTAAAAGATGTGTGAACCACATGTGGATACAGGAAATAGTGAAATGTCATATACCAACACGGAAGCAAGAACATATATGTGAGGAGCTAATAGAACTTGTATATGCTAAAAATATTTTTGGATTTTTGCAATTTTTTTATTTTTCAGGTTTTGTTGGTATTTTTAGAATATTTATAGGAAAAGACTATCCTCTGATTGCATCCAAATGATGGTCATAAATGTCTCCCTATTATGAAACTGGTGTAATAAATTGGTGATGTTGGCGAGGAGCATACATAGGTGTGATATATGTCGTTATTATATCTATGATTATTTACATATGTAAAATAGGACTCTATGGTCATGAAGTAGAAATAGTAGGAGTGGGGGTTTGTGGAACCCAGCGTTGAGTGTTTATGGTTTATTTGGAACAACAATAATAGGAACATGTTATGTAGGAGAGGTACTCATAATGTGAGTAGGTTTCTTGATGGATATATCAATTATATGATCACCACTACCTTTGAGACTTTATATTTGGCTCTTTAATGCAAAACAATAATTTGTATGGTGCTCATGCATTTTATGATATGCATAATAATATTTGGATCTGCTTATAGGATGTGGAGGAGGTATTTAAATCAATTTCTTTCAAAGCATGTCTCTTAAGGTTTCACTTGGTCTCTTAGCAGTCTTTTGTTCATTTTTGGAATCATTTGTTTTGAGTGTATTTTGTTTTAGCTTTTCATCTGGATGTGAAACCTTGTTTGGCACAACATTGGTAGATGAGGATGCAAACACATAATTAACACTACCATACATTGGATTATGTAGGAGTGTAATATGATTTTGTAAGTCTTTGATTAGTTTGTTCATGTTAGTGATTTGATCTCTTAGGGATTCATAAGTACAAACCCCAGGTACCTCAAATTGAACATGCATATATACACCATCTACCTTACCCATTGAAGAAGTGATATTATGGACCTGGTTACAGGGATGGTAGCTATCACCCTCCTCAGGGTCAGGAGGAGGAAGAGGTTCCTTTGTATTCATTTAAAATTTTATAAAAATCAATATAAGAATAAGATAAGAAGGACATACAAATGATAATGAGCAATCGATCGTGATACAATAAGGATATATAAATTTGATACTATTGGTTGGGTTTTTTGAACATTTAAGATATATTTTTCTAGAAAATTAGGAAATGAGTCGAACCTAGAAAAATAGGGAAACAAAAGTACAGTGTACAGTTTATAAGTCTAAATTTATTTAAAATAGTAAAATGCTAAATTCATAAAATCTACACAAAATTTTGGAAACCAAAAAGTAGTTTTTGAATATACCAACATAATTATAAAAAATCTCTCGGTAATTTGAAATTTGATCTATAATGAATAAAAAACAAGCCAAATAATGTGGAATGCTTAACAGAAAAAACCATAGAATATTCCTAATATAGAATCAATAATTATGATAAATCATAAATTTATTTTGGGGATTTGAGAGATAATTCTGAATAAAATATTGGTTTTGATGAAACCCATAAATTAATTACAAAATAAGTACACCATTTGCCTTGTATGCCAATATTTACTAGAAATAGTAAACTAAAAAAAATGAAAAATCTGTAACGAATTATTGTGAATAAAAAGAGGGTTTTTAGTATACCAACCTAAGTAACAAATCCCTTTGAGAAAATTTCAAATAGATCCATTTGGATGTTGAAATGCACCAATGAAGGAAGGATCCACTTGTAAGCATATGCACATGAATCCCTTGTAATTAAAAGAGGGTAAAACTCTAGGGCAACATTTCAGATCTAGAAATCCATCACAACAAGTTATAACCCTAGGAGGCTTGGAAGCTGTAGATCAATTTTTTTTTGCATCCACATGAATTGAGTTCACCAAATGTTTAACCCTAAAATTTAAATTTGTGGAATCTAGGGTTAAACGGGTAGGAGATAGCCTAGGGCATAAGGATGATAGACTATCTTTAGAACAAGCCAATTATTTGTGAAACTTAGATAAATATATATTGAATTTATTATGATGAGATGCTAAGAATAAAAAGTACAATTATGTTACATATTGCAATAATAAAGAAAGATAAAATACTTAGTTAGTTTTGATGTTAATATAGATCTGGATCTAGAATAGATAGAAAGTGGACTAGATTTAGATTCTGGAATAATCACATGATTATGAAAATTATATCTCTATAATTGCAGACACTTGTGTTGATGTTGTTGTCTAACTTAAACACAAGTGTCCAGTATGAAATACCTGCCAAAATTGGATGTGGCCACCTAGATGCTTCTAGGTTTTTCATTGCCTTCACTCTGGTGTATTTAGATATGGTTCATGGACTGTCGCTCCTTGTCAAATAGTAAAATCCTAGTTCTTCATCTTCATATTGGTTGTAGGAAAAATGGGTTAGTGGGCACATGGTGTTGAGTTACCCTAAAGACCCCTTGTCAATAAGTGTTGCCTACATAATTAATACTTTGAAGAGGGCCTAAGACTTATGTAGTTCTCTCCTATGTGTTGGTTTGTGTGTGAATCATGTAATTTGTGATAAGCAAGTACAACATGAGCTCACTTATAACTTGACAAATATAGCTCTTCGACTACTCTTTTAGTACTTCAGATATGTAGATGTGTTGTCCCTATGACTAATATAGAAATAAGAAAAAATAGGGAAGCTTTTGATCACTTGAGTGCTTGATATAATGCTTTCAATAGGTTACCTTGGTTTCTTTAGATCTCTTTTAGGTTTTCCCAGGTGAAGAATGAATTAGGGCTGATATTGTATTTATACCAATCCCTTTGGAGAATTTCTCACATTAAAGCACTTATGTCGACCATATGAATACATTTAATTTGTAAATTGGATGACCTTAAGGCACTAGAAGCTTACATTGGGTAAGGACATTTGTGTTGGTGTATATGTCTAACTAAGATGAACGTGTCCAGGAAGCAACAAAGCAGGTATAGGTCAAAAACTTGTGGAGGTGGAAGATAAGTAGGTTTATAACATTCTACGTGAGATAAAAGCCCTGGGGGTTATCATAATACATAAGTCGGGCTAAGAGATAATTTATTAGGCACAAAGAGATATTGTATATGACCCTTTTGATAGTGAGAGATGTCTAGAAGCTGAGTGTACATCGATGATATGTATTTTCTGAGTATACAAGATTGAGGTGCTATATAATTTATAAAGAGTGTCTACACATCACCTTATGAACACTTTCATCAACATTATTATCTGAATCCCAATGCAATTATGCTATAAAGAATATTCATTATATCAAGATGCGAATGCCTACATCTTTATGGGTTTTATGTTGCCTTTTTTTTGATGTATTTGGATCTCATGCACAAATTGTCAATGATTATTTTTAGCTAAAAATCCTATCTCTCCACCTTATGTTAGGTTACCTTGCCAAAAAATGGGTTTGTGTGCTCATGATGTCGAGCTAACCCTAAAGACCCCTATGTCAATGAACGTTTCCTAAATAACCAATACTCCAATGAGGGCCTCAGACTAATGTAGTTCTCCCTTATGTGTTAGAATGTGTGTGAACAAGGGTGTAATATATTATATGACAATGTATGTAATGATATGGCTTGTAACTTGTCAAATATGGCTCATGGGCTATATTTTGAGTGTTTTAGACCTGTAGTATGACTGCTCATATGCTTGATATGTAAATAGGGATGAATAGGGAAGAATAACTTATTTAAGTGATTTATTGATTTAGATTTGATAGGTGCTTGTTTGGTAATTATTAGATGTCTAGATGAATTAACCTTGACTTGCATTTATGCTAGCTCTTTTGAAATACTGCTCAAGGAAGGGTTGATGACATTCTTAGGCCAAGCTAGACACTTTGAAATATTTGAAAATTTGAGTGTTTGTAAGGTAAAGACACTTGCATTCGAGCAGGGACAATGGCATCAATGCTACCATACTACCCTAAACATAACTATCTAGGATGAAGGAGAGTTGTTGAGGTTTAGAAACTAACTATGAAGAATATGTATCAACTTTTAGGTGTTTTGAGGTTACATGTGATCTATATAATCATAATAATTTAAGTTGGACTAAAAAATAAGTTATTAGACCCAAAAAGGTGGCAAGTGTGAGCCATTTGGCTGCAATGAATGTCAAACTGAAGGATAGAGCCTTGAGATATATTTTTCAAGTGTACAAGACTAATTTAACATATAAATCCATATTTAAGCATGTTATCAATTAGATTTTTCACCCACTTTGTGTTGTAATAGTTTTAGAACTTACAAAATATAATGACACGATGAGATCACCTCTAAGCTGTGGGACCTTGGCAAATTGAGGTGAACCTCTGGAGAAGGCTGACTTCTTTTCACTAAGCTTAGTGCAAGTGATATATGACCAATTTACTTCAAACTACAGCTTTCTTAGTTATATTTCTCCTAACTAGTGTTTTAACTTGTGAGGAAAAGAGTTTAGGAGTTTTAAAACTAGAAAATAGTGATGCACCAAAAGCTTATAGTGGAAATTAATGCTTTTTTTGATTGAACATAATAAAAAACAATAATATATTGAAATCTCTTTAAGCACAATCTTACATGAGTATGAAATTAAAGGTAATATTGGGTATTTTATCAAATAAGGAACAAACTTTTCAATTTTTCATCAACAAAATTTCAAAAGGGCAGAATAAATACCATAAATGATCCTATATGATTGAAAAAGATATTTATATCATTCACAAATGTAATAAAATCCATACATACACAAAGATAATACAAGATAAGGAAGGCAAAACTTTAGTGTATTAGTATTCTCCAGTTTACAACATGTAGATAAATTCCTCAAAGGTAGAAAATTTTATCTATCAACAAAAAGCTCCATGGGTTACATAAGAAACCCATATTTATACCAAAAGTCACTCCCTTGAGAGAGAAGAAGTCAAAAACCCTCACACTCAGTTCTGGAGCAAAAAATTAGGGAGTCTCCAAACAAATGTCCTCATTCCCAGCTTAAAAAGGCGTCTTTGTTGAAGTAGAAGGAATAAGAGGACTGTACAATAGTTAGGTGCTTTGCGAAGTGTTGAAAGAGGAGAAAAAAATTGTTGGAGTCCTATAGTCGAATCATCTCTCCTTAAGTTCTATTCAATAAATCTCTTCCAAAAAATGAGGTGTCAAACTTGAACTTCACGACTTGGTAAAAAATTGAAAGCTTTTTAATATTTGGATATTTTAAAATCAAACATACAAAACCTAATTTGCAATTTGCAGTCGAGACTTTTACAACTTTTAAGTACATATTACAATGTGAGATTTTCATTCAACTTGACAAAAGGGGATGTACATATTACAATGTGAGCTTTTACAACTAAAGTCATTCAACCTATCAAAAAGAAAAGTGTGAAATGCAAGTTGCACTTTTTCAACTAAAGCTTGACAAAATGTTAATTGAAAATTTCAAGTAGATATTTTTAAACGTAATGTTAAGAGCTGTCAAAAATGACAGTTATAATTTGTAACCTGCAACTTTACAATGCATCTTACAAAGTTTGTAGTTTACAGAATGCATTTTTTGAATAATTAAATAATCAATCCACAACAGTGACTTATGAGGATTCCTTATCCTTTTTCGCTTGTATCTTATCGATATAAGTGTCAAAGTTGTCAAATATCTCTTGTAGGTCCTCTTCGTCAGGACCAACTATGTAAATATTGCTAATGTCACATTATGTAGTTAACTTAGATAACTCTATAGAATAAGCTCTGTAGACTTGGATATCCTTGCCCATTTGATCAACTGTATTGTGATACTTGATGAATCGGTGGATGGAATCCAAATTGAAACTTATATCATGTGTTGACTCTTTTTTTATTACCTCTTTGAATTTATCTTGGACCTCCTGAACAAGAAGAGGTTTATCTCGGTAATCTACTGCCTCAAATGATAATTTTCAGATTGAATCCTCAATGTCATACATCACATCTATGGCCTTGTCGCTTGTGCTCTTGCCCTTCTCCATACTTTCACTAAGTATTTTGATTTTGAATTTAGCTACCCTCTCCATTTCATCATGTTTAAAAGGATTTTTTATTGTTTTTTCAGACATGAGAGTGTCACTCTCTATCAAGTCAATGGCCTGCACTTTGGAAAAGTAGAGGTTCAATCTTACAACCTCTTCTCCATATTTATTTATCTCTGCCTTTAGATATGCCAAGTCATCCTTCAAAGTCTTGTACTAGTCCATGGCCAACCCTATCACTATGTTCCCTTTGTTGATTAGTTTTTCAGCTCAGTCTTTTGTAGTTCCACCCATTGTACCAATCTCTATCATTGTATCAAATGTTTCTTTGAGAGAGAGATTGAGTTGGCTGAGTTGATTCAAGTTGATTTGTTGGGTCTATAACCTTCCTTAAAGTAGTTGTCAACTGTTTAACCTTACTCTTTAGCTCATCTTTAGTGACCTTGTCACTATCCATTTTTTCAAATAGAGAACTTATGCTTGTTTGAACATCATATTTTAGTGCCTGTCTTATTCGACGAATAATGTGTACTTTGGATAGTTGATAATCCTTGACCACTAAATCTTCTTTTTGTTTGTCAGGTGGGGGAATTACTATCTCCACATACTTTTCCCCTCGTGTATCATATAAGATTCTATAAATGGTCTTAGGACCTCTCTTTGGTCATTTGGATGCATCCAATATACCAAAATCAAGAGTATTGGGAGATATCATCTATTTCTTCTTCTTGGACACTAATTGTGCTAGCCAACTAGGAGCGGCTATCGATGAATCATGTCCTATTCTAATGGCCACTATTACCTATGAGTCTATAATTGAAGTTGTTACACTGGTAGTTACCATAACAAGTGACGTATTTGCCATTGACATTACCGTTAAGTCCTCGACTAATGATTTGGGCTGTCTCTTCCCTATTGGTGGGTTGAGTAGCCATAGTCGTGTTTGTGGGCATCTCTATTTCCACCTCCTTGGTGGGGGTTTGGGTTAATGTGAGAGTGTAAATTTTATAGGATACTTGGATGGGTGGAGTGGATGTGCTTAAGGGGTGTGGAAGCTATAAGTGACACAGGTAGAGAGGTAGGCATGCGTGGTTGGACAAGGGAGCTTGTGGAAGGGTGGTGTTCAAGGTAGCAAAAGAATCTATTAATGTAGTGGGAATGGCCAGAGTGGAAGTAATGAGTAGTGTGATGGAATATGCAAATGGAGTCGTTATTGACCCAATGGTTATGATGGGTAATGGGACTATAGTCAAAATGACTGAGTTAGTAGCCATGTACTGTTGGGTGGTGTTAGTGATTAATGGGATTGTAGTGGATATAGGGGATGACGTAGAAGTGATTACAGAAGAGGGAGGTGAAGGTGGAGTTGGAGTAAATAACAATGTTGATTGGCTTATTACCAAGGGATTCACTTGTAATTGTGTGATGGTAGAAACATGAGAAGCAATTCCTTATGCTAGTTGGATAGTAGAGACAGGAGGAGGGATTACTTGTGCTTGTTGGATAGTAATTGTGTCCCTTATGGAAACTGGTAGTGTTTGGTCCATTAGCTGGGTTATGGCACTTGAGTGCTGGAATAAGCCCTTCTTGCCTTCTACTTTTGCTTCCCTTTGTGTGAGACAACCAACCCCATGACTTGATCTGCTTGAGTCCCACTGCTAGAACCTTTTTTTGTTGTTACTTCTACTCCCTTATCTTTATCTTTCTAAGTATGTCTGTGATATTCAGGGTCTCTTTGATTATTTTAACCCCCTTAATTATTAATTAGTTCAAATTTTTATTTATAATTGGGGTGGCTATATCTAATAAGGAGAAGGATTCAGGTGTAGACCGCCTGACTTGAGGAAGAGGTTGCAGGTAGATTTGATTAGCATAATACACCCTATCCACTGGTTGTTCTTCATCTTTCAAATCTTTTGAAACTAATGCCATATCATAAGTCTTAATTTGTTCAAGGGTCATTCTAGAATAATCCCTCAACCTAACTTCTTCCTTATCCTGCATAGCCTCTCAATAATCTTCATAAAAGGGAATGTGGGAATATGAGAAACCCAATAAACTAGTAACATAACCATTCACATCATAAAAGGGCCTAGCATCGAGAGATCTCTAATTCATTTGGGTCATCTCGACATCTGCACATTTGGCCTTTGATAGGGAAGGTCAAGTGTATCTCCCTATATTGATAGGGAGGTGTATGCATGTCTTGTGTTTGCTTGATAAAAACTTGTGGGTTCCCACTAGTCATCTCATAAGTTCCATTAAGGCCCATTTATCACTTACATATCTAGGAAGGGTGTAAAGACACCCACTAAAAACACCAAATCTGATGTATGAATATATGGGGAATTGGATAAAGGATGATCCTTGATTTGTTATTTATGTTGTTACAATATCATAAAACCTTGTTCTCCTTAGTTCTTATTCAAACATGATTATGATGCAGTAGATAAAAGCGCCATTAACAATTTTGAATTTTCGTTTGCTCCCCTTAAAAGTGAGGTTAGGATAATAGTTATAAACCTTATTAATCTGATCTAGCACTGTTTTTGATCTTGAGAATGCCCTCCCTCTTCTTAAAGCATAGATGAGGTAGGAGGTCATGTAAAATTTACCAGTGGTTTGGACCTCTAAAAATTGTCCATGAATAAAATCATTGATCAATTGGGCCGAATGAATGTATTGTTTGTTTTTATGGATTACCTAGATATACTGGTACATCTAATCTTGATAATTCTTTTTATTTGGGCTCCCTTTAACTCTATGTAAGAGTATAATAATATTTCCTACCTCGTCCTTGAATTCTATCCTAACCAGGGTCTTTGGCAGTCTTGTGGCTAAAGATTTAGGGGTCTTTAACCACTGTTTGTTCAAAATCCATGCACAAGCTGAGTTATTATCTTGATAGAATTTTTTGGAGGAAGTAGGCGTAATATCTATGTAGCTTTCAAACTCTGTGATTAATATCACAATATCAATAAATTTTGGATCTAGTCTCAGGATCTTCTCCCCTTTATCATTCACTACTTCTCTCTTGTTTGCATCATAATGTTTAGCCATGGTGAGCACAAGCTTGGGGATTTACACTGAGAAAGGGAAGCTTGCATCCTAAGGTAAACCATTATCATAAATGCTCTAAATCCAATTGTTCTCAAATTCTGTATTGATTCTGATCTAGAAGTCTACTAGGTCTATGTGACCCAGGTCTTTGTCAGTTATCTCATTAATGTTTGAATCCAAGTTTGAAGGGACACTAGGTCCCTTTGAATAGAACTTCATCTATTTTCTAGACATGTACATTGGGTAAATGGGTAAGGGAAACCACTACAGAGCTATTCAGGCTTTGGGTTTGTAATTGTAGGTGAGATTTCCACTTGGCAAATAACTGTTTTGCTTATATAGGGGTTTAGTTCCAAATGGAATATAATGTGTAATAGTAGCGGTAAAAGCTGACACAGAGTCAACAGGGTTTATCTTGTAAAAACACTTTGTAAAGTTTGACCAAAGGTCCAACAGGGTTATGGTTTGCAATTACAAGTCAAATCTTCGACGGGAACTCATAGTGATAAAACAAAGGGAATGTCTGCTAGATCTGAGCAGGATTTTTATGTACTTATGTAATTAAAATTTATGTAAGGTTTCAGTTTGAGAATGTAGGATGGATTTTTGCCTAGATCTAGACAAGTTTTAGGAAAACCCTAAGTACAACAAGAAGGAACTAGACAAATTTAATGGTAAGATTTTAACACATGAATGTAAAAAATGGAAAATTGTGAACAAATAATGACGCTTTTCAGAATCCCTGAGAAAAACTCTGAGTATGATTGGGAAAATGATAAGTTTTTTAGAAAAGAACAATGTTATATATTGAAGGAAAAATACATATGACCTAGAATAATACTAGGGATATACGTGCAAGACTCTGCAAATGGTGGGTTTGGTGTTTGTGTTACTCATCGATGGAGGTCTCGTTCATGGCATGGCATTACTTGGATTCAAGCTCTGGTTCTTTATATCACTTGGAGGAGTTTTGGATTTGGTTTGCAATGTTGACAATGATGCAAAAAACCTAATTATATACCAAAACACATAATTAATACCAAGCATGTTGATTAACGGTGGTAGATGGATCAATAGACGATAATGCAGGCCAACAGAGTCACCTTACAAGTTTACAAGTTTGAAAACTTATAATATGTCCTTCATCTTTGATTTCCCACTTACCACTAAGGGTTTTGGATGCAGAGGTTGCTTAAGAAGCGCGGAACGAGATTCAAATTACACTATACAATTTTGCAAAGTTGCAAAGTGTAGTGAGAATTTCGGTCTCTGCTTAGTCTTAGTGAAAGGTGGGAAGTAGAGTTTGCATTGCACTTTGCAACTTTATAAATTTGTAAATTATAATGCGAATTTTGATTCCCACTAGGTCTTAATGAAAAGTGAAAAGCGGAGTCCAGATTACATTTTGCAGCTTTGTAAAGTTATAAATTGTAATGCAAGTTCCAATTCTTGCTAGGTCTTAATGAAAAATGAAAAGCAGAGTCTAGATTACATTTTGTAAATTTTCAAAGTTTTAAATTGTAATGTAAGTTCCGATTCTTTTTCCAGGTCTTAGGTAAGCGATAAAGTGGAGGTTTGGGTGCACTTTACAACTTTGCAAAGTTGTAAAATGCACATAAATCTTTGGTTTCTGCTTGGGTCTTGGAAAAGGGTATTTAGGCCATTTTAAAGTTTTTTCTCAATTTTTTTTATAGGTATCCTCTAAGGCACAAGTTTTTTTGAGGTTTTTGTCACAAATTATCAACAAAGCATCTATAAGTAATTACATGGCAATTTCAAAGTTTACAAATTCAAAAAGATTCAAAAGTTGCAAAGTTCCAAAATTTATCGAGTTAAAAATATCAAAAGTCACAAAGTTTCAAATATAATCTAAATTTGTCTGAAACGGTGTGATTTGTATTCACGATGCAAGTAGGCCATGTTAGAGTCTAATGACACTCAACATCTATGGTTACAGTTTTTCAATATGTAGCGAGCCACGATTCATGGTTCCACCCCTTCAATTATTTTATAAAGTACTTTACGCAATCAAATGAGAGTTAGAGCACATATATTTCTAACTAAAGAGCATTCAAAGGTTTTAAAATTGAGACTTGATCACTCTCAATTCACCACAAGTTCAACATTTTTTCAAAATGACTCAACAAAGCTACAAGTAATTATCCATTTTCAAGTTACATGACAATTAGTTTACATATTCTTTCAAGTGTATATTTTCCTTGCTATCTTTTTGAATATTTCCAATTGTAAGTTTTAAATTTTTAAAAATGTACAATAACTACTTTCAATGGAATTGTTGTAGGTCTTTGCATTAAGACATTTTGCACAATCAAGATTTGCATTCAAATACAAAGTGTGTGTGCACACTTATGTTTGATTCTAATTTACTATAGTAATTTCACTTTATTGCATCACTAGAATAATGTGGTGGAAAATGCAAACACATAAATCTAATCATTAAGTGCTTGACAATATTTATTCTTGACATTTTTACATTACTTGGTCCTATTCACCATTTTGTTAACTCATAATCTATAAGAGAGCCTTCAATATACTGAAATCATTACAAATACCATACAAACATTTGTATTTCAGCTACATTCATCCTTATTTAGCTTACAAGTGCATGTTAGACCTATCCTTGTAGTCTCTTGTCTTCTAGGACAAGTTTGTGCTAGGTCAGATAGGGCCACACTACGACTGTGTCCATTGTGCCCCATTTTCCAATGGTCACTTTTTCAAATTGATACATTTCATAGACTCTCTTGTGCATCTTGTAAAGTCACTTAGTGAAAATATTGTAAATATTATCCTATATAAGCACACCAAGGCCACTCATTACACCTCAAAGGCTTCACTTGGAAATTCTACTACACACCAAGTAAAAGAGCACTATTTCTTCCAAGTGTAATTATGTTACATTCTAACAGTCACATGCCAAGTCTAGATATCATCTATTATAGGTAAAGGGCATCTGTTATAAAACATATCAATCGATTTTCTAGCTCTAGTGACATAGTTGCACAATCACATATCAAATAATCACTCTAGGAAGGAGAACTACATCGGCCTGAGGCCCATTTGGGTTATATAGGCAACACTCATATTACACAAGGTTTTTTTAGGATAGCTCGACTATTCCCCTTACCCATTTCTCCCCATTTGATCTCTATCTTGTTAATTATGTAGGAGATAGGTTTTATCTTTTACAAGGCTTCAATGAATCAATTATATCCACAAAGTTAATCAGCAAGCCCTTACAGAGTATTGCACATACCAAATCAAGAAATTAGGCACACGGTCAACTAGACATGACTATAGTCATTAGAATAAGTTGCAATGCGACGTTGTCCTCCTCTTGTGGACTTGTTTAAGCACATAATCAATTATTTCATTTAGTGATGACACTGTTTCCAGGTTCTGCGAAGTAGTTTTTAGTCATTGTCAGCCTACACAGTTAGCAAAGTATTTGTTTTAGGAAGGTTTGTGTATCTTTAGGCCCTTTTTACTATTTTCATTAATGTCTAAATTTTAAAAATTTATGTAGCATATTGTATTTTAATATCATGTCTATATATTTCAACATTTTAGCTTCAGTAGTTTCGTATTCTATAAATTGGAGTTCATTCAATTAAAATAGATTAAACAGAGGGATTGAAATCTTTTCATAACTCAGATTAATTCCTAGTTGACATTGGAGGAACAAGGTGCATTTAATTCTTCAATGCATTTATATGTAACACACAACTTGGTTTTGTTACATAATAAACACATGTTGAAGTTACTAGGTGTGTTAATTGCAGGTACCAATGCAAAACATACAAGATGAAACAATTCAACATAACCTAATGATGATCAATTAGAGGCCAAAGTTATGCTCACATGCAATTTGTGAGTTATAGTTGGGCTCGTAAATGACACTCTTAGGGAAATTATAGCAATTGTTTATAGACTTGGCACAAATCCCCCCTAGTAACCAATGTTCATGGTTATCAATTTCAAAAACTACATTATCCTGCATGGGATGTGAAAAATCCACATTGTGTATTAGTTATACATGTCATCCGTCAATGTCTTAAACAACTTTCCCTGAAGATGGCATACACTCTAACAATACATAAATCATAGGGCTTGACATAAAAAAATGCAACAGTCGACATTGAAAACATTGATTTATAGGGTTTGACATTTAATTTAATCTCAATAGTCTAGTCACTAAATGACCTTGACATTTCCCACACATTTTATTTGTAAAAATATGCAAAAAAGTAAGATAGTGTGTGTGTACAAATTTAAAAAAGGAGGAATGACTACTTCCCATCCCACCAAAATATGTGTTCTCCTTCTTCTAATGGGCTTTTTTATTGTTGCAATCCCTTTTACTTCCATTTACATCTTTCACCATACAACGATAAAATGTACCCTCAATGACGATCACACAAACATTTTTTCAGAGTTGGTTGTGCTGTAATTTCTTATATTTTCTTTGACACAACTTCATTTTTGATAACTCATTAATTATTCATTTTTCTCATGTCCGTATCGGCGTGCCCTTTACACCTTTGGGTGCAATTACTAGTATTAGTTTCACTAACATAAAAGACCATGAGAAAGTTTTAGAACAAGGTTGTAAATTTTTAATGGAACGAGTTAGGAAATATATCTTTAAGCAATAGACCCCACGGTTTAATCCAAATACAAATGAATAGATTGTTTCATAGTCTGGACACAATTATATTTGTTGCCATTAGAACTATGGATAAAATAATATTTATGTGGTATCATACATTTAATTAGAGAATATATGTTATAATTATTGAGGCTATAAGGCTCGAGAAACATATGACCTTTGCATTCGTCTATGTTAGAATAAATCCTCATCAACCATTAACATATGTGATAATACTTACAAGAGACGATTATATGTAGGGAAAATCAATTGATTATGAAAATGTTCCATTTCAGTGTCACTTTTTTCATCAATAGAGATATTTATACTAAAATTTGTTAATAGTTAGACAAGGGCTCAATCAAGAATCAAAATAAATATCAGTGCCTTCTCTTTTTCATTGAAACACAAACTCAAATGGCTTTCAATAAGTGAAACCAAAAAAACTTTGATCGAAAATACAGGTCAAGGACCAGGCCCTGGTGAAGATGACCAACACCTTCTCTCTTTTTACACAATCATATATTTATGAAGATGTAACTCAAGACTTTACGAAACGACATACTAACCTGTTGGAAATGAGTAATGGAAATAACTGACATATCAATATTATAGAAGAGGAGAAAAATGATAATACTCAAAGTGATAGCCATAGTATATGTTTTTTATTTGATAGGGTGAATCGTTTTTGATTGGAGCTATGAACTAGCATGGGACATAATCGAGGGCCCATTCCCTGCAACAAAATGAAAAGAAAGACAAGACATAAAGCGCTATGAATACTAACTTCCAAGGAGAGAGGAATGGAATCTACTAAATTCAGTGAAAACCATAGAAAGCTACTAAAACAGAAAGATAATGGAGAAACACCAAAATTTCTCAAACGTGGGAGCTGAAAAACACAATACCCAAGCCAAGGCCTGCTAATTGTCCTCCAAAAAGACTTATGTTGCCCGCCACCCTCTTCTAAGAAGAAGGTCTTCCAAAATCTATTGAGAACCATTGCTAACGAAAGAGTGCACTAATATATAATATATGTTAATCCTTCTAAGATCGATAATACATGACCTCTAAGAATACAATTCAAATTAATGACGATTCCATAATTAACTCAAAATAACACTCTGTAGAATAGATACATCTCAAAGCCCTCAATCAAATGATATGCCTCAAATGTTCTATGACAAATAGTTTTAGTAATAAAACTATTATTTAGTACCTGAATGATACCCTAATTTATA
Organism: Torreya grandis; assembly: GCA_037957365.1. Classification (NCBI taxonomy): domain Eukaryota; kingdom Viridiplantae; phylum Streptophyta; class Pinopsida; order Cupressales; family Taxaceae; genus Torreya; species Torreya grandis. Next base: position 1,738,340 of record JARHVA010001864.1, on the reverse strand, counting down.
TTTTTTTAATCGTACTCGTCCATATTTTTTAAACCTTTCCCTTTATTTGTACCACAACATCCAAATATCCAAAGAAAGCTTAATCCTATCAAAGGCCCTAATTGGTGCGTAATATCTGGCGTGTTGCTGCTCAATTTCACGCAAACGAGCATTACAAATCACGTAAGCTTTTTAGCCCTCTGCCTTCTGCAATGATTCCTGATTCCTTTCCGGTATTCATATATATATATTTGATTCCTGCGTATTGTCGCAATGCGTAACTAGGGTTTTATTTCTTAGCAGGCAACAATTTCTTCTAAACCCGACTCGACTTCAGTTCGGTTCTGAAAATGTTCAGGAGTATCCAACTGCATTTGACAAAGGTAGCCGTGCGATAATCTGCAAGTTAGGGCATCGCTCTGCTGTAAATCCATACTTTCTGGTAAGTGCCGCAAATTTCTTTTTACTTTCCAGTTTGTGATTATTCCTTATGGCAAAATTTTCTTAGTCAGTTAGTTTTTGTAATTGGAAAACACGTTCTGTATCTTTGCCGTCATATTCACCCAGGGGACTTTTGTAAAAGAATGCTGCTTACGGCCGCCTTACTAGGTTCTTTTCCATGCCGTCAAATTCACCAAGAAACGTTTTAAAATTCTGCTTGAGGCCGCCACATAAGGGGCGTATTTATGCTCACTTGCACCGACCACTTGCACTTATCCGCACCTACTCGAGGGTTTTGAAACTGGGTGTGAGGGCCAGCACAATTCTGTCTCCGAAAACTTGCCACTAGACCACCCCTCGGGTGGCACGATGTTCAGTGAATGGCCGACAAACGGATTTCCTTACATTCCCCTTTTATTTAATTCAGATTTTGTACTTTGGGATTTAACCTCATGACGAAGCTTGGGTGTAAAACGGACCTTTCCAATACATATATACGTGTTTATGTATCTATCAACGCTCTAAACCCTTACATCCAAGCTTGGGATTAAACTGGACCTTGTTAATACATACATACGTGTGTATGTATGTATCAAAGTTTGAAACTCTTAATACTATTTTCTTTTATGATTATCAAAATGGGGTAAGGACTAGACATTGCCTTTGTTGAAAAATGTACAAACGTCACATATTTTGAGCATTAACCCAGCTCTGAGTCACAGTTACGGCGCTTTGGTGGCATGTCTTTAGAAGGAATATCCTTAGAATACAATTTGTTGCTTGCTCATTCATATTAGTAACCTGGATGCTGATAGGCTGTGCACATGGTAAAGAAAAGTGTGCTCTGACTGAGTTGAAGGCTCTAAAAAACCATTTTGGACAGTCATCCCAGCAATTAAATTAACTGCTGTGGCTTAGCAATAGCCAATCGTCGAATACTAAATGAGGATTGGATGTTTAAAGCTGGGAGAGAATGTTACATACCTGATTAAATATGCTCAAATCCTCTAGAATACCTTCTTAGTCATCTGGGTGGGTTATTATAGAACTCAGCCACAGCACCATATGTGCGAGCTATGAGATATGTGGCTTTCCTGATCTACTAGACATTTAAAAAGTGTAAATGAGATTGGACATTAATAGAAGGTTAGCTATTGCAGAAAACTAAACTAAGTTCTAGCAAGTTTGATAGATTGTGATGTGTGCTACATTTGCTATCCACAATCATTTGTTCATTTTAATACCATTTCTTCTAAGTTAATCTGAATACATTTGCACATGATCCTCTAACAATACATTTTACTGTTCAATTTTATAGATATACTTCTAGGAAGCCTTCCTGCTCTACCAGACATGTAAAAAGTGTAGATGAGATTGATCATTCATCGAACGTTAGCTATTGCAGCAAACTAAAGTAAGTTCTAGCTAGGTCAATAAATTGCGATGCAGGCTACATTTTATATTGACAACCATTAGTTTACTTTAATACCTTTTTCTTTTAAGTTAGTCTGAACACACAATTTTGCTTTTCCAATCAGAAATGTGACAAATGGAAGAAGGGATGGCTAGGTCCGGAAATAGCGGAAACTTTGGGCAGTAAGAAATGTTGTGCTTTTCATTTTGAAATGTTGAGAAAAATTACTTTGATTTTTCCTTTGTCATAGAACTGATATAATATACCTTTTTCCTTGGCGTTACCAGCTTTTAAGTCACATGGGTCAATAAAAAATTTAAAATTTGTGGCAATATTTGGAAAACATTTTGACAATGTAAAAGTTTTGATAAAGTTGATCGTTAAGTTTAGAAATAGGCAGATTTTATTATACTACACATTTTCAAATAAAATTAATAAATATAGAAACAGATATTGAAGACTCAAAACCTGGCAAAATTTCATATATTGATCAATCCACAGTGAAACTAAACAGTGGAAAACAATGACCGTCTATTTTCAGGCTTCAAGTTCATTAGGTGGAGGCGAGTTTGGATAGCAACATCCTTCACTATTCAGTTTTTTATAATATTGAAAGAACTGTCTCACAATATGCACTGCATGTATTTGCAATGTCCGAGCACTCTCAATTGTGTGCTCTCAGTGCTCATGTTTGCGGTTGAGGGTCCTCTCAGCTAAAAAATATTTGGTATTATGGAGTGTGGATGTCCTGATGGTATTTGAGGCCTCCCAATCATGGAGACATTTGTTTGTTTAATGTTACCTAATTCGGCATATTTTTAATAAGAAATTTGGAAATTGTTGATTTTGAAGGAAGATAAATATACCTGTTTCAATTTGCCGAGCTTTTACATTCTTTATAAAATTAATTATTTAAAATATATATTTTTGTTTAAGATGATCTGACCATGGCATTACTTGGAAAATTGTAGATTATCTTAATGTCTGTAAAGCAGATTCTTTGGAATGAATATGTTCCAGGCATGGAACCTGTAACCCTGTAGCAGAATTTGAATCTTTTAAAGAATCCGAGGCAGCAGTGGCTAACGAAATTTCTATTCTGCAAACTTAAATCTCAACTCAAACTTTGAGAGATAATTCTTGGCTCAGTCATTTTATTTGGCACCTTGAGGGTACTTTGAATGCTATTTTGAGTCCTTGAGTGGCAGTGGTGAGCAGAGGAGATAACTTTTACGATGCCTGAGGATCCCATTGAACATGTTATGAGTGGGAGTGTGGCAGTAGTGAGTAGAGGATGCATGATTCTCCATGCTTGAGGGGTGCATAGATCACCATTTTGAGTGTGGAGTGGTGGTGGTGGGGAGAGCAGATGTGGTGGACTCCGAGAGAGCAGTTATATGGGTGTAGAGCACAATGCATCCTCCTCATAATAAGAGAGAATCCGACACAAAATTTTACAAAATTCCCAAAAATGAAAGTGGGATAATTGTACAAACATCAATTATGGTCATTGAGGTGTAAGAACACTTCCCATTTCCACCATCTATAATTGAAAAGTAGCATTCATGGCTGTAGTATCATTTGTGGCTTGGAAGAAATTACAGATGTGCACCCGTTTTCTTCCTTGGATGAGGCTTTGTTCTATGTTTGGAAATGTTGGTTTATGTGGTCTTGCATTTAGTGCTGTCTATCATTTCTAACTGTAAATGTAGCCAAAGTCTAACAAAGGCTACTCATAGTTATAGTGGTATTTGTAGTTGGTAAGAAATAACGAATGCTTTCACTTCGTGGATTCCTTGGAACAGCTATTTTATATATTTGGAGATGGTGGGGTCTGTGGTCTTGCACCTGGTCTTTGCTGCTGTTTTTTTTTTCCAGATTTCTCTCCAACTCTCTTGTTGCCCGAGGCTGAAATCTGTGAAGTTGGGGCTTTGGTCACATTTTGAATTTGTCGAGCGTTGGCTCATCTCATTGAGGGTCCCAATTAGGTGTGGTGGCAAGGGGATTTCTTGCATAATCTTAAGACCTGGTGGGTAACACATTCTTCCAAGGATCTTTTATTCTAAGAGTTGGTTGAAATGAATCTAGAAAATGGCAAGATCACTTTCACCATTTTCGCAATGTCACGTATGGGCCTATATGAGCTTCTTCCTATTAGTAAACAGCTTTGGAAATAAGTGTACCCACACATCATTGATTGTGGTAGACACCAATTTAAAGTAGGACTTTGAATAGGTAGCAACATTTATCACAAGTTTCATAATAGATAGGACATCTACATAGAAAATGCCTTTTTATTCAACTTTAGCGGACCAAAATATAATTATTTGGTGTCTTCTAAATTATAAGGGCATCTATCAAAATAGATAGGCATCTACGTATTTGCAAAATATAGTAACAAAATATACGCATAAGGACATCTATCAATAGATACACATTTGCTCAACTTTAGTGGAGCAAAATATTGTAACATCTATCACATGTTTCATAATAGATATGACATCTACATAGAAAATGTCTTTCTATTAAACTTTAGGGGAGCAAAATATACATATTTGGTGTCTTCTAAATAATAAGCTTGTTAAATAGTCAATGAGGTCCATTGTTTGGCAGCGTTAATTATGATGGGAATGCAAGTGATTCAAATTATCATATCAAAACACAAAATAAGACATCATATTGACATATGTCATTTGAATTAATATTAGTGGATTCAAATTATTCTAAGAAACAACTTTTGTGGGTTTCTTTACATTTCTTACCCGAAAATATCTATTGTTGCTTGCGAAACTAGGGGAATGCAAGTGAATTGTTAGCTACTTCTCTGGATACATGCCTATTAGAGTGGATAGATAGCATGGGATAGAAAGCTAAAAGACTTGTAGTATTCTTGTTGGGAATAAGAGATATTAGGTTATGTCTAGACTCTTTTAGCGGTACTCCATTTTTTAGATTGCTTTTCGTAGATTGACCATTTTTTTTTTGATTAGTAAGGAGAGGGTGTATGCGTGTCTCACCCTTAATTTTAACATATTCAAAAAACAATAGTTACATAGTGAAACTAGAACATTCAGTTCAACACTCACAAGGACAACTAGGCAAACCAAACTTCCAAAACACCCATAGACATATTGGCTTTAGAAAGGCACATACAATCAAACCTGGCCCAAAATAGTATATAGCAACTGTATAAAAATGCTACATGCCATAAACTATTGTCAAAGCCTGAAAGCCATCTGTTTTAGAGATTTACGGGCGAGACACCTACAACAACAACAACATAAGACAAACCCCCAATCCTCCTTGCAGACCCAATTAACATTGTGAGGCCTACCCGCCTCACCCACAGAAGCACAACCCTTGCAGTCGCCTCTACTGCCGCCTTTTCCATTTTTGGGGATACAATCACCCTTGACTACTTGAGAGGAGCAAGATCAATAAGAGGAAAGTTCTCCACCATCATTCTACTTCATGAAAGGAAAGCTTGCATTTTCTCCATCTAGTGCACTAGCATGAGGAATCATCCTTCTTGTTTGCAAAATTAAGCCATGGAAACCAAACCTTATATTCAACCCTTGCAATGTGTAGGATTCTCGAGTGCAAGATATTGGTAGCCTCCAAAGCTTCTTCCATGCCACCGCTATGCTCAGGCTTGATGTAGTGCTTAGCAATCGCCTACACCAAAATTTTGTTAGGGAGGAGTGACAACAAACTAGACATGAACATAGAAGTGACCTTGGAGTTTACTCAACTCGTCATTTCCTTTTCCATATAGTCAATTCCCAACACCACTTCAACTACTTGCAATGCTTCTCTAGGTTGAACCACAAAAACCATTTTCACTTGCTTATTAGATATAGGAGAGCAAAGGTCATTTCCCTCTTATCGCCATAAAGAAAAAACCTAGGTTCCATCTTAGTAACTAGCTTGCAAGTGGAAAACAAGTGAGCAACAACGCATAGACCGATAGCAACAAAGTTGAAAACAATGAAGATATTCTCGCATTGTCGTGCCCTAAATAATATCACCAAAGACATCCGCATCATTAATATGACGCAACACAAGTTCCCAAGGGAAAAGAAATGATGGTAGGGGATGGCTTAAAGTCATTTGGTGGTGATATTGCATGAGTTGGGCATAGTGATTGAAGTGAGGGAGAGAAACATTAAATGCATGGGAGGATTAAGAAAAGATATTAGAACTGGGGGAGGGGAATTTGGATGGGAAGCCCCCCCAACCTCCATTAATCCCCTAAATCGATTCGCCACTTAATAACATTGTCAACAATTAAATTGTACTTTTGATTGATCCAGACATTAGCTAGGTGGTTTGCCATCTTGTTCGATTTGGGATAGAAATGCTGAGTCAACCAAGAATTAAATGTTGGGAGCAATTGCTAGGCTTGATTGGGAATGTTTTCTAACTTCCAACATTGAGATCCCTGATTAATGATGCTTCTTATAATCACCAATGAGTCCCTCTCACTAATTAGCTTATCTACACCACAACACTTAGCCACCTATTGGCCCAATACCAATGCCCGAGCTTCTACTTTGTTGTTCGAACCATCAACCAAATTCAAAGAGGCCGTCCTTATTAGGGAACCTGAGCAATCACGAATGATACATCCATCTCCAAAAGCTCTTGGATTGCTCTTTGTAGCTTTGTCGAAGATTAATTTGAAAAACATCGAGGGAGGGGGTTGTTGGGAAAATTTAGGATTAGTACATACATAGTGTATGATGTACCAAGTTTTATATTTGTCTTGTTTGTTTTTACAACTCATGGAGATAAATGAGTGAAGGAGATGATAAGTCTTGATCTCTAGTTTGCAGGATCAAAAAAATGCTTAAGATTTCTTTGATTGCTGAGTAATATTATTTGAATTGTTTTCTTCATTTGATATTAGAGCTAGGTTGGCTCCAATTTGATGTTGATTTTGTGTCTAGAGCGTGTTTTTAAGTAGGGCTAGGCTTCCTAGGCTCTGGTTATAGCTCTGCGAGTTTTCCGTACTCCCCTATGTGTGCATTTTAGTAGAAGTTGAGGTAATCTCGAAAAGATTAAGATAGTTTTGAATTTTTTATTGTATTTTGTATGGTGCTTGCCCCATCTACCATCCTTGTATTGTTGCACATACACATGCATCCACATAAGTCTTTGACAACTTATCATTGTCATTAACACCTTTGTCATTTTCGTGGTTGCTATATTGCCTGCCACAATTCGTCCAACGTGTGTTGCAGATCATTGTGCTACTTCCTGTTGTTCATCCTCCATGCAGTTCTGTGCATTGCTACTAGTACATTCGATGTGTTTATTGCTGATATCATTATGTGCCTAAGCTTCTTCACATCTCTCATGTGTAAAATCTTCAACATTTGTGCATGCCTATGCCTTGCTTCCTACTCATCCCCAGGCTCGTCGTGCAAGTCTGCCATCAATCTCTTCCACGTGCACATTTGTTGTCGTGATTCTCTCATACATCATATGTCAATTTTGTGTTCTGCGAGACATTTCATGTTTGCAATATATTGAATATAACATATTATATTTGCTAAGAGCCCATAAGGTGTAGCTACGTATAGTGTTTTTAGTATAAATTTTTTAAGTTAGTTTGTTTTCGTTTATTACCATTTTTAATTATATATTTACTTATCTATTTGTTTATATTATTGTGGTTGGATGTTGTGTTATTTTTTTCTATAATGGTTCTCTAGTTATGTGTAGTAGTAGTCTTTGAAAACCTATCATTTGTAAGGATGCATTATTGGGATAATGTGATGTCCAATCTCAAGGGGGAGATGGAAAAATTAATTCCAATCGAGAAATTTGATGGTAGGGATTATCACACTTGGTAGGTGAAAACTCAATTGTTATTGCTTGAGAAAGACCTATCGGATGTTGCCTATGGAAAGGCAGTGGAACCAACAGATGTTGATGAGGTGACCAAGTGGATCACCAAGGATTATAAAACTTTGGCTATCATTGGTCTAGGGTTGTCAAATGCATACTTACATGTAGACCTCACTAAGCCTTCAAAAGAAGTTTTGGATCTAGTAAATCAACTATTCGGATCTCAAGCTAATAGTGCTAATATAACATTAAAATAGAGGTTGTTTGGTATAAAGATGGAAGGAGACAAGATGGTAGAGCAGTAAGTCACAGGGTTCGCCAGTTTTTTGGTCAAAAATCTGAAATCCGACAAATCTAAAGGCATTGACCAAAAATCCGACCAAGTTCGACTGGTTTGCCAAATTTAATGTTTCGAGGGTGGCGACACAAGGATTGGGCGGTTAAGGACTAAGGGCGACTCAAGGACTAGGCGACGTAAGAACTGAGGGCAACACAAGGATTGGGCGGTTAAGGACTAAGGGCGACTCAAGGACTAGGCGACGTAAGAACTGAGGGCGACACGTTGAAAAATGGTCCTGGTGGGAAAAAACAACAAACTTGGCTATTAATACACCCTAATTTTCATTGAAATCCATCCACACAAAACGTGAACCCAACGCAGAGGATGAGCGGTGACTAGCGGCGACCCGTCGACCAGTAGGAGCGATGACTAGCAGGGCAGCGATGATGACGAGCAGGGGTAGTAGTGATGAAGCGGGCATCAATGGAGCAAGTAGCGGCGACGAGCAGGGGCAACGACGAAGCAGGCAGTGGCGGTGAGCAAGGAACAAGCAGGCAGTGGCGAGGAAGGTAGGTGTTTTTTTTTTTTTAAACTAACGAACTTTTTTTTATTATTAGGTTTTTTGCGTGTTAAATTTTTTTAAAATCTTTTTGTTTTTTATTTTTTTTAATTATATTTTTTCCGAGTTTTTTTTAAAATTTATTTGTTCATTTTTTTAATTCTTTTGTCATTCTTTATTTTTTTAATTAATGAATTTATTTTTTAATTTTAATTTTATGTATTCATAATTTTTTTTAATTTATTTAATAATTTTTTTATTATTTTAATCAGTGTTTTTTTTTTAAATTTTTTTTAAAAATTTATTTACAATGATTTTTATTTTATTTTTTTCATTTATTTTATATATAATAAACTTATTTTATTTGTTTAATTTTACATTTATTTAATTTAATTTTAAATTATGTTTATAAAATATATTTTATTTAAATATTTTCTGATTTTTATAATTTAAAAAAAATATTTATTTTTATTATTTAATTTAATGTTTTTTTTAGTTTGTTTTATTTATTTTTATTTTGTTTTACTTTTTAATTTATTTTTATTTTAATAATATTTAATAATTTTTTTGTTTAATATCATTTATTTGTTTTTATTTATTTATTATTAATATGTAATAATTTTAATTTTTAATTTATTTTTCATTTTTAATCCTCATTTGATTTTGAATTTCTTATTTTGCAAAAAATTTCATGGCTCCTCAAAAGTCAAAAGCCGAGGCATGGAAGCATATATCAAAAATCGGATCAAGGTATGAAGTAAAATGTAATTTGTGTGGAAAAATGTTTTATGGGAGTTTAACCAAGATGATGGACCACCTACTTGGTAGATTGGGTGGCTCTAGCAGGGGTGTTACGACATGTGCCAATGTTACCCCATAAATTAGAGTCAAATTAGAGAAAAAAGAGGAACAATCACTCGCTCATCAAAAAGTTTTTTGCAAGCATGCCATCTTCATTTATACAATCAAGCGCCATTCCATTCAATGTGGTTAGAAGTCCATTTTGTACAAATGCAATTAAGATTTTTTTTGAATTTGTCAAAGGATACATTCCACCTAGTTCTGAGAAACTTAGGACCACTCTTTTGAAAAGGTCAAAAGAGAGGGTTATTGGAAACATGGCAGAGGTCAAGGCCTCTTGGAGTGTAACAGGGTGCAGTATATTGAGTGATGATTACTCTGATATGTGTCAAAAGCCATTGATTAATATCTTGGTGTATTGCCCTCATGGTGTATCTTTCTTGAAAGTGATTGACACCATGAACCAAAAAAAAACTTCAAAATATGTTTTCAAAATCTTAGATGAAACAATTCTTGAAGTGGGGGAAGAAAATGTAGTTCAGGTTATCATTGATAATGCCACAAATTGTGAGGGGGTTGGGAAAATGCTTATGGAAAAGCATCCACAAATTTAGTGGAGCCCTTGTGCATCACATTGTCTTAATTTTCTACTTCAGGGCTTGACCAAATTTCCATGGGTGCATGAAGCAATTCAATGGGGGAGGACAATTGCAAATTTTATAAGGAACCATCGTCTCACATTGAGCATTTATCGGCAACATGCATATGAGGAGTTGTTGAGGCTTTGTGAAACAAGATTTGCCTCTTTTTATCACTCTGAAAAGAGTGGTTGAAGAGAAAATAGCAATAAGGTCAATGATTTGTTTCAATGAGTGGAAAAAGTCTACACTTTCAACAAGTCCCAAGGTAAAGCAAGCATAACATATCATTATAAACATTGACTTTTGGTAAAGTGCAAACAAAGTTCTAAAAATATGTGAGCCTATTGTTGATGTGCTTTGCATGGTTGATGGTGACACCCCTTGTCTTGGCATGCTTTATGAGGGCTATGGACCGTTGAAAGGAATCCATTTAAAACACATTCAATGATGTGAAGAATGACTACAAAGAAATATGGGATGTGATTGATATCAGATGGAAAATGATACACACACCCTTGCATGTAGCGGCTTGTTATTTAGAGCCTAGGTTCCATATAGATAGAGATAGTGATTTTGAAGTCATGAGTGGACTTTATGAAGCCATTGATAGGCTTGTCCCAAACCCTGAACTTGCATGTATAATTCGAGACCAAACAAGGGCATTTCGGGCACAAGAAGGGGTATTTGCAATAGTAGGGGCCAAGTATGATATGCCATGACTTGAAGGTTATAAAAATGGTGGAAATCTTATGGATCAAGTACAAAAGAACTACAATGATTTGCTATTTGAATTTTGGGTCAAGGAGCAAGTGCGTCAGCATGTGAAAGAAATTGGAGTTGTTTTAACCACATCCAATTTATAAGAAAAGAAACAGGTTATTGTCTAAAAAGTTATCAGATCTTGTCTATGTTTGCAACAGTTTGCGGATGTGCATGAACAAAATGACAAAAGAATCTTTTTCACAACCTCACTCTATTGCAGCTAACTTGGAGGACTAAGATGATCTTGACTTTCTTTGTGATGAATATAGTGATGATGATGTTGATGAGCCAAGTGCTTTTGATGATATGGAACTTTTTTGATGTAGCTAATAGCCTATAAGGCCATATAGTGTATTGACTTTTGATGATGTAAAATTTTTTGATGTGTAGTTTGTATGAAGCTTAAGAACTTAGTATTATATGTTTTAGATTTTGAGACACTTAGGTTTTCAAGAAGTGTCTTTAATAGTCAATTATTCAAGAAGTAACTTTAATATTTTGATTTGACCTATTTTTATATATTTCTTATGTTTTTCTATGGTTTGAACTTAATGGCGAATTTTTTTTTGAACTTTATCCATTGACGAACTTGAACCGAATTTTGTCCTTGTCGAACTCGCACTCGAACCTTGTGACTTAGGTAGATCGCATCAGTAATTTCTGTTCCTTGATGAATTGATTGGCTGCTAATCAAGAAAGACCTATGGGACATCGTTAGTGGAAAGGCAGTGAAACCAATGAATGTTGATGAGGTGACCAAGGGGACCACCAATGACCATAAAGTTTTGGCTATCCTTGGACTAGGATTGTCAAATGCAAACCTATATAATGTAGACCTCACCAAGGCTTCGAAAGAAATTTGGGATACAACGAATCAATTGTTCGGATCTCAAGGTGACAATGCCAAGATAACATTAAAACAAAGGATGTTTGATTTATAGATGGAAGGAGGAGACAAGATGGTAGAGCAAATCAGTAAGTCCCATTCCTTGATAAAGCAATTAGTTGGTGTTAAAGAGAAAGTAGAAGACGATGATGCCAAGGCCATACTTCCGAATGGTATGCCAGGTAGTTTTTTCAAACATAGTCTTTAATTTAAGTAAACTAAATCTTAGTTTGGAAAGTTTGATTTCTACTTTACTTGATGAGGAAAATAGGTTTGATTTCTACTTTACTCGATGAGGAAAATTGAATCAAAAGCTTTGATTCAGAAAATGAGGGAAAAGTAATGCTTGTGCAAAACGAGTCTAGTATTTCTTTCAAGATAAACAAACATATGTCAACCTCCAAAACTCCCTCCCAAACTCCATAGGACATACAATGAATTCTATTGCAAGCAATGAGGACATATCGTTGTTAATTGCAGACTGAGAGCACAAGGCCTTATTAATGGAAAACTAAAAAATAAAGCTTTGGTTGCTCATGATGATAGTGAAGATCAGTGTGGGTTTGGAGCGGATAAAGAAGACACTCCTATTAATAATGAGGAGTGTGTGTACTGATCTGTTTGTGTTTGTTCAGTGAAGATGTGTTCTCACTGGAAATAAAGTTGTAAATATAGTGGTTGTCCCTGTTTATGTGTGTGTGTAATCAAGCCATGACAAATAGTTGAGTGCGTCCCTATTCAAGCATAACTGACGTGTGTAATCAGGCCATAATGAATAGTTGAGTGCGCCCCTATTTGTGCATAGCTAATGTGTGAAAGTGTAAATAAATGTGTATGTTCACGTAGATGTAAAGTATGAACTCAGAGTGTGTCCTAGCTCATACTGTGTTGTTTGATTGGTGATGTGTTCCCATCCATCAATATGTGTGTTGAACTGCATGTTTGTTCCAGTTTTTGTGTTGTGTTTCCTTGCCCTTGGACTATGTTTGTACTAAGGAAAGGGAATGTTGAGAAAACTTAGGATTAGTACATACATAGTGTATGATGTATTAAGTCTTATATTTGTCCTATTTGTTTGTTTGCACAACTCATGGAGATAAGTGAGTGAATGAGAGCAGATAGGAGATGATAAGTCTTGATCTCTGGTATGTAGGATCACGAAAATGTATAAGAGTTCTCTAATTGCTGAATATACTAATCAAATTGTCTCCTTCAAGGCTTGCGTATTTCGGTTTTCGTTTGAAGAATTGCTTGGCCTACTAAGAGGAGTTCCTATATTGATTAGTGCATTTTAGATTTGACAGTTTTTTGAAGCATCTTCCTCATACAGGCTTCACAAATTTGACTCTTTAGATGATAATTGCAATGCTGATAAGGTGATGCATAATTGTTACCCTATGGCTGATGCAATTCTTCATTCCATATCTATCAATTGTTACGTTGCTGAGTCAGTGCTCAATGATACTGAAATTTACATAATGCAGATATTGAATTTACTTCAGCTATATGCTGCCATCTACATTACATGACTGCTTCCAATGTGTTCATGGGAAACATACATGATTACACTTTTTAAAATCAGATGTAAATACAACCTTATGCTGATGCACGTGTTCCCACATCAGAATTATATGCAACTACAGCTGAATTGAACTGCATACATTGATGAAGTACATGTAGCTATGCTGAAACAATGCCCCATACCATTGTGAGTTTGTACACTGTTTATACTTCTCCTTGCAATGTTGGACCATCCCTAAGCACTCATCCACCTCTCAATTTAGAACCAACTCTTAGAAGTGGAGTGTACAAAACTGATTGTTCTTGTGGGATGTCATACATTGGAGAATACTATCACTTCATTAGCATGAGGGTTAATGAACATCTAGCAGAGATTAACAAAAAAAGATTGAAGTCTGCTTTGGTAGAACACTCCTTCAAGACCCATCATCATATTTGCATGGAGAATACTAGTGTCTTAGCCATAGAAGAGCACTACCTTAAGCAGCACCTAAGAGAAGCGATTGAAATTTGTAAGTATGATAACAACTTGAATAGGGATGGTGGCTTATAGTTAAACCCTTATTGGCGACCCAATCATGAATTTAGTTAAAAAACGATGACTTTTCTCCGAGCTTTTACGCCTTTTGCAACATGGGGGTTCATCTGGTTTCTCAAGACTTTCTAGTCCCTCACCCTCTTGTTCCTTTTCTTTCTTCTTACCATTGTTTCTCTTTGTTATCAAAGTCTTGTTCTTTCCACTGTTCTCTTTACTTTTACTCAATTATTTTAACTTTCTATTTTGCTCTTGACAATCTTTTTAGTCTTCTGCATCAATCAAGATTTAATATCTTGCTTCTTTTTCTTATTATTTTTAATAAACTTTAATTTCCATTTACCTTCTCTTAAAAAATGTTCAATTGTTTGTCTTTTATTTTATTTTTGTCATATAGAGCTGCTGTTTTAGGTTTTTTAACATCAACATAACAAATTTAATCAAATTTTAACCCCATCTACTTAATAATTTTTAATTTTTAATTATTTTACCTTTTTTAATTTTCTTTGTACCAATACCCAACATCAAAGCACTTAAATGCTAACATCTTTAAAAAGGAGAACCCAAGTCTGAAATCTTACTCATTTCATTCTCACATCTTGATGATGGTTCACGGAGCATGAAACGAAACATTGATTAAATTTTTTTAACACAGCTTTTTTTAGAAATCTTATTCTCATCATTGATTTTGTTTGCTGAAAATTTGTGGGCAGGGAGATCTTGATGTCTCTTTTTTTACATACCAACATTTGGCTTATTTGGACCTTCATTTGGACCAACATTTTATTATAAGAATACCGATAAATTGGTAATGCTAACCAAATGGAAAATGTCATGATAAATATTAATTAATGCTAACAAAATGTCAGATACGTCTGTTTTGCTTTTGGTGTAATGAGAGTCAAGTGTTGTTCTATGTCATCTTTTCAAGTTTTTAACAACTTTTAGGGTTTGTAAGTGTGTTTTATTCATTACTTCATCCTAATTGTGGAAAAAAGGGGCAAAATCCTGGGGGTTTGCCTGGATTCTTTAGAAGAAGAATGGAGGTGTACATGGACCTTCTTCGCTATACAAGGGGCTAACTTAACCCAGACCCAAATTGGTATTGGGTGGGGGGGATTGGTAACTTAGGCATCCACATTGAGACTGCCTACTTATTGGGTGCACGTTGGTGCTGTTTCTTATTGATTACAAGAGTTAGTTGAAAAATCTTTAATTTTTCTTAGTTTCTCCCCAGACTGCATGGGGCCATTCTGACACGTAGAGGACTTGTGTATCAAGTTCCAAGGCCTTATGATGTCACATGGGTGTAGAAACTGCTAGTTGATTGTCACTAGCCACTAGCAATTAACTAGTCGTTCACTGTCTACCTACCCTCATTTCTTGCCATCTCTTTCTTAAATTTGAGTGGAATGATGACCTGAAATCATGAATGGTTTTATATGATGATGGAGATTCATCTTGCTGATAAATTTAATATCTTACGAGATATCGATTAGCACCTTCAAAACCTCCAAAAGAGATTGTAGAGGCATTTAGATTACAATTGATATAAGCAGTGATGCTGTCTCTTACCAACATTTTTTAAGACTATGCATAGATAAATTAGAGAAACATTTTGTAGAAGGCTGGAGTTGTATAGGACATCTTCATTTTAAAGAATTTATTGAAACTCATTCTCACCTTTAATGATTGCATTGTCCTGTTTTATCTTTTAGTTGAAAGAGGATTACAATGATAGTTTGATTCACCTCTCTCTTCTAGGATTAAAGAGAATTGGGGCTTCTTTTATAACTTCATATATTTGTTTGTGAGTTTTAATTTAGGGTTAAAACTTGTACAATGTGACTCACAACTCAAGTTGGATTAGTAGATAGCATGCTTGCTTTGTTGCATAGAGTTTTACAAAGTTTTTCGCCACTTTTAGGGTATCTAGTCTATCATGTAATTGTTTGATGCAAATTTAGAGCCCTAAGTGTTGTCTAGGCCTATAGTGCATGGACAAGTTTTAAACATACGAAGTTAGTGGAAGAGAGAAGGTATAGACACTCATACTCTCATTCTTGGGCTTTATAGTGTCATGTTTTGTAAGGAAAAAAACTACAATGTGTGATTGAGGTAAAATTTAAGTTATTTTATTTCCTACTTGCAATTGGTATACTTCGTCCATGCAATAGAAATTGTAAAAATATTAGTCTGCATATACGAGGGGTGAGATAATTGCTAGCTAAGTGCAACACTAGATAATTCTTTTATTGGAGTTGTTGACCAATGACATCCTAAGTTTGCCCTGATTATTCAATGTATAGGTGTGTTTATTGATTGCTCACCTCATGAATTCTTAGCATTTGCCTCTGCTATTATCATTTTTCATTTTGATTAAAAGTGGTTTTCTGTGACTACTTTCTTGCCTCATTGTTTAATAACTAGGTGCGATTTTGAGTTGAATTTTCCAACTTTGATCACTTGCGGTCATTAATTACGTCGAGAGGCATTCTACAATGACAACATGGAGGAAAAGCATATGATGTCATACTTGTGAAAGATAAACTAGGGCTGACATTATTTTATTACATTTTATTTTATTTGCATCTATATAGAAGTACAATTAAAATTTACAATACATATTATATATTATGTTTCAAGCAATAACCATACACGTGAGATAAGAACCAAGTTGATACTATCCCCATTCAATGAGGAGCCCTTGATAACGGATACATCCTCGCACCCTAAGCAATGACTTCATTAGGATTTATAGAGGTCTTGCAGAGCTCCTTGCCATCAAACAAGTGTGAAAGTCATACGCAATCACCACTACCGTGGGCTAGTTTCAATAATGGAAATCCACAAATCTTTATGAAAATATAAAATTTAAATTTTTTTATCAGCTCCATTGAAAAATTATGACTTCAATATTTGCTTTCTAAGTCACAAGGTTTGAGTTCGAGTTTGACAAGGATAAAATTTGGTTCGAATTCAAAAATAATGCCATTAAATTTGAAACGTAAAAAATATTAAAATAAAAAATAAAAAAAATTGAAAATATAATTATCAAAAAAGAATTAAAAAAAAAAAAAATACATTATTAAAAAAATTAAAAAGTCAAAAAAAAAAAAAAAAAAAAAAAAAAAATTATAAGTTATAAATAAAATTAAAATAATAAAAACAAAACATAAAATAAAATAAAACCAAATTTAAAATAATAAATTGAACGTAAATATATTAGTTTAACTAATTAATATCGCTCTTACTATAGTCTAATTTTATAATATGTTAGATTTATGTTTTGTTAAATTTCCCATGAAGGCCAAGCACGAACCCTAGAGAAGAGATGGGGAAATCTTTAAGAGCAAAAGCTAAGGATACATGCAAGAGTTCCGGAGAGGTTTCTTCCCTTTTGAAGGAGGATCCACTGGTTACAAGCCCCAAGCCTATCCCCGAGAATGCATGCAAGAGCAAAGGAGATCCAAAGATTTTGCATGCGGATCACCGAGAAGAACCCAAGCCAACCTCCTAGAGTGCAAGCAAGAGATCTGGTGAAGAAAAGACTCGTGGAAAAGCCTCATTCAAAGAGGTTATTTTGAATCCTGCTCATATGACTAACATAAGGAATACAAATTTGTGAAAAGACAGACAGGCGGTAGCTACGAATAAATATAACGGTCTAGGTAATGTTTCCTTTCCTTCTCTTAAGCAAGGTTTTATTATTGATAAATCCGTTGGTCCCCTCACAATTTGCCCAAATAATGAGGAGATATCTAATTTTGAAAATATTCTTAGTGAAAGAGGGTTAATCTGTAGATTTAATGGATTTTGGCCTACTCTTCCCAATCCTCATGAATGGATAAACCAACATTGGGCTCCTATCCTTATAGAAGAGGTGTAAATCTTCCCTTATGCACAAGGTTTTTTCATTGCATTGTTTTCAGACTAGTCATGACGAGATGATGTTCTCACAAAGGGGTCGTGGTTTCATAAAGGGGCAGGATTGGTCATGAAGCCTTGGTTTCCAAACTTTGACCCCCTAATTGAAAACTTCTCTCACGTTCAAGTTTGGGTGAGGCTACCAAATTTGCCTATGCACTTTTGGATCCTACCAACCCTAAAACAGATCGGAGTTGCTATAGGTGTTTTTTGTAGCCAAGACTCCTCAATAGAGGAAAGATTCAAATCAACATGTGCCCACATTTGTGTGTTTGTGGACTTGAGCAAAGGGCTCTCTGCTGAATTTTCATTAGTTTGGGGTGGTTCATCAAGAACCCAAAAGGTAGATTATGAAAATATTGCTTTTAGATGTAGGCAATGTTTTGAATATGGCCATTTGGCTGCTGCATGTTCATGTCTACAGGGTCCAATTCAAAACTTATTAGATAAAAATGCTATCTCAAGTGACAATGGTTTCCAAGTGGTTCAAAGAAAAGTGAAAGCAAAAAGCTATTTGGTGGAAGGGAGTCACACTAGACCAAGCATCAGTTGACGTTATCGATCGAAAGAAGGAATCTAAGGAAGGAATGCTACCAAAAACTAACTTGGGAAAAGCAGAAGGATCACAAAGTCCACAAGAAATGGAGATCACTGTGAATAAGATGGATGGGAAAATAGATTTTCCCCTAGAAGAAAGTCAAAAATCAGCAATGAAGAGGAAAAAGGATCCGAGAAGTTTTCTGAATGAAACTAATCGATCCTTAAAATCAGAAGAGGGACAAGATTTGCAGCTTCAAATCATCCTAACTAATTAGGAGGGAAAAAAGAAATTTCGTTATTAATGTTTAATCCAGTAATTTGCTTATTTTCAGTTTAATTGTGAAGAACATGCATGCATGTTTTGTTAATTGATGCATGCATAAAACATGCATGCTTGCAATCTCTTTGAGTTGCATGCATGCATAAAACAGGGATGCTTGCAATCTATTTGAGTTGCATGCATGCATGCATGCAAATAATCTCATGGATCTTTGCATGCATGGAATAAGGGAAAGTTGCTATGATAGGAAAAAGCAACGGCTTGATTGTTGGAAAGAGGATTCTGTGATTCTAAGAAGGAAAGTAATATTGCTATTCCGGAAAATGGTAAGGTAAATAGTGGGGTTGGCATGCACCATGCATGCAAGTCCAGACTAGAAAGCTGCCTAAAGAATTGACTTGCATGCATATTCATTGCATTTAGGAATGCTTGTATTTTTAGAAAGTTTGTCTTGGCTAGATTCTCAAGGAGGAGTTTAGCAAGTTAGTTTTTTTCTAAAGCTAAATTCTTGTTGTACTTGTAATTTGCCTTTTGGGTTTTTTTGATTTCAATAAAATTTTTAATTATCAATTTTTTTTTCCCGTGAAGGCCCTTTTTCCCTCTTTTCATCTATGTTAAAAAAACTTGTTAACATTGAGATTGGTTCCTATTCTATTAATAAAATCTTTTGCACAAATCATATTCACAACTAAAAGTTAAAAGAAGTTAAAAAGAATATTGTTAAAACTAAAAAAACCTAAGCAAGCCTCACATATTTAGACGAATATTAATTTAAAAATAAAATCGAATTGACCGATACATAGTGATAGATGAATATTAAGTCAACTAGGCTTGCATTTATTAATAATTCTAGTATATACCAGTAACGAGACTACAATCAAAATACTCCATTTGTTTTTACTTGACTGTTGGGTCATTTTGCTTTGAATGCACATAATTGAAGAAAAGAGCTTCCCGTTTGCAATCTTGTAAATCTGCAACTCATCAAGAGCAGTGTCTCAAGTGGCTTTGTTAGGGATTATCCTCTCTATATTTGTGTCGAGGCTAGGCATAACCTCCTCATTAGCCTTAAATGAACCAACGAAGAAAATTTGGGGTTCAAGTAGTAGGCCGTTGTATGTATATGTCAGTGGAGCTGCTTGTTCCATCTTTGTTCAATTATGTGCCAAATGGATTCATATTTTCATTTACTTTTTCCATGATAATTTGCTATAGTCTCTTTGATCTTGTCCATGGCTTCATACAAATAATTCATTGGGGTTTTCCCCATCCACCAAGCGTAAAACTCTAAGCAAATAATTCAACACCTAAAACAAAAGAGCATGCAATTTTAAAATTAAAATTAAGAGAATTTTGAATCAAAAAATTTATAAAAAATAAAATATAGTTAAATTTAAAGCTACCTTAAGGATCTTTTTTGTGTTTTTTGCAAACACATCATCGAAAACAATCTTTATGACTCTTTCCCCTTCAGCCTTCCTACAATAGGGAGACACTAACTACTGTATACTCACAAACATATGTTTAAGAGATGTTAGGGAGGTTGCAATGTTTTGCAATGTGATGAAGGTTGAGGCCAATTGTGTGACTCTCGATTGCACAAGCTCTTTTCTGTTGGTGGTCTCTCTCATCAAGCTTAGCTCCCAAGTGTGGTTGTATATGTTTGGCTTGTTCAACCACACTTTTCACCCATGAAAATTTTTCTATGTCCTTGAGTACAAGATCAATGCAATGGGATGCACAAGGGTGCCAAAGTGTTGGGTGTCTCTCCTTAACAAATCTTCTTGCTGCTACATATGCTTTTGCATTGTCAGTTACAACTTAAGCGACATTCTACACATCCACTTCTATGACCACTTCATCCAACATATCACACATGGTATTTGCATTTTTCACATTGCAGGGGTCATCAATTGACTTCAAGAATACCAATTGTTTAGTTGAAGCCACTAGAAAGTATATCAAAGTGTGGTTTCTTCCATCAGAGAAAATATGGCATCCTTTTTTTATGGCATATTCTTTTTTGCTTATCTACTGTTAATTTCTTATTTTTTATGGCATCCTTCAACAATCGGCCACTTATCATGAGTAGGTGATTTGAACCCCTTCCTGGTAATAGTCAACGCGCCAATGTCTCCCATTATGGGCTTTTTGCCACATTGAATGGTATGTTGTTATAATACCAAAAATTGTAGTTGTTGCCTTCGCTTCATTTTTTTTTTTTCAGTTATAAGCAGTGCCTTTGAGCGGAGGTTGTACAATAGGAGTATTATGGGGAACAAAGAAACCTTGTCCCTATGAACCCAAACTATCTCCAGAGGATGAGCTTGGTCCCTAAACTCTTGGGCCAATAGAAGAGGCTACAAAGTGATAGGATACAAGGGGAGCATTCATTACAGATGCAACTACTACAACTATTCTTTTTTTCTCCTCATAAAGAGCAAGGACAATCTTCATCTCTCTTGTAACCTCAGGGTCCACATTGTGGTACAATCACACATCTTTACTTGGGATTCATGCATGGCGGTATTTGAGGCGATTGACACCTCCTCTCATAAAAAACTCATAATAATTGCATGACAATATGATACTCCGAGCCCTCTAGAGTCTGCACAATAGTAATACATGTAATGAGGGTCATTGGATTTCCTACTCCAACTATTGCTGCCTGAGATTGAACCAGATTCCATTCTTGTATGTCACTGTACATTGCCAAAATGCAAAAAGTGCGAACCCGATAACACAAAGAAAAAAAGGTTTTAATTTAAAACCTCGACTGCTAGTGCCTATCAAAAAAATAATTAGAAGAAAATGGGAAAAAAGTTGAAAAAAAAACAAAAAAAAAAATTCAAACCCTAGGGTCTATAGATATAAATTGAAAAAAATTCAAAACAAAAAACCCAAAATAAATCTGAATCTTAGAGTCTTACCTCACAAATCCCCATCAACCTCCAAAGCTGATAGAAATCACATCGCAGCAACTGCTAAATGATAAAATTTGTTTTAACATAGCAAAAACAATAGAAAAATCATTTGTAAAAGTGAAATGATGTTTTTCTACAGCAACTGTTATTATTTAACAGTAGCCAAGTTTTTAACTCAGATTCACGAGTACCTACAAGACTGAGTTAATTGCTCGGCTTGCGAGTAGTTATACGGTATCTCGGCGAGCAAAACTCTGGTGATTTTCTGGTGAGTTCTCATGTTTTCCGTGATTTTTAAATCTATGATCCTCCTTTTGGGTAATTGCAAAGGATGAATTCAAGGTTACCCTGCTCTGTGTAAACTGTGTTGATTCCTAATCAAAATACATCTTTTTTCAAGCAAACTTTTCGTAATATTAGATATTGATTTCTCTGTAGATACTCTGCACTATGTGTTAGGTAACACAACTAAAAGTGATCTAAAGTGTTTTAGCATGCTGAAAAATGCTTGAATATATATAAATTCTGATCACAATTGTTTTCCACAGCTTGCAAATTGTCCTGATAAGAATATAAGATGACATACAATACAAAAACTCCAATTAGCACAAGCCAATGAGAAGAAACTATACATTTTTAATTTCTTTGCATTTACTACATTTGCAACTTATTTCGAAATACAAACGCTTCGAAATGTTGTAAAAACTTAACTTTTGGAAATTGATGTTTAAAAAACATGAGAATCTGAGTTGCTTCAAAACTTGCATTTACAAATCTGGCAATGAGGCTTGTGGAGAGTATATTCTTTTTTTTCAATTTCAATCATAGAAAGGCTTTGAAAACCTTTCGAGTTGATGAGGTGACTTATGATTACCTACAACCATGTTGCACATATTTACAACTTTGATCTGATTGGCTATATGTGTTGCTCATTGGGTTTAAATTAATCAAACTGGAAGGTGTGTTTACTTTCTCCATCGATGTTTAAAACTTTAAATGATGAAAGTCAGAGTCCTATTGACTGCGTGTGGTCTGCTAGTTGATGCAAATATTATTTCTTACTTATAAATTCACTGTTTTTATATGAATACAAGAAAAAATCTCATGGGATTTTAAATGGACAGAGTTATTCGTTGGTTATCTTGAAGTGGTGTTAGCACAATCCTCAGATTTTTATGGTAGTTAGCAAAACGGTTCTTTTTTTTGTTCCCTTGTTTTGTCTAACTGAATCTTAGTAGTTTTTGTCCAATATTCTTTGCAGGCTGTTGCTTCAGGTCAAAAATGCTGGGACAGATTTTGTGTGAGCATTTAAAGATTACTGAAATGCATTCATGAATTACAAACAGTTTTAGTTTTGTATATTTCTTCAAAGACAGATTGTCGAGTGCTTGATGAGATTGTTTTTTTTTTCAAGCTGTCTCACAGTTGAGAAAAGTTAACTCATTAATGAATCCGAATTCTCAATAGCTTGCTCCATTAAGACTTAAGAAAAGTTAATCTCAATTTCTATCGACGGTCCGTCCTCAACTTGTTAAACAGTCTCAATTAACAGCTACAGCCAGAATGGCTGATCAAAAAGGATATGGAAGCCAATGTGGCTCAGAAAATGCAGATGTTGTGAACTGTAGTTTTAATGGTACAGCAGCACGAACAAGGCCTTGCAGTGTTGAGGATATCATCTTGAAAAGGTATAGTAAAAAACTCACAAAGGATGCAAAGGAGGGTAGCAGTAGTACAAAGGTTAAGAGCGAGCTAGGTAAGTCTGATCTGGAGAATATTGCTCAGCAATCCAAAGATGGTGCAAGTGAAACACATGGAAGAGGTTCTGTTCGAGGACCTATTCACCACTCAAAAAAGAATTCTGTGGATGAGTTGCTTACTACGAAGGATACCTCAAGCAGGAAGGAAGAAAAACACAGTGTTAAGGATGCTGCTTTCCTTAAAAGATCTGAAAACGATGACTTAAGAATGACATCTAAAATTAAATTGCGTAAGGACGAGGACAACTCAAAAGCTTTTGGTGATAGCCTTAAGCAAAGTGGTAAAGAGGAAAAAAATGAAAAGAGAAGCCATCATAAGAGCAAAGGATATGGTGAACATAAGGATGAGGATTATCACAGAGAAGATACAAAGGAGTATATGAAAGGGAAGAAAGATAGAATCAAAGAGAAAGTTATGGATAAGCCTAAAAGGGAGGAAAGGGAGGGCCAGCGGAAATATGAAGATCAAAGAGAGGATAAAAGAAAGATCGAGAAGGATAAAGTTAGTAGAAGGGAGAGCAAACGGAAGCATGAGCACGAACACGATGAAAAAAGGAAGATGGAAAGTGATAAATCTGCAAAAAGGAAGCATGATGGTAAATCTCATCTATCTGATAAAGTTGATAGAAGGCAAGATGATGATTATTTGGAAAGGAAAGAAAGATGGAAGGAATCATCACACCCATCATATAACAAGGAAACAAAAAGCAAACGCAGGAAAAGGTCACTTAGCCCTGTCCATAAGAAGGCCAAAGAAAGGGGGAGGTCACGCTCCCCTTCACCTAGATCAAACAAGCGACATTCTTCTCACCATAGCAAGGATCGCGACCAGGACCATTCTTCACATTGTCTCTCTGTGGAGAAATCAGAAAGAGATCGAGTGGATTTAGAAAAAAATGAAACAGATAAAAATGGAGCTTCTGGTCCCCTTGGTAGTCACTATCGGCGATATGGTGGAGGTACAAGTGGGCTTGGTGGTTATTCCCCAAGGAGGAGGAGGTCAGAGACTGCAGTAAAAACACCTTCTCCTCCTGTTCACTTGCCAGAGAGGAAACCTGCATGGGATCTAACACCTGGTGGCATGGATAGTAACATGGTAGCTGCTATGGTTGCTGCTTATCAAGCTTCTACGCAGCAAATTACTGCATCCTCAAACACACCAACATTATCTACCATTTCCTTGGGTGCATCAAATTTGCAAAATCCTAATACATCTGCATCTCAATTTGTTCCATCTGTCTTTCAGCAAACAAATTCTTCAGTGGATGCTGTTGAACTCACACAATCGACAAGGCCTTCAAGGAGAGTTGTTGTGAATAACCTACCTTCCTCAGTATCTGAAGGAGAGCTTATGGATTTCCTCAATTCTGCCATGCTGTCAAAAAGTGCCAACCACCATCTGGGAACTAAGCCCTGTATTAGCTGTGTTGTAAGTTGTTTGCTCATACATCAAACTTTGCATATTACTGTTCTAAGAATGTTAGAATTCAGTCTAATGGCTTTGTTTGTAGATCATCTCACCAGGTTCTAGTTCTTGTCTGTGCATGAAGCAGTATGGTAGTAGTGGCTTTCTTTTGAATTTTTGTTGCATCATTCTGCAGGTAAATGGAGATAAAAATCAAGCTTACGCAGAATTTCTCACGCCAGAAGATGCAAGCACAGCTCTTTTGTTAGATGGCATAACACTAAATGGAAACAATCTGAAAATCAAACGACCCAAAGATTATGTTGAACCAGCAGTAAGATTGTTGATTGAGTGTGCTATATTTTAATTGGATATGGTTTGGCTCTTGTTTTTGTTTTGAATGGTTTTATTTTTCTCGTGAATATTTCTGGTTATACTCTCTTGTTATGTTTGTTTGTTGAAAATATCGAAATCTATATTTAGTGTTGAATGTTTTATGTAGAACTGTTTCGATCTTCTGTTATTGTCTTTCTCTAGCTTTTAATGATCTTAATCTAGTTTTCTGCAAAAATGTATTCAGGAGATTAGTATCCATCCATTAGACATTGTGAGTATACCTGCCTCTCTCTGGTGAAGTGCCTTGCATAGCATGTTTAACAAGTTTGATCTTCTCCTTAAAGGCCAGTGCAAAGGCATTCCAATTCATGAAATAAGTGGTCTAATCTCACAACCACCATTATCTCATCAGCAGGCTGGTTCTTCCTTTGATCTCGGATGTTGGGGTTTTGGGTGGCGGATGTGTGGATTCTCTAGATGAGCCCCTAGATTCTTGAGCCAATTTTTTTTTCTTTTATGTGCTCATTTGGGAGCATACATCCATGTAATTTTCCTTGGTCCAATAGGCTGCTCGTTTTAAAGGTGGTGGTTGATCCATTGTTTACTACATTGAGTTCTTGGATGGCCCAAATTTTAGTACAAGCTTCATTGCATACTATATTCAGGGGAGAAAACACCAATTAATGCCTCACAATAGGCATCTGAAGACAGTTTTTAAAGACAAAATGGCAGTGTTCCATGTGTTTCAAGGACGGTTTCCGGGACCAAAAAAAGATTTATTGGATGTTGGGGGTAACGGGACGATGGCTATTAAAAATAAGATACAGATTTTAATATTTATATTTTAAAAATAAAAATAATTTACTAAAAAAAAAAAATCTTAATCCAAAATAAAATAAGCTGAAATTTAAAACAATAATTTACTAAATAAATCTGAAATACATTTTTTTAATTATTTTAATTCCATTAAAAAATAAATAATAAATAATAAATGCATGATTATAGATAATTTCACATTTTAATATAATAAAATATGTCAAATTTGTAATTAACTTAAAAAATATAAAAATATTAGCAAAATTAAAAATGAAAGCTTTAGATGAAGAATATTAATAAAATAATATTAAACAACTTTTTGTTTATTTTTAAATGTTTAAATGTCTAAGAAACACGATTTAAATAAATCATAATTTACTATAATACACAAATATATTATAAAGCATAATGAAGTCTGTGAAATAGCGTTCCTCACAGTGACAGTAACCTCCGACTCACAGTGTCAGATTCTTGCATCTGCACATACACCTGTGAACTAGAAAACAATGAAAACCGATTACTTAAAGCTGTCCATAGACAGGGCTGAGATGTAGTTATGCAAAGTGGAAATATGGAAGAGGCAATGGACACAGTCACAGGGCAAAATTAGAATTACAGAAATCAAAGCTAACACCGTTGGGGTGAGAACACACTTTTGTTGGAGGATTAGTGGATTGATTTCCCGATTCATGTATTGGTGTCTGCCAATTTTAAAACACATACACTTATATTCATGTGGGCAGTTTAAAAAAAAGATGCTGGCGACACTTTGATGGCCCTGCAATGTTCCTTAATGTCCCAGGAATGCCGTGTTAAAAACTAAAGGGGATGACTTGGGGACGCCCTCCTTTTTGAAAAAAAAGGGGACATGGGGGACGTCCTGTGCCCTTCTTGCTGTGATTGGGACATGTCACCCAGAGGCCTAGGGGTGTATCCTTATGGAACTTTGCAAAATGGCTATAGACAAAAAAATGAAAAAGCTCATTTTGCTAGAGAAAAAAGAAAGAAAGAAAGAAAGAAAGAAAGAAAGAAAAAAAGAAATGATATAAATGTTGACAAATGACCAAAATAGGTCAATGGGACTTGAGAGTAGATTTTGTTACATCAGAAAAGTGCTAGGGTAAATAGGACCCCAGGATCTGAAAAGTAGCTAAATATTAAGCACCCAAATTAATTAAATATCAAGCACTAAAGCAATGAAAACATCACCAGAGGGGGTAGACCTAAAGCGGTTAAATCATCAGCCATAAGATCTAAGTGCATACACAAATAGCCATGTGAGGGATGGACCCTTGAATGAAGCATGGAGTTGGTGAAGATCAAAGCGGGAGTCCAAGATCGGAATCCAGTGTTGTCATGTGTCTCTAGTATGACTCTGGCTAGAAGAACATCATCATCATCTACCACCGCAAGAGGTATGTAGGATCTAATGATGTCTTTTGAGGAATGTCTATGGCTAAGGGCTTTAGGATGGACAATTCTAAGAGGAAGTAGGGTATACTCCTCCTAGAACCTCTCATAACACACAAGACTGATGATCTTCTAGTGGCAGATAAAAAAACAGTAATGCACTCATGTCTTTGTGACCAGAGTTGTGGGTAAGGATAGAAGGCCCTCAATTCCAAAACGAAGTAGATCCACAATTCGTAGAATGTGAGGGAAAGGGCTAGGTAACGCTAGTATTAGTGCATAAGGATGAAAATCGTCTCGCTGATCTTTCCCATTCTTAGTGTGAATTGATAGTATCTCAAGGGTGCCCAATGCCTCCATCATTTGTGACAGGATAGGGGGTAGTCAGCCTGTTAGATCTGGAGATCCCCTATCAGGTTTGAAACTGACAACCTCTAAAAGAAAAAGGTCTAGGCACCTCTATTCAGGGTGATGGAAGAAAGAGGAAGGGAATCTCCTGAATCAGTCAATATTCGGTAATACCTCCTCTGGATCTAATAGTAGACATGATCCTTAAAAATAAAATGCTTCTAAAGAAAACACTAAGAATATTCAACTGTCATGGTTACAACAAATGCTATTGAAATGCTTCTAGTCATTTCTTCCAACAAGTTTCAATTTAAATTTCCTTTTTCTTGCATACAAAAATCCCTTGGCTCACTATTGGAAACTTGTTTTACATCTCCCGTATCACTTGTAATGGTTATCTCTAGGCAAGAAAGTCTCTAGAGATAAAGAAAATTCCAAAGATTGAACGAAGACACAAAACACATCTCTAAAAAGTCATAGAGGACAAAGCAAATCTCATACTGCAACCCAAAGATAGAATCATTGTTGAGCTGAAAAATGTTCGAAGGGCAGAAGACACCTTGAAAATTGTAGAAGTAGAGAAGACGTGTTTTTAACTCGATTTCATCCAAACACTCTTTTTGCATACATCAAGAGTAATAGAATCATTGTTCAGCTGGAAAATGTTCCAAAGGCAGATGACACCTCGAAAATTATAGAAGTAGAGAAGACTTGTTTTTAACTCGATTTCATCCAAACACTCTCTATGCATACATCAAGATTAATAGAATCATTCTTGAGGTGAAAAATATTCCAAAGGCAGAAGACACCTCGAAAGTTTAGTAGAGAAGACGTGTTTTTTAGCCCGATTTCACCTAAACACTCTATGCATACATCAAGACTAATGCAAAATTATTAATTAGATTTATATTATTAGCTAGATGGATGATGGATCAATAGATTTATGGGTATCACAACCTTTTACCCTGTGCATTAATGTTCTTGAGAATATTTTGCTAGCACTATTGAGGTTATCATTCTCTATTCTCTCTTGAACTGGCAGTGTCCTCTACTGCATCGCCAACTCTAAAACGTTCTCACCATACACTTCTCTGCTGCATTTTTTTATTTGTACTAATTCGGAAGATTTACTGGCACTTTCAAGCATCCAAAATAATAAATAATCTCAATAGGAGGGTTTTCAAGTATTATCAGATCAAAAGATGGTGATTAATTCATCAGGATGGAGTTTGTAGCTTTATTAAATTAACAATTCGATTAGAATTACTAATCAAAACATTAAGTTAAGAATTAATATAATTAACTATAAGACTTGAAATTGAGCTAGGTTAACACGAACCTTCATGTGGCTATAATAAGACAAATAGTTACCATTTAGCAGGTCATTTGTGAACATGGAATCTATGAGCACTGCAACACTGCATGCATCAGCCAAATAAGATCATGGTAAAAATTTCCTCATACATTTTTGCTTTCAGAGACATATGGGAAGACAAGACAGGAAACCAAAACCATCCATTTCTCCCTTTTTCTGCCTGTTTTGTTATCCTAGAAATTGTATGATCTATAGTTTCAACTTTGTCAAGCTTCTTTTGCAGGGACTGTTCTCGTGTTTATAGGTTTAGAAAATCTAGAGAACTATTCTCTGTTGTCTGGTTCATTGATTCAGCAATGGGTATCAAAACAGGACATAGATTTCAGTTGTCATTTGACGCTTCTTCTTAAATTCCCTTATTTTTGTTTAACTGCTATTTAATTATAATTTGGAAGTATGGCTGTTACTTTTGTTTAGCAGACTCCTTGTTGGTTGGGGCCCATCATTATATGTGATGGTCTACTTAGATTGTCACTGCTTGCTTTTATAGATCTTTCCAGTTCTAAGGTAGATTATCTATGTAGCAGGGGTTCAGAGGGTTACTGTTGTGGTGCAGAGTGGAGGTCCTGAGAAATCTTTGCCTGTGGTCGATTCGATATCCAGTGTTGTGGTTGACTCTCCTCACAAGGTACAGACAATCCATATTTTTTTCTAACACAATCCATTGAATTCTATTGGAATTGAATGTATTCATTCAAGTTATTTTTGGGATGATGCCATCACAAAATTCAGGTGGCATGGGTACGTCTACTGAGCTGAAGGTTTTACTTCAGATTTGGTGCTTTTAGGCTTATTTTCAAGCTATAAAATATCTGATGTGATCATTATTTCAATTTTTTTTTGCATGCTGTAAATATTCAGTAGAATAATATTTACTTATGCAATATGTAGAGATTTATATTGCATGAGGTGAGTTTGTTTAAGTTGTTTTTTCAATTCTGTAACCTCTACTGTAAATGATTTGTTACTTTGATTATGTTCTTATATAGAAAATCCAAAATACAAAGTGTTCACATTTTATAGATGGATAATGAAGTAAACATTTTTCACATTGTTAAGGACGAGGGGTGCATATGTGAAGATAACGACTCTGTGAATGGCTGATTGTAGTTGCACCTGCACAACACAGCAGGTGCAACTACACCAAATTTTGAAAATAAGCAAAGGCTTAACGCAAATTATAAGATACTGATAGCATCCATACATCTTGAAAGATGGATAAGATCTGCACATATAAAATTATATTGGAGGAATGAACTTCTCCAAATGTGATTTTTATTTATGAATTGATAAGATATATAGTATAGAAGAATTGAGGGGAAGGCCTTTTAAATAGAAAGAGTATAGAGCCCAACTAATTAAAAACCCTCACGGTATCACATCCATAGTAAAATGGCCCACAATTTGACATTTGGGTGGTGGGTTGGCATTGGTTGTTCTTACAAACATATGTATTAAAAATAAATTTATGACCTAACCTACCAAGGACCTCAACTTAACCTCATGAAATATTGTTACAAGATATTGTCTTATATGGACAAAATAGCTCATTAGTATACATAACAAAATAAATCTTTATCTAGATACATGGTTTGCTCCATCCCCTGATAGGCTTAGTCGAGCTAGAGAAGCACACTATAGGAATGTGTAGCAAATAATGACAAGCAGCTGAATTAAGATACTAGTATATGCCACAATATACGCCCAGAATATGCAGTATAATATTTCAAAAATTGAAAGTACAAGCTTTCCAACCCTATGGAAACATTGGATTGCACAAATTATCATCACTTAGCCTGCCATTTGCCCCACAAACATTCTGTAGCTCAGAATTGTATGAAATTTGATTGGGAGACAGTTTTTGAGAAAAGGTGCAGATTGATCTTGAAATGGTGAAAAATCCATAGAAATAGGAATTTCAAATCTCCTTTACTCATATAAGCCTCACCAATTTTACTACAAATGTGGCCTTTTACTGTTCAGGTGTGAAGCGGTTTGCAGGATTCTTTGCAAAAAATACATCCTTCCCCCTCAAGTGCCCATACAATGGCCCATTTCTTCAGTTTTATTCTTTTTCTACCCTCCCCTTTTTTATATCAGATTCTGTATTTTTTTTTAATTGAAGCTGTTTATATTACTGAAGAAAAGGAAATACAATTCAGCTAACAATACAAAAAATCTACAATGAAGAAGTCTCAATTACTCTTTAAGGAGAGGAAAAACCTACGTGGCCTAAGCCCAACCGCCAAATCATGCACTAACAATTACATTATAAAATCAAGGTGGAGAGCATGAAAATAAAACACCATGCCAAAAATAATGCAATCTGGGCCACTAGATCAGTAGGAGGCAGCAAGGGGTCATCCAACTTGTTGCCGCAACCATGCCCTACCAAGGGTGGATCAACATCATGATGTAAGGGTTTCCACCCCCTCTGAATTTTCTCTAAAAGAGACCATTTAAATCTGTAAAAACACTAGAAAAAATCTAAGGAAAATTCTAAAAAAAGTGTGTAGAAGAAGAGACCATTTGACTCTTTAATTATAGCGAGGTGTAGAAAGGAGTTACTTAGTAACTCCAATCATTACCTTAGTTAACCTACTAAGTGTGTGCCTAGTGTCCCTATTTCTCATGTAGCAAGGGGAAAGTGGGTGCAAAGTGGCAAATAAGTTGCTGGAACAATTGTCATTGGTGTCAAAGGAATTGTAACGGATATGTCAAACGGAATTGTTACCAGCAACTTATTCGACGGAAGTTAATGGAATTGTCGACGGAAGTTAATGGAAATTTCGACGGAAGTGAACGGAAATGTCGACGGAAATGTCAATGGTCACAGATCTTGGTGAAAAGGTACCTCTTGGATGGGACACATCCTTTAAAGGCTATATAAGGGAGAAGAGATGTGGAAGTATGACAAGCATTCGATTTGAATGAAGATCATGTAAGTGTGAGAGAGAATGAAAAGAGGAAGAGCAGAAAATGAAATAGAATATCTCTTAAGAAAAGAAGTGTGAAGGGTAGATTTATTTTAATAAAGAATATTATTTGAGAATTGTGAAAGAGAGGAGAGCAAAAAGTATATAAGAAAATCAGTGAGAGAAAGTGTAAGAGAACTAAAGCCATCATTCGATTGAAGAAGCAATCACAGATGGTGGAATCAATTTGGCCTGGGGTCGGTGCCTCATAGTCTAGGGGTTGGTGCACCTGTGGGTCGGTGCTCACGATTTGACTGAGTTGGTGCTTGGTTTGGGGATTGGTGTCTTCAGTAGGTTGGTGCCTGCAAACATTGTAAAAGAGTTATATATATATATAAGCAATATTTTGCTGTGGTTTTCTCCTGAAAGGGTTTCCACGTAAATCCTGTGTTCTCTTGTGTTATTAATTCCTAGATCTTGAATGTTTATGGTTGTGGTTGATTAAATTTGAAAATATTAAAAAATTATGTTATACTGATTCACCCCGACTCTTAGTATAACCCTGTGCTTAATAGGAGTTACATATAAAATGTAGCTCCAATATTTTTTATTAAGAGGTATATTTCTAATGAGACAAAAGAGGTGAAGGTTACATGCCACCTCATATTTTCCGAATTTTATGAATTAAAAATTCTAATGAAACTAAATAAGACACAATTATAGGATATTTAATAATACCCAAATAAGATTAATCTCAATTACTTCTCTTTAAGTTTTATAGTGGGGTTACAAAAGAGGATAAAACATTAAGACATGGAAGGGAGGTGTCAGTACTCAATACTTTCCTTTGATCAATACTTAATTCTTCCCTTGGATAACTTCTTTCAAGAGGGGAACAATTACAAAATTACAATGATTTGAGAAAAAGAAAAAAGAACACAAATGCCTTTAATAATTTTGCAAAGTTGTACACAAACTCATTGATCATCTCCTACGGATTATCTTCGGAAAAAAAAGGTCAATCCTCTTTAGAACAATGACCAATAAAAGGAAGATGACAATAAACTATTCACTTTAATGTGAAAACCGCAAAAGCTTACACAATCTTGGGTTAAGCAAAAAAACATGCTGTACAAATTTGATCTACATATATTTGATATAATAAAAGTAGATTTAATAAAAGACAAAGAGCAAAGAGACAAAGTGATAATTCTATTTTGGATGGTGCACACTTAAAAATAAGTTTGTCAAAACAAAGAGATACTATATGTATATCCTATCTTCAAAATATTTAAGAATGACGATTATGGGTAAAAAATATTATACAAACATGTGAAAAAACATAATCATTAGCTCCAAAATATTTTTCTTGACAACTTACAATGAAAAGTAAGCACAAAAATAAGGAAGACAAAAATTTATTGCTGCAACTATATAAAAGTCTTCGAAAAAATGAACAATTAAAGAGTCAAAAACATAAAAAAACCATACATAAACGAATCAAAAGGCATAAAAAAAAACCCATATTAATTCATTAAGCATAAACACATAAATATTAGGAGTTATAAAACATGTGGATACAATAAAATCATACTTAAGGTTAGCTTTAAAAAAATGCAAGAAACAATACAAATGCTAACCAAGGAAATAAGAAATAAATGAAGTTTGACCTTTCACAAAAGACTTCATACATTTTCCAAAAGAAGATTTATCCAAAGAAGACATTTTTTATTTAAAGACACCAAAATATTTAGGGATTCATATTTTGAATGGATTTAGTTGTTTTCCAACAATGAGAAAAGTCATAATTTGTTTTACCATAAGCTTTGCTAGGATGCAATTTTCAATATTTAACAATATCATGTCTATATCTACCACAATGTTCACAAGTCTTAACATTTTCAAACAAAGTGTGTGTTAATTTTTTTTTTAATATTGATTCTTAAATCCAAAAACAGTATGGTGCAATGTTCTATGATGAGATGACTTCATATTAATTTTCATGTCATTAAAAACATTCCCTTCAAAATTAGAAGTATTTTTAAAATAAATGAGCTTGACAATACCATTGATACTTTTACCAAGCCCTCCTCCATTATAACTCATTGATTTTATTGTTTTTAAACCAGGGTTTGAAAAATGATTTTGCAAAGGAATACATTTTTTACTAGAATGAAAAGGGAAATCACATGGAATATCAACATTAGCGACTTGAAAATGTTCAAATGATGCAATCTTTTTATTAAGAGTGTCAACAAAATTATGCTTGTTCACCAATTTCTCATCATGTGAGCAA
Source organism: Torreya grandis (assembly GCA_037957365.1). Taxonomy (NCBI): domain Eukaryota; kingdom Viridiplantae; phylum Streptophyta; class Pinopsida; order Cupressales; family Taxaceae; genus Torreya; species Torreya grandis. The sequence continues at coordinate 1,704,336 of JARHVA010001864.1, read as the reverse complement.
TGCATTAATAGTTTTTTTTTGACTTTCAACTTGACACTTAAAAAGTAGCCATTTCATTATATTTTGAAGCAAATTATTGCCTAATATTCTTAATTACGCCAATAGGAATTCTACAATGGCAACAAGGGAGTGTAATGGAGTGAGTTGTTCACAATTATGTTTGACCTTAAATTAGACGTCCATTTAACTCACTTAGAATTTTTTTTTTTGCTTTGAGAAGTTTGGAGTTTGGAGCCCTTTTTTCTCAACCTTGACATAGTGGTGTAGCTAGGTTGATGCCATTTGTTACCAGTGAATGCAAAATTCACAGAGAAGGTAATGGAATTATTAATCAATGTAGTATGTGAAATATCCAAGATAAAAATCTTGAGATTGATATCTCTCAGCATATTTAAGATAGAAGCATTTAAGATATCTGTACTAGTAGCTAAAACCAAGGCCAATGTAAAATCCTTAATACCGAAAAATAAATGTCAAAATATTTATTAATTTTAAAAGCTAAAGACAAAATATTTGTTATTTTACTTGAGGGCCAAGATTTTCAATTTAACCATATGAACGGTATAAAAAAATTAATGGCTAATAGATAAAAACGTAATTTGTAAAGCAATAAGGTACCAAGAAAGAGAGTATTGTGAATTAAAAGAATCACCAATAAATTATATTTTTCTTTCTTTTGTCATGTTTAAAAAAAATTAAAATCAGCAATGAATGTGTGAAAAAAAATGAAGAGAACCAACAACTTAAAAAGACTTGGTTTGAATGTGCATGAAAAGAAAGCCTAATATTTATTTTTTACTTTATAAAAAAAAGCAAAAAAAATTGAAAGAAGAAAATAGCTAAAACAAAAGGTTAGTCTTTTACTCGAAAAAAAAAGAATATAGCTATAAAAGATAATATCTACCTAAAATGATTAATTGAAATCACCATAAAATAATACTTAGCATGTTGAAAAACCAAATTTATGACAAGTTGTGGCAATTTTAGATTTGACATTCAAATGACCATCATTTGGTCGATTTCTAGCTTGGTGTGACATTTATAGGACCGCCGTAGTTAGAAAACAATGATATTGTTTGTTTGTTTTTAAAACCTTAAATCCTTGCAATAGCTCTCTTTGGAAAACAAATGTACGGGAGGTAAAAAAAAAAAAAACACAATGTACGGGAGGTAAAAATACCTTCAAAACTAACAAAGTTTGTTAAATATTGTCTTCAAAGCAAAGATTAAGCTCTTCAAGACAAAGAACAGCTATATGTTTTTCTTTCCCACAACTTTTAAACAAATATCATTCAAGAAAATTACGATCAAAAAAAGAAATAGAAGCATTAAAATTAGTATAATTTTTCAAAAACAAAATACAAATTTGTAAGAGTGCTAGCTCTTGCCAAAAAAAAGTGTAAAAAAAAGGTGGCTCCAAATGCAAAATTTCTCTTGCTCCTCCAAAGAACTTGCACACATTTAGATTTCAACTCTAGTAGTAACCTTCTCTGATACCATGAAAGAGATAATTTAAATATGTAGAAATACAAGAAGATGCCTAAGAAAAACTCAAAAAGAAGTGTGTATAAAAATAGACCAATTGACTATTTAAATAGTGTGAGAAGTAGAAAATGAATTATAAATTAACTTGAATCATTACTTTAACCAACCTTCCAAGTGTGTGCCTAGTATCCTTATTTCCCATCTAGCAAGGGAAAGTCGATGCAAAGTGACAAATGAGTTACATACAAAATATAACTCCAATATTCTTAACAAGAAGGAATATCTCTATTGAAACAAAAGAGGCAAGGCTACATGCCCTCTCATATTTTTTGAATTATATGAATTAAAAATTTACATGAAAATAAGTAAAACACAATTATAGGATTAATAATATACCCAAATAAAGATTAATCTCCAACATCCTCTTTGCCTTGTGTGTTCTGCTCATGGTGTTCACCTTGCGTGTAGGCTAGTGAAATTGCTAAAGCCAATTGTGGAAACTTGTCATGGGGTTGCCCCCACCCACCACCTGTGCGACAACCGTGCCACTTGGAGATGGAAGGATGTTGACTATGTTAAACAAAGCCAACGTGGCTTCTAGAACGACATCGAGAGTGGGAGCGACCTAGTCAGTCTAACCCACTTCCCAAAAATCATGACGGAGTGGAGAATCTTGAGGAACTAGGTTGACGGCACATGGTGCATTTCCCTAGTGGCCAATGAGCGTTACACGATGTTTTATATCTAGGGCTGCCTTCTTTGCTTGTTCTGAACCTTCAACATTACATTGTGTAGCACATTTGTTTGTGAAATAGTCTCAAAATTTCTACATAAAAGCTATTTTGAAAGCATAAATTCGTTTCCATCTTTCCAAAGTATGAGAAGAATTTCTAAATGAAAAATTTGCCAAATTTACTTAAATTTTGCAAGAAGTTGTGCGAAGAATTTCTAAAAGAAAAATTTGCCAAATTTACTTAAATTTTGCAAGAAGTTGTGCATAATCTCCAAGTAATATCGTGTGCAAGAAAATATCTCAGATTGAAAGGGTTTGAAAAATGAATGAATCCATCTCCACACTAAGTGCAAGATGAAAACCAAAAGATATGGTTAATAGATTCTGGCTGGTTGCAAAGGGAGCATTTGGGACTTGAAATCCCCATGAGCATGTCACCAACCAGAAGGCCTTGATAAGTCAAGCACCATAAAATTTGAGCAATTTCAGGTTCAACTGTAGCCTACCAATTAGTGGTAAATGTTCAAACCCAAGTAAATGGGGAAAAGTTGAGATTCCACTTGAGCTGAGAGCCAATTATAACTCAACTTGGGTCAATAGCGAGTAAAGGTGGTATCTGCATGCTAACACAAATCCCTCTATCAGAGAGGAGATAGGCCAATGTTGTGAAGATACTTAGTAGAAGTAGCTATGATTATCTCATTGTAAGATTCAAAGTCTCCTACATTAAGGCTGTACTTGGCTTTGAATGTAGGCCAAATCAGCGAAAAGCAAGACTTTTTGCAAAACATATCAGAGATGGTGTGGATTCCTCCTCTGAAAAATTTCAAGGCTTTGATTCAAGGGGCTTCAGCGAGAGGGTTGCCATTGTTGGTGAAGATGGGGGATCACCACAACAAAGGGTTGTTCATAGAGAGGCCATTTTGGATTTGGTTGCTTACCCACAAAAGCTAGAGTTCGATGCTTTCCCAAGTCTTCCAATGGCTTTTGGCCACAAAAGTACTAGTAATCTTAAGGAGAATAGGGTTAAAAAGATAATGTAAACCTAGCCCTTTCCAAGGTTGTTTGCCATAGGGCAAGAGGAAATGCAACGTCTGAGGAGAATTTTTAAAGGGTCCTTGCCCTCATTGGCCAAAACAACCCATTTGGTAGATAGAGCAATACTTTACTTCTGAATATCAAGAAGTCACCTGCCTCGCACATCTTTTGGCATCCAATAAAGATCCCAAGCCGCATGATGAAAACCCCTGATTCCTTCAAAATTGGCCCAAAATAAATCCCTCGAGAGTTTTTCTAGCCAATTGTAGGCAGTCTTGGAGGGAGCCGAATGATAGTTGTAAACATGAATGACATCAAAGATCTTGGAGCATTGCTGAAATTCACTAGCCAAGTTAAGAGGCATGGGTATCTAGGAGTATTTTTTCTCCATTGTTTGAAGAACATAATTCAAAAGAGAGGCAAAAGGGAGCCCTAGGAATTCAAGCTTTTCCTCATTGTGAATCCATTTCCACTAGAAATTTTGAAGCCAAGGTGGGCAAGGAAAAAGAGATTGCTTGTAGCATTTGAGTATGAGCCAATTGGATACTAGACTCTGCAGTTGAGCAAAAATTGTCTAGACATCCCATGGCATTAGTAATTGAGGCCTCCTTAGCAAGTGTCATAATTAGGGAGCCCTAGGAATTCAAGCTTTTCCTCATTGTGAATCCATTTCCACTAGAATTTTTGAAGCCAAGGTGGGCAAGGAAAAAGAGATTCCTTGTAGCATTTGAGTCTGAGCCAATTGGATACTAGACTTTGAAGTTGAGCAAAAATTGTCTAGACATCCCATGACATTAGTAATTGAGGCCTCCTTAGCAAGTGTCATAAATGAGTCATCAGCAAAATGGCCATGACGAGCCATCTTGACACAGATCTATAGGTAGAGAAATGCCTTTGACAAGGTCCATGGAGGCATAATTGGTAAGAACATAACCAAAGGCCTTGACAACAAGAACACAAAGAGAAGGGGCAAGAGGACAACCATGTCCAATGGAGCGGAATAACTCAAATTAAAAGTATAGCTAACCAATGATGGCGATGCAAGCAAAATCGATTTATAAATCATGGCCACAAATTTTGTGAAGTTTGGGCTAAAGCCGAGAGCTTGAAGCATGGAAAGAATGAGAGGCCATTCAATTCTGTTAAAGGCTTTTTCAAAGTCTTATTTTCTAAGCTTGAGAGCAAGAGCTTTGGCTGTAATCCTATAGGGGGCATTCAAAAGAGTTATTGGTCTCCAATTAGATATGAACTCTAGATTGCCAACCTTGGGAATGAATTTAATATTTCTCTTATTAATGTCACGGCCCAAAGAGCCATGATGGAAGGCTTCTAAGTAGACTTTGTGAAGGTCAGGGCCAACCATGTCCCACAACTATTTGTGGAATACATAAGGGAAGCCCATCCGGGCCTAGAGATTTGTCATTGGCCATCTAGAGAACCGCTTTCTGCAACTCATGAATGGACAAAAGACGATCTCAGGGAATCCACTTGGCTTGTGAGGTGTGGCAAGGTACCACTTTAAGGTAGGTTTGAACATCAAGCTCTTTGGGTGGTGTCTGCTCTTGGGCGGTGAAAACCCGATGTAGCAAACCAACAAAGACTTGGAGAATATCATGTAAATCTGTCAAAATTTGCCTCGCCACTTGAATGGTCGAGATTTGGTTTGCAAATTGTCTAGCCCAAAGGTGTTGAAAGAACTCTTTGGAAACCCTATCACCAATCTTACGCTAGTGCATTCATTCTTTGAGTTGAGCACCTTTGGCCTCGTGCAATTCCACTAGCGTGATGTTTTTGCAAAGAGAGACCACCTGCTCTTATGAAACAGTCACGGGGAGCTGATTCAAGCTCATGGGTAAGATGTACAAGGTGTTTAGAGGAGGCTACATGAGACCATTGACAGATTGCTGCTAGGTGTCTGGCAAAAGATTGCAAAAAGGTAGTTGTGCATTTGCTGGCATCCTTTGACCACTCAATCCAATTCTTGTCAGCGGTGAGTTGAGGAACAAGATTCCAAACTCTGCAAATGTGGGCAAAGCTCTCTCATGGGATAAGTGAGAGGTATTAATAATTTTTGATCTTGAAAACCTTCTTTGATTTGCCTCTCCATTAAATGGAGAATTTTGTGGGAGAGTGGTCAAATAATAGAGGATTAGGAGAAACACTTAGCAGTCTATCAAAGCAATTTGTAACGAAAAATAAGTCTTGGTCCGCCAACATCGCTCTTTATTACACTAAGTAAGCTAGGGAGTGTTTGCCTCTTTGTGTTGGTTATGGTTAGGGTCAAAGACTCTAAGCTTGTTACACATATAAACCAGGATTCTTTCTCAACAACACACCAACACATGGGGAGGAGGCATTCTTTATCATAAATGGACCCCACCTTGTTGAAATCCCCATACAAAATCCAAGTGTACTATAGGAGCTTGTCTACCAACTAATGCCAGAACATAGTCTGTTCAATGGTGTCATTGGAGCCATATGAGTTGACAAGTCGAAGAAAGTGGCTGTCAATGTCAAACAAATATACATGGTTACATTGGTATGGTCTCTATCCCAATCAATGATGTGCAAAGCCCAACGTGGTGAAAACAAAGTGATGATACATCCTTTTTCCACTCTAATGGTTGGTATGGAAACATATAACTTGAGACCAAATAAGTTTGATAGCAGTCTAGAGTAAAAATCTTGTGATTTTGACTTCTTTCAAACAAAGAATATCTAAATCTGGAAATATTTGATGACTATCCCGAACGATATACTTATGTGGCAGATCAGTGAAGCCTCTTAACATTCCAAGAATGCACTATCATGGAATATTGTTGAGGTTCATTTAATTCTCTAGCCCATCTAGGGCTGAGTAATTGTTTTTTAGTAAGTGTTGATGATTAATTGACAAAAAATCTGCTATCTTAACACAACAGCATCGGTCTGGAGTGTATTCATCATTTTCTTGCGCTGGCGAGGGGTTGGCAGAGTGGTGAACCATCAACCTTCGAGGAGATGACGAATTAAACTTCAAAAGCGAAGTAGATGTTAGATTGATAACTGGCTGATGTATTCTCCAATGTTTCTTGAGAGATTGAGATTTTATTAGCTGCTACAGGAGTGCTAGAGACGACTGGAGGTAGGGTGGAGATGAGAGGCAAGAGGGTAGAGGTAAGCTGAGGTGGTGCTACCATGACTGGAGAAGGTTTAGGGCTAGAACCTAAAACCTTATTATTTTTCCTTCAATGGTAGTCCAACTACTGTTTGGATCAACGAGAGCTTTGCCTTTTTCATTAACCAGCATGGTCGACGGTTTCTGGTTGACAACCAGACGGGCAATCTTTAATCTTATGCGTTGGCAAGTGGCAACGGAAACAAGTTCTGGGAATGTTAATATATGTCACCCTTTGGGTGAAACAAGTGTTCATGACCTGGATATCATTGGATTCCTTGAGGTCCTTAGACATGTCACTTTCGACACAAACCCTTTTCTGTGGGCACATAGGAGGAATTGCCTTTCTCATGACAAATAAAATGCCCTAAGGGAGCAACAAAGCGCTTAGTAAATGCCAAAAGGGGAAGAGGAAGGCCTGAAAATTCATTCTAAACAGGGATTTTGAGATTATTCCTATTGGACTTTACAAAATTGCGGTTCCCATGAGTGAAAAAAAGCACGGTGTTTTTAATAAACCAGGGGTGGGTTTGAAAAGCAAATCAGGAAAAAACCCTTGGTCATTTTTGAACTGTCTTCAGCTTGATGCCATGAGGCTGCCAAGGGGATGCAATCCAGCTCTGTAACATTGTCTCAGACAGAATTCTTCCCACAAAAAATCATGAGGGTGTATTGCTCAAGCCATTTACATGCATTATCAAGCTTTAGGCAGCACTAAAAACACATCAGGGTTATTTTCCTTAAAGAGAGTATCATTACCTTGTGGATGACCTTTGGGATGAATTTCTGAGCCTCATTGGGAGCCATTGATCTCCTCCATAGCAGCAACCACAGTGGTATCAACACACACATGCTGGTGGAGTCTGTGAGGCCATTAAATAAGAAACAAAATCCACTCAGGTGGCAGCCAGCTTAGATCTCCGCAATAAATGCAGAGATTGCTGAGTAAAGAGGACTGAAAGGAAAATCCTGCCTGCGTATCCTGCAGCAGTGTAATGATTCTGCAATTTCCTAAAACCTTTCCTCGTGATGTGCGTCTTGAAGATTCTGGATAATACCATCAGAAATGTACTTCCTGCTATTTCTTTATCCTTTTAAGAATAGACAATATAGTGTTTACCTCAGAGAGGGTTCCTGTTTGAGTTTGGTGGCTGTCGATTATGGGCTCAAGTTTTTAATTCTTTGAACTCTCTTATGGTTTCCTCTTTTTGCCTTGTATTTGTGTTAACACCTGTCTCTTACTCTTCCTATGATTTTATATTCAAGTCTAGAGGGTCACGATTCAAATCGTTTCCCTTTTATTTTGAATCAAAATGCAGAGGATCATTTTTTAGATTAATTTTCTGCTTCTAAGTCAAAATGCTTAAGGTACTCTTGCAGGTCTGCTTCCTCTTCTTGTGCTGGGTTTTAACTTTTTTGCGCATTTAATCAATAGCATTCCTTCAAATTCCTCCTAACAGAAAAGCTGGCATATGCTACTAGGGAAGCCATATGTGAAACTCAGAGGGTAGAATTTACTCTTTAAACTAACCAACTAATGTTGAGGATTAACATTGCCTTTTAATAACTTCTAGTATATTGCAAGTAATAAAAGATTCCGCATATTCTTTTGGTCTGATCCCTAAACTGAACTCCATTATCACCTTAAGTGTATTACAGTATTTGCATACGAGAACAGGAACCATTACAACCTATATTGAAAATAAGCAAAGATTTAAAGCACTAAAAGATGAATGACACCTGCACATCTAAAAGTAGAATGGAGGAATGAATATCTCGAAATAGGATTTCTATTGGTAAATTGATCTTTGTAATGCTTAAGGGTCGCTTATGAAAACAAGACGTAAAATGAGATTAGTTATGTCTAAATAGGGGCCTCGCTATCCCATAATGGTAGTTTATGCCTTAAGTTAGGGTTTTGATTCCTTTCTTTGTATCATGAATTATTTTGCACAACAGCTTGGGAGAGTGTTAATTCTAACTTTGGATTTGCTGTGCATTTAAAGTTTAAACCCTTGGCTCTGGAACAGAGTTTCCAGACATTTACCCTTGCCCAGACACATGTGTCCACGTATTAGATATGGATATGGGCATGATACGGCCCGGATACCATATCGAGATGTAACTAAAAGCTCATATCTGGGCTGTATCCTAGACCCCTGAATATGGTACCGGGCTGTCTGGAGCCATATCTGGTTTAGGGTTATTAGAAAAAACATTCAAAAACTGCAAAAACAATGAAATACAGATAAATATAAATAAAAAATATATAAATTATGTAAAAAAATAAATATAGAAGCTACTATGTGTATATTCTTTTCTATGTTAGTGTTCTATGCCTTTTGATGTGTAAAATGTGTTTTTTTGAATTCTGGATCCAGCTGTATCCATATCGGGGTTCTTGAAAATTTGTTGTAGCTGTTTCTGATACAATCCCCTTATTAATTAGAGACTGTATCCGTTTCCATACAACACTGGTCTGTAAGTGCCCCCAATAGTTTTTCAATTTCCCCTAGAATTGCTGTTTCCTCAGCTAATCATTTTCATTTTCTAGCAATCCTATTGTTGGAGAGCCCTCCTACATCTTCACATCTTTAACAATTAGTATTAAGCACAAGATTAAAGATTGGACTGTGCGGTTTTGTGGTTATGCCTATTGCAATACTTCCTATTTCTGTGTTTTTTTTTCTGCTTGTACAACATCTAAATTTTTTTGCCACTGTTAGTGTTCCAATTTTATTACTTTGTCTTTAAGTTCAAACTTTCAGTGTAATAGAGTTTTAGTGTCGGGAAAAGCTGTATTGGGTCGTTCAGTGTTTCGACTACGAGGATCGTGATGTCATACAATATGAGTAGTCAGGACTCAGAGTGGTAATTATTAACTAGTTTCTAGAAACAAAATACCCGTCAAATCCCTAAATTCGCTGTAAATACTCCTTGAAGCAGTCGACCACAAGATTAAACAATCTTTACTTGCAAAGGCATCTAGACATGTATCAAATAAATTGAGACTTGATGCATCTTGACCATAACTACTCATATATGGACAAGGACATGTCGAAAGTGATTTGCAGAAGGGAGATAAAGTCTGGTCAAGAGAAGATCCCTGTATAACCATCATATGAAGATTCCAGAATTCAACTTTGGAGGAGATGCAAAAGTTTACATTTGGCCAAGTGAGATCAAAATGGACATGAAAAAACAAAACATAAAGAGCTAGGAAAAGCAGCTAGAGATATCAATTTAACATATGGAAGGTGCTGCATACACACAGACCAAGTTATGGTTGAAGAATGAGTGTAACAACTTTGTTGCAATTACGAAATAAATTAAATCAGGTGTTGGTTGGAATTGGGATGAAGCTTATGGAGCACAGGTCATGCACTCGCTTGAGAAACATTAAATAGTTGACTACACAAAAATTCATATACTTTTGAGGAAGAGGTAGATTTGGATGAGAACAATAATTTGATTGAGATATGGACATCTCTTATTTGTATTCAGAAGTGTGAGCAGAGGTAAGAATAAATGAATTAAATTTCTTTGAAAGCCATTGTTTTTGCCTAAGTCACCCCATTCGCTGCATCTGAAGGTTCAAGTTCGGAATTCGCCAAACCTCAAAAAAATTGAATTTTTTTGTTGAAATTCGTCCAGAAATTCGCCACAAATTTCTATGACGAATTTAATTAAAAAAACCTTGAAAATCATTTAAATTTGCCATAAAATCGTTGAAATTCGTTTTTTTAGGGTTCCATTAAAATATCTGCTTGTTTTGTCTTCCGGTCGTCAGAATTTGTGTCTAGTCTTTATTCCTTTCACCACAGCTTCGCTTCCTACTCTTTTTGTGTTTTGTCTTCCAGTTCGACAGTCTTCCACCGTCCACCGTGATCCTGCAGCCTGTGTGACGATCCTGCACCCTGCAGTCTTCCATGGCAACGTCAATCCTGCACCCTGCAGTCTTCCACAGCAACGCCAACTGCTTAGTGACTGCAAATGACACGGGTACCTAGATGTGTTTTCATTCTCTCTGATGATTTTTGAATGGTGGATTGGTATATTTTAAAAAATAAGTATATTTCTATTAGCTGAATTTAGTCACGAATTTAATCTCAAATTTTTTAGTTCCGATATTATTCCAATTTTTTTCCTCGGCTAATTCGAACACGAATTCGAATGCGGTGACTTAGGTTTTAGCAGAAGAGCTGAAATTAAAGTGAAGGATATATGAACTTTGTTTTCTTCAAGAGGGGGCAATGGATATGATAAAAGGCCAGACAAAGTAGGGGTACAAACCATGGAACCCTGTCTGAGTACCACTTCAAAAGCCAACCTCTATTCAAAATCTAGTGTCGTTATTGTTCACCATGGAGTCTGGACTACAGGCCATTCTTGTAGTCCTGCTACTTATTATGGATGAAGATCTGTGCCCAAATTGTTATTGAGTCAAATCTTGAGGATTCCCCTACCCCCCTTGAAGCTAGTGAAAATGCTTTATTTTTACTTGATTCATGTGTATTGGACGACCACCTGACCTAGCTGGATCTAATTATTTTACGCAGTTGAATCCAGAAGATTCTTACTCAATATTACACTGTAAAGAAATTAATCTCAAAACGATATTTAATCTTTACTATGAGTTTCTGACACAACACAATTGATAATTCTATTAAATTTTTGGTATTGCCTCAAAAATATACTATTAAGTCCTAATGTCTATCTTAATGACCCTAACATCCCCCCCTAAATGGCCTTGGCCCTTAATTGCTAATCTTCCTTTTAATGAACATATGGTTGATCTGGAAACCCAACTTATTCTGCATTTCTCAAGTTTGTCTTTGCTGAGTGTATTTGTGAATAAGTCTGCTGCTCGATCATGGGCTGCTTTGATGGATTGTTAAGGTTTGATTTATTACTAGCTTGGTGAAAGGGTAAAAAACTAAAGAGGTACAAAGTTGAACAATGTATAAGGTAATTGGAAAGAAATCCCTGCTCAAGGGGGTCTCCTATGTCAAATTGGCAACTATCTTTGCTGTGACCTGAAAAACAGCCTTTTACCTTTTATTAAACTTGGAAAATCAGACATATAAAAATCCAAGCAACCTAAACTCTTCTTTCTCTATTCAAAGTTCAACCCAAAATCAAACTTACCTTTGATATATCTCAAAATATGCTATACAGTTTTCCAGTATTCACTTTTTGACTTTGTCATGATTCCGACCTTGTTGAAGTTAAATAAAGGTACACTTTCTACGAGCTTTCTAAGGTTTCATCAACCTTCTCAAATTTTGAAGCCTTTATTAATTTTAGTCCTGATGCTATCGGCATTTGTTAACAGCTTGCACTTTCCATTCTGAACTTCTTAGGTAGTTGCAAATATTGTTGTTAGAAACATGAAAATACCAGCTTTAAATACCGAGACAGTAATGTAATAAATCAAGATTAGTCCTATTGAAAGGTGTATCCAAATCTGCTTTGACTTCTTCGGATAATTCATCTTTAAGATAGCAATTGTCTCTGTCAAACCATCTTTATATACAACAAAGATAACTATATAAGTACCAATGTTATCAGAAGATGTGTCTCAGGGTAATAAATCAAGATTAGTCGTATTGAAAGGTGTATTCAAATCTGCTTTGACTTCTTCGGATAATTCATCTTTAAGATAGTAATTGTCTTTGTCAAACCATCTTTATATACAACAAAGATAACTAGATAAGTAGTACAGGTAGATGTCTTGGTACCAAGACGTGTCTCTGTCCCTGGAGATGCATCTAAGGTCCCGGACATGTGTCTCCTAGTAGCACTGATATTAACTTAAATGCTATCATAATTGATAATACCACCTAGGTTTTCTATTGGGAATTCCCACTATCATTAATATCACCATCAGCACTTTTTTCTTCAATTGGACCTTTGTTATCTAATGGCAAGTCCCACGGCTTTATATGTCGTGTTTTTGTTTCATGTACTTTTAAGACACAAGGAGTTTAATTTATTAATTCTCTGTAACTCTGCCTGGGCCAGGTTTTCCTATTAACTTCTTGTGATCGTGGGTATACTTGTATTAGCATTGTAACTAAGAGTTCCATAGATGAAAAATGCAACTGTTATGGCATGCTTTTTAAACAAAACAGTTGCATGCTTATTAAACAATCTGGATTTGGATTACACTATTTTTCAATTTTGTTGAAGCATTTTAGGCATTCAATGCCATATAATTTGGAGTGTCATTTAGTTTTCTCTTCTGGCTAAGAAACTCTGGGTAACAGTTGCTGTTAAACTGAAACTTAGCAGGATTGATAAAATGCTTCTTATGTGATTCTTATTGGGTGCAGATCTTTATTGGAGGGATTTCACGCTTACTTTCTTCTGATAAGGTGAGGATGTCTACAGTGTTTGGATGCTGAGATTTTTAGTGAAGTAGGAATACCCATACACTATTTTCTAGGAGGAGATTTCAGACATTTTTTACAAAGTAAATGGAATAGCCGTGCGGCTGATGCGTGCGAAATATAAAAAATTCAAAATTTATATAGGTCCTTTATTCCCAGACTTCACCAATTTTTACCATGCACTGGGAGCACAAGATTTGGATCTGTTGATCATGAGTTTCTCAAGGGAAATTATGATTGCACTTGGACAGCTGAATAGTAAAATTAACATTTTTTTCTGCAAATGCTGTGTTGTATTTTAATATTCATGCACTGTGATCACATGTACTGAATTTGTTAACAATAATCTATTCAGGTCAAAGAGATTGTCACTGCATTTGGACAGCTGAAGGCCTTCCGCATGGAATTTGATACAAATGAAGCTTTTGCATTCCTTGAGGTATGCGAAGTTTAGACCTGGCTTTGCTGATGATGTATGTTTAATATTGATCCAATTCTTAAGATTGCATGGCCTTTCATAAGCCCGATGTATCCAATTTCTACTATATTCAGCTCATATACTTGAATTCTTAGTTCTTTTGCCTTGTTGAAGAGGAGGTGGTTGGTATTGGTACTTGAGCAATGCTCTTCCCCTGTTCCTGAATCGTTTCATTGATTTTTCCCATGTTTTCTCGTCTCAAACTTTTCCAACATTTTAGTCTGTGCTTACAAGGATGAGAAAAGGAATAGACATAGAAGATGGGATTAAACTGCTTTAGTTGATGTGGTATTAAAATTTATGTGCTGTGTACATATAGGGGTGCTTTGTGGGAACTGAAATAATAGTGTCTGCATGGATGGTAACTTTGATGTGCTGATTGGCAATACTATTGGCTCAGCTAGAACTTTGCCTTTCTTTTTAGTTGTAGAGATAAAAGGTTTGATAACATACTCATGAATTGATTAATTTTGTTATATGTCCCTTTTTCATGGAAGCATTTAGTTTTCTCAAGCTCATTTCCAGCATCATGTATCACTAGTTCAGCTAAGAATGATTGTAGACTAGTTGGGCAAGAAATCAAATCTTTAGTAATAGATGATGTGGAGTGTGACTGGCATCTAGGGGACACAGGAGAGCATTATACATAGAACTTATCAAAGACAAAGTTTTTATGATCTGAGGTAGTCTGGTACAAATAGATAACATTAGAAAGTAATATTGAATCTCGATTGGAATACATTACTTGCAAAGGACCACAGAATTTTTTATATTTTCTGCAAAAGCAGCTGCAGGAAGGAATGCAATTTATGGGAGATATTATTTTGGTCATGATTCCTGGGTTTGCAACTGGGATATTTTTCTTAAGTTGTAAAGATTTTTTTTTCTTAGATAACTACTTATCATGACACTTTGTTTGCTATGGATTGTGAATGCAAACCCTGTGCTTTGATTGCAAGAACCCACGACCATTGTTATTTCCAGAGGATTGAATTTGAAACTCTTATCCATTGACAAACTTTCCTTCTAATGATCATTTAGTATAATTTTCCTAGACTTAGAAAGTCATTTTAATATTCATTTTAAGGATACATTATGTTTATGAAGGTTCTGTTACATACTCTCGGCTATGGTCCCTTTATACTAGCTCAATTGTAAAACAATTATGTTTGAAAAACTAAGCAATGATATATCAAATATTCCTAGAGCATCTTTATTTTCCGGGTCCTTAAGCTTTCTGTGAGTTGCAAATTATGATTATCATTCATCAAACATTAAATATAAACTTGGGATAAATGGATAAACGATAGTAGCTGATAGAGCTGTCTTGAAACATGTTTGAGCCAAATTTCAAAGGCTTTTAAATAGTAAATTGCTTGGGGGAATAATACCTGATAGATTTTGTAGTGTAAACAATATCCCGATAATTGCTATAGTATCTTTCTCAACTCAATAAATAATGATATTGGGGAAATAAATATTGCTATAGTTACCTTTTTGGTACGTATTTATGTGTTAAATTCTAAACAATTATTGATGACTGGAAGCAATGGCTTTAACTATTTTAGTTAGATGTTTTAACTTGTAAACAATTATTGATGCCTGGGAGCAGTGGATATCAGTTAGATGCTTTAATTTTATACTGGTGACATCTTATATTTCAATAGTTACATGTTTGTTCTACTTGCAGGGTTGCGAACTCTATTTGTTTTGTCTTTATCTTTGTTAATATAATGGTAAGCATTTGATACATTGTGTGTTAAAGTGTAGACTGATGGATAGTAAATCATCTGCTGTCTCAGCAAAGACATGCCATATGGGGAAAATATCAATTCTGAGGAGCAGTATGCGGATATAATTCACGTGGGAGGTTTTAATGGTATAATTCTCAGTGGTTTATAAGGCAACCTGCTATTATTTTTGGACATCATTATGATCATGTGGAGGCTATCATACTTGAGACTTGTCTTGTATTTTATCTAATACACTAAACATTCTTTTTACATTGTGTATGCAAAATGACAACGAAGAACTAAAGATATCCGAGTGTTGCAAACCTCACTCATTGTGTACTCCAGTGCAAGGATCCTTTAAATGTTGGTTGGCATCCAACATGATCTGTGTAAGAAATTGGTGACCTCTTGGTGGTGATTTAATACTATAGTCACTGACGGTTCCCAAATTAACTTGATGAAGAAAAAGTGGGGCTGGCCTTTTGCAAATGCAGTATATCAGGGCAGATAATTGCATTTAGAATAACATTTCTTCTATTATCTGCAGGTGAGAGTATTCATCCTTAAAAAAAAAAACTAGAACTTAAGTGATGTGGAAAATGGTGTTTCTCACCCAGTAGGCTTTTGCCTTAAAGTTGTGCAATTCACCGTATTTAGACGCCTTGAGTGTACCTGCCTGAGCTTGATAAATTGGCTAACTATCATGAGCTTCATTCCATCTTAAGACATGACACACTTGTGTTTAGACAACTCAAGTGTTCCTACCTGAGCTTGATAAATTAGCCGACTATTACGAGTTTCATTACATGACACAGCAGTATTTGACATGTTTCCTGTTTTAGAGTTAAATATTCTTTGTTACAAACAAGGTTTTTGATTGGGCTCAAGTCTATATGGAGTGCTTATGAAATGTCCAATGTCAAAATAGCTGGAAGAAGCTTTACTTGGAAGAAGAAAGTTGTTACTTCGTACGATTGAGCACAAAATTGACAACTTCACTTTCTTTCACAGTCTATCGTATCATTGACAACTTTGCTTTCTTTCTCGATGCAACATTTACATTGTTTTGCTGATTCTAAGTTCTGTGTAGCTCAGTTACACATTTTTGGCAACATTTATTATTTTATCTTTGGGAAAAATTAAGTGCAGCAGGGAATGTGCACCATTGAACACGATGGGTAACCTTTATCTAATATGTCACTTTCTCTGGTACTTGTTCCTGGCCTCATCTGCTGGTTTGCATTGTCATTTTTGTTTTACTAGGGGAGCATGCCCAGCAGGGTTTGAAGTCAGGTGACCATGACGGCAGTTGCTTTGCCTTACCACTACACCATGAAGTCCTGTCATTTTTATGGCAATTGCTTTGCCTTAGCTCTAGACATGGCCCACTGGACACTTTGGTAAAAGACGTTTGCCAGCTCAATGGTTTTGGTTTTAGCATGCAAGTGTTCTGTGACTAAATGAAAGTAGATGAGTTGATCGACTAGGAAATGATGTGCATCACACAGGTTGAGGTATGACATAGGTATCTTCAGTTTATTACATCATACTTGACGTTCCCTATTATTTTGTCTTTTTATTAATTTAAAAGATGAAAGTGCTATGTCAGTAGAATACCATGTTAGTTGTTTTAAATAAAAACTCCTGATTCAAACTCACAACTTCAACAATTTGTTGGTTAAAACATAAGAAATTGTTTGATGAGAATCATACAATAAGAGGCCTTTAGGATTGAAGTCTCTACCTATTATGTCAAGTTGATTTTATTTGCTTCATGCTTTAGACAAAGCTGATATTATTTATTTTTAATTCCATGCTTCCAGTAGAAGTATGGAATTATCTTTAGATTGGAATCAAATTTCATGTAAGGTTGAGGAAGAGACCTCTTTGGTTGACCTACAAATATTGACGTAGGCATCAACTATCATTCTTGTTAGGATAGATCGGGTGATTAAAATGCTAATGATGAACACATTGCTTTACATCATAGTTTCAAAACTCGCAGGTAATCGCCAAGAAACTGTAAAACTCATGAGTCAAGGGGCCAGGTGATAAACTTGCTTGGCGAATTCGCTGTGCAGACTCGAGAGTCAGTACTGCAAACTTGCGACTGCTGCGTAATAATAGTCGGCATTTAAAAAATGTTTTTTTCACTTCTGCATTCGATTTTATGCTGTTTTTTGCTTTGAAAAAACACATTTCTTGTATGTATTTCAAACTCACCCACTCCTATGTAATAACAGTTAACAGGGAAAAAAATGTCTTTTTTCATTTTTTCATTCGATTTTATGTTTTTTTGTGCACTACCTAAACACATTTGATCATTATCAGTGGCTGTGAAGTGATTTCAATCGGATTTGACGGGGATTTGAGAGGTAAGACACAAAGCATTTTTAATATATATTTTAGGTTTTTGAAATTTATTTTCCATTTTAGGTCTATTGTAGGCTATACGGTTTCAATTTTTTTTTTTTTTGATTTTCTTCTTTCTTTGATAGGTAGCCAAGTTTTTAATCATCACTTGTTTTTTTCTTTGTTTTATAAGGTTTACAGTTTGCATTTGTAGTGACATATAAGAATATTGTCCTCAGCTTCATGTAGCCGTAGTAAGAAGTCCAATGACCTTGTTTGGAAGCATGACATAGAGGGGCTAGAGTACAATATTGTGATATGCAATTATTGTGGATTTTGGTGAGAGGAGGCATCCATTGCCTCAAATAGCACTTTCCAAGAATTCTAATAAATTAGTAGGCTCTTGTATTGGCCCATGGATTCAGAGACAAGGCTCATCTATTGGAGATAGTTCAAGCCAAATGCCCTTGGCTTCACAGGGTTTCTTTGTTCCTTGCAATACTCTTGGTGCACAACTTTCGTTTGAAGGTATTTCTTGGAAGTGGGATAGGCATAATGAAGCGAGGATGATTTCTACAATTTTTTGGTATTATAACAACAGACCATTCTATGTGGCGAGAACCCCATATTGGAAGATTTTGGTCACTGCATTGACTGTTGTCGAGAAATGGTTTAAGGCATTTAGTCTTTATGATTTGAGTGGTCCATTGTTGGTGGAAGTTGTAAAAAATGTGTAAGTGAGAAAAAAATATGGCACAAAAAGGGATGCGGTATTTTCTCTGACGGGTGGACTAAGGGAAGGAATATTACTTTGATAAACTTTCTATTCATTTCAATTGGGCAATTAGTGTTTTTGAAGTCTATTGATGCCTCCCTCTAAGTGAAAAATCCAAAGTTATTGTGTGATATGCTTTTTAGAGGTGGTCATGGAAGTGGGTGTGGAGAATTTTGTCTAAGTTGTGACTGACAATGCAACAACATATGTAACATCACGAATATTTCTTGAGGAGAGGCACCCTACTCTATTTTTGAGCTCTTGTGCGTCCCATTGCTTTGATCTCCTACTTGAGGACAAAGGAAAATTATATGGGTGAAAATTGTCGGTGGAGATGCGAAGAATACTACCAAATACATGTAAAAGCACCCTTGGGTGATAAGCTTGATAAGAGAGGACACCAACGGAAATGAGCTTGTGCGAATGAGAGTCACACGATTTGTCACAAATTTTATCAATTAGAAATGCACTGTAGCTTGACTAATATCTCTCAAGTTAATTTTTGTGAGCACATGGTGGTTGGAGTCTTCTTTATTGGAGGAAGGTTGAAGGGGAAAGGATTGTGAAGATCATTTTTTGATGATGTATTTACGAAGAGCACAAAGGAGATCTTTAAGTTAACTATTTTGATCTATTATTTATTTTTTATAATTTTTTTGGTTAAATTTTTTCTTAATCAGATTGAGTCGATGGAACAAACGATGCTGCCTTCTGTAGTGGTAAACTCCTAGCAACAACTTGATGAGGATATGGTTGACGTTTTCTTCTCCAAAGGGAGACCCTTTGAGGTTTCTGATGGCCCTGAGGTTGTTCAAGTTTTTTTTTTTGATTTGGTACCTAGCAACAAGATTGAACTCCCTCTTGAAAACTTATTTGAGCATATTGATCCTTTGATGGACATATCCCCCAATAGGGGGCCCCTAACTATATTGGTTCATGCTGATATTTTGAATGAGATTCCTTCTAATTTTAACACTAGAGAAAATTGAACTTGTAAAGGGTTTGGAAAAAGACTTAAGACTGTTTCTATAGAGAATTTATCCCTCAAACTCCCCACTGCTAAAGATGGAAGATTATAAAAAAATGGGGTTATGGGAGGTGGTGATAGTAATAACAAAAAGAGTAATAAGGAGAATAAAGTTCTTGAGTGTTTCTCAAGATTGTATCAAAATAAGGGGGGAAGTAAGCCCCCCAACTTGACCAAGTAATCCCGAGTTTGGTCATGCAGGTTGTCTGTTGGAATGTAAGAGACTTGAATCCCGAGACAGGAAACTTATAGTCAGATAGTTCAGGTACCCCTGAGCCAAGCTAGATTTTCTCCTTCTCCAGGGGGTTAAAGCAAACGGTTCCATTCTTTCCTCCCTTTTAGGCTTTGTTTGGCCTAACTCTATTCACTTTTCAACTAACCACTGCAGAGGTAAAGGGGGTGCTTCTATTTTGATCAACCTGTCCTTGGGAGAATATATTGTGGAACATGGTGTCTCTCCCTGCATTTGGGTGGACTGGGTTATTTTTAATAAGCAAAGCAAAGTTTATGGGATATGTAATATATATGCACCTAATGACTATAGGGAAAGAACAAAACTCTGGAATTGGGTTGCATCCACTCTGAAGGGCATTCCTTGGGTGTTTGGTGGAGATTTTAATATGATTGAGGAAAGAGAGGATACAATGGGTGGAGACCCTCATCAGTGGAAAGGAAACGAGCCATTTTTCTGTTCTAAATTCAAATGATTGAATAAATTGGCTGTCTCTTTGAATAAAGGCAAAATGCAAAGTAAAGGCATCTGGTTTACTTGGTGTAACAACTTGTCCAAAAAAATTGCTAGATCTTATGGATAGATAAAAGCTAAGAGGAAAAGGAAATCTTCCAGAATTGCTCAAAAACAACTTATTAGGGTGGAATCTGACTTGCAATGTGATCCAAGTAACTCCTCCTTGCTCGACTCCCTTTCTTGTGTTAAGCATAAGTTGCGGCAACATCAGATTTATTGTGCCAGGGGTGCTCAGATCCGCTCTAGGCTTCTTAATTGGCTTAAGCTTGGTGACAAAGGTACCAAATTTTTCTTTTGTTTTCTAAGGACTAAGCATCAAAGACATAAAATATCATAAATTAAGGAGGATGACATGGTTCTAGTGGACGAAGTATCGATTAAAAAAACCTTCTTTGATTTTTACTCAAACCTGTTCTTAATTGAAGGATTGAATGAACAGATTGAACAAAGTAGGGTGTTGTGTGAAAAGATTATGGATAGTGAGATCTCTTTGGATGAGGTCAGATGTGCGATAGTCTCTCTGAAAGGTGATGAGGCTCCTGGTATTGATGGCTTCCTGACAGAATTTTATAAAGCTAATAAGGATTGGATTGCCTCTGAGCCTGGAAGTATATAAGGAAACAATTGTTGTTGGGACTTTGGGATCAAAGTTTAATAAAGGGGTTATTAAACTCATTCCGAAGGAGGGTGATCTCTCCTTAGTAAAAAATTGGAGACCAATTACTCTTAGTGTTTCATATAAAATTCTGGGAAATACTTTAGCAAAAAGACTTTCCCTTCGTTACCCTTGATTGTTTCGGAGACTCAGACAAGGTTTGTGGAAGGTAGATATATACTTGATAATCTAATTGCAAGTTGGGAGGGTATGTATTGGGCTAGAGATTCTCTACAGGATATTGGGAAGATCCTTCTTGACTTTGAAAAAGCATATGATAGAATTGAGTGGCCTTTTATTGAAAGAATGCTTAAAGCTTTTGGATGTCAAGATAAGTTCTATGAAATGATCACGTTGCTATTTAAAGATGCCTCTGTTGTTATTGAGGTTAATTCGGAAATCAAAGAATCTCTCCTTTTGCAAATATCTATCAGACAAGGATGCCCCCTTGCTCCATTTCTTTTTGTCATGGTGGCCGATGCAATACACCACCTACTTAAGACGACTAAGATTGCCCCCCAGTGAGAGGTATCTAGCTACCAAATAAGTCGGAAATGATTAATGTGCTCTTTGTTGATGACTCAACAATGTTCATTAATCTTTCCAGAGATAACCTGATCTAGGTGAGTTCTATACTGAATATATATTGCCTTGCCTTAGGATCTAAAATTGCTTTTCATAAGTCCTATATGATAGGATGGAGTGAGTACCAGCCAGACTGGCTCCTTGATTTTGGGTGGGACTGGAAGGGCCCTAACTAGTTGGTTAGATATTTGGGCATTCTCTTTGCCCTCATTCCTTTTCTCAAACAAATGTGGGAATGGGTGTACACCAAAATAAACAAGAAATTGAAAAGTGGCATGGTTATTTTCTTTCACTTCCAGGTAGAATTCAAGTTTGCCAGAAAATCCTTTCTTCTTATAGTAGCTACTATGCTTCTTGTTGGCTTTCTAACAAAACTTAGATCAACTTGCTGCACAAAAGTACTAGAGATTTCCTATGGTCAGATGGCAAGGGGAATAGGAAAAGACATGCTGTTGCTTGGAAGTTATGCTGTAAACCTAGGGATATTGGAGGTCTTGGACTTAAGGACCTGTGAATCCAAGGTATTACCTTAACATTCAAATGGATCATCAAGGCTTTCAAGGGGGATGAGCCTTGGAAGGTGATGGTCAGAAACAATATTTGAGAGCTTTTCCTAAAGGTAAAGCAAGTTGGAAAGGCCTTCATATTGTTGATATTCTCCTTGGCCCTTGTTCTATTAAAATTGCCGGTTAACCGATTTTTGCTTCCATTTGGAAGGCCTAGGACTATGTGAAACACTTTGTCATTGCCGAACATGTGTTCAACTGAATGGGATCATGTTGCCAAGGTTACAGATCCATTTTGTGAAACATCTCCCCCAACAATCGACTGCTTGCACTTATCAGAGGGTGTTTTGCCTTGGAATGGTACAAGAAAGGTCTGAGGGATTTCAAGGATCTATTTGTTAGCTGAGGGTTGGGCCTCTTGGAACCTCATTAAACTTAGAGATTATATTCCTATGATCCAATGTAGGACATATTTTATGCTGATTAAAGCACTCAGGGGTAATAACTTTGTGAATCATTTGGACAGTGATAGTGAATTATGGGACAATATGAAGTGGATCAAAGGGCCTCCTCTCCATGAGTTCTCTACAAGAATGCTATATCGCAAACTTTCATCCGTTCATCCTCCTTATATAACTCTTAATCGTGTGGGGAGTGTTTGTGACCCCTATCGTAGGTGGGCCTTTAGATTTAGAGTTATATGGGCGTCCTCCTTAGAACCTAAAAAATCTTGTTTCAGGTCGCTGTTGTTATACAATAAGTTGGTTGTAGGAGAGGCCCTTGCCAAATGTGGAGATTTCCCCTCTTTCTGTCTTGTGTGTAGTGATGTGGAGTCTATTGAACATCTTTTTTTTACTAGCCAATATGCTGCTAAGATTTGGAAGTGCTGTCTGCATGGTTGGTCTTTGGTTCTTGATTGTGAAATTACTTGGTTTAATGTTGCCTTTGGATATGTTTGTACTAAAAATAAATTTCATCCTTTCTTTCATAAATTCTAGTAAGTTTTTTCTACTGAATTTTTTTTGGTTTTTATGGAAGCAAAGGAACCAAGATATTTTCCAAGTCAGAGCTAGGGTGCTTATTGACTTCACAGTTGAAGTCATTGTTAAGATTATCGTTGTGCAGATTTACCTCCAGCTGAAGATCCCACAGAGCCAACTAGAGCCTTTTCTAAAGACAGCGCTGTTGAAGGTGACTGCGGATTATCTTTTGGATATTGGTAGTTTTCCTAAACTCAACGCTCACCCCAATTGGGGTGTCTCTCATCCCACTGCTATGGAGGTGACCCTTTTAGAGTATGATTGGACGTATATCAAGGACTCTTTGAGCAAGCCAAGGACCCCATTCGATCCTGGGTTTATTCTTCAGATTCAGTTAAAAATGGTACTCAGTGTTGGGTTGAAGTGTCCAAGGATTGTATGGTATTTAGTAGAAGTCCCAGAGCTTCCATCTCCAAGCTTAACACTTGATGACAATTTGGTGATTATAGAATCAGTGGACTTAGACAATGTAGCTTTGGTGGTGGATAACTGTATCTCCCAGAATCCATCTCTATGGAAAGTCCCAGGCCCTTCCAGTTGCAAGTTGAGGATCAAAAACAAACATGGAGGAAATTTATAAGAATGTTAGTGAATTGATTGGTAAACTGGAAAAAATGGTTGAATCTGGGGGTCTGCAGGAGGCGGGGGAGGTGATGAAGTTTGTTAAAGAGAATAGATTTGGTCCCCTATTGGAGAAAGTTGACAAGTATTTTCCATTGGAGTATGTGCTGGAAGAGGCCGAATAGAAGGGTCTTGTGGATACCTGGCACTTGGGCCCTATTTCTAAGACTGGGATTGGCGATGCTGATAACAGGAAGGCTTTGGATGAATGAATTACAATGATGGTGATACTGGCCTATTAGTTACGTTTCTGTTTTGTTTTTCCTTTCTACTGGTGCTTTTTGCTTGAGGCTTTTTTATATATTGGTATATCAGATACTTTGTTAATATTTGGAAACCTTACATTTGTTTGCCTATATGGTAGAAATGTTGTTCACCTCTGGGTGATTTAGTTTTTGTTCATGATATTTCAATATAAAAAATAAAAAATAGAAGATCAATTCGAATCCAGAACAATGTGGAGGCATATAAATAACATGAGGAACTACTATGACCATCATCGATTGAAGCCCTTGCATAAGGATAAGGTGTGGAATTTGGACTATGAAAGATTTAAACTTGTATAAGACCAAAGAGTAGCAGACAATTAAGAGTGTTAAGAGTTGGCTTGAAAGATACAGAGCCCAAATGTTGAAAAAGCTAAACTAAGCTATAAGATACTTGTAAAATAACATGCCATTTGATAGGAAGAATTGGGTTATCTATATAAAATGGAAGGGAAGTGACAACTTACTTCACCATTGAAGAGACATAGAAATCTTAGCATAGGGCAAGTAAGGGCATTGCAAAGATTGAAAAAAGAAAGTAGAATACGACATGTTCTTGTATGATTTATTCAAGTAGACCCAAAGGCCATTATCTTGGGAGTGGTTAATGGGGTCAAAATGCATAAGATTGTAAATCTAGACATACCCCATACAATTGGAAAATGTTATTGACTGGATGACCATGCTTACAATTAAACATGAGATTCTAAATTGTTAATGATTGAGGCACTCAATCCTTTATGCAATGAAGGTTTATTGACAACTACGTGGAGCAAGGAGAAATGATAACACGAACATGCACACACTAACAATAATTTGTACAACCTTTAAAGATAACAACACCGAGTACCTCTGAGTTTTGGTCACTCTTTAAAAGGCAATATTAGGCTATGTATTAGGGACACTACAATGGTTGTTAGCATAGTTCAAAAACTTGAACTCGGCCAAAACTTAGCAACCCAAATTTTTGACTTGGACTCGTGCTTGGAAAATACAATAAATATAGAAACAAAATAAACTTAAACATGTAAAATACATGGAAAAAATATAAGAGATGAATTTAGAGAATGCACAAGTCTTTTTTCTATTAGATTTAGACAAAAAACAATATAATGAACATCATAATACCTTATGATGATTGATCATCATCATCGAAATTTAAAAATCCCTCAACTTTTTTGCAAGTTCTTGTTCCCCTTACGACCGTCAAGAATAAACTCGTCATCAAGCATGTTATCTCCCACAACCCCCTGCTTCAAGTTTTGTTGTTTTCTCTCCAATTTTGCGACCTTGCCATCAATAAACATGGGCCCCACATCCTCGAAAATCCAGTCAATACATGGATCTATATCACCCAAGTGAATTGCACCATGAGACTCCTTCCCCTCCACCTTTATGTGAAGGCAAAGATTGTACTACACAAACACAAGGTCATTGAAGTGTCCTTGGGTCACCCTGTTGCACCTCTTGGTGTGAATGATCTCAAACAAGCTCTTTTTGCATTTTTTGTTGTCTATAAGGATTTTTTCAAGTATCATACTCTCTATGCATTTATTGAGATCTGCCATAATCTCCTTTAATGCCTTAAAGGATTCCAGTTTATTTTAATTTGGGTTTAAGACTTTAAGTGGTACCTTGTTGCATGTATTGGTCAATGGAGCTACCTGTTTGATCTCTGATCAATTATACACCAATGGATTTTGTGTTCTCTTTTATTTCTTCCATAATAATGCTCAATGGCCTCCTTGGCCTTGTTCATGGCCTCATAGAGATAACTCGTCGACATTTTATTGCCATTAACCAAACGTAGAACCTTGACCAAAGGCTTTGCCACCTAAGTTTGAATTTTGAAAATGCATATTAATAGGATTCTGAAAAATAGCAAAATAAGAAAAGAGAATCAAAGAATTAAAAGTTTGTAAGTTTTACAAGGTTTCAAAGTAATTTAGTTTATTAATTTTTTAGTAAGTTACCTTAAGGTTCTTTTTTGTACTCTTCAAAAAACAACATTAAAAAATGTCCCTATGACCTTTTTCCCTTCCACTT
This sequence comes from Torreya grandis, assembly GCA_037957365.1. Taxonomy (NCBI): domain Eukaryota; kingdom Viridiplantae; phylum Streptophyta; class Pinopsida; order Cupressales; family Taxaceae; genus Torreya; species Torreya grandis. The sequence goes on along the minus strand of JARHVA010001864.1, from coordinate 1,678,699 downwards.
TCTTGGAATATGGAGACTCCAAACCGCTGAGTTCTCTCAAACATCTAATTAAGAGATGGTAGTGTCATTGCAATGTGACGAAGCATGTTGTGAATCGTATGACTCCCAATCACACAAGCTCATTTCTTTTGATGTGTTCTCTTATCAAGCTAAGCACCCGGATGTGATTGTAGATATATTTGATATTGTTTTTGGCATCGTCAACCGCACTTTTCACTCATCCAATTTTCATAATATCCTTAAGAATGAGATTGATGCAATGGGAGGTCCAAGGGCTACAAAAATGGTAGGGTGCCTCTCCTGAAGAAGTCTCCTTATTGCTGCATTATCATTCCCAACTTGGATGACATTTGCAACGCCTACTTCTAGGACCACTTCCTCCAACAAAACACAAATTCTACATTATTTTATTTGTGGGAGGCATCAACAAACGTAAAGAACACCAATGTGCCACTAGAAGCCTTTAAAAAGTTTATAAATGTTTGATTCTTGCCATCTGTGCGCCCATTAGACAAAAGATTGCAACTGTTTTTGTTCTTCAACTATGTCCTCCATATTTATAGTGGCTTCCTCTAGCAAGTGCTGACTGAATTCATGAGGAGTTTGTCCCTTGAACACTCTCCTAGCAATGGTCAATGCGTTTATCAATGCCTTGCAATATGTGCTTTTTGTCACATTGAATGGTATGTTATTATATTACCAAAACTTAGCAGCATCCATCCTCACCTCATGGTGCTTCTTGTTCCAAGCAATAACTTTGCACAATGGTTGCGTTCCAAGAGTATTATAAGGAAGAAAGAAGCCTTATGAATTTAATTTGCTCGAGTTCTTTCCAGTGGATGAATACTGAATACGTGAGCCCATAAAAGAGTCTATGACTATCAATATCTGATTCAGGTGGGAGTTCATGACTACTGCAATTGCTTCCCTCATCCTCTTCCTTTATTATTTTTCTCCTCATAGGTAGAAAGAAGGGCATTCATCTCTCAAGTCTCTTCCATATCTACTTGACCGCACAATTGTACATCTTGGCCAGGGATGTGTGGTATTTGAGAAGATGTATGACTCCTCTCATATGAAACCCATAACGATTGTATGTCATTGAGCCTATGATTGAACTCAATGTGCCATGCTTCCCAACGGAGTCCTTGTAGCCATGCATAGTGGTTTGCCCACTAGTGGATTACATTCTCACACTACAAGTCCAGAGAAATAAAAACCAAAGCACAATAAAATACCCTAGGAGAGAACTGGAATGAATAAAAGATAAAAACCCTAAAACAAACAAAAATGCAAGGGAAATATATCTCAAATCAAACTCCAATTCTTGAAAATTCCCTAAGATCCGATACTGATCACTTTACGGTAGCTGAAAATTTGTTGAAAGTGTGTTAGCAGGTTGAACAGAGCTGAAATTGATGAAAAGCATTGAAGTTCGCCTTTTAACAGCGTTTTCACTCCATTTTCGAATTTTTAGTTCAGACTGACAAGTTATCAGTGAGTTTAATGAGTACTTGCTGGAGGCTCGGCTGGTGAGTCATGGGTGAGTTACTTGCCTGGTTTAAAAACTCGCAAGTTGGTTGAGTTCTTGCCGAATTTTTCAACTTTTGGTACGTTTATGGATCCTCTTTATTGTAAATGATGACTAACCTAGTGGTCCCATGTGGGAGGAATACCAAATTTTTTGTGTAGGTACTGCAACGAGATTTTAGGAAGTTTTTGCAGGGAAATGGCTCTATGGTTTGTAAAATTTTCAGCTTTGTTGTAATATTTTAGGAATCTCTATCAATAACTTCCATTAAATATTTTTTTTTCAAATGGAATAAACAAATTTACTTAACAGATTTTTTTGTTGCCCGATGTTTGCCACTGTTACAGGTCAAATTTGCACCTTTGAGAGGGTGATTCAAGCCCTCTCATTTGAGCTATACAATGGGATTAGTCCTAGGTGGTGGGTGACCTTTAAATGGACTAAACCGCTAGATTATAGGGCTAGTTCTCCTTAATGTATCAATTAGGCTCACAACTTTACACTACCAACTTGTAAGGAAAAGGGAGAGGGATAACACGAAAAAAACCTAACTAGGGAGGTGATACACCAAACTGATTGATCACTACCAACCAACTGCATTTGTACATGTAGACCATGAGACTAGTCTGAAGACACACTACTCCCAATCTGAATCTCTTACATCAGCATTGCAATGTGGAGGTTGTGATAGATGCTTAGGCTAGGAGGACTAATCAAGAGGTCTAAAATGACACTAATGAATAGGCAAACTCACTCAACCCTTACACTTCACTTGAACGCTTCACAAGCCTGCAAAAGAAGCTTTCAAACTGCATATAGGTGTTAGAATAGAACATGTCAAGGAAGACCAAGCAAATCACTTAATAGGATTGACTATCCACTCATACACACTAAGTACAATCAAAGAAGGACGTAAAACTAGTAGTCTTTATTGATCCAAGGCATACAAATGAGCAAGGCTTCGCCATATTTTGGTGGAGGATGCATACAAATGCCAAAAATAGGCATACTTATAGAGAAAGTGAGAAAGAGAGAGAGAGAGAGAGGATGCTGGAGATGCATATGAGAGGTTGCATCCATCATGAGGGCAGTTACAACAAGAAAAGAGGTTAGAAACAGTCCTAAGGGCTCTCTCAACATGTATGCAAATGGAGTAATGATGCATTTCATGAAGTTGGCGTAGGAGTGACACATAACCCTTCTCTCTTGGAACTGCTCTTCTTGATTGAAGATTGACAAGTCACCTTGTTGGTTTCTAACTGTTGATCCCTGTCTTGGACACTTGTTCATACATGGGAACCTTCTATGCTGATGTTTGTAAGTGTGCCAATCATTCTAGGACCTACAACATCTTATCCAACTGTCACCAATTCCATAGGTGCCTTGAGACTCTTCAAATTCTCTTCCCTACTTCTCTGCAATTGGTTTGCAAACCACAAATTTGCTTTGGTATCTTTCATGAGGGCTCGGATGGCATCTTACAATGTCTTCTCAAGGTCATAGATGGTCTCAAGAAACTCCATTAGGCCTCATTCAGTTAGATTTCATGAAGAGCCACCCAAACCTACATTTCCAGGTCTGCCACAATTATTTCTAAGCCTATTTCAGTACAACAGTACCTTGCACATGCTAACCAATGGCCTATTTAGATGCGTATGAGACCGATGAAGGTCATCCTAATCATCTCACAGCCAAATAAATCCTCTTGAAGTCATTTTGCTCAATTTCTCTCTCTTCGGGTTCTTTCAAGGGTTAAAGAAGGATTTTAGACCTGTTCTATTCTTAGGGATTGTTCATAAAGAACGGATCCCAAAGTTACCTCTAAATACCACAAGATTAGAGGGCATAGACCTCTCCATCATCCCCAAACACCGATTAGGCCCATGCATCTGCTCATCCAAGTTCTGAGCAAAAAACAATGCTCTCTCGGGTTCTTCACAAGGCCAAACAATGCTTCTGAGGTGGTTGCTGTCTTAGCAATGATTCATAGAGTTGGGAGTTCTGATGAGGGAACTAATACCAGGTGTTTTGAGTTAACAACCCTCTCCACCTTCTACAACCTCCTTGGGATCCCATGCAAACCCTCAATTAAGTTCCAAGGAAAAGAATGTAGCTTCTCGGGTTAGCATACCTGGTGGACTGGGTCGAGAGAGAAGCTTTAGGCCTCTAGGCCTTCAAAATGTATTTTGTTTTCTAAAACTGCCTCTATCAAGCTTGAAACAACCCACACCCTACTTGCAGATGCCCTAACTTGTGCCTTGAAGGCTTATCATGCCCAATCTTGACCTCTTTGCCTGTAGGTCCTTGCCAAGGGTTTTAGGATTTGCCATGCAAAAATGACCCTAATGTCTTGTTTGATCCTTTTCACTCACCATACTAGCTTCTAACTTGCATGGACATCTCTGTCCAGGGCATCCCAACTCTCCAAGATCTTTCCTTCCACAGTTCACCCTAAAACTAGTGCAAGACCTCCATATTTCAAGGTCAGGCCTATAGGTGGTTGCCTAGGTTTGTTAACTGTGTGGGTTCAGGAATGCCCCTTTTTGAGTTTTTGTTCTCTCAATGAAGGTATAAACACCTTGGCTATGTTCTCATTAGTACTTTGCACCCCTTCTTGGTCTCAAAATCAAAACAAACGTGTTCACTTCTCCATTCTTTTTGGACAGGTAGGTCTAGGATCTTCAATTAGGCCTATGACTGCGCTTTATAACTTTGAGCCCAATTTGTCAATGATAACATTGTGGCAAAGGGTGAAACATGTTTTGGAAACTTTTTTCTTCATTCCAATAGGTTTTATACACCTTGAATGTGCATTTGGAAACTTCACAGTACGCCTCCATGTTCACACAGTCTATCTTGGCTTACACAGTCCACTTTCTTGATACTAACGTGTAAGTGATGGCTCGAGTCTCTTGACCGTTCTAGTGCTCATATTTGCTTCACATAGCTTTTCAATCTTTTTAACTCCTCTTTTGAGGTCTCACACAACTGATAAAGCTTCTCAGGTCCATATCTCATTAACAACTTTGCCTAGTCCACCTCAACCTACAAACAGACTTGTAGATTCGTATACCTTCTCATTGGAACCATTTATGACATGTTTTAAAGGTTTTTCTCACCTTGTGAACACACCATGCCCCTATCAGACTTGTTAGTAAGATCAAAACCCCTTTAATACGTCCAAAATACTCTCAAGTACCCATCTCTGTCCTTTCTACTCATCTAACACCTACAACCTGCCTGTATAACTCCCACGTGCCAAATGATGGTAGATAGGAATGTGAGAAGGTCTCTCAGGCCTTGAGGAGTCTCTCCAAATACTCACTTTCTCTTCACTAGCTTGTTCAAGCATCAACCATGCTCATAACCAAGTCTTAGGGTTTAGAAGGGGTTTAAGACCTGCATACAGTCTTAGTGATTGTTCATAGAGGAGAGGACCTCAACCAGAAAACCAATGCAATAAATCTAAAGGCCATTAGTACCCCCTCCTCTGCCCAAAAGCGTAGGATCCCCCTCTCTCTCCTCTGTACGGAATGAGCATATGAAACTATCCTTTGTGAGGCTGCCAGAAAACCTTAGAGAAAACTAGGTGCATCTTTGACCTGATTTAACTTCTCCTTGCCCAACCAAGCATGGTTTGGACCTGAGGAAGGGACACCTCCCATTCATGAAAATGTATGCATCAAGCTTTCATCTGCTCCCAAAGCTTGTGAATCTTCTTGAAAATGCTTCTCAAAGGAGGAAGGAACCTGCAAGAAACGTTATCACTGCCAAATTTGACATATTTCTCACTTGTACTTGCATTCCTGATGTTATAAAGTGTTCTTTATACTTAACAAGTACCCTTGCACGCCTAACTCATCCACTTGATCACTTGCACTGATTTCACTAGACCCTTGATGCATTAGTTAAGGCATGGAAATGAATCATTTGACTAGAAGCTTTAGAGTATGATATAACAACATACATTGTGACTCATGACCCTACTTGACATGGTTAATCCTTTAAACAAGAGCTCATATGACATCCTAAAGATGCTTATCTATTAGCACAAGGGTATGACTCAAGGAGAGACCTGAAAGAGCAAGGCAACTATGCAAATTACAAATCTTAACTTCTCCAAAAACCATAAAATATGCTAAGCTACCTTAACATTTGCTAAGTGTGCTATATGCCACTATAGACCTCCAGAGACATTTGATTTCTTTTCTCTCACGTCTAGCACACCCTCCTGAAGGTCAAATGCATCATCCCATGGCTCAGAACATACTATCGCATGATGATTTTGCAAACCTTTAGTGCATATAATGAAACTTTAAACACTGCTAATAGAACCTCAAAAGACCATTTGAAGACATCACAAGGCATAGGATGGCTATCAACAAGGTTAGGAGGCACGACAAGTCAAGTTTTGAACTATAGGGGTTGACCTTTTGGCCTGAGGGCAAAAATTGGTCAACAGTTACCAATGGACATGAACGTATTACCTCCTTTTTCCTTTCTTCAAAACACTGTATAAGTGGACTATACACCATAGGCACAATCCCGACGTTTCTTCCAAAGAACATTCAAATGGACCACTGAACTTTCCAACAACTAAAAAGAAGACTTTAGCACAAGAGAACTATCTCATTCTTTTGTGTTGCATCCAAGACTTGTCCATGTATACATTCACCATAGATATCTGATATATCTATTTTTCGTTGGGAAAAGCTGGAAACTTTCTCAACTCGGTGTTGTAAGTAATTGCTCTCGGAGGATGCTTCTCGGTCCTCATAAAGGCCTTAGGTTTACTTTCTGGCATCACAAGGTGGCTTGTATGGTCTATAGAGTATCGTGCATTAGTCAGGGGTTTATTTTATATTGTTGTAAAGCTCTTGCAATCTACAATGCATTGTTCATCTAATCTTATCAAGGTTCTTAGGTTGCAGCGGATTAGTGTTAATGCAACATTTTGTAGTGATTTAAGTAGTATAAATGAAAGACATTGATGTTTTGTTGAGATTACCATGGCTGCTTTGTTAGTGTGATAAAATACTAGGGTAGAGGCATCTTACTCTATATAGTATTAAGGATGAAAGAGATGCTTGCTTGAACTCATAAGACTCTTGATTTTGAAACAATGTTCATAAGATGTTGCTTCATATTGTGACCATTGCTATATTACATGAGGGATTATGAATTGTTCTTCCTGTGATGGTTCTCAAAATTGGAATTGAAGACATAGGGAGGTAAGAAGACCACATAGGGATTTGGGAAAAATTACTAAAGGCAATGAAGATATAAGAGACCGGTTCAAATTGTGTTCAATATGTGGAGGATCAACATTGAAACTCAAAGCAACATCATGGTAATGCTTTCCCTACTTAACTTTTTGGCCTTGCATTTGACACTGCTGTTCAGGCTGAGGATGTCATCATGTGACTGCAACTTAACGAAAACAATAAATAGGCAAGAATTAAATGGCCAAAACCAATAAGAAATGATTGCCGTAGATGTAAGTGGAACAATGATAGGATAGCAAACTAGAAAGCTACAAGGTAGCTTAATCCAGAATTAAAATAATGGGAATTTTTGGAGGCCCGATATGCATGAATTCAGATCAAGGGTTTTGCGAAGATAGCAAACCAATAAGAAATGATTGCCGCAGATGTAAGTGGAACGATGATTGGATAGCAAACAAGAAAGTTACAAGGCAGCTTAATCCAGAGTTAAAATAATGGGAATTTTTGGAGGTCCAAGATGCATGAATTCTGCAGATAAATGGTTTTACAAAGACAGTATTGGAGCCTCAACAGGTACTGGAAGCATCTGGATCAGATATTGATCAGTTTCTGAAAATGGAATATATAGATCCATGGTGGAGGAAGCTTTTAGGCATAGTTACCAAGTTCCAAAATCTGGGTCCGTTCGGGATGGCAGAAAATCCTGTAAATTCTGAATTCTTGAAAAAGCTCTGAAAAAATCTGGTACGGAATACACACACACACACACATACATACATAACATACATATACGTATATGAGCATAATTTTATAAATATGCAAAATTGACAAATACAATGGTAAACATTAACAATGTAATCTAAAATGTTGATATATTTAATATTATATGATATATAAGGTTGTTGGGTGTCTTTTTTGCCCCCAAGAAAAAGCTCAATCCGGAGAAAACTTATCCTGTCCGGTTGAAAAATCTGGATCCGGCCAGATTTTGTGAAGACCCAACTGGATTGGGTAACTATGCTCTTAGGACTTAAGTGACATTTCAGCAAAAATAGTTCCGTTAAGTATCCAAATACAGTTTGGTAGATGATATTCTCCTATGCTCTTTTGCACATTACACTATGAATAAAGTGGGACAGTGTTTTCTGACTAAGGAGAAGAGATATTAGGCTGGGAGGGGGATGTGTAACTTACTATTTTCTTATTTCTTATGTAAACTACAGAAAAATAATAAAGTGCATGATATGTGAGCATATACCGTATCATAGTTGATAATCAAATGATTGTTTATAACTGGAACAGCTCACAGACGTGTGCATTTATTGGGTTTAGTAGCCAACCTTTCTTCAAACAACTGTGTACACCATTCTACATTCTCCTAGACAGGTGGGCTCCTATTGACATTGTTGGTTGTAAGTTCCTTTCTATGTTGTTTGGGTACGGGTACTGGTACGGATACGGTGACGTCTCGGGTACACGGGTATGTCATTCTTCAAAAACCTTGATTTGGATACGTCGTGGGTACGTTTGTATATATATATATATATATATTACTCATTTTTTTAGTAAAACACTTGAAACTACATAGTATGAAATATTTGTCTATAAATGATAAAACACTTAAAAATATATAATATTCATTGATTCATTACTTCAAAGACAAGATGTACATTCAAATCTAGAATAAATCATCTCTATTGCCCACAAAATCATGAATGCCACTCCCATTATTTTTCAACTTTATCATTTACTGACACTTTCTCTCACAAGGGCTCATCGGTGCATTGAATCTCACGTGTGCATGCCTTAAGGGGTGCACAAGGAATGGGGTGGGATCGGCTTGTGGCACTTTACGAGAGATATTCTCATACTATTCTATCACGCATACATCCCTTCATGCAGCCTTCATACCTCCTATGATGTCTCCTTGAAATCTTGAAACCTTGAAATATGGCTAAGTCTGAAACCCTAAAACCCTAGAATCTGACTAACTCTGAAATATGATAGGATCCTCCAAAACCTAGAATTTGCATTATAGCTCCTAGCGGTCCGAAACCCCTCTCAAACATCTTGAAAGTATATAAATAAAATATAACTTAAAGTATAAGGACATCTAGTTATACTTAAATGTTTATTTTATTTATATACTGTTGGGTTCAGACTGGATTTACATTTAGGGTTGCTTAGTTTTTCGGGTTTTTTTTTAAAGGATTTTTTGAGTTTTTTTTAAATTTTTTTTGCCATTTTTCTGCCGGAATCCCTCGGGCATGCCCGGAGATGTCCTAGACACTCTCGGAGGCATTCGTGGCCGTGCCAGATCCGGCGCCCCCTGTTTGGAGACGCCTCCAGCACGGGGACGTCCCGGGTACTCCCGGAGGTGTCTCAGAGGCGTCTGTGGCCGTGCCGGATGTTTCCGGCACGGCCACAGACGCCTCTGAGACACCTCCGGGAGTACCCGGGACGTCCCCGTGCTGGAGGCGTCTCCAAACAGGGGGCGCCGGGGGGGAGGGCGTACCTCTGCAACGTAGGTTCCTTTTCTACGTGAGATTTTGGAATGCAGGTGGTTAGTTATATTCATTAGTGCTTCAGCAATATAAATACAACGTACCTTCCTTCGGTGTGTTCCCCTGGGTGTGATTATAAAATGCTTGGAAGTATTCATTTGCATGTTGAATATTTTCTGTGTACGATCCTGGGAATGGAGCCTAATGATGGGCAGAAATTGTGAATGGAGTTTACCACTTTCTGAACTACTACCTTTTTTTCATCCACGTTTTATATTTACGTAAAAAGTGCTAAGCATTAACAGCAGAGCTATTGATTCTTCTCTTGGGATCATGAAAAATTTGGAACCAATGAAACGAATTGGATGATAAATGAATTTTCAAACCAGATTTTGAATAAATGAAAATTGAATTTCTTTAAACCTGAAAACTGTGGGGAGAATTGTGAACTTGCAAATTGTGGCAGAGGCAAATGAACATGTAAAGAATGCTTTAATGCAAAATAGAAGGAAAAAAAAGTACACTGTAAATTTAAAACAAATTTTCTTCAATATTTAGTTGCATGCACAAAATGAGAATAGTGCAAATACATTGAGGCATGAAAAATGAAAAATTATAAACGATAAAATCCATTGTGTATTTGCTTACTAACTTCTAGTTTCTGTCAAAACTCCTATGCTATCATTGCAGATGATTTACAAGCTCTCTCATAGGATTTATAAAGTTTGAAATGAAATACAGTATGTAGTAAGTGCTTTGTAAGTTGTAATGCTTTTTTTTCCAATTATTATTAAGCATTTATTTGTTTCCAATCATGGTCATACTATTATCAGCTGAGCATTTAGCTCTGTTGGGCGTAACATTTATTCCAAAGTTGGGTTGTTTTCCTTAAAAGTTAAGGTGAATGGCTTAAAAAAGTACCTTGACAATACTGAAAAGCGGTTATAAGAATTTTGTTCTGATATGTAATTATCTTATCTCTTATAATAGATTTTAAATAATCTATTTGAAACAATTGATATTATACCTTTGTTGATCTTTTGATGATTCTCTCTCTCTTATATATATATATATATATATATATATATATTGTAATACCTATATTTTTTGCAGATGCTTGCTGAGCTTGAACATGATGTTTGAACCTACTAAATTTAGATACTTGAGAGAAAACTTAAGTGTATCTTTCCATACAACCCTTGGGACTATTATTGGAGAGAATACTTGACACCTTGTAACATTCCTAAACGGAATATTATATATTAATTTAGAACACTAGGAGATTCCGAAATGATATTGCGAATGAAATTTGATTAGACAAATATATATCCAGAATAATCCAATAATCAGAATTTACAAATATAAATATTGAAGTTAAAAGACCACAAGGGTTTTTGTCCTTGTGTTGGTGAATAGGAGTTTTCATCCTTATTCATCCGAGATTCTATTAAAGGTTTTTGTCTTTAATAAAGAAATATGACGTTGCTGCTCATATTATGTATGTAAAAGAGATGAATTGAATGTCTTACTTCCTCACAAGAGGATACATTTATATCTTCTTCCCTTCATTAAGGGACATGTCTTTACAAAAGTCACAACTATTCATTTTAACAAATGTTAATAATAAAAATACAATATAATAAATAACTGTCGATTAGTTATGAAGTCCTTCCATTAAACAATGTTGCTCTTGCCCCCACATGACTTCTTCTACAGACAACGCTAATGCTCCAATTCAGCGATTTGTGTATTAATTGCTAATGCAACGATCTCATAATGCAGTGATTAATTTTTGTCCTTGTTCATAGCCTCCCAAAACTGCGATCTCATTTTGCTGCGATTGGTCTTTGTTTGGGACATTGGAGAACATCACTGACCTCCCTTCCTCAGAGTGCTTGCCCACAAGCAACTATAAATTAGGATGTTCCAAAATCCGGGTGCCTTCCCATGTAGCATCTTTGATGGGTAAATCTTTCCAACAAATTAGATATTCTTTAATATTGCGTTATCACAACTTTCTTTCACGAGTGTTCAGGATCGTCTCGGGTACGAGGATGAGTTTACCTTCATCATCAATGGGTGGTAATTCGGGGGAAGGAATAATACGCTGCCTTACTGCACGCTTCAAGCATGATACATGGAAAACATTCTGTATTCGACTATGCCCTGGTAGCTCCAATTCATACGCGACCTCCCCCACATGTCGAACAATTTGATATGGCCGATAAAACCGTGGTTTGAGTTTTTCAGCACCACTTTGTTTAAGAGAGGATTGTCGATAAGGCTGCAATCGTAAATATACCATATCACCAACTTCAAAAGTCCTTTCAACTCTTTGCCGATCAACATAGATTTTTTGTTGATTTTGGGCTTGATGAAGATTATTTTTAAGAGTCCCGAGGATATCTTGATGTTGTTGAATTGAGTCTTGCACACCAGGAACTTTACTATTGGGAAGCACCAAGCCTATAAAGGTCTTGGCTTTATATCCATATAGTGTTTTGAATGGTGACATCCTTATGGACATGTGGTATGAAGTATTATAACAAAATTCTCCCAAGTATAACCATTTAACCCATGTATTTTGCTACCCCGTGACATAATTTCGCAAATATCCCTCTATCAATTTATTGACAGCTTTAGTCTGCCCATCGGTTTGGGGGTGATAACTGGTACTAGGGGTCAGTTCGGTTCCAGCCAAACAAATTTTTTTTTTGCCAAAAAGAACTCATGAACCGAGTGTCTCGATCACTAACAATGGTTCGGGGCAATCCATGGAGTCTAAAAACTTCTCTGAAAAATAACCAGCTATCATGGGACTATCATACTTCTTAGGTAATGGAAAGAAATGTGCATACTTGGTTAATCTATCCACCACCACATAGAGATTACATTATCCTTGCACCATGGGTAATCTGGTTATAAAATCCATAAAAATGCTTTCCCATTTTTGAGTAGGAATGGGTAAAGGTTGTAATAACCCGGCTGGGAGACTATGTTTAATTTTATTTCGCTGGCATGTGGGACATTTTTGAATGTATTTGAGAACTTCTCCTTTAAGACCCTTCCAATAGAAACGTTCTCTTGTTTGTAAGTTTTTACAAAACTAGGATGACCGACCAAGGGGTCATTATGCAGAGCCTTTAAGATCTTATTCTTAATCTTGGAATCTACCATTAGAAAAATTCTGCCTTTATAGAAAATGAGATCATCCAATACTTTATAGTGTTCATCTTCACATGTCCTATCTAAGATTGTTTTGGCCCACTCATCTTTGATATACTTTGCAATTATAAAGGCTTTTCAATCTGTCGTAAGTTCCATCATGGAGCAGATATGTGGTCTTCGCGATAAAGCATCAGCCACAACATTATTTTGGCCTTTAACATAGTCAATATCAAAATTAAATGCTTGAATCTTGCTAACCCACCTTTGTTGTCGTTCATTGGGATCTGTTTGCCGAAGAAAATATTTCAGACTATTGTGATCTGTTTTGACCACAAACTTCCCACACACCAAATATTGTCGGAATTTAACAAGGGCGTGCATAAGAGCCAGCATTTCTTTATCATATATGGAATAATTTTGTTCATGTTCCTTAAGTTTCCGGCTCTCAAAAGCGATGGGATGTTTGTTTTGTATTAAAATTGACCCTATACCTTCACCCGAGGCATCACATTCCAATATGAAGGGTAAAGAAAAATTTGGCATTGCTAGAACCGAGCATGAACTCATTACTTGTTTGAGATGTTCAAATGCAGATTTGGCTAGGTCTGTCCAAACGAAAGATTCCTTAGGTAGATTTGTTAAAGGTGTTGGTAGCCGTGAAAACCCTTCAACAAATCATCGATAATAGGTGCAAAGACCTATGAATCCTTTCAATTGTGTCATGTTGGTGGGAGGTGGCTAGCCCAAAATAGCTTTGATTTTTTTTTGATCTACATGGACTCCGTCCTTATTAATTATATGTTCGAGATATAGGATTTCGGTCATTCCAAAATCACATTTCGACATCTTGGCAAAGAGTGATTGCTGCTCTAGTATAGTGAGTACTATGTCTAAATGTTGTAAATGTTCTTCCCAAGTTTGACTATATATAAGAATGTCATCAAAGAAAACCAAGATAAATTTCTTTAGATTTTGGCTGAAATTGTGATTCATGCAAGATTGGAATGTAGCTGGAGCATTGGTAAGGCCAAATGGCATTATTAGGAATTCAAAATGCCCATAGTGACATCGGAAAGCGGTTTTTTGCACATCTTCTCTCATACGTATTTGATGATACCCTGATCTTAAATCAATCTTTGAGAAGAAGGTAGCTCCATGAAGTTCATCGATCAATTCATCAATTTGAGGTATTGGATACTTATTTTTAATAGTGTTCTTATTCAATTTTTTATAATCAATACACATTCTAAGGGTTCCATCTTTTTTTTACTAATACAACTGAGGAGGCAAATGGACTAGAACTTGGTCTAATATGCCCCATTTCCAAAAGTTCTTTGATAGCCTTTTCAATCTCATCTTTATATATTTTGGGATGGCAATATGGTGTTGTTATGACGGATTTGGTTTTTGGTTCCAATTCAATGATATGTTGAAAGCCTCTGGCTGGGGGTAGTCCCGGTGGTAGGTTTTCAAACACTTTAGCATGTTCTGTAATAATGGGCTGAATATCGTTGTGGTGTATTTCTTGCTCTTCTTGTGTAGAACTGATTAAACATTGTACCGCCCAAGCTACTTGGCCTAAATGTTCTTTCCATAGTTTTTGCTGTAACTACTTGTGGTCCACCGTTAGCCATACCTTTTAAAGTTATCTCCTTCCCATTCACAGTAAATTTAATTTCCATTGTTCGGTAGTTTTGGGAGAATTCACCTAGAGAGTGCAGCGATTGAACCCCCAAAACTAAATCAGTTTCGCCGATATTAATTACGTAAAAATCATCTTTTATTTCATATCCACCTATGATCAAGCTTAGTTGTGGGATTTTGTTTGTGCATGGAAGAGCGGCAAGGGTTCCTTCTGTTGTTTCCTCTATTTTTAGTTGAGGCTCAATTAAGTCATTTTCTTCTTCTTCGGAACCACTTTTAGGAACAACCCAATATAGTGAATTTGTCCCGTTCCTAAACAACGATGGTCAGGGGTCCATCGATCACGACAAGTAAAACATAATTTTTTTCTTCTTAATTCATTTCGTGTCTCTGGGAAATTCTTTGTTTTTGGTTTCTTGGAAAATCCATTTGTTTGCATCCGTTTCTTTTGTTCACAGTATTGATTTCTCAGTGATCCATTCCCTGTAGCCTTCGTTTGTAATGGTGGCATACTCTTTCCCTTTAGAGTTGAAGCCTCCAAATCTAAAGCCTTGTTAATAGCTTCTTGTAGTGTTGATGGTGTAAAAGCTTTGAGTAATCCTTTCAATGGTTCCATCAAACCCTTCTATGAATAAGACTACGAGTCTTTTCTCCGACATGTCTAGGACCATTACTGATAATCTTTGAAATTCACATACATACTCATCAACACTATTATTTTGTTTTAATAGTGCCAATTCCCTAAAGTGTATTTAAGGTTTAGTTCTATCAAATCTTTCTATTAAGCGCTTAGTGAATTCGTTATATGAATCAATATGGCTATGCCCTTGTGTGATCCATCCATGGAACCACCATTCATGGGCTATGCCTTCTAAATGCAATGTAGCAAATTTGATGGCTTCTTCTTCTATCATGGGTCGTAAGGATAAGTATGTGTCAAGCTTTTGTACCCAGGCCCTTGTTGTACTTTTGTTTGATTCATCAAAAGGGGATAAAGTTAATTTATTCAATCCCTGTTGCATATCCCTTGGTTTATTTTTATTTTCTTCTCGAATTCCTCCATTATTTCTTTTGATGGCCATATAATTTTGAAGGGAAAGTTCCTTCCTTAGATCATTTGTAAGTGTTCGATAACTTTCAAAGAGTGATACTAGATCATCTTCAAAGGATGTTTGAAATTCTTCCTTCTCATTTAATTCCCCCTGTGGTATGAACTTGGGTTGGAATATACGGTGTGAGTTTATAGTGGTTGATCTCGATTTATGCCCCTTAATAGAAGTACTGGTCTCTTCCTTTTGTATGTTTACTTCTACTACCGATTTCATTGTAAGGGCCAATTGCTTCATAGAGTCCGATAGTTGTTCTTGGTCTTGTATAAGCCTGTCTATTCGTTCATCCTCCTGACTTCGACTTCCTTCTAAACTCATCTCTTCCTCCGTTAAATTGTTTTTTTTTCTTTCGTAATATAAGATATTTTTGTTCTTTGACATATACCGTTACACAGGCTGGGAGGATTTTTTGCTTTGATACCACTAATATTCCTAAACGGAATATTATATATTAATTTAGAACACTAGGAGATTCCAAAATGATATTGCGAATGAAATTTGATTAGATAAATATATATCCAGAATAATCCAATAATTAGAATTTACAAATATAAATATTGAAGTTAAAAGACCACAAGGGTTTTTGTCCTTGTGTTGGTGAATAGGGGTTTTCGTCCTTATTCATCTGAGACTCTTTTAAAGGTTTTCGTCTTTAATAAAGAAATATGAAGCTGCTGCTAATATTATGTATATAAAAGAGATGAATTGAATTGAATGTCTTACTTCTTCACAAGAGGATGCATTTATATCTTCTTCCCGTCATTAAGGGACATGTCTTTACAAAAGTCACAACTATTTATTTTAACAAATGTTAATAATCAAAATAATAACTATTGATTAGTTATGAAGTCCTTCCATTAAACAATGTTGCTCCTCCCCCTACACGACTTCTTCTACAGGCAGCGCTAATGCTCCAATGCAGCGATTTGTGTATTAATTGCTAATGCAGGGATCTCATAATGCAGTGATTAATTTCTGTTCTTGTTCGTAGCCTCCCAAACCTGCAATCTCATTCTGCTGCGATTGGTCTTTGTTTGGGACGTTGGAGAACATTACACACCTGGAAGAGATGTCATTCGATGGGAAGCCCACTATAAATGTGTTGCATACTGTTTATTTAGAATGATTGTTATCGATTTTTTGCTTCGATGATTTTCTTTGTTGAATTTTCAGAGGTAAAGCTATTTAAATATTCTTTTGATAGTAAATAGGAAAGTATATCACAGTTGCCAAAGGCAAAAAGAGCTCAAAATCCACATTTTAATTTAAAAATATTGGAGATTCAAGTTCACAAATTAACTAGACTAGACATGATTATCCACATTTGGTATATGCTAAATGAAAACTTTTTGTTTGTTCCCATTATGTGCTTTCTTGACCCTTAATGTTGATCAAAGGTTTTCTCTTTTGCTAGGCAAAGATTGATCACATTACACTGTCCAAATCCAAAGAGAAAAACAGTACAAGAGCCATCAAAATCTTTCCAAACCGATAATCAATAGACGGAACATAAAATGTAGCAATTTAGTGTCTATGCCCAATGGTTCCATAGCTATAGACCTTTTAGAGGGAAGAGATGTAATTAGAGCTACTAAATTACCCTTCTTGCAACAACTAGCATAAATAGAGATCCTTTGAGCATCTAGTCCTCTGGCACATTGCACAAGCAATATCCCCAACCCAAAAGAGTTAATGAAGGAGATATCTGAGGTAGAATATGAAAGAATCAGTTTTCATATTACAGGATAATAAATCCGCCTGATCTGATAGTTTCCCATCACAATTCTCTCAGCAGTTCTGGGTCATAATCAAAAGGGATGATCTTAATATGATAAGAGGTATCAAGGATATCAGCGAAGTTAAATTTTACCAATATTGTGCTAGTCCCAGAGAAAGAATGCTGGCAAAGTCCAGAGTATGTTCAGCAGCCTGTGTTACTACTCAGTAAATTATGTAATAAAAGTATTGTTATAAGACTCCAATCACTACTTCCAAATCTTAACAGTGATTACCGATTAAGATCTGTCAAAAGGGTAACAAATCATAGGTGGCATTGGCGTTGTCATTGCACAAAAGAACAACAATGCATTAGTTCAAAACAGAAATCTGGTGATGATTGTTGAATTAGATATAAACCAGGCTTTTGTTAGATGCAATTGAGGTTTCACCTGTAAAATTTTTGCAGGATTTTGATTTTCTAATGAGTGGGGCATTACACGACTTTCTCTGTACTTGCTAATGGCTGTTCTACCATGGCCTTTGATTTATCTAGGGGATTAAGGCCTAAGGGGAGAAATCGTTGTCCTTAAGGCTACACTTGTTTATACTAAGGGTAGAAACTCTAAGCAGAGAACTGCAGGATGCGAATCAAAGCAAACAGCTTCAAGGAATAAGATGTAACAACATTACCATCACAGATCCACCTTCAATTCATGGATGATACCCTGCAGATGGAATCCATAAATTATCAGAAGCAAGGGACCTCAAGGAATATTTTTTACAAGATATGAGGCACCAGAACAGGTTATAAATTAGGATAAAATCAAAACTGTTTTTCTCAACACACTGCCACAGACAAAATAAGATTCAAAGTATGACACAGATTAAGGCATCATCTTTACCCATGTGATATTGGTGGAACTAAAGGATAAAAGAATCCACAGAGAGAAAATAAAGAATTTCTATTAATGTCCATGAATGACAAAAAGTTATAGGGTAAAAGGACCCTTAGGATCAAAGACTAACTAAATAAAAGAAGACCAAAAACAGTGAAAATAAAGGCAGGGTGGGGCAGGGCGGGGCGGGGCGGGGAGGGGGAAGCGGCGTGTAAACCCAAAGCAGTAAAGCCCCAACCCATGTGGTTAAGGTACCAATACAGAGAACCATGTGGGGGGGGGAGCAAGAACCCCAAAAGAGCACAGACTGGACAGAGTATAGTTGATAACATCAAGTCCAAGATTAACCAATGGACAAACAAGTGATTAAATTAAGCACGACACAGAGAAAATTAAATCGGTGCCTTTTCATCATGATACCCAAAAATGTTATCAATGCCATTATGGGCATGTTAATCAATTTTCTTTGGAATGGGTTCCAAGGAAATCACGAAATTATTTTTCTGACCTGGAATAAAATTGTTTTGCCAATAAGCAGTGGAGGAGAGAATCAGTAAATTGAAAATCATTGGTAAAGCATTGGCAATAAAGAAAATCACGATGTTCAGATACTGATAGCTCTTACTAAAAAACAAACAAATATCAATAATCCTTTTTTATAATGGCATCTACCATAATGGAAATTGGGGTGCAGATAATTAAAATGAAACTCCTTAAAGAGATCAGAGATGTTGAAATTCTTTATTCTGGGAAGAGGCATTGAATGAGTACCCCTTCCAATGAGAAACTATTCTTCTCTCCAAATAAGGAGCCAAAATATCAAGATGCCATCTAGTCTCTAATCTCAGAACTCATCGAAGATCAATTTAGTTCATCTTCTAAGATGACATGTAACAATGGGCCATTGTCAGAGATGGATATGCTGAACTACTAAAGCAGCGGGAGATGCAACCAAGTGAGAGGGAAAAAGCTGGATGAAAATCTGGACCAATTGAGCATGGCTAAAACCTGTTTTATGTGGTTAGTTAAACATGGAAGAAGTCTCATGCAAGTTGTGTTACATTAAAAAATGATTATGGGACCAAAGAAGCGCATAATGTTTTAAATAAATTTCAGACACAATAATCATTGTACATTGCCCTTGCACCACTAGAATCTGGTTGTGTGTTATCTCACGGTGCAATGAAGGCTGGAAGGCCTGCAAGAATATAAAATAGCGACTACAAAACTGGAGAGCTAAGAAGCATTAGAGAGCATCTCCAACAGTTCCTGGGCTCATAATTTCAAATTTTATTATGGACAACATGGGTAAACTACTAAACTGTAACAAAAGATAATTCATTAGGGGTAAGGTTATTCATTTAACACAATCTGGGCAAACTGTTGATAGACAATTAATGCCTACCAAAAAGAGGAGGCAGATGACGTGGCAAATCCTCAGGTGCCTACAAAATTAACCATGTGGTGGATCTCTTATAAACTGCTGCCTATGAAAAATAAAGACAACGGGAGGCCGCGGAGATGAATTTTGATGGTGCATCAAAACAAGCCACTAAAGGGTGAAGTGGAGGAGGAATAATTTATACTCAAAGAGGTCATGTAATAAGCATGTTTACTTTAAAGACAAGCCATGCCACAAAAAATTAGCCAGAGCTGAAGGGGTCTATTCTCGACTTCAGCCCTTAGTTAAAACTTAAAAGACAGGTGGACAGTGTAATCTTCAATAGCGATTCACTAGTAACTGTCTATTTGCTTGGGAACTGTGCTGATTCTGCTAACATTGTTTGGAACCTACAGAACTTATCTTTCACATTAACACTAAGTACAAGAACCCTAGCATTTAATTTCTCAATAGTAGATGTCCATGGGCATATCCAGAGGCACAACATAGTAGTGGATGCATTAGCCAGGATAGGGATGAATCTCTACCTAGGTGGTATCAAATGGTCCTAACCTTTGGATTATGGTTCAACATATAAGTTATAACATAATTCATTCACCCTGTAAATATTATCAACCAAGAGCTTAATAAACTCAAACCTTGAATGATCATGGACTTGGCTAATCAGTGTGCCTAAAGCAGGTGATAACAAGAGCACCATGTGATACACATAAAAAACCAATCACAATCACATTGTCTTACATGGACAATGAATGAGCACGAGAATACCTTAATGGAGTTGCCTGTAGTTCAAAAATATGAAGTACGCCTCTTTATTATAGAGAGGAAAGCATCCATCATAAACCAACTAACTTTAGTGCTAACAATGACAACTACAATGTTACTGCTATGGAAAACCCCGGAAAGCAGGATTGCCAAAGCATCACTGCCACTTTTGGAAAAAAAATCTATTCCAGAAATTTTAGTGTCATCTCTGATATAACCCTTGCCCCTTGCTACATCCTTCCATTGGTACCATTGAACCACCTAATCATAGGTCGTGTGTTTTAACTGTAGTACAGGGTCAGGGATACACTGGGAGAACATATTGAGATAATATTTTAAAGTGCTGATGTTCAACTGACAGACGTCCAAGAATGCTTGCAGCTTCTTAAAAAATTCCTCGGAATACAATACAATTCCTCAGCCCAGAAGAAATGACAATTTTTAAAAGACTGCCTATTTTGTGATGTCCAAAGCACAAGCAAATGATTCAGCATTATGGATATTGGAATAAAGTGGTGAGGTTGCTCAAATGTATTCCCTCAAATCCGAAGATCCATGCACCATTCCTGCCATTGGAGAGATCCCTGATTTGCTTCTCCATGGGATAAGAAACTTCATCAGTAAGGCTGATCATCATGATACTAAGGTCGGAGAAATGCCTGAAAAGGGTTGAGTAGCAATTGGAGGCTTTGCACTGCCAACTTGCCGGTCTTCAGCTCACTGTATGCTATGTTAATTGTGTGAGCCTATCCTTGTTTTATATATGTCTCAATGTTTTAAAGCCTATCCCATTAGATACCTTTGCCTCTGAGGGGGACATCCCTTGCCCCCCTTTTTATTTAAAATTGAAGTGTCTCTCAATGTGTTCAATTTTAGTATGCTTTACTATGCTTTGTTCTGCTTTCTAGAGTCAATTTTGTACAAGTTTTCCTCAGTGATATATAATGGAATGGGCTGATGTTGGTCTTTTGCCCCTAATTTTTAATGTCATTTATTTTTCCAAGCAAACAAAAAAGTAGCAACAAAAGAGTCTGTAGGATTACTAATAGCTAAATAATCTTCAATTCAAGATCCAATGTCACCAAAGAATCAGCCAGCTGGGAGGGGCTGGTGGTGTTATCCTCAGAGAATATGGGTTACCCCATCTAGGTAATAGTGGACTATAATGAAACATTCTGGGAACTTAATATTATCCCATGATCAGGGCATGCTAGCTACTGTCGAGTAAAGGTTACCCCATCTAGGCAATAGTGGACTATAATGAAACATTCTGGGAACTTAATATTATCCCATGATCAGGGTGTACTAGCTACTGTCGAGAATACTGAGAGACCCATTGTGGAGTAACAGACAGTAATACCAGGGAAATCTTAAAACAGTACCTCAATCAAAGGATCCCCATATGAGCCAAGGCTAATTTTCCCAATATCTTATGCTTTTAATTGAATGAATGGTAGGCTCGACTGGTCTTTGGGGTTCCTTTAGTAGTTTATTGTGAAAGTTGACATTTATATTTCCATCCTTCTGAATTTCCTTACATCTTGCCTCTTTCAGTTCTACAATCTTCCTCAAATGTGGCTTCTTGAAAATTCTTTAAGTCATGCTTTAACCTTAAAACTCCAAACTTAACAATGTATTGAAACTTATGACGAGGGGCCTCGGTACTGCCACATTGCAAGTTCTTTTGTGGTGCTTCTTTTCTGGTACTATCAGAGTGCCCCTGCCCCCTCTATCTCATTCTAGGTAGAGTGCTTATTGGATCTTCTTCGTTTCGGGATCAAGGGCCTTCCCTTAGTCCACAACCTGTCTCTCATAGACAGGCACACATTGCTATCCACTTCTATTCCACCAGGGAGGTTGATCAGCCTTGGATGGTAGGAGATGTTCTAAAGGAGAGTACTTGATTTCCTCCTAGGATTTTCCGTCCTGGATCGCTCAATCCCTGGACTTTCGCATTGAAGCGTTCTGGGATCCTCAATTGGCTCTTTCGTGGTGATAGGTGATGATGCCATTGGTTCTCCTAGCCGGAGCCTTGCTGTAGACGTGACAGTGCCGATCACCTGTCAAGCCCTCCCGCTTTGATCTTCATCAGCTCTATTCTTCATTGAGGGATCCTCCCTCCACAGGGCTATTTGTACTTGTACTCTGTCCTTATAGTTTGGTGCTTAACCGCTTTGTGTGTATCCCCTGCTTGTTTTGTTTACATTACTTTAATGCTCAGTATTAAGTTTGTTTTGTAATTTTTTAATTTCTTTCACTCTTTCATTATGCATTTATCTAAGCCTTACGTGCTAGGTCCATTTTGTTATTACAAGGTGTAATGCTATTGTTAGCCTCTCTTTCCAGTTTGATGCAAGTTTGTTTCCTTATGTTGACTATTTTTGTGCATTCTATTTTTTGTTAGCATATGCAATACTGATATGCTTGAAATAAGCAAGTGTTTCTATGATATTTATGTGGAAGGTTGAAGACAAAAGCTCTATGTTGATAAATGCCTGGTTAAAATAGCTGCTTCCACATATTATATATGGTTGCTTTAGTGGTTGAGTCCATGGTCTTTTTGGAGTCGTCGAACATTGTTGCCATGTTCTTTCTTAACATATTTTGGTCATTTTCTTAACCATCGTTCTAAGAATTTATTTTCCATATAAATGTGTTGATGCAAGTTGTCCAAACAATTTGTTTTTCTCCCTTAAGGTCATATAAACATTAAGACAATGTGCATGTGATATATTCAATCGTTATGTTTGTGTAAATCTTAAATCCTTCTATCCTAGGAATTTATGACATGTCCTAGGTCTGCGAACATGTTCATGTTTTTTTAATTACAGTTGAAAGTATTAAAATATTTTATTTATTGTTACAGACAGTTCTAAGAATTTTATTTAATGCTTAAATATCTGATTATGGTGAAGGAAGATAGTTCTTTTAAGCAATTATTTTTGTCAAAATTAGGTCCATCTATCGTCACCCGATTACATCTTTTAAAGTATCAAATATGCAAGAGAAGTATGCCAATTATGTCTTTTCATTGAGCTTATATGGGAGTCAACTTTTCTGTTCTTTAAACAAAATTTGACTGTCTTCTCCTTTGTGTTCTAGTTTTGTAGCCACTATTTTTCACCTTTTTTTCTGTGTTTTCTGCCTTTTCCTGTTGGTTGTGTCACTTTCATTTCAGTTTTTTCTCCTCTTCCCTTATCTACTCCTAACACATTTACTTGTTCATTGTCCTAGTATGTTGATCAATCTGTTACTTTGAAGGCCTGTGCTGGGCTGAATGGTATGAAGTTAGGAGATGGCATTATCACTGTAGTTCAGGCTACTCCCAATGCATCTGGTGAGGTGTGTCAATTTTTTTTGATTTCTTTTTGCATCTAATGGTTTTCCTTCAAATAGCTACGGACTTCGTTATGTTCAGATACGCTTAAAATACTGAAACTTTCATTATTTCAAGGTTGAATGCCTGCCATTCTACGGTATCCCAGAACATGCAAAGACGCTTATGCAGAAGCCTACACGAGTTTTGAAACTGAAGAATGTGGTACAAATTGAGTTTTTCTTTAGTTATTATGTGCTTTTTTAAATTTTATTAGTGGTGCAACATCAACTAATGGCTTCTGTACTTTTTGATTCAAACATTCAGCTAACCAAGGAAGAGCTTCCGCAATTGTCTGAAGCTGAAATAGAAGAGATCTCAGAAGATGTACGTCTTGAGTGTACTAGGTATATGTCGATACTTTTCTCTTTACACTTGGTTTAGTGCAAAAAACGACTTTATTTTTGTGTAGGTATTATCATTGCCTCAAATTGTGTCTTTCTAAAAGGTCTTGCCTAATACTTTAATATTTAACCACGATCTGAAGTATATGCTTGTTTCAGGTTTGGCACTGTCAAATCAGTCAACATTGTAAGGTGTAATGATCAGGAAGGCTGCATTACATCTATCCAAACAGAGGACAGTGGTAATTTGGATAAGTGTCTGCCAGATTCAGGTAATACAGAAAATCAATCTGAATCTTTGAAGGACCAAGAAATCAATATTGTTGAAAGTATCAAAGAAAATGGAAGAGAGTCAAACAATGTTGCGATAGGTGTTAAAGATATTCCAATACACATACAAGAAAAAGATTCTGGTGAGCACCAGATGGAAAACAAGATGCTTGAAACAGGGAGTTCTAATAATAATGTAATTGACAATTTTAATCAGTTAGCCCAGGAAAAGCAAGAACACACTGCTGCTGCCAAAGCTCATGAAGTGGCTTCAGTTGATGAAGTTCGTGAGAATACTGAAATACCTCAAAGTGTTGATGCTTTTGAATCAGGGAAAAGATCTGTTCCTGAAATCCTAGTACAGGGGGGAAGAGATGAGACTCAGATTACTTGTCTAGATCCTAACAATATGACCCACCAAATCAATGTCACTGCAGAGAGTGAAGTGGGCGATTCATCAACAGATTGTGAAATTCTAGAAGTGGGCAGTGTTTTGATAGAGTTTTCAAGGGAAGAAGCTACTTGCTTGGCAGCACATACGTTACATGGACGTCTGTATGGTACTCAGAAGGTCATAGCTAGTTATATTTCTAACATCGTTTACCAGCAGAGATTTCCAAGAGGGAGTCTTAGATAAGTAAGCACAGGATTATGATTATTTCATGTTCAAGAATGTTCTTGCTAGTTATTATTTGTGTATTTTTTTTTGCGCCATTTATGCAAAGATGCTCTGTTCTCATGTATATAGAAAAGGTTATATGATTTATACATGTTGAAATTGTAGTATTTGGCAGGTGGCTTTAGTGCAGCTTCTTTAGGCAAAATGCTGGAAGATTTTATGTTTAGGCGGTGCTTTCATTTGATGAGACTGGGAAGAAATAGAAAAATATGTTTGTAAGTTCATTTTGTATAAATATTACCACAAAACATTGTCAATGCATCTTAGACACAGGTTTTACTACCAGGCCTGCAATGCTCCATGTTGGAAATGAGAGGTGTAAGAATGTTTTCTCGGATGTTTCCTTTTTGGTTTGGTTTCATGCACCTGAACTGGAGAAAAATCTATAATGCAACTACAGAGGAGGATTTCAGATTTCAAGGAGGATAGAGTACAAATTATACATGGTAAATTCAATGCTGTTAGTAAGCTCCATATATCTAATGCTATACTAGGCCATTTTATCATAGCAATGGATTTTGTATTCTCATAATGTGCAAGGGAATGGTTTGTTTAGACTTTATATGTTGCCTCCCTAACTTACCACATGAATCTATCTTGAAATTCTGCAAATGTAACTTTTATCCCCAAATGGTTGATTGTTGTGGATGCGTGGAGTATTTGAAGATTCTCAGTATGCAAGTGATAAGGGGAATTTTAATGTCTTTAATCGGGGTTAATGGCATCTCTATCAAATATAAAAATAAGTTGAGGGTTGATAACTTAATTGACTTACTATAACTTGAGGGTTGACAACTTAATTGACTTATTTGAAGATGAAAGGTTAAACAATATAATAAGTTTTCTAATCAAGATCCATAGTAGAAAAGTTAACCTCCAGAAAGGATTAGAAATTTTGCAATAATAGTAAAACAGTGTTTATGTCAAAAAGTCGTGATATTACGAACAACTTTAATGTAGCTCTTGATCTCATAAACTATTTTGTCTCATATATGTTATTAGTCCCGAAGAGTATACTAATAACATATATGTTAAGAATTGATCAATTTGTTTTAACTTCTGATTAAATTCACTTTTCTCCACCAATCATAAATCATTATTTTTTGTATATTGGAAAATTCAGAAGTTTTTAATAGTAAACTTGTGCATTTCTTAACAAAAAAATGTGAAAAAGATATTTATCCATATTTTGATTGGTTAAAATTGTTTGCATATTATTAACGGAGAGAGTGTTGATGTCATATATAATACATTGAAATAAATGCAGTCAGATTATTAATGCACAATATCAAGGATATTTGTTGGCAATAAAAATAAATGCATATGAATATGGACAAGTGTATCCAAACTTAAGCAAGGTAAGTTTATTTTATTAATTTTTTATTATCAACACCAATGTTCTATTAGTTGTGTTAAAGTGCACAACCCAAAAACTTGGATAATTGTGTGGATCATGGCAGGAAATCAAGATCAGACTTAAGATGATCCGTAGGTCTATGAAGTTTCCATAAAAAACTGGGAGTCCTTTAACACAACCCAAAAACTTGGATAATTGTGTGGATCATGGCAGGAAATCAAGATCAGACTTAAGATGATCCGTAGGTCTATGAAGTTTCCATAAAAAACTGGGAGTCCTCTTGAATTAATATAGTAAAACAAAGCTTAAAATCATATGTCAATAAATTTAAATATACAATATGGATATTGCTCTGTCTACACTTCACAAGTGATAAATCTAGATCAATCAACAGGGACTTAAATGAAATTTGTCCTTTCGCAAAGCTAATCGAGGAAATAATATATTTTAGGTTTTTTGGTTCAGAGGGACGCTGCCTGCAGGAGTTGGAGACTTTACTTGCGGGAAGTTGATTTTGGTAGGGCATGATTGTGCAAGATAGGTGTTTTAGGTTTTTCTGGTGCAGATTTGGTCTGATAGTAAATTGTGCATGCTTACTCTGAGGCAAGGGGATCATGAGACTGATCTTTTTCCTATGACTGAAGTATCATGACCAGTTATGAACAATGGCCTTGAGGAATCTATCATTAAATCCATACCTATTTTCAAATATAAAATAGGGGATGGGTTTGTTGATGACACTGAATGTGCAGTCTACTTGAGTGAAGTTCAAGAAGATGAGACCCTCAAGCTACTTCCCAAATGTACTCATGCTTTCCATGTTCCTTGCATTGACATGTGGCTCAATTCTCATTCAAGTTGCCCTCTTTGTCATGCCAATAATGTAAACACTACAGTTCCCCCAATGTAAGAAATCGTTAGAGAAGATAATTATGATTTTACTGTTGCCATTGTGCAAATAATAATTAGAAATTTACTGCCTTGAATATCAGCGTTTAATTTATGCTGCACCAGAGAACCATCTGTTAAGGTCTCTTATAAGAGACGATCCTAGTGATTGATTCCAAATTAGCGAATTCCTTCAATAACTACTAAACAGTAGCATAATCGCAATTGCCCTAAGCATGTCTTAGTACTGTATCATGTCAAATCTATTTATTAAATTTATAATATCTTGTCTTGTGGTGGAGAATACATCCATCGGATGAAAAGACATGGTTTTACTATGACCTTGGATTTTTCCCTGTTGTTTCAGTTGCAATTCTAGCATTTCTGGTCTTTTACTTAACAATATGCAATGTTACACCCATCCGTAGTTTGGTGCTTTAGTGTTGGTTGTGTTATATTCTTTTGTCAATCTGGGTTTATAAATCAGTCTCCCTCCACTTTCAGTTGTCTTGTAACTTCCTTTTTAATATCATTCTGCTCAATTACTCTGAGGTCTTGGTTGAGTGTACCATTGTGCAAATCCTTTTTTGATAAAATATTATAATGATTGCGCAATCATTGTCTGTGGATATTCCATGTGAATGGTTTAGTAAGACTAAGAGCCAATAGCAATGATGCTTGTGCAATCAAAATAACTGCCTACGAATTGCAAGTACCTTTGTAGTTGGTAACGATAATTGCGAATTCTATATTTTTTGCCAAAAGCATTTTGGAAAAAACATGCTTTCGTGCTCTGGGTAACGGTAGTCAAGCCTTCTACTAAAGGAAGAAATATTATGTACTTGATATTTAACTTAAATTGTGCACATATCAAAGCAATGGGTTTTTGAGTGACTATTGGTTTTTTTGGATAAATTAGAGACAAAGGGCCCTCACCCAAGACTACATCAAAATACAAACCAAGGAAAAAAAAGTCCTCGCAAAATTAGAAAAATAGCAATAAAATACCCTGCTAGGAATCACTAGGATAGGATGCAAGGAGGCTGGAAGAAAGCATATTTCATCAAAATCACCTCCATGACACAAAATCACCATTATAGCCTGGAAATTCATAAATAGGATGACAGAACCTGCAAATTCAGAAATAGGACAGATCCTGCAAATTCAGAAATAGAAGGATTGA
Source organism: Torreya grandis (assembly GCA_037957365.1). Classification (NCBI taxonomy): domain Eukaryota; kingdom Viridiplantae; phylum Streptophyta; class Pinopsida; order Cupressales; family Taxaceae; genus Torreya; species Torreya grandis. The sequence continues at coordinate 1,650,639 of JARHVA010001864.1, read as the reverse complement.
AATCTTTAAGAGTAATTTCCTTAGAAAGGAAAGTAGCAAGCAGATCGGTCAGGGCAACTACTTTTTAAGGAAGGATTCTTTTCACTAATTGGAACATGAGTCACAGGTGCATCCGGAGCATTGAGCTGTTGGGAAACTCTCATCTCAATCCTTAATCATACTTTGCCTTGAAGTTCATCATATAGACATTATTAACTAACTTGTCATCCTCCCAGCCATTTAAAAGGGAATTGAGATGAGAGTTTCCCAACAGCTCAATGCTCCCAACGATTTAAAACTTGAGAAACCCAAATCTTATTCATTTAAAATCTTGAGAAACCCAAATCTTATTCATTCTATTAAAGAACCACATCTATATATGCTTGAAAAGAAGGAACAATGTAGAAAGAGATGTTCTAGAGATATTAAGTGAAAGCTACAAAAACACATTTTGAAGGTCTTAAGAAACTGATTCTTTGTAGTATATCCCAAGTAAGAGTTTTTCTTTTCATAACAAATCTTGAGAAGCATTAGTCTTTGGAAGGCTAATTGGGCACCAAACTTTTTCAAGGGGCCATTGAGGTTTGTCCAAGTTGCCAATAAGATGAAGATGACCTTCCTTCACCGAGTACTCTCTAGATTGAGGACATGTCCATTTTAATTTATCCTCTTCCAACGGGATGGCAATGAGTTGAGAGAAGAAAATTAAAGAAATATTGGACTTGATCTTGATTTCAGGTATGGCAAGAAAGTCTCCGAGCCTTCCAAACCCTTTTTAAACTCCAAAACCCAATCTTTCAAATGAATAATTTTCAACTTTTGGCTTCCCAAAGATTTTTGTTGTTCTCCAAGTCCTAAAACATAAGATGGAGAAATAGAGGCATACCTTCATAAATAGACAATTTTTCCATTTTTTATTTCCAGAAAAAAAAATCAATTAATAGAGTCCCATATTTCCCCCCCAAAAAAAATGTGAGAATCTTTCATCCAGTTTTCCATAGAAACAACTCTAATTGGATCATTCTTAGAATCAATGCATTTTCTCCTCAACAACGTGCTTCACAATTCATCCTTTTCCTTAAAATCCCTTCATAAAAAGCTAGCTCCAAAGGGCAAAATTCAGTTGGAGCAAGTTCGTTATAACATCACCACCTTTTCATTTTGGTTTATAGACATCAATGTACCCATTAAAGCATTTTTTTAATATTATCAATGCCATTCTATAAAAAGTTTTTCATAATTCTTGTAAACGTCTCAACACTTACCAGAGCAAGGGGAACTTACATAGGATAGACATGTATTGCTTGCAAAACTTCTTGAATAAGTTAAAATCTACAAGTACAAGACAACCACTTTCCTTCCAAGAAGCCAATCTAGATTGAAATATAGAGAGGGAGGCAATAGAGAACCCTTGAAAAAGAGGAACTACAAGGTAATTGCCAAGGATGGAGGTAATAGAGAACCCCAAAATATACTTGATCCAAGCTTTCCTTCTAATGGACGTGTTAAGAAAGAAAATGTTTGATTTAGACAAATGCACACTTTGGCTAGAGGCAATTTGATACTTGTTTAGAATTGTTTTCACTACCCTTGCATCTAATCTTTTGGTGATGCTTGCAAGGATGGTATCATCCAAAAATTGTGCATGGGAAAAGGAGATTCCTTTGGTGATATTAACTCTCCGAATTCTATTCATATCCTTGACCTTTCCTAGAGTTCTTCCTAGAGTTTTGGTCATTATAATGGAGAGAATGGAATTTAAAACATTATTTGCATACTTGACCATAAAATTTAGTAAGGAACTCTACTTCCTTTTTCTTGTGTCTCATTCTTGTTTAAATGGGTGAATATGTCCTGGCTAATTATCTCTTTTGTTAATACTTGCAGTAAAAAATATAGCTTAACAATATCGAAAAATATTTTCTGAAAAAAAACTATGGCGCCACACCATTTGCACTTAAATTTTTATGCAACTCTTTACAAAAAGATACTACATCTTCAATTTTCAAAAGGTTAATTGGACCAAGATTTTTTAAATGATAAACTATATGAAGGTTCAAATACAAGAAATATGGGTTTAGATCAAATTTATGATGACAACAATGCTGAAGGTACAAAATCTAACTTTTGAAATAAAAGGATTACAACCTATCAAGTGTATGAAATTTCACAACAAATATCATTGGATTAGCCATATTATACTTTTAGCATGTGTTGAGTTGCTCTTGTACGCTGAGAGGAGGAAAGTTAATGAAGTTTAGTCAAGTATTTGATTTTGACTTATGGTATGTGATGTTTTATTTTTACTTAAGATAACTACTGAGATGATCATAAACTTAAAAAAAATGCGAAACTTTAAAATAAGAAGTTTGATATGCATTAAATTTTGTTTGTTTAATACTTAAATATGGCATACATTGGTGCATTAATTGTTGAGAATCTCATGTATCATGATGTGATTGGTTATTATGAAGTAAAAATTGGACAACTAGTACATAGTACCATGACAAGTATTTAGTAGTATCATTTTAACTATAAGACATTATGTGTTCAAACCCCATTTCTAATATTGGTACATGTTCATCTATTGAAACTTCTCCCCTAGTTTGAGAGAAGGGTGTGAAGAGATACTGATTATGCCCTTGCCACTTCTCTCTATGCCAACTACCAATTATTTCTTTCTTTCTTTTTCTCCCTTTCCTACTTTATTCTTATCATATCACCTTCGTTATCACGGACTATGATTTTTTGTAGGTACTTAGGAAGAGTTTAGACCCAAATCTTATATAGGGAAAGAGTTAGGGTTCTCAAACTGACCCCTATATTCGCAAACAAGTTTGCGGCTTGGTTTTTGGCTCTTTTTATGTGCTTGAATTCAATATAGTTTAGTTTAAAGCATAACCACTTAGCTTCATTGATTATATTACTGATTCTTTAAGCTTGTATCATTCTGCCATTCAAAATATTGATGATTATTTGTGAGTCTCCTTTAATGACTCTGTCTTTCCATCCATTGAGAACTACTACTATTTAGACATCTTTCAACAATTCCATTGCCTGCTCTATCATTATAGAATTTGTCTTGAAGTCTATTGAGAATGTCAGTAGCGGTTGTCCATGGGAATCACAAAAGATATTACTTCCATTGATTGGGTTAGGATTTTCTTTAGCCACCCCATTGATTATTTTATTTTTACATCTCCAAGCCCTAGAGGGTTCCAACACACTTTTTTATTATTGACACTATTGAAACATATCTATTATTGAGAGAGGTGAGTTCCATACTAGCTAGTGAATTTGGCTCCAATTTCTACACAACTCAGTTTTCTCTAGTCTAATTAGCTTATTCTACTTTATTTTGATTCATGTTTGTTCTGACATGGTTACCTTAATTTATTCCTTAATAATTCCTATGATTGGAAGATCTCTATTAATATTCTCTTATTTCTTTCCAGTCATAGGTTTTAGTAAATGATATAAGTTCCAAAGTGCCATAATGTTGTCAATTAGGGACCTTTTGTTGGATGTGTTGCATATTTTGCATGATTTACACTCTTCACTATTTAGACTTGTCTAGACTGTACATGTAGAATGTTTTACAAGTACAAGTATTCTTGAACTGTGTTTTATATCCAATTTATTATAATAATACTTTGACAGTCTAGTGATGTGCCTACAAATACTCACATACACATTAGTGCAAAACATAACTATAAAATATGGTATTGTGTTGTAGGTTGAGTTAATACAATAAGGAAGAAGGTTGATGTGCTGGGGTTTTTTACCAAAAGTGTTTTCTTAGATGAAAATATTGTGTATAGTGCATGTGTGCCATTTTTATTTTCTAATATAGTTCTTAGATTCTATTAGTATTTTACTTCACCTACTTAAGCTTATTGGTATTTAATATTTATTCATATCATAGATATGGTTTAGCTATTTTTGAATAGCTAGGGCATCTTGAACTCATGATAAACTATTTATTAAATGAGAGCTTTGCATAGGAGAATATTTTGTGTAAAAGAAAATGATGGGTAACATAAGTATAAATATAGACAAATTTAATGGTTGACACTTTGAGCTATGGAATCTTAATATGGAAGATCTTGTAGACAATGATTAGTGGGTTGTTGAGTCAAGTAAAAAATATTACAAGTATGAAGACAAAAAATCAAGAAAATATAGATAGGAAGACGAAGATTTCAATTAGCCTATGTCTTATAGAATCAATGTTGTTGAATGCATAGTTATCAAAATTGTGAAAAAATCACGATTAATTTTGAATCATCGTGAAAAATGATTTTTTTGTCCTAAAAGCTAGGGTTTTTACTGAGTCAATCCTCACTAAGGAATAAATCATTGTCTGCGGCAATTAAAATGTAAAAAATGTGAAAATGCCAAAAAATCATGATTTAAAAAAAAAACACGATTTAAACGTGATTTTTGCTAAAATCATGATTTTTTCAATTATAATTGGGATGGTCCCGTTGGTAATGGTCTAGTGATCCACACTTATAGCAAGTGCATAGACGAAACCTTACCTCCCATCCTCCATGACCTTTATATCCTCATTGTTGTTCATACCCACCATAAATATGATTAGAGGGGATTCTTTTATTATTACATGTGCCTCAATATCTTCCCTCATGGAGCTCATCAATCACCTTGAATTCCTCCATGTTGTGGTTGGAGGCATATTAAACATTATGGTAGAGAGAGACCTTTGCTTAGGCCACATATTGAAGAAGTAGAAAATTTCACACATCGTGACCCCCCTGAGAGATTTTTTAAGACAATAGCATAGCTCTCACTTTAATATGGGGTGTGTTTTCTTATTTTTCCCTTTAATCTCACAATTTATCACCATATCCCATTGCTAGTGTCATGGAAACTATTTTTTATAAGCTTCTGAAGCTAGGAATCCATATGTGCCTCCATGAATGGGCTAACTATAGTAAATGTAACTCTAGAAACTTCAAATCTTAATTATACTTAAAAGGCTTATTGAGGATTTGTGTACATCTTCATAGAGAGGGTGCATCAAAATGGTGCAATAAAACCTCTCATAAATCACTAAGGATGTTGTACTCGATGAATATCAAAGAAGAGTTTGGACACTAGATTCTTGAACCTAGAATCATACACATAAAATATTCATTAGATCTTTCTTGAACTCCTTAACACAAAAACAATTTGTTTCTCAAATTTAGGGATGTAAAGTTTCTTCAATAAGGATGCCTTCGAAAGGTTGTAATCCACAATGGCTTTGTTTTTATCAAGATTCTAGTACCAAGTGTGGGTGTAATCCACAATCGCCTTATTTTTATGAAAAGTCGATTTGTATTCTTGTAAAATATTATTCACATAAGTCATTAACATATGCATTGTATTGTATAATTTTAGTAACCATCGAAGAAGATCATCCGATGGACCTTGACAAGATCGATCCAAATTTTGAATGGCTCAAAAATAATGAAGAGCTTCCTTTTGAGGATTTTGACTTCGATGTCATGAATGACGCTGGGATCGACATCGAGGTCGTCTCTCAAAATAGGAGAGGCAAGAAACCCAAAAATATGTTGAAATGTAGCCTTGATGAACCATAGTTTACATGCTACGATTTGCTCCCTCCCCTTTTTTATTCCATGATGATAATAGTATGCATTTTGAAATGCAAATGTAATGAAGTTTGAATATTTTAAAAAAGTAATGAAAGAAAACAATTGACTGATTTGGATGGCGTACACTCTCATTTATCTTCTTCACATATTCTATATTATGTAATTGTATCTATTCTTTATTCAATTGAAATGCCAAATACGTATCTCGATGTAATAGAAATGCGTCTAAATTTATAAAAAAAAAATATTTTTTTTCCATATTTCCCTATGGTTTCAAGTTTTTTGATTTTTTCCGAATTAATCATGATTTTTTGAAAAATACTTACACTTTTGAAAAAAATGATTTTTTCTTGAGATGATTAATACTACTATGATTAAATGTCTTAAATAAAACATGTTGAGTCAACTATGCTCCAAAAATGTTTTGCTTAATTAGTTATTAGTTTTGTAAATATTGTGTTTGTTCATGTTGGTTACCTTGTCGCTTTAAAAAGCATACCAATTTTGAATGTGAATATATGAAGTTTTTACATTGAATATAATTTTGAAGATAATTCCTCTTGTTAGGATCTCCATCAGTGGTATCATAGCCACGTCTTAAAGGAAGAAGCCATGGATTTGAAGGTGAAAAGAAAGAGAGCCGCACTGTAGGTTGAATAGTGTAGCTGTAAATTCACATTCTTAGGCTTGGAAAAAATTATACAACCTCTTTTGAATATATTTAAATAATTTTGAAGCAAAAATAATCTCTCAATTACGTTCATGGAAGATGTAACATGTGCTTCTACCCTCGGTTCATCCGCCTCGCTCTAAGAATTATCAAATAAAAAAATGGGTAGATTGCTTTCGCTATTCACATTATCAGCATTTCATCAAAAACACGACCTCCATTTCATATTAAACTGATTCGTAGGGTTCACAAAATAGAGGGGGCAAGTTTCACATAAATTGAAAGAGCAAAAATTGAAAGCTTACAAATAATCAGTAATTGAAAGTACAGAAAGGAGAGAGAAGACTACAGAACATGCTAGTGCAAATCAACTCAAAGAGAGGACTGAACAAAGAGATTTTGAAACAAAACCTATACTATGTGTAAGGGTATGGAAGAAATATTATACATGTGTTTCTCAAGCTCTAAAAACTATGTGGGCCCCTTAGACAATGAATGCACAGTTGATTTTTCTATGCAAAGTGTAAAAGGAAGTAAATTGATTTCACATTGAGGGTTTTTATCAAAATTTCTTTTTGATCTTAATTAAAATTTGTAAATGAGTTATTAGAAACATTTCTATTGTATTTTTGGATCTACTTACGAGAGACAAGGCAAAGCTCCAAGTAGCATTTCTTTTTTGTCGTTATATTTATTTGTGATCATGGTAAAAATTGTCAGTTTAATATCTAAAAATAGACACTTAACACCTAAAACATATAAGGAATGGAGCATGAACATGGAAAACATGTTCATTTTCAATGATTTGTGGGAAATAATAAAAAAGAGACCACACCACCCACTGAACCCACCTTATTGATTGGGTATCAAAAGCATGATAAAAGTGCACTCACACTGCTCAAATCATCTTGTACTGCACATGTGATTATTTATATTTAAATTTTTAGATATGGAGCATGGAAAGCATTAAAGGACTTGAATGATAAACAACCTGCATATGAGAAAATTGACATTCTTTTACAAATTTTAAACTATAAATTGGCATATAAAGAAGACGTTTCTGAATATATTTCAATGATTAAAAAATTGAAACAATAATACTGCACGACAGGTGGAAAGATTGATGATGACATGCTCATTTCCATCACACTAAATGGGCTCAATTTTGCATACACTAATTTTGTCAAAATGTTATAGCTTAGTGATAAGCTAAATGGTGTAAATAAAAAGAGTAAGCCTATCGAAGAGGCTCACTATACAAAGGCCAAGTCACATCACAAAGATCATCACCATGTACAAAGATAATTTTAGAAATATTCTTTGAAACACTCTCTGAGACATTATCCACACCATTCTAGACAGTCTCCATAGCATTCTTATCGGCACTCTCTAGGATCTTCAAAAATACAAACATCACCATAAACACTTTTCTCATTCTATTGGTTCTTCTAGTGATTCAACTTCTTCTAGATCTCATCAGAATATGAAATATCTCAAATGTTTCAAATGTGGTGGTATTGAACATCTTGTAGTTGTATGTCCTTGATGACCCCGTTCTCCACCAAAAAAAAAGCTGAAGCAAATTATGTGTATCATTCTAGTCACAAATCTTATGGTTATTCCAATTATTTAGGTTATTCTAACATTTTATTTGATCAAAAATCATCTTATATGGCCGAGGTCTATGGTCGCTATGGACGTAACAACGTGTTTTGAGTGATAAGTGATTCACTAATCTTCTGTGAGCTATTAGGCTTGAGACTAGGATCTATTGTAGTAACTTTTTTTGGATTGTGTTCTTGCTTTCTTTCAATTTTGGCTTTCTATACTTGATATTCATGACATGGAATACATAGGATTGTTTTTATTTCTCTCGATGCATGGCTTCTCACCTCTCCCCTGATAGGGGAGAAGACATAACATTGATTTTTCTTTGATCAGTCTTCGATGATAGTACACATTGACAGGGGTTTTTATCACCTTTAGTGTTGAGTAAAGGTCATTAGTGTTTGTTGAAAATCATGGATATGTGTCATACACAATACAAGTTGGTCATTTGGATAGGCTTCTGGGTGAAGTCTTATGCCGATCAATATAGTTGGACATGATTTGATCATGTTCTACTATAGTACAGTATGATAATCACAAGAGACAAGTAGGGTTTGATCATGTTCATTAGTATTTTATGCTACAAATTGTAGGGTGGTATTCTTTATGGAGCATCATCAATTTTGACGAGTATCATGAGGTATAGTGCATCGATTACAGTTGTGTCAGAGTTTATTTGATGACTTCAGAGTCATTACTTTAGTTCTTTCATATTTTATACTCATTTGGATCAAGGGGAGTTTGTTGGGTCAGTTATGATCCAAATATGTTTTAGTTATTTAGTTAGTTATTAGTTTTGTAAATATTTTATTTGTTTAGGTTGGTTAACGTGTTAGTTGGTTTTTACAACCAACTACAGTAGCTTTAAAAAGCATACCGATTTTGAACATGAATATATGAAGCTTTTACATTGAATATATTTTTGAAAATAATTTCTCATGTTATGATCTCCATCAAAGCCAATGCTAAGGATCTATGGGATAAGTTAGGGACTTTGTATCAATCAAAGTCTTTGGTAAATAAACATTTTATTTGAAATAAGTATTCTCTCAAGATGAAGGATGATGACTCCGTGGTAAAGCATCTGAGTGATTTTAACATCATGGTAAGTCAATTGCTTTTAGTTGAGATTAAATTATATGAAGAGCAAAAATGGATTACTATTTTAATCTTATTTTCCATTTTAATGGGATAATATTTGTTATGTTTATTAATATTATTATGTCTAAAATAAATCTTGAGGATGTAGATGCAACTCTGTTATCATAAAAAAATGAGGTGAATATCCATGGATGATTATCAAATAAAGGATGCCTTTTTTGTGATAGGTTGTCCCCAAGAAAAAAATAAAATAATTCATGGGACAAACAATTAGATTCAAGAAGTAAAATTAAATCTCTAAGATGACCTATAAGGAAATATTAGAACTGCAAATACCAAGAAATTTATGAAGAAATGCAAAATTACAAAGGTGTAGACACTTAAATTTGGTATTACATTACTTGTGCGTACACATTTGACACTTGTGCACACTTTCCCTATCCATTTACCTATCTATTGTTATGGTTAACTTAATTTTTTATCATTCATATTCAATATTTTTTTGATATGTGCATAAACACTCCATAATCCTAAACAAGCCATCACCATATTCTAGACCACTATTTTTACCTCTTTAGATAGTGTTGGCAATAGTCATATAGTTTTAGATATTGAAAGTGTCTGCCTTGCAGGTAACATCCCAGAACCTATAAAAAATAATTTTTAAATTCAAATGTCTCCCTTGGGTCAACTTAATCATGTTTCCTATGTTTGTTATGGATGAGATACCAAAGAGTCATATGTCAGGAAATCCAGAGAACAACAAACATGCTCTGACTCCACTGGTTAGGATCTTGCTCCTCAGAGAGAGCACAGTATGATTACCAAATATATAAGCAATTGAATATGCGGAAATAACCAGAAACACAAGTAACTAGAATTCACCAATAGCACAGAATATGAGAGACAATACACTATCTTGTATTAACACTAACAGAAAAGAATACATCAAAGAGCCGCCACACTCTTTCACCTTACAGAGATTCGCCACACCTCAAGTGTACAGTAATTCTTCTCACACACACTCTCCTACACAAAAACGGTCCCAACAACCAACTCACACACAGAATTGGTGTTCACCTCACCAACCAGTCAGTAATAACCCTGCCGGTACATCAAGCACTCTATAGCACTTCAAGCTGATCTCTCATGAACCTGCAACCTGCAATTCAAAGACCAAGCTTACATGTAGATCACCAATGAGCTTGCAACAACCTGCAACTCATAGATCTTACAACTAGAAGGAACTCTTCCTTTCTATCTCATGCCTTTTTAAACAATACATGCCAATGGGTCTATAAATAGATCCCTAACTCAAACAATAACTAAGACTCTTAATTTAGACAATTATCCTCGCAACCCAAGACTCTGGCTGGTCTTGACATGCAAACTCATAGTTCACTTAACTAACTGTCCATGAAACGAACACTTCGGGAACACACAGGCGACCGACGTCGGTCCCTGCTGGTCTGGTTCTGCCGACGTCGGTCGACTTCCTGCCGTCGCCGGTTGACTTCTGCACTGGATCCTGTCGACGTCGGTCATGCTGTTGACGCCGGTTCCTGTAGAACTCAGCAACCATCTGTTCCTAGTTTGTAAAGGTTGAAGCTTTTAGCTCCACAACCTAACAATCTCCCACTTGGAGATAAACAGCTGCAACCTGTACCTGTACCTGTACACCGTCTAGTTTGTTTCCTTGGCTTTGTATCCCTCCTCAAGATCACTCTTGAAGACCAACCACCACAAAATCCGTGATGAAAAATCGGTCACCCAAATTACCTGCCACATCCGCATCTACAACCATGTAGAAAAAGAACTTGACCCTGCATAGCATGTGCACCTGCTGCTGGTCCAACTGAACTGCCCTTCAGTATTACTCTCCCGGATTGACTCCAAACTTGTGACAACTCCCACTGCTTGGGAAAACTCAGGTTTAGTACATACCATGCACTCAACCTCATTATGTGAATCAAGACACCTGTTCTATGAACTGTCTAACCATCGGCGTGCTAACCGGCTTCACACAATCATCCTGAAACAAAGTCAACAAGACCTCCATGTCTCTAGAACACACTCATGCCAAAGAATCTTGCTGCTCCCAGATTCTCCATGACAAACACCTGAACTAGCTTTACCTTTAGTTCAGAAATACCTGTATATGTAACCCTGCAACAAGCACATCATACAGAAAATAGAATAGTGTAGCTAATACTATCCAACCTGGTAAAGAGAAACACAATGATCAAACCTCCATTGCCCTGCAGCTAATACAAGATCATATACCCTGATCTTCCATCTCACGTATCCATTTCCGCTCTTCTTCATCCTCAACATCCATTCGTCTCTCAGTGCTTACTTCCAGCTGGCAACACTGCCCAAAACACTTGTTTGGTTCTCCTCCAAGGAATCACATCCTCATCCATGCCTAGCTCCCACTGTTTCCTGGATCTACCTGTTCTGCTTCTTCAACAACTTCCTGGTCCTATGCCATAAGTGAGCAACAAGTAGTGTAAAGAAGGGAAATGATGAATTTAAGAACTTACTTACACCTTCAGTCCTTCAAATGGGCGCTTGAGACTCCATGACAACTAGCTATCCACCCAAAATTTGTCTCAGTAACCGATGGCGGTCACATCTCAGTCTACAGCCGACCGATGTCGGTTCCCTGCGACTGCCTCTTTGTCGACGTCATTTTCCCCTGGCCGACGCCGGTCTCTGTCTGCCCCGAGTCACCGACGTCGGGCTGCACATAGCCGACGTCGGTCCCTGTCTGGACGCCGACGCCGGTTTTCCTGCCGACGTCGGTCTCTGTGTTTTTCTTGTGAGACCTGACTTTTTCCCGCGAGCTCTTTTTGGATCAAAACCTTGTCCAAATCACCCTTGCTCTGCTCAGAATTCCTCTGCACCTTATGCTAAACTCTGTCCGTCACTTTCTCCTTGAAAACCAAGGCTTTCCCGTTCTTGTCACTAGCATCGGATTCCTCAAGAAACCTTACCTTCTTCTTCTGCATACAGAAACCACGATCCATGCCTTCCAAATCTGAAAGCATATTCTTTGACTCAAGAACCAGCATCTCCTTCTTATCTATGTGACCAAGCCTATCAAGCCACATCTCTGAATCTACAGCTGAAGTAGATAACCTAGAAAGAGAATCAGTAAAACAAGTAGATAGATAAAGTGTACCTACTTTCTTACCTCTAGCTATAACAAGTGTACCCTTGGTAACCTTCCAAGAGTCCCCTGAGAGAGTTACTGTGCAACCCTCTTCACCCAAACTTCTAACATAAATCAGATTCCGCTTCAGAACTGGGACATGCATGACCTCCTTTAACACCCATGTGTCACCTATCTGCAATTTCAGCTTCACTTTGCCTTTGCCAACAACCTGACAAGGCTTACCATCCCCTACACAAATTTCTCCAAAGTCTCCCTGGACATACTCATGAAAAAATTCTCTATGTGGAGATGCATGAAAAGAGGCACCAGAATCTAATACCCAAGATTCTACTTTATCCAAAGAACATACCAGAGCATCCTGTGCAACGTATCCTGCAACATCTGCTTCTTCTCCATGTTCTTCATGATGATCTTCACCCGATCTGCAATCTCTCTTTAAGTGCCCTTGCTTTCCACATTTCCAGCAGGTTATTCTGCCATACCTGGACTTGGATCTCTTGCCTGTCTTCGACCTTGATCTCCCACGCTCTATCCTCTCTCTTGGCCTTCCTCTTCCTTCAACACTCAAAGCATTTCCGGATAATTCACCTGTGCTTTTCCTACGTATCTCTTCATTCAAGATTACACTCACAACATCATCCACTTTTAAGACTTTTGAAGGAGACACAGTATTAGAAACTGCCATTACCAAACCTTCCCAACTTTCAGGTAATGAACACAAGATTAAGAGAGCTCTAAGTTCATCATCAAATACAATATTCACTGAACTTAACTGGTTTACCAAACCATGGAAATCACTAAGATGGCTATGAATAGATCCACCTTCCAACATTTGCAAATTAAATAAACGCTTCATAAGAAATACCTTGTTTGAAGCCGAGGGTTTTTCATATAAATTTGCCAAAGATTTCATCAACTCCACCGTTGTCTTACACTGTGATAAGCTGGAAATCATAGATGAATCAAGACTCAATCTAACAGATCCCAGAGCCTTCCGATCAAGAACCTCCCATTCTTCATCTTTCATATCCAAGGGTTTGCTAGCAACCCCACCCAACGGTAAGTACAAATCTTTCTGATACAGATAGTCCTCAATCTGCATCCTCCATAATTGGTAGTTCTTGCCATTGAACTTGTCCATTCGTAGTTGACTGCTTTCTGACATTGCTCAACTCCCACTCAAACAGAAACCCTGTGAGTAACCTGTAATCAAAACACACTACCCAGATCTACACCAATCTGTTAGTATCCCAACCAAAAGCTCTGATACCAATTGTTGGTATCAAGCTCAAGAACCTACAACCAAGGCTCTGATACCACTTGTCAGGAAATCCAGAGAACAACAAACATGCTCTGACTCCACTGGTTAGGATCTTGCTCCTCAGAGAGAGCACAGTATGATTACCAAATATATAAGCAATTGAATATGCGGAAATAACCAGAAACACAAGTAACTAGAATTCACCAATAGCACAGAATATGAGAGACAATACACTATCTTGTATTAACACTAACAGAAAAGAATACATCAAAGAGCCGCCACACTCTTTCACCTTACAGAGATTCGCCACACCTCAAGTGTACAGTAATTCTTCTCACACACACTCTCCTACACAAAAACGGTCCCAACAACCAACTCACACACAGAATTGGTGTTCACCTCACTAACCAGTCAGTAATAACCCTGCCGGTACATCAAGCACTCTATAGCACTTCAAGCTGATCTCTCATGAACCTGCAACCTGCAATTCAAAGACCAAGCTTACATGTAGATCACCAATGAGCTTGCAACAACCTGCAACTCATAGATCTTACAACTAGAAGGAACTCTTCCTTTCTATCTCATGCCTTTTTAAACAATACATGCCAATGGGTCTATAAATAGATCCCTAACTCAAACAATAACTAAGACTCTTAATTTAGACAATTATCCTCGCAACCCAAGACTCTGGCTGGTCTTGACATGCAAACTCATAGTTCACTTAACTAACTGTCCGTGAAACGAACACTTCGGGAACACACAGGCGATCGACGTCGGTCCCTGCTGGTCTGGTTCTACCGACGTCGGCCGACTTCCTGCCGTCGCCGGTTGACTTCTGCACTGGATCCTGCCGACGTCGGTCATGCTGCCGACGCCGGTTCCTGTAGAACTCAGCAACCATCTGTTCCTAGTTTGCAAAGGTTGAAGCTTTTAGCTCCACAACCTAACATCATATATAGATACAAATCAAGCCTAAGGCCATATCCATCTAGCACTCATCTTGACAAATCCTCACAAGCTTAAAAAACCTATTTAACAATACATTGAGAGATTACCTAAAAGCTTAGCCATCTAAATGGACCTCAAAGGAGAAATTTTAGAGCCAACTATGAACACTAACATAAGGTCAAAGTTTCATGTTTTTAAGTGTATAAAGACAAAGCATTGCATTGCATTCTAGTGGATCACAATTGAGTGTACACACACCCCTAGGTAAGAGAACTATGTGTGGTTTTAGCCATCTTTGGAGTATTGAAATGTAGGCAATGCTCAATCACTCAAAGAGGAGTGGTTGGGGCTACCCAACCCATATCTCTAACCCATTTTTTGAAATCTTGTGTCAAAAGCGAAGCTAGGGTTTCAAGGCAAGAGAAGGAAAATCAAGATATAAGCATAGGGCCAAATATAAATAAACACACAAAAATCATCTACAAGGGTAAAGACAATGATCTGTGGTAGAATAGATGGGCACAATCAACCTGGATAGTGCTGATAGATAGTGGATAATACCAATTACCACAGGTGTTTGAGCTTTTATTTATAACATCATTGCAAGTTTTGACAGTTTAATTTTTGATTTGAATAGTTTTAAATCTATTATAGAGTCATCTTGAAAATTATGACATAG
This sequence comes from Torreya grandis, assembly GCA_037957365.1. Classification (NCBI taxonomy): domain Eukaryota; kingdom Viridiplantae; phylum Streptophyta; class Pinopsida; order Cupressales; family Taxaceae; genus Torreya; species Torreya grandis. The sequence goes on along the minus strand of JARHVA010001864.1, from coordinate 1,635,594 downwards.
GCAATGAATAATATAATTTATAAAATCAACCAAGTGCCTCTCTTCTTTCTCTTTTTGGTCATTTTTGTATTTAGTAAGTGAAATCAATCTCTCTTTAGCATTCAAATTTATATGGTTTATGCCATATTTTAAATATTCTAAATTTCAATAGTTTTATCTTATTTAGATCACCTAAGTCTTTAAATAAATAAAATATTTTAGTAAACCCAACCTTTGTTTTGAAAATGACAAACCATAGGGATTTCTTCCTTAGGGTTTCTTCTTTCCTTCTTAGGGTTTTATTTTTATTTTACATTAGGGTTTTAGATCTAATTTATGATTTCCCCTTATTCTTAGAAGCAAAACGCTAACATAGTCATGATTTCTAGTAGTTTATATTTTGCCTACTCAACATACTAAAGACCTCCCATTTTTTTTCAATGAGTCTTAAAAATGGATTTAAATATGTTTTGGTGGATAATGAATTAGAATTGAATATTTGCAATATCACATTTATACAAACACTAGGTATCAATATGTATTATATTCATAAATTAGACAAGTTTATAAGATATTTTGATAATATTCCTCACCAAGTGTTAGGAAAAACTACTTTGGATGTCGCAGTAGGCCCTAAGATGTTGAATTCTATGTTTCAAATAATGCCAAATCATATACATTAGTATCTAATCTTAGGTAGACTGTGGATTCATGCATTGGAAGTTTTAGTATATACTATACATTGATGTTTAAAATTTGTTCATGAGGGATGTTTATATACATGTCATGTAGGTAATCGACCTTTCAAGTATTGTAAAGTAGTGGAAGGATGGATTCTGTTATTTTTTTTCCATTCCTCCATAATACCTCCAGCATAGGTCATACTTGTGAAACAAGTACATACACATGAAGTTGGAGAGTCAAGTCAAGCTAATAAAAAATAACCAACTCCAAATTTATCACTCAATTGAGAGCCAATAAAAGAGCCACTATATATACATGAAGCACATGAGGAATGAAATATCCCCAAATGGGATATTTACTAAAAACACCCAAACTATAATAAACCAAACTCACACATACTAAAATGCTCAAATCTGATATTATTTCCCCAAATCTCACACTTACATTGAAATTCACATACTCTCATTATCTCCTAAAATAATACACAATGCAATTTTCACGCTACAAAGTTGTAGGAAATAGAACACTACCAACCTATATAATATTATGACATTATAATTCAAACAACTAATTACAAATAACTAATTACATATGATATTGTTGGAGGAAATATTCATATACAACAAATCATATCATGAAAGACACAATATTGATATAAAACAACACACTTACAAATTTGACACAAAGCTTCACACAACTCCATTGGAAGCCTGAAAACCACACACACTCTGCATACTTCACTCTGAATCTGCTATGAAGACCAAATATAATTCTTGGGTATTATTACTATAACTAGCTAGGGAGGATATCTCACCACCGAAATTGGTAATCACTCTAAATTTTCTATGAAGACTAATTGTATTTCCTAGGTGGAATGACCATAACTAGCTAGGGAGGATATCTCACCACTGAAACCAACAATCAACACTCCATGGTTTTAATCCTAAGAGAGGAAGAATTGAACACAAGTTTAATGTTTGAAAATAAGGGGGTTTATGATTTTCAAAAGATGCATTTCCAAGGGAAGAACATGCTAATTTAGTGTTTTACAAAGGAGAGGGAGAAAGAGAGGAATAGTGAAGATAAATAAAATAGGGTACCATATTTCATATGGAGACAAATAATTCAAAGATGACAAGCTTGTATTCTCTTGATGAGGAGTCAAAGCAAATCTCCCACTTTCCACAAAGTTGTCTCCACTTCCACAAGCTCCAAAATTGCATCCTACCTCCATCTGTGAGTCAACTCAGAATAGTGAATCTTGTCTCTAACTTTCCAAGTGCACACATAAGATTTCAAACATGTCCCAACTCTCTTTTGACTTCTTCACACACTCAAAATCATGAGGCCAATAAAGAATTATGCCACACTTCTACCTTTATCTTTTTCCTCAAGAAACATAATCATGTGAATCACTAAAGCCATAAATCCTGTCTCTTAGTGGAGTGGTTTGCCCCACTCCATACACATAAATAAAAACACATGGGAGATACTCCTATGGGACATGCCACATCATCCACCAGTCACATCACCTACTGCATCATCACTTGCCACATCACCATGAATAGTGACAATGAGTAGTACATATGAATAATGACTTAGATAATAACATCTTCATTTACCATAAAGATATTCCATTACATCACCCAATTTAGCCTACAAGAATTAGATAGGCTAATGGGCTTCCATAGATGTCTCATTTAGAAGAAGGGGACATTACAGTCATCCCTTCCCAAAATTGCTTGCCCAAAGGCAATTGCCAACTCAACCATAAATCAAATCTGAATAAACAATGTAGCTCGAGGATCCCAAATCAATACAAGAGGTTTGCATGATTTGATTTTTGATACACTATTATAAAACATCCTTGAAAATAACACCTCCTTATCTCTCTTGGATAGAAATATGATAATGATCTACATGATATTAACAAACTCACCATCACATACTTTTGCCTTATCAAATTTTTGCTACACCACTTTGATATAATTTGGGAATTCTTTTAAAATATTCACTATTTCCAAACCAAGTGTCTCTAAATAATGGTTGAAAATAAATGGAAGACTATTGTTCTGAATAAGATCCTTTGCAACATACCCTTCATTAATGAAGCTGAAGGGTTCTCCTTCTGAAAAGATATTTGAAATAACATGTGTCTAAACTGAAAACAATTTATGATAGTCCAAACTCACCTAATTGCTCCCCAAAAACAAGATTGTGCTGGATGGAATATCTATTTGCTTCAGTTGGAAACAATTATCAACATTTCCCAAATGCCTGACACCTTCAAAATAATCCATCTTATTGCTATTCGAATTTGAAAATAATAAATAATGATATGATTTTATCAAAATCACCAACTTATTAGTAGAGCAACAACTAAAAATTTGAAATCTCCTTATAGAATCATGAATGGTGAACTTTGCATTGCTTAAAATCAACTTGGAAGAGGCTAGGAAAAACTCCCAAACAACCTCCAACTAAAATTTTCTGCACTCTTTAACTAAAATTTCCTTACAAATAACTAATTACATATGATATTGCTGGAGGCAATATTCATATACAACAACTCATATAATGAAAGACACAATATTGATATTAAAAAACACACTTAAAAACTTGCCACAAATCTTCACATAACTCCACTAGAAGCCTACAAACCACACACACTCTGCACACTACACTCTGAATCAGCTATGAAGACCAACTACAATTCTTGGGTAGAATTACCATAACCAGCTAAGGAGGATATCTCATCACCAAAACCAACAATCACTCTAAATATTCTATGAAGATGAATTGTAATTGCTAGGTGGAATTACCATAACTAACTAGGGAGGATATCTCACCATCGAAACTAACAATCAACACTCCATGGATTTAATTTTAAGAGAGGAAGAATTAAACACAAGTTCAATGTTTAAAAATAGGTGGGATTTAAGATTTTCAAAATATGCATTTACAAGGGAAAAACATGCTAATATAGTGTTTTGCAAATGAGAGGGAGAAAGAAAGGAATAGTGAAGAGAGAGAAAATGGGGCACCATATTTCATATGGAGACAAATCATTCAAAGATGACAAGTTTGTATTGTCATGATGAGGAGTCAAAGAAAATCTCCCACTTTCCACAAAGTTGTCTCCACTTCCACAATCTCCAAAATTGCATCCATGTGAGCCTACTCAAAATAGTGAATCTTGTCTCCCATTTCCCAAGTGCACACATAAGAATATAAACATGTCCCAACTCTCTTTTGACTTCTCCACACACTCCAAATCATGAAGCCCACTAAGAAATGCACCACACTTCTACCCTTGTATTTTTATCCAAGAAACATAATCATGTGAATCACTAAAGTCATAAAGATGGTCTCTTAGTGGAGTGGTATGCCCCAATCCATGCACATGCATCATAAAACATGGGAGATCTCCCTATGCGATATGCCACATCATCCATAAGCCACATCACCTACTGCATCGTCACTTGCCACATCACCATGAATAATGATAATGAATAGTACCTATGAATAGTGACTTGTAGAATAATGTTCTCATTTCCCACAATGATATACCCTTACATCACCCGACTTAGCCTATGGGAATTAGATAGGCTAACAGTCTTTCATAGATGTCTCATTTAGAAGATGGGGGCATTACAAGGAAAATATACCAAATATTCCTGTGTTGATTAATTTAGAAGATTCATATTAAATATTTATGGATTAGGATGATAGGGATTATGAGAAGAAAATTCAAGTGAAAATACATGATTATGTTGCATCTAAATTTTACACTTATAGGCCCAGGAGAGAATCAAGATGATTCAAACATGGTGAACACTGATTAGTTAAAAGGTCCATTCATGTGCGATCAATGTTAGATATTGGGAAGTCACCTCTTCAAGCCAATCATGCATATATAAATGTAAATGCTTATTATAATATAAATTCATGACATGAATACCTCACACAAAATGTTCAATTGAGACAACATTTTGTTAAATCCAATATGACTCAAACATAAGAGGCACTACACATTGCATGATGTATCAATAACACATATCTAATATCCATGCAAAATTTAGTCAATAACATAGAATTCATGGATACAAAACCTTCTATAACATTACAAGTAACTAGTGTATAAGACAAACCAAGTATTATACTACATATGTTACTTGACAAGAATTTGATTATTTTACCTTCCACTCAATATAGAGCTATGGGTCGATTATCAAATCAAGATGGTAATTTATTTTTGATTTATCATAGAATAGTTGGCCATGAAATAGATAGTTATGCAACATTACAATAAAGGAAATCCATAGGTTTAAAGATGAAGGGATCATCATGATAATGCATGTGCAATGAAAACCATAAGTGTTAGTTTGTAATAAGACCTAACACAATAATAAATCACGTAAATTGTATAAGCTTCCATGGATGGACCATTTGACTATTCAAGTACACACCAAGGGTGATTATCAGGAAAAAAGTTCAAGTGATGAAGAAGAAGGGGAAAATACACAAAATATTTAATTTCTACAATAGTTAGGCCATAGGCTAGATCAATTAAAACATGTTATTAATTTTAATGGATAGAAAGGTCATTTTACATTATAAATCACTTGTGGGACAAAGGTTGTGGATACATTGATATTTGTGATGCATACTAGATAATAGTTTCTTGCTACACATGGACAACAATGATTATAACATATGCAAACTATAGTTGATACTCATTATAAGTGTATTACAGTCATGTTTTAAGGTAATACCATCATGCTTCATTGTGATGGAAAAAATGATCACCAAAAGATCAAAGATTCAAGGATAAGTGGAGTGACACTATTTCAAAAGATGACATGTGATCCCTCATATACTATTGAGGAAAATATAATAACTATGTGTAATATTGAGGAAAAATCAAAGGGGGAGATGAAGATGATAGATATATTGAGGTATGATGGAGCTCATGATTATGACATATGGTCATTTAATATGAATCTCTATCCTTAGATGAACATTCTACCACAATATTATCCATATGAGTTTAGGCATCCTTTGGATGTGATATGAGGACTGTAAAATTCACATAATTTTATTTCAATAAAATTTAAAATTCCAAAAAAATCAAAATATTACAAAAAATAGGACCTATGCATGACACACTTTGATGGTTACATGATTGATTATTGTTATTTAACATATAAATGGTGAATTCCATATTCATTTTATACACACATGATTTTCACAGTAAAGATGAGTGGGATGCAGGATATACAGGTTACATATAATATACAAACATATATATCTAGGACTTTTTATACACCAAGGGGCTACCTTTATCCATTGAGGGCATGCTCACTATGGGAATATTTACACACTTATCAAGTTGTATCTTTCTATACTAATCCATTGACCATAGTAGAATATGAATGTCTAACTCTTGGATATTATTTTTAGGGAGCTATTTCCTATAGATATTGTCCTTTAATATACTAGATTATGACATTGATTGACTATGTGGACTAAAACTTCTTGATCCATGTGTGTTATATGAGTGTATTGATTTTGTTTTGTCACATCATGTGTTAGTTGTGTTAAGGATCCTCTAGTCCATGTCATGGTCATGTTATGTGCATGTTAGGTTAGAGTTGAGTTAGACTCATTTTGTGCATTGAGTGAGTATGTATTTCATGATCATGATATTGTGTGTATGTGTGTGGATACATATGTGATTGTTGTCAAGCTTGGTGTTCTGATTGATATTACACATTATTCCATTAGATGCAATGGTATGATTTGTATCATGTATCTTCTATGATGCTTATACTGCATGCTTAATTTATATATTTTATTGTCATGATAGTTATATTCCCATTACTTTCTATTACATGTTTCATAGATAATTGAATGATCAAATATTTATATAATAACATAACTTATCATGGTAGCAACATATTTTACATGATTACATTTTTTATATATAACAAGATGTGCATAACTCTTTCTTTTGAGATGATTGATAAGGAGGCTTTATCCCTTACCTAAAAATGGGGAATCCAATGGGCTTGTCCTAGAGATTTAAGTCATAACAAAGAGATAATTCAGATTTTAGGTTGGATTCAGTGTGATTTAAATGGGATAACTTGAACAAATTAAGACATATGTGATATATATGTGCATCATTTTATAGGATTATGAGGAAAATTTGATAAGTTTTAGATTAAGGTAAAAACAGGTTTTGAAGGGACCCCGAAACCCTGTATAAATAATAAAAAAATGATAAGCATTACAAACTGCCAAAAAGGCAAACACACTGAAAAACATTTACAAACCCAGGTTTTACAAGGGCCTGGAACCTTGAAGATAAACCAGTTAAAGTACCCCAAGTTTTACAAGGACCTGGAACCTAAACAAAACCAGGAATACAACCTGAAAACCAGCACTCCTCTAAACACACAGTCAAGGGACATGCTCACGAATGGCCACCTTCAAAGCATCCATAACAAGGCCTGCCTACCTACCTTAGCGCCAAAATGATGAAGGCAGAACCGCCATACCCATCAAATTAATGAGTAGGGCTCCCCCACGGCTTAGGGTTTCTCTATCAATCCCCAAAAAGGGTGCCATGGCTCGAACACAAACCACTGAGGGAACAGAGTTACCCCCAAATGAACACGTAGTTGGAAGACCTCAACATTTAAGCACCGCATTCCAATGTACTACCCAAACCAGACAACACCACCAGCAAAAAGACTACCCCCAGACCCGTCACCACCACCGCCTAACCCATCCACCTAGAAATTTGCAAAGATCTCCCCCTTTACACAGAGGAATCACCGCCATGGCATTCAAGTTGCTCCAAAAAATCCTTAATCCGCTCAGATCAGGGTAATGGTTAGCACGACGGCCACACAACAGAGATCTGAGGTAGAAAAATAGACCTGCACAATAATAATAAACATTCTGCGCCACGCCCCAACACCGTTGATCCTACCGTCCACGGGCAGAGATCTGGTATCCAAAAATAAGGAAGAGCGGGGAAGCGTCCGCAGAGGTTAGGGTTCGGGCCGCATCCGCGTCCGCGCTCCCCTCCTGTCCGCGCTCCCCTCCCGTCCGAATAGATGTTAAATGACAAGAAGGAACATTTGATAAGTTATATGACACGATGAGACATATTAAATGGGCAAGCTTTAGAATATTTATTAGATTTATTAGATTGAGTAGATTGAATTTTAGATTATGACATTCTTTATCAAATTTGAGTATAGATAGATCATATTTGGGGTATGAAAGTTAGTCATGCATATTTTTTTCTATTTATATACACTAGTCTAAAAGTGGGTATTTCTTAGACACTTGAAAACATCAATTTTGAATATCTATGGCATACATCATTTCTCCTTACACATTTAACTCTTGTTCATTTCCCCATTATCTATTTACGTAAATATTATCTTGGCTGATCCACTTTTATATCATTCATATTTAGGATTTCCATAGTTAGTGCTTGAATGCTCGATAGTCATAAGAAGACTATTTCTATAATCCAGATCACTTTCTTTTCCTCTTTGGATAATGCTAACAATAGTTTGATAACTAGAGTTACCATGGGTGTCTTCCTTCGTTGGAAGTGTCTTAGAACCTCTAATTGATAATTTTAAAATTCAAACATCTCCATTGGGTTAGCCTAAACACATTTTATATGTTGGCTATGGGGGAAATACCAAAGATTAATCTATAAATACAAATCAAGCCTAAGGCCATATCCATCAAGCACTCATTTTAGAAAATCCTCACAAGCTTGAGAAACCCATTTAACACTCCATTGAGACATTACCCAAAATATTACACATATGAAAACCAATCAAAGGATCCACTCTATAGCTAAGCCTGAATATTAACATAAGGTCAAAATTTCATGTTCTCAAGTGTCAAAATCTAAAACATTGAATTACATTCTAGTAGATCATGATTGAGTGCACACACACCTATGTGGGAGAACTACATGTAATTTAAGACTTCTTAAGAGTATTAGAATGTAGGAAACACTCAACAACTTAATGGAGAGTGGTTGGGGATATCCAAACTATATTTATAACCCATTTCTCCAAGTCAATGTAGTGTCACAAGTGAATATATAGTTTCAAGAAAAGATAAGGAAAATCATAATCTATACATAAGACTGACAACAAGTGAACATGTATAAATAAAATACAATGGAAATCACAATGATTTATGAAGGAATAGACCATCATAGTCAACATGTATAGTTATGAAAGATAGTGGATGATACCAATTATTGTAAATGTTTGATCTTCATCGACAATGTCTTGATAAGTTTTGATACTTTGTTTCTTAACCTAAACAGTTACATAGCTATTATAGAGTCATCTTGAAGATTGTGAAATAGACAGTGAGAATTATAATTAAAAAAAAATCAACTAAGTGCTTCTCCTATCTTATTTCTTAGTCATTTATATATTTAATAAGTGCAATCAATCTCTCTTTAACATTCAAATTTGTATGGTTTATGCCATATTTTTCATAATCTAGATTTTAATAGTTTTATCTTATTTAGATCACCTAAATATGAACATTTATAAAAAAAAGGTTGAAAAACATAAAACACATGATAATTACCTCTCAGTGGAAATGAATACATCGATTAAATTTTTAGGGGATGTAATAATACTCGGTAACTTCAAGTATAAACTCATATCAAGATGCATGGTTAATTTTCTTGGGTGCTTCATTTCATATGAATCCCCATAGGGGTTGGTTTTATGAATATGAAAATTATAATAGAGATAATGTATTGTTAGAAGATAAATTAACATATAATATCATACGATGTGTCAAAGATAAGTTGGTGTTTAAAGATAGGTTAAAACCCTCATAGGGGTTTTGCATATTGTAGGGTTGGTTAGAAATATGTTTTTTGCAAGGTGATCCGAGAGTATGGGTAATTTCAAAAAAATATATATGCATGATGGTTTGAATAAAAATGGTATTGGCAAGAGGAGTCCATACTAGAATGTTGTTCAGACTTGAGGCAAGCTCTATGAAAGATGGATGTAATAGATCTGTTATTCTTGAGGTTAATAATGAATCAAGTAGAGAAGACAATTTTTATTAATCAAAGGATGAGTAATATTGAAAATAAAGGTTTTTGATATTTACAAGATAAAGGTATGGTTGACAGAATTAATGATTGTCCTTTGCATTTTCATTTTTATGAACATTGTGTATACAGTAAGCAAAATCAAGTAAAATTTTCCACTGGTTCTACAAGTATTGATAAGATTATGTAGTTAATATGTAGTGATGTATTTGGACATGTGAAATTTCCATCATTATTTAAATATTTATATTATGTTTATTTCATAGATGATTTCTTGAGGAAAACTTGGATATATTTCCTCTAGAATATATATCAGGTTTTTAGTAAATTCAAGGGGTTTAAGGCTCTTGTAGAAAACCAGAAAGAGAAAAGGATAACAATTTTAAGAATAGATAAATATGGAGAGTATTGGTCAGATGAATTTGAGAAGTTATATACATAGTTTGGACTAGTGAGAAAATCAACAACTCCATATACACCACAATAGAATAGAGTTGCAAAGAGAATGAACATGAAACTGATGGGTAACACTAGACGTATGGTCAATAGTGTAGGCTTAAAGCAATTTTTTTTGGCATATTTAGTAATGAATGTTTGTTACTTGATAATTTGATCTCATACATCAACCCTTTTTAATAATACTCCAAAATAAGAATAGAATGGTTAGAAAACCTCTCCCTAACATCTTAAAATTTTAGATTTTGTTGCTTATGTGCATATTCCAAAAGAAAAAATTAACAAAGTGAGATTATAAATATGCAAAAAGTATATTAGATATAAAATTGTTAAAAAGGTTACAAAATTTGGAACCCCCACAAAAAAATTGTTTACAGTCATAATGTAGTCTTCATAGAGGTTAACAAGGCTCCAACGTAGGAAGGACAACCAAAGGAAGAACTAGAAAAGGAGCAGGTTGAAATAGAACAGGGAGAATTAGTATATAAATATTGAATTACAGTAAAAGATGAAATAGAAAGAGAGTTGCTTAAGGAGGATTAAAATGACCAAAAAGAGGAAGAATGTCAACCTCCACTCTCAAGAAGATCAAATCATCTCAAAAGGAAACTAGAAAAGTATAATCCACCTAATTTTTGTTATGTGTTTGCTTTATTTACTAGATATAAAGATCCTAAGATTGTTAATGAAACAATTGATTCAAATGGAAGTAAATCTTGGAAAAAAGGTATGGATGAAGTAATGGTATCCTTAGAAAATAAAATGACATGGAATTCAGTCAAGTTTCATGTTGGTAGAAAACACATTGGTTGAAAATGAGTGTTCAAAACAAAATTCAATGCAAAAGGTAAAATGAAAAAGTATTTTAGGTTGTGTGATCCAAATTAGATTAATGTTAGTTTGTTAGTGGTTAGTTAGGGCATGCATCTCATGTGTGAGACACTCCCTTTAGATAAATACTATGTTATTAACTTTATATTAGTGTTAGATAATAAACAAATGTTAGTAATTAATTTAATTGTGTTAATTGAGTCATGGGTGGTTGGGATCATAAGGTAATTGAATTGGTAGTTGAGTTCAGTTTGAAAACAAGCTTATATGGGCTTGTATATAATTGAATGAAACCCAAACATTATCATTTTATGAAAGCATATTTTAAATAAATAACATGTGTTTTTCCACATTTTTACCTATGCTTTATTTCCTAATAGTGATATCAGAGTTGATGGTGATGATGGATCCTTGAGTAAGCTACGAAAGGCTGGTGAAGAATGAAGCTATGAAGGAGATTTAATTGAAGAAGTTTCTTGAATAAGAATAAGAAGTTTGAGAGGTTTTTTTTTTTTGATTTATCTCTTCTTGAATGACACCTAAGCCCAAAGAGGTTTGAAGCAATTTGAAGAAGTTTAAAAAGGCATTGAAAATCCGATAAAGATATTTCACAAACATCTTTGAAGCACTCCAAATATGCCACAAAGCTCCACTTTCCACCAATGGAATTCAAATATGTATGAAGCCTATTTTTTTAATGAGGGTGTGTATTTTTATATGAAAAAATGATAAAAAAATTCCTAAAGTAAGACAAATTACTTTCTTAGGCACCATTTATTGAGTAGAAACTTTGAAAACACTTGTTTCAACATGAGTTTTGGCTAGAAATGGCATTGCAAGCATTGTAGTACTACTCATGACATGATTTATCAACTTGAAGGGTGATAAAACATGTTCATTTGCTATAAATTATCAAAAAATATGTTCAAAGCATCAAAAGAGGCATTGAAATAACATTGAATATAATGATGTGGATTTGAAAAACATGTTGGGTGCAAGGCATGATAATTGTGGGGATGAAATAGTGCACTAGGAAAATAATTTAGATAAAAAATTACTTTCAAGTGCTTTACATTGTTATGCAAAGACATTCTATATTAGTTATGTGTTGAAATATCACATACTTGGCATTAAAATTGCATTTGACTTACTAAATAGAACTGAAACTACTATTTATTGCTTAAAAATGTATTTTAATTAGTGCTAGGTGTGGTTTTTATTATTGGGAATGATTAATCTTACTATTGCGTATTTTATATTTTAGTGCTACACACACAAACACACACACACACACACACACACACACACACACACACACACACACACACACACACACACACACACACACACACACACACACACACACACACACAAACACACACAAACACACACACACACACACACACACACACACACACACACACACACACACACACACACACACACACACACACACACACACACACACACACACACACGTTACACAATAAAATTAAAGGTACATATATAAGTTTGTAAACTTATTTTTCAAACAAATGCATGGAAGAATTGGTTGATTAGCTGGTTATAGGATTTATAGATTGAAAAAAGGTCCTTGATTCATAACTTTACATATTATTTTTGAATATAGCCCATCAATTTATAGAATTAACATGTAAATCTGAGTCATATTCAAGTCTAAAACCTTATTTCTCAAGTGGTTATTAATAAGAGTTGGTCAAGAGGTGTTTTCTAAGGCATTGAGCATATTATAGGTCAAGTGTTCCAATCCTACAAACTATAAAGGTATTTTTAAATATTTCATAATTTCTAGTGTTATAGCCTATGCACAAGAGATTTGTAATATTTTTTATTTTTCACAAAGAAAGTAGGTGCACAATTACTTTATTTGTAGGTTTAGGAACATTCTGAGTCCATTACTTTTTTTATTTTTGATTTGGATGTCTCCCCTAGTAGCTTTTGAGGAAAACATATTAAAATTTGGATGATTAAGGAGTTTGAAATGTATAATGGGTGTTTTTTTGGTTGAACTTGACACCTTGCTATTGTTCTATAATTGAAAATGGGGGTTTTAATGAAAAAGCCATGAACATAATAATGTTTCTCATTGCTGGTGTTGTTGGAGACAAACTAGTCACATTTTGGGTTTATACGTCATTTAGGATAAAACGGGCTAATAGAGAAAAAAGACCCACCCATATTGAGTTTACTGCTATCTCTGAAATTGGGTTTTACTATAGTATAATTTTTGGGTAGGTGATAAGATTTGATGTTTTCTATCCAAAATTTGGTTTTTGATTTATTTCATATCATTGATGAGGATAAGATTAGTTAGCTGGTGATATTTTTTATTGCATAGCTTCTTACATCTCGTATGATAAAGGGGGAATATATTGTATTGGTTTTCGATCAGTCTTTTATGATTGTACATTAATAGGGGTTGTTAACACCAATATTGTTGAGCAATGTGACCAATATTATTGGGTATTAGGTGAGATGTGCCATAAAAAATGTACCAAATTATCATTAAGATATGGATCAATGTGGTTGAGTATGCTCATAATGATGATCATATTATAGTACATGTATGGATGATTAGAGAGGATGAGTATGCCAAGGATGATACTCATATTCATGTTTAAATTTAGGATATGGATAAGTAACACCCCTTTAGCAGTGCACTCCTTAAGATGTATAGTTTGAGAGATAGATGTGCTAATGAGTCCTACAAATATATCATCCTTAAGTGAAGAATATGTGTATACATATGCCCCACCCAAAGCTCATCACGTGTCACAATAGTGTAAGGTGGGTGGTGATTTGGGGAGGGAAATAGCAAAATAAAAGCATAATAATATATTTTTTTAAATAATTATGGTAAATGGATGAAAACCTTACATTTTTGCTAAAAAGATGCATGCAAATACCTTAAGCTTGGTTGTAATAGGCATAAAAGTTGAATATGGTAATCCTAACTAATCAAGGCCGAAAATAAATAAAATAAATTCTAGCATACATAAGGGATCCAAAAAATGTAATTATATGGAAATTTTAAACAATATTTTCAAAAAGAGGGGAAAGAATTGGCAAGCCAAGATGATAAGGCTAAATTAGTAACAAACTGCCCAATGAGGATAATTAAAGCGAGAGATATTTGGCAAGGCAAGATGATAAGGTTAACTTAGGATCAAAAGATTCAAGCAAAATAAAAATCATAGCTAAAAAAAATGTTGGGTTATTTATGATCAATAGTTATATTTATTTAATTTTTATATTTTGTTAGTATATTTTAATGTTAGTAATAAATGTTAATTAGTTCACAAGATAGTTAGTTGGATCCCATAGTGGAATTACATGTAAAAGCTTTATAATCTTTTACCTTCTTTGTAAATAATCAACCTGATATAATACAAAGTTATATTTTATGTAAAATACTTTGGTTAAGATGCAAATTCCACCTACTCCCAGGGTCATCAGTGGTATCAAAGCCTCATTTTTAAAAAGAGAGAGAAAAGTAGAAACATGGTAGAAAAGAAGAGAAAACAAGAGGTATGAAGGTCATTTAAATTTATTTCTTTGATCTTCCCAAGTTCAAAATATTGATAATATTTTGGTGTGGTATGGCCCAAGAAGTCTTTTACAAGGCCAAAAATCAGTATGATTTAATTTTTTTATGCCTTGTGAATTATTTGTCTGACATTCCCAACCCTATTTTGTACATAAATGTATGGCTAAACCAAATTTTAAACATTATTTATTGACTAAAAACCCAATAATATGACCTCCATTGCATAAGAATCATATTTTTAGAGCATTTACTATGTTTTTGATCACTAATCTTGTTGTTAAATGAATTTTTCGATCACATAAACTGGTTCACGACATTGTATGAACCAAATATCCATATGGCTGGCCTCTACAACATGTATGTGCTCCATGGTTGATATGTATGATTAAAATGGATTTTGAAAGAGTTTATAACTAGTAGCTAAAAATTAATCCATTTGTATGGAATATAATCCATTTTTAATAGTTTTAAATTCATTTTAAAGAATTCTTGTAGCATTTGTATGGTCTGGAGAGGAAGCAATGGTCTAGAAACTTTAGAAACTCTTCTGTTTACCCTTGTAACCAATAGTATGGCCATTTTTCCCTCTAAGAGCTTCAAAACACATTTTCAAGACTAAGATTTATAGTAGTGTTGCCTCTGTACAACCTGGAATGTGAAACAATGAAATAAAATGTTGTAGTGAACATTTTTAATATATTTGTTATGTTTTTTCTTTTCCAAAGTTTTCTATATTCTATGGAGCCCATAAGGGAATAAAGGCACAGTTATTTTTTCACATGCAGGTAAAACAAATGGTGAATTGATTTCACATTTTTTTTACATGCATATATATATATATATATATAATTGTACAAATCAGAAAAATCAAGTTCATATAAAATATTCTCCACTAAAATTATTTGTAGAGGGGTTTGAAAACAATGTTTTATTAGTTACATGCAATAAGATAGGTCAAGAGTTCAAACCTCCAAAGCTTTCATTTTGGTTGCAATTTTGATGCATTGAGTAGCTTGTATTGTGACATTTTTTTCAACAAGTCAATATTTTATCCAAAGATGGTCATGTGACTAGTCAATTTATAGGTTTTTAGATGTTCTAGAAACATCAAAATGGTCAATTTTATAATTTGAAGTTTATTAATATGAGTTTTATGATAATTGTATTGAAAATGGTGTATACGAATGCATTTTCAGTGGAAATTGACACCTTCAAAATACAAATTTTCATAATGTCACCTCATACTTATGCTATCAATGACCATCTTGTCTTTTATAGGTCCATCATAATCCTTATGATTGATAATGTGTAAGTGTTAAATTGGAGGTTGGATTACTATTACCCTTCTCCAGTTAGCTATTCGCTCGAAGTTTAGATCAAATATTTGAATGGAAATTTTGATAGAAGTAGTATGTTTATTTTAGTTCCGATGTTGGATTTCTATCCATGATATTCATGACATGGAGCATACATGAAATTTTGATTTTATTTATCTCATTGTACAACTTCTCACTTGATAGGGGGAGAAGATATAACATTGATAGGTTTTCAATCAATTGTCAGTGATAGTACAAGTTGATAGGGGTTGCTATCACCTTCAATGTTGAGCAAAGGTTGTCAGTGTTTTTTGGACATCAAGGAGTTGTGCCATACATAGTACAGGTTGGTCACTTGGACATGCTTCTAGGTGGAACCTTATGTGGATCAATTTAATTAGACAAGACTTGATCTTGTTTTACTATAGTACGATATAATGATCACATGAGATTAGTAGGCCTTGATCATGTTCATCAACCTTTTATGCTACAACTTGTAGGGTAAGCTTTTGTATAGAGTAACATTAGTTTTGGTCAATAACAAGATGTATAGTAAACTAGTTATAGTTACTTTAGGGTTTCTTTGATGACTTTAGAGTCATTGCTCTAGTTATTTCATCTTCTATACCCCTTTGAATGAAGGGGAGTTTGTTGGGTCATTTATGATCCATGGTTATATTTATTTACTTGCTTTATATTTTGTTAGTATTATTCAATATTAGTAATAAATGTTAATCAGTTCATGGGATAGTTAGTTGGGTCCCGTTGTGAAACCACTTGTAAAAGATTTATAAGCTTTTACCTTGTTTGTAAATAATCAACATGATATAATACAAAGTTATATTTTATTTAAAATACTTTGTTCAAGATGTAAATTCCAACTGCTCCTTGGGCCATCAAAAAAATATATGGAAGGGGATGAAAAACCACAAGTAAGGGTGAGATTGAGTCAAGATGATCCAAAGATAAAGTGATAAAAATTTAATAAAGGAAAGCATAAAGTAGAGTATGAAAATTAGAAATGGGACAAGATGGCCTTAAAAAGTGAATAAAAACTAAATGTCCTAGATATAATTGAGATGATTTCTATAAAGATAAGGCAATGACCAAGATAACATCTCATGATAAGTCAAAGATGTAATTTCTATTCAAATGGGCGAAGTTTAGGGAGTAATCTCTAAACATTAACACTTGTCACAATACTAACATGTCTAAAAGAGATGGAGAATAATATATAAATAATATGGGAAAAATTTGGAAACAATAATGTTTTTCAATAGGAAATAATGGAGGGAGGGAATATATGACACAACCAAGGTGAACACATGGTTTTTATTGAAATAATATTCTCTAATTAGTTTGGAAAAACTAAGAGTTTTTGATATCAATGGCCTTAGAGAACCTAACCCATCAATCATAAAGCTTGGGATAACTAGTGAAGTATAAATATGGTGCCATAAATGCTAACACATTAAAATTTAAAGGACCCTACCTTCATACAACATGTTCCTTATTCCTTAGGACCCTTTATAGATCTATCAGTCTACTAGGAGGATTGGGTGCTAGTGTGAGAAAGTATGTGGCACTAATGATTTATATGAGACCTCCTAACCTAGTATACTAGTCCACCACACCCCAATGGACCTTGGCTTTATCATGTGGCCAATTTTGGAGTTTGATATTCAACTAAGATAGGGGGACATGCTAAAGATATAAAATCACATATTTTGGTGAACACACAGTCTTTATATAAACATGATACTCTAATTAGTTTGGTGAGACTAAGATTTTTTGATATCAATGATCCTAAAGAATCTAACCCAACAAGCATAAAGATTGGGATAACTAGTGAAGTATACAGATAATCTAATGAATGATAATACATTAAAAATTAAAGGATCCTACCTTTAAACAACATGTTCTTTATTCCTCATGACCCCTTATAAAACCATTGGTATAGTATGAGGATTAGGTACTTGCATGAGAAAGTAGGTGGCACTAATGATATATATAAGACCTCCTACCCTAGTCCAATATCCCGCCACACACCTTAAATGACATTGGCTCTATCGTGAGGCCAAATGTGGTATTTGAGACTTAACTAAAATAAGAGGACATGTTAAAGATATATGATTGCATATTTTGGTGTGATTTGAGTTTTGAAAGATAATTTGCCTTTGGAAATTATCTTTTTATTTTTATTATAATATATTGGATTCTATTTTTTTTAGATTTTTCTATTTTACTTCTTTGTACAAATTTAGAATACTAATAATGGGTGCTAAATATGACTAACAAAAGAGATCTTACATCTAACTACTAAATAGGGGAACCTATAGAGCAAGACACTTATATACTCTTAGAATTTCACATTAGAAAATAATGCAATATTGAAACCAACTTTGGTGTGCCCAAAAATATGTTAACATTAGGGAAAGATAGAGGTGAGCTTACAATGATTGGGTTTCCCCAATCACAAAAAGTGTACAAAGGGAGATGATACACTGCCACCCAAATTTGATACTTTCATCATAAGAGAGGGTAAAATGTGGATTAGAGATGTGTAGATAAGTTAAAATAGGTTTTCCAAAAGATAATATAACTAGATCTAAGTGAAAAAACACCACTCTCAACTGTTACCTTATCTTTCGAAGATAACACTAGCTATGGTTGGGAACATGAGCAAGAGAAAATTAGTATTCCTGAAGGTATTACCATGAAAATAACAAACTAAAAAATAAGAGGTGGAAATATAATTAGGGTAAAGCTATGAAGTGTATAAAAAATAGTAGTAATAAAAATTTCAAAACCCACAAGGTGCAATGGTGATAGAATATCTTAGAGGTGCAAGATAGTAAGATGATAAGATGTCAAAACCATGAGGTTCTCAAAGAGATAAAGATAAAATGAGAGAAAACCCATAGGTACAACTATATAGGATGGACATATATGAAGAGGGTTTGGTTCCCTAAGGTATTACAATGCAACTAACAAACTAAAAAAGATAATGAATGATAGTTATACCACAAGAAAAGATAAGAGATAAAACCCAAGCATGGTGAGATTGTAAAAAAATAAGTTATCAAAGAATCCAAAAATGAGGCAATGACTAAATAAACCTAAGAGGGAAAGACTGTAAAAGTGAATACACCAAAAAATATAAAAAAAGTAAATGGCCAAATAATCCTAAGTGGGAAAGATTATAAAAATGAAGATACCAAAATACTAGGAATAGTTGCAATGACTTGAATAAAATGAAGAGGTGAGAGACTATAAAAATGAAGATAACAAAAAATTGGGAATAGGGACAATGGATGAATAAAAACAAGAGGTGAAATAAAATTAGATATACGAAATAACCTATAATGGGTGCAAAGGATGAATAAAACTAATAGGTTCCATAAAATTAAAGATACCAAAAAATTGGGAATGGATGCAATGGCCGAATAAACCAAGTGGTGGATTAAAAGTTATGCTAATAAGGTAAATGCATAAAAGTAAATAACATGGTATAGGAAAGTGAATACTGAGAAACATGTAATGCTAAATATTGGAGACAAGGTAAGGTGAGAGTATGTACATAGGGTTCAAGAGGCGGAGGTGAAACCCAAAGGTGTATATAATGTAAGCTATGTTACAAGAAATAAATAACATTCCTTAAACATGGTATGTTCATAAAAGTAGAGAATGTGTCTCAAAATATTTATTAAATTTAATTTTGTTTATCTTTAATGCATGAAAATTTATTGATTGCAAGCTCATTATGAGAGTGAAATGTTAAGGAGAAGAAAGTGTTATATTATGTTCTCAAGGTTGAGGAAAAGTGAGGATGAGAATGATAATATTCCCATAAGGTGTGCATGAAGGTAAGGATAGGCATGAATTTTTTTATCCAAAGTGTAAAATAGGAGAAATATGGACATCAAAAGGTGCCCAAACATGTGCGATATGGTAGGAGTGTATTTTATACTAACCAAGAGATTGATAGATTCATTAAATTTGCCATCATATTTTGGGTAATTATGTCACGTAATATGATTTTTTAGATCTTTGGTAGGTGTTTTGGGAATTTTCTGTATGGAATTGGCTATGGCAATTTCTTTCTATTTTTAGGTCTATTTTAACTATATCGGTCATGTTCATATGTGTCTTGATTTTTTGTTTTCAGCTAGGTTATATTTGAGAACTAAATAAGCCATCTTAGTGTCTATGCCTACGGCATTGTAATTGGTAAAAGGAACTAGATAAACTATCTATGAAGCATTTCCAATTTTATTGAAATTGACAAAATGAATTAGATTGTCCATTTTAGTAACATGGTTGATTTCATTATTTTTTATTGTGGTTACATTATGAAATAAATCGACCATCTCTAGATGAGTGCCAATTTTGTTGTTTTTGACATAAATGTGATTCTGAACTAGATTGACATGGCTATTTTCATTATTTTTGATAGATTAATCAAATGTATGTGTTATAGAAAAAGAATATAATTTAATTGAAATTATAAATACCTATTGAACTAAAATAGAACTGTCAATTTCATTAGATTATTTTGAGATTTGTAATTTTGATCTTTCAAATCAAATGAAGACTATAATTAGACTTTTAGAGTAGGCCTAAACAATTTTGTAAGTTTTAGGAGTAGCTTTGGGTTGAGTTGAGTGATAGGATAAGAATGGATATGACCTATAAGTTTTATGCTAGGCATGTGAACTAATAATTATTAATGAGTTGAGGAGTTGATAAAATTTGGCTAAAATGGAAATGTTGAATGTGAGCTAAGGCTTGATGACCCATCCACCTAGGACCTTCCAATGGTAGAGTAGAGAGAGGGTAAAAATCAATGAAATCATCCTCATCATTGTTTGAGTCAAAGTGAGGGTTGATATAAATAAGAAAATTATCATAGGTATTTTTGTCCATGTCATTAGAAATGAGAAGACCATCTGTGGGGCCTTAGAGCATGCTAGAATCATCAAAGATGGGAAAACAATATAGTGATTTTTGATAATATGAGAAGTTAAAGGAATGGGAAAATCATCTAAAGGAATTTTCCCATGTTATAAGTGTCATCAATGGGAGGATCATCCTCTTCACTCATGCTACAAGGATCATTATAGATTTTAAAATTATTATAGTGATTTTTGACCATGTTAAGCGTGTAAGAAATGGGGAAATCATTTGAAGGATTTTACTCCATGATATAAGTGTAAAAATGGGAGGATCATCAACTTTGCCATGCTATAAGGATTGTCATAGATGGGAAAATAACTATAGTGATTTTTTACCATGTGGAAGAGGAAGGAATGGGAAAATCATCTAAAATATTTTTATCCATGCTATAAGTGTTTTTTGAAGGATCCTCTATCATGTTAGGATAATCATAAATGGGAAGATAATCATCTATGGGATATATAGCCATGGGAAATTTAATGATTTATTTTACTTGAGAAACATTGCACTATGAAGAGTTGCATTCAATGGTGGAATGGTAGGGAGAAATGAATAACCCATGCAAAATATAAATGGGTTAAGGCTTACTAGAAAAACCCTAAGAAAGGATATATTTGTAAAATTATGGTAGTTTGTAGATTATATTTTGTGATTATGTAGCACCTCCATCTTTTACACTTGGAAAAATTAGACCTTGGCTATTTCTCTTAGTTCTAAACATGCCTTGCTTCTGCAAGCCTTACATCTACTCTATATTGTACCCCTTGGCCTATCTCTTAGTTTGAAAAATATTATATTAATGACACATACATCTTATCTTGCCTAGAATGCTTAAAATATACTTATCTTATACCTCTAAAAGTTTTGATCGTATACCTATTTTACTACTCCTTAAACACTAATGTATGGGATAAACAATAACCTCGACGTTACTATCCTATCCTGATGTAAGTGTCCAGTGATATGAAGTCATCTAATTTATAAATAAAACATATTCCAATGGCTAGCTTAAGTGATTTAATGTGATTTATCTCCTAATAGGATTGATATAAATATAATATCAATCCTCATGCATTCCTCACCTATAAATTAGACCAAAAATACCAAGGCACTTCTCAAAATCACTCTATAAAACATTCAGTTCAACAAAACTTCCCTATTTCATTACTAGTCATAGGTACAACACACCTACATGTATGAAGTATTAAAGGAGTAGTCATAAGGTCTTATTTTCCAAGTTACAAGCTAGGTCACTATTGTAATTTATTTGCACACATTATAAGATTCACACAAACCAACACGTAGGGGAGATTACATGAGTATGGGGCCCAATTCTATATTATTGGCTATGTAAGAAGCACATTTTGATAGTGGGGTCATTGGGGTTAGCTCAAAATTATGTGTCCATTAACCCATTTTACCCCAATGTCACATTGAAAATGGAAAGCTAGGGTTTTTCTATTTCATAAGGAACAATAGTCCATGACCTAAATCTAAATGCACATAAGCGAAGGTGAAGTAAAACCCACAAGCATCTAGGTGGTCGCATCTTGTTTCAATAGATATTCTGTACATGACACTAACATCAAACCTAAATAGTAGCATTACCACAACCATCCCATTTTGATGTTATTGTCTAGATAGACAAAGACACCAAATATATAATCTAATAACTATTCCGGAACTATCTTCCTACTTGATTTTAGCATGTTCTAGATACATATTTGCATTAGTATCAGAGTTAACTATGTACTTTATTTTATGTCATTTTCTATATCTAGCATAGTTGTACTTTCCATTAATAACTTATCTCAATTTAATAAATTTAGTATATGGTATATCTGAGTTTAGCATTTAATTGGCATGATGTAGATTTGATTATCACCCTTGTGCCCTACCATTTCTATATTCTTAACCCTATCTACCCAAGAGGATCCACATCCAAAATTAGGGTTAAATATTTGGTGAACCTAACCTATGTGAATGCAATTTTTTTTGATTTATAGGGTTTTAAACCAACTAGAGTTTTAGATTGCTATACATTTTAATTTCTTATTGGTATTATTTTGCATACAACCTAGGCATAGGCCTAGATTGGGGTGTGTGTCTATTTAACATATTGATCTTCCCCTCAACCCATCCAAGATGTCTCAAACCAATGAGAGATATCATACCTTGGATCATGATGATACCCATGTTGAAAATGAAAAAAATGTTGATAAGGCTATCATAGAAGAAGATTCTAATAATGAAAATTATGAAACAAATGAAAATGGGCAGGTAGAGCATGATCAAGTGCATGCAATTGTATTGCTTCGTGAGCACATTCAACAAAACCTTGAAGATCTTGATAAGATATTAGAAACTATACTTGAAGCCAAAAATTCAAAAACTTTAGTGGACGCATCCCTCCCCTTAAACACACTAAAACTTAATACATATAATGGGAACACAAATTATGTGTTTAAACCTTTATTCTCTAAAACTACTATTGCTACATCTACCATGGAATTACCAATGGTTTCAACTCAAATACTAGTTTCAATGCTTATGCAAACCATGTTTTCATCCCCTTTGGTGACTACTCAAATTACTAATTTAAATCCCATTGGGTATATCATTCAAACAATTCTTCAAGTTATAAAGACATTGGGGGACAAAGTTACAAACATTAAACAAAAGTTTTCAAAGTCTTCACATGCCATTGATTTGTAAGATGTGTTGCATAACCCTATTGCACTAGAGATATCTTTACACCCTTTTCCAATTGGTTTTATTATACCTAAGTTCACATTATATGATGGCAAAGGTGATTTAGAGTAGCATCTTTGATCCTTCTTTATGGAATGCCTTGATTATGCCTCTAATGATAAGTTTCTTACCAAATTATTTCCAAGGAGCCTCAAGGACTATGATTTGAAGTGGTTTTATGACTTACCTTTCCAATATGTGAAAGCATTCAAACCTCTTGAAGATCAATTTTTGGCACACTTTTATATTAACATTACTGAAAATGTTTCTTATGCTCAAAGTTAAAAGATCAAATAAGTAACCAATGAACCTATCAATGAATATGTCTGGAGGTACAAGAAAATGATAGCCAAAATGACCAATTCTATGGTTAATAAAGTGTTTCAGTAAATATTCAAGAAAATTTTTCTTTCTCCTTTACATGATAACATTATTTTTAAGAAGTTCAAATATTTTGATGACTTATTCCATGTTATATGAGACAATGAAATGAAGCTTATTTCATTGAATAAGTTCAAATACATGGCAAACACACCAGCTATGTTTACATCTAGTACTAAATTTATGATCAAACCAAGTTATATGATAAAACCTCTTGAGCCTAAAAAGGAAACAACCACCATGGTTAACGTAATTTAATAGCAGCCTACTCATATTGTTTTATCTAATGCACCAAGGAGTCAATTTACATGTTTACCTAAGCTTCCTGCCTCATTACACCCGTAGTTGATATAGTGTCATCTTATATCTCTCCCTCCTATAGAGGTTGATATAAATAGACCTATACCCAAATGATATCATGTAAATGATTATTATGACTATCACTAGGGCCTTGGGCATTCTAAAAACATATGTTTTACCTTGAATCATAATATCCATGAACTCATCGATAACCAACATATTACATTCTCCAAAAGAATTAGGTTCACAACCTGGTGATCACCATAAGTAGAAGATATTTAAAAATAATTTACAAGACAATTCTAAGAGGGAACCAAAAGTATAAATGGAATATAATGCACATCCTCATCCATAAAATTATGGACACCCACTATATGGGTTTATTGGTACTTAAATGAGACATATACCTCTTATGGTTTATAAAGTTGCCATTTTCTTTGATGTTAGTGAAATTAAGGATGATGACTCTAATATTCATTCTCTATTAATTCAAGCATACCTTGATAAACACCCCATATAAAGTGTTATGATTGATAATGGTGCAAGTGAAAATGTTTTCACCATGACATTACTTATGCATTTAGGTTATTCTCATCATGATTTACACCCTTTTACTAGATTAGTTAGAACATTCGATGGGACCTCCAAAAAGGTTATTGGTGAGACAAACCATAGGTATTTATTCTTATAATTCAAATTTATATGTTTAATTCCATATTTTACATATTCTAAATTTCATTAGTTTTATCTTATTTATATCACCTAAATCTTAAAATAAATAAAATATTCTAGTAGACCCAACCTTTGTTTTGAGCATGACAAACCATAGGTATGTATTCCTTAGGGTTTCTTATTTCCTTCTTAGGGTTTTATATTTATTTTACATTAGGGTTTTAGATCTAATTTCTGATTTCTCCTTATTCTCAAAAGCAAAATTCTAACATAATCATGATTTCTAGTAATTTATATTTTGCCTACTCAACATACTAAAGAACTCTAATTTTTTTTCAAGTGTGAATTTTAAAAATGGAGTTAAATATGTTTTGGTGGATAATGGATTAGAATTGAATATTTTTAATATCATGTTTATAAAAACACTAGGTATCAATATGGATTCTATTCATAAATTAGACAAGATTATAAAATATTTTGATAATATTCCTCACTAGGTGTTAGGAAAAATTACTTTGGATGTGACATTGGGCCCTACGATATTGAATTTTATGTTTCAAATAATGCCAAATCATTTACATTACTATCTAATCTTAGGTAGACCATGGATTCATGCAATGAAAGTTTTAATATCTACCATACATTGATGTTTAAACTTTGTTCATTAGGGATGTTTATATACATGTCATGTAGGTAATCAACCTTTAAATTATTGTAAAGTAGTGGAAGGATGTATTCTGTTAATTGATTTTTTCATTCCTCCATAATGCCTCCATCATATGTCATACTTGTGGAATAAATACATACATATGAAGTTGAAGAGTCAAGTAAAGCTAATAAAAAATAACCACTCCAAATTTATCACTCAATTGAGAACCAATAAAAGAACCAGTGTATACACATGAAGCACATGAGGAAAATATACCAAATATCCCTTTATTGATTAATTTAGAAGATTGAAATTGAATATTTATGGAGTAAGATGATAGGGATTATGAGAATAAAATTTAAGTGAACATACACGATTATATCACATTTAAATTTTACACCTATAGGCCCATGAGAGTATCAATATGATGAACATGGTGAGCACTGATTAGTTAAAAAGTACCCTTCATGTGCAATCAATGTTAGATATTGGGAAGTCACCTCTTCAATCCAATCATGCATATATAACTGTAAATGCTTATTATAATATAAATTCATGACATGAATCCCTCATGCAAAATGTTCCATTGAGATAACATTTTTTTAAATCCAATATGACTCAAGCACAAGAGGCACTACACATTTCATGATGTATCAATAATGAATATCCAATATCTATGAAAAATTTAGTCAATAACTTGGAATTTATGGATGTAGAACCTTCTATAACATTACAAGTAACCAGTGTTCAAGACAAACCAAGTATTATACTACATATGTTACTTGAAAAGAATTTTATTGTTTTACCTTCCACTCAACATAGAGCTATGGGTCGATTATCACATCAATATGGGAAGTCATTTTTTAGTTATTATAGAATAGTTGGGCATGAAATAGATAGTTATGCCACATTACAACAAAGCAAATTCACAAGTTTAAAGATGAATGGATCGTCACGATAATACATGTGCAATGAAAGCCATTAATGTCAGTTTGTAATAAGACCCAACACAAGAATAGATCACATAAATTGTATAAGTGTCCATGGATGGACCATTTGACTATTCAAGTACACACCAAGGGTGACTATTAGGAAAAAAGTTTAAGTGATGAAGAATAAGTAGAAAATACATAACATATTCAATTTCTATAATAGTCAGGCCATAGGATAGATGAATTACAACATGTTATTAATTTTAATGGATATAAAGGATATTTTAAATTATCAATAACTTATGGGACAAAGGTTTTGGATACATTGATATTTGTGATGCATACTAGATAAGAGTTTCCTTCTACACTTAGACAACAATGATTATAACAGATGCAAGCTATAGTTGATACTCCTTATAAGTGTATTACATTCATGTTTTAAGGTAATACAATCATGATTCATCATGATGGAAAAAAATGGGCACCAAAAGATCAAAGATTCAAGGATAAATGAAGTGACGGTATTTCAAAAGATGACATGTGATCCCTCATATACTATTGAGGAAAATGCAATAAGTATGCATAACATTGAGGAAAAATCAAAGGGGGAGATGAAGATGATAGATATACTAAGGTATGAGGGAGCTAATGATTATGACATATGGTCATTTGATATGATTATTTATCCTTAGATGAGCACTCTACCACAAGATTATCGATATGAGTTTAGGCATCCCTTAGATGTGATATAAGGACTATAAAATTCACATAATTTTATTTCAATAAAATTTAAAAATTCAAAAAAATAAAAATATTAAAAAAAATAGGACCTAAGCATGACACACTTTTATGGTTACATGATTGATTATTTTTATTTAACATATACATGGTGAATTCCATATTCATTTTATACACACATGATTTTCACAGTAAATATGAGCGGGATGCAGGATATACAGGTTACATATAATACATAAACATATAGATCTAGGACATTTCATACACCTAGGGGATACTTTTGTCCATTGAGGGCATGCCCACTAGGGGAATATTTGCACAATTATCAGGTTCTATATTTATATACTAATCCATTGACCATAGTAGAATATGCATGTCTTGCTCTTGCATATAATTTTTAGGGAACTACTTCTTATGGAAATTATACATTAATATACTAGATGATGACATTGATTGATTAGTGGACTAAAATTTCTTGCTCCATGTGTATTATATGAGTGCTTTGATTTTATTTTATCACATCATGCATTAGTTGTGTCGAGGATCCTCTAGTCCATGTCATGGTCATGTTGTGTCCATGTTGGGTCAAATTTGAGTTAGAATCATGTCATGTTTTAAGTGTTTATGTATTTCATGATCATGATATTATGTGTATATGTGTGGATACATATGTGATTATTTTCAATATTGGTGTTCTAATTGATATCAAACATTATTCTATTGGATGTAATTGCATGAATTCTATCCTGCATCTTATATGATGCTTATACTGCATGCTTAATTGATATATTTTATTGTCATGATAGTTGTATGCCCATTAACTTATATTACATGTTTCATACATAATTTAATGATCAAATATTTATATGATAATATAGCTTATCATGGTAGTAACATATTTTACATGATTACATTTTTTTTTTATATAACATGATGTGTATAACTCTTTCTTTTGAGATGAATGATAAGGAGGCTTAATCCTTCACCTAAAAATGGGGAATCCAATGGGCTTGTACTACAGATTTAAGACATAATAGAGAGATAATTCAAATTTTGGGTTAGATTAGGTGTGATTTTGATGGGACAACTTGAACAGATTGAGAAAAATGTGATGCATATGTACATCATTTCATAGGATTGTGAGGAACATTTGACAAGTTATATGACATGATGAGACATATTATATGGAAAAGCTTTAGAATATTTATTATATTGAATAGATTAAATTATATATTATGACATTCTTTATCAATTTTGAGTATAGATGGATCATATTTGGGGTATGAAAGTTAGTCATGCATAATTTTTTCTATTTCTATATTGAGGATCAATGGTGCTACATGAGAAATTTGGATATAAAATCCATTTGCAACAATTGATTTAGAGTTTCAATATACTTACAAACCTATTTCAGGGTTACACCTTCACATATAACCTATTTAAATATTTAAAAATAGATTTTTGATGATATTGAGTAGTGTGGTTGAGGTTACGTATTGCTTAGCTTATAGCACTTCTTCATCTAGAACAGGGTTTGAGGAATTTATACTTAACGCATATTTTTAGTAGTGGAATATCTTAGGGTCATAGTTACTCCATGGTATTATATAAATGAGTTTAAATGGCAGCTTGGTTTACATACCCTCAGGTGTACTCATACCTTAACTTTTTAGTTTCAAAGAATTCAATGATCTAAGTTATTTAATATTTTATATCATGAGTAGACATTGATATATACATGTTTCCTTGTAGGGTTTATAATAGAATGAGTTATATTTTTGGGGAATACTTAGTAACATCAAGTGTAGTTAAACACATTTACCACATTTATTTATTTTATCCTTTTAATCTATAATTTTCAATACTAGTCTAAAAGTGGGGATTTTTTAGACACTTGAAAACATCAATTTTGACATATATATGGCATACATCATTTCTACATACACATTTGAATCTTGTGCATTTACCCCTATCCATTTACCTATCTATTATTTTGGAGAATCTAATTTTATATCATTCATATTTAGGATTTCCATAGTTTGTGATTGAATGGTCAATAGTCCTAAGAAGACTATTTTCATAATCCAAATCACTATTTTTTCCTCTTTGGATAATGATGACAATAGTTGGATATCTATAGTTACCATATGTGTCTTCCTTCATTAGAAGTGTCCTAGAACCTCTAATGGATAATATTAAAATCTAAACATCTCCCTTGGGTTAGCCTAAACATATTTTCTATGTGGGTTATGGGGGAAATACCAAAGATTCATATATAAATATAAATCAATCCTAAGGCCATATCCATCAAGCACTCATTTTGGAAAATCCTCACAAGCTTGAGAAACCCATTTAACACTCTATTGAGACGTTACCCAAAACGTTACAGATATGAAAACTGATCAAAGGAGCCGCTCTATAGCTAATCCTAAATACTAACATAAGGTCAAAATTTCATGTTTTCAAGTGTCAAAATATAAAGCATTGAATTACATTCTAGTAGATCATGATTGAGCACACACACCCCTATGTGGGAGACCTACATGCAATTTGATACTTCTTAAGAGTATTAGAACATAGGTAACACTCAATCACTTAATGGAGAGTGTTTAGGGATATCCAAACTATATTTATAACCCATTTTTCCAATTCAATCTAGTGTCAAAAGTGAATATATAGTTTTAAGAAAAGACAAGGAAAATCATAATCTATACATAAGATTGATAACAAGTGAACATGCATAAATAAACTACAAGGGAAAGGACATTGATTTGTTGAGGAATAGAGCATCATAGTCAACACAGATAGTTATTAAATACAATGGATGATACCAATTGTTGTAAGTGTTTGAGCTTCATCGATAATGTCTTGATAAGTGTTGATACCCTGTTTCTTAACCTAAGTAGTTACATATCTCTTACAGAGTCATCTTGAATATTGTGACATAGATAGTGATAAATATAATAAAAAAATCAACTAAGTGATTCCCATATCTCCTTTCTTGGTCATTTATATATTTAATAAGTGCAATCAATCTTTCTTTAACATTCAAATTTGTATGGTTTATGCCTTTTTTTTCATAATCTCGATTTTAATAGTTTTATCTTATTTAGATCACCTAAATATGAAAATTTATAAAACAAAATTT
The DNA here is from genome assembly GCA_037957365.1 of Torreya grandis. Classification (NCBI taxonomy): domain Eukaryota; kingdom Viridiplantae; phylum Streptophyta; class Pinopsida; order Cupressales; family Taxaceae; genus Torreya; species Torreya grandis. The sequence continues at coordinate 1,605,106 of JARHVA010001864.1, read as the reverse complement.
TGAAAAAGGTAAAACACATGATAAATACCTCTTCATGGAAATGAATACATTGATTAAATTTTTAGGGGATGTAATAATACTTGGCAACTTCAAATATAAACTCATATCAAAATGCATGGTTGATTTACTCAGGTGCTTCATTTCATATGAATCCTCATAGGGATTGGCTTTATGAATATGAAAATTATAATAGAGCTAATGTATTTTTAGGAGACAAACTAACATATAATATCATAGGATGCGTAAAACTCAAGTTGATGTTTAAATATAGGTTAAAACCCTCACATGGGTTTTGCATATTATAGGGTTGGTTATAAATATGTTTTTTGTAAGAAAAACGAGTGATCCAAGTGTGTATGTAATGTTTAACAAGGATATATGCATGATGGTTTGAAGAAAAATGGTATTGGCAAAAGGAGTCCACACTAGAATGTTGTTTAGTTTTGAGGCAAGCTCTATGAGAGATGGATGTAATAGATCTATTATTCTTGAGGTTAACAATGAATCAAGTAGAGAAGACAATGATTTTTAATCAAAGGATGAGTCATATTGAAAAGAAAGGTTTTTGATATTTACAAGATAAAGGAATGGTTGGAATTAATGATTATCCTTTACATTTTCATTTCTATGAACATTGTGTATACAGTAAGCAAAATCAAGTAAAATTTTCCACTGGTTCTACAAGTATTGATAAGATTATGTAGTTAATATGTAGTGATGTATTTGGACATGTGAAAGTCCCATCATTAGTAAAATATTTATATCATGTTTCTTTTAAAAATGAATTATTTTTGAAAACTTGGATATATTTCCTCTAGAATAAATACGAGGTTTTTAGTAAATTCAAGGGGTTTAAGGCTCTTGTAGATAATTAAAAAGAGAAGATGATAAATTTTTTAAGAATAGACAAATATGGAGAGTATTGGTCAAATGAATTTGATAAGTTATATAAATAGTTTGGAATAGTGAGAAAATTGACAACCCCATATACAACATAATAGACTGTAGTTGCAAAGAGAATGAACATGAAACTGATAAGTAAGGTTAAAAGTATGCTTAGTGGTGTAGGATTAAAGAATTTTTTTTGGAATATTTAGTAATGATTGTTCGTTACATGATAAATTAATCTCATACATCAACCCTTGTTAATAAAAATCCAAAATAAGAATAGAACGGTTAGAAACCCTCTCCCTAACATCTAAAATTTTTAGATTTTGATGCTTATGTGCATATTCCAAAGGATTTTTTTTAAACAAAGCTAGATTATAAATATGTGAAGATTATCTTTATTAGATATAAAATTGTGAAAAAGGTTACAAACTTTAGAACCCCCCCCGAAAAAAATTTGTTTGCATTCATAATGTAGTCTTCAGAGAGGTTAACAAGGCTCTAAAGTAGTATGGACAACCAAACGAAGAACTAGAAGAGGTGTAGGTTGAATTAGAACAAGGAGAATCAGTATCTAAATATTAAGTTACTGTCAGCAATTTTTCCTTCCTAGGTTTTGCATCTTTCTTTTGGCTAAGTGTAACATCTTTATTGGTTCATCCCCATAGAAAATAAAGACCAAGTGTTATTTCCTTCAGAAGCCTTTGTTTGGTCTTTTTTGTCCAAGTCTCAAAGGAATTGTTTCGTACTTTTTGTTAAAAACAAAGAAGTCTGAAGGAATTTGTCCTAAATAGGTTTCTTTAAGGGTACATTTCAAGAATGCTGAAGGATCATTTATAAAGTGAAGGGACACTTTGATCTTTTTTGAAGGGTCTTTTAAACCAATTCGAAGGGACACTTGCAAGGTTTCTGAAGGGTCTTTCTTAGAAATTGGTTGACTTGAAAAAAATATGAAGGGACACTTTGCACTTTTTTGAAGGGTCTTTCTCAAAAATTAGTCCACTTCAAGTTTTTTGAAGGGACACTTTATACTTTTTTGAAGGGTCTTTTCAACCAATCCAAAGGAAAGTGTCCCTTGTAGTTTCTCTGAAGGAATTCATCCTTCCAACTTTTCTGAAAGAATTGGACACTTCAATATTTTTGAAAGAAATTATTCCTCATGCAAGTGCCCTACAAAAAGTTTAAAGGGTATTTTGTCTTCAAAATTGTCCTTCGAAAAAGTGCAATTGGTCCTCTTCTAAAGGTCTGAAGGGACACTTGGGAAAAGTCTAAAGGGTATAGACACTTGTGCAGAGTTTGTAGAAGGATTGCTGAAGGGCATGTTTGAGCAGTCTAAAGGGTAAAGACACTTGTAGAGAGTCCATATAAAGATGGGTATGAAGAGAATAGAAGGGATTTCACATAAATATGGTTTCACCAACATCAAACTTCTACCTCAGTAAATAGCTGTTGGCATTCAAAAAAATGGATCCCCAGGAAACTCGATGATCCTCATTCAAACACTCAAGGATCCAAGGGCTTTCATTCTTCATCTATCGAAGTAGTGAGAGGGCTTTTGGTTGGGTTGACTAATAGATGGCCAGATCTGGTTAGTGGTTTGTTGATTACAGGTTACTCACAGGGGTTTCTGATTGAGTGGGAGTATAACAACGACAGAAGAAGGTAAGTTGAGAATGAAGAATTTCAGGAACAGAATTAACACCACAAGGAGTGTGGTGGGTTGTCTTCAAGTGGGAGCTTGAAGAGGAATACAAGCCAGGATGTAGATTAGATAGAGTACTGGTATGGGTACAGGTGCAACTATTTATCTCCAAGTGGGAGATTGTTAGGGTGTGGAGCTAAAAGCTTCACCTTGTTGCAAACAGAAGGAGGTTTCTGAGCATGAAAATTGCTGACGTCGGTTGTGGCCTACATGATTACCTTTGTATAAGCAACTTAAACATGTGGAAATAACCAGAAGAACAAATAACTATCAATGAGAAAAAACACAGAATATGAGAGGTAACACACAATTGTATTCAACTCATTACAAAGGAAATCACAATAAAGAGATCACACTCTTCTTCCACCTCTGTGAGGCTTCCTCCTCAAGGGCTCCAAGTAATCTTCCCACCTGAGTAATCTTCTCTCATAGGTCACAACACACAGCTAACACAAGTTGTTGTTCACCTCATTGTATGCCTGTACAATCGATTATGAACCGGTACTCCAAGTAGATCTCATCATGATCCTGCTCCTGATGTATTGCTGTCACCTTGATCTTGCTCCCCCGCTGATCCTCTTTTGACCCTTGCATACACACATCCCTGAAGACCAACCTGATCTTACTTATCACATGTAGATCTCCACCATGATCCTGCAACACCCTGCATATCAAACCTGATCTTACATACATGAGGAATCCTACTTGATTCCACCATGGGAAGAACTCTCCAAGTTCTACACTTGGGTTCTACAAGTTCTACACTTAACAATATAGCCCATGAGTCTATTATATAGACCTCATGCATACAATAATTAGACAAGCGGCTTAAAGACTCGAACTGGTCTTCATCATGCAAACTCTTGATTCACTTAACTGACTGTTCATCAATAGCAGTTCTGACTGCCATAGGTGATCGACGTCGGTCCCTGCCTGACTGGAGGTGACCGATGCTGGCCGATCCCTACCGATGCTGGTTTCCTTCTATGCTTCCCCTGACTGACGTCGGTTGTGGCCTACCGACGCCGGTGACTGTCATGCTCAGAAACCTCCTTCTATTTGCAACAAGGTGAAGCTTTTAGTTCCACACCCTAACACTTTTTAACCAATTCGAAGGGACACTTGCAAGGTTTCTGAAGGGTCTTTCTTAGAAATTGGTTGACTTGCAAAAAATATGAAGGGACACTTTGCACTTTTTTGAAGGGTCTTTCTCAAAAATTAGTCCACTTCAAGTTTTTTGAAGGGACACTTTATACTTTTTTGAAGGGTCTTTTCAACCAATCCAAAGGAAAGAGTCCCTTGTAGTTTCTCTGAAGGAATTCATCTTTCCAACTTTTTTGAAAGAATTGGACACTTCAAGCTTTTTGAAAGAAATTATTCCTCATGCAAGTGCCCTACAAAAAGTTTAAAGGGTATTTTGTCTTCAAAATTGTCCTTCGAAAAAGTGCAATCGGTCCTCTTCTAAAGGTCTGAAGGGACACTTGGAAAAAGTCTAAAGGGTATAGACACTTGTGCAGAGTTTGTAGAAGGATTGCTGAAGGGCATGTTTGAGCAGTCTAAAGGGTATATACACTTGTAGAGAGTCCATATAAAGATGGGTATGAAGAGAATAGAAGGGATTTCACATAAATATGGTTGCACAAACATCAAACTTCTACCTCAGTAAATTGTTGGGGATCAACCAACAATTTGATTACACTTATGAAAGCAATAAACGCGGAATTAAATCAGAATGATAAGTAACTAGAATCAGAGAATAGTAAAGAACAAGAGATACAAGAAACCACCCTAAAAACTTGTATTGAACTCTTTACAGAAGGAATACAATTGAAGAAACTTCTTTCTTCCACACCTCTCTCAGATGTACAGATCTCTCTCTAGATCTCTTTCCCTCAAGAGCTCTCTCTCTCTCAAGTACAATCAACTCCAACAACCTGGATTGATTCACCTATAAAATTCTATATTGTTCTTTCTCAACACTCTACAACAAAATAAGCTAAGAAGATCTTTCCTACTATATAATATTTAGGAAACTTGAGCATGCATTTACAACCAACAGTTATGCCTCTTAAACAAGGGCTCTAAAACAGTCTTACTAATAATAGAGATGCAGAATTAAGACTATGACTTGATCCCATCATGCAAACACTCGATTCTATCCACAAAAATAGCTCTCTGGATGCACAGGTAACCGACGTCGGTTCCTGCCTGCTTACCTGTGACCGACGTCGGCCAATTCCTACCGATGCCAATGTCTCCTGAACTGCTCCTGACCGACGCTGATGACTGTGTAACTGCTGCAACCTTGCAAAGTGCTCCTTGGTGAAGCTTTTAGGCTCCACACCTTAACAATCTCCCACTTGAAGATAAACAGCTGCACCAGTACCTGTACAACAACATCTTCTAGCTCCTCCATCTTCAACTCAATCATGAAGACCAACAGAAGTTGAATGAAGATTCAACTTCTCCTTTGTAACCAGCTTGGTTAACATATCAGCAGGATTCTTATCTGTATGGATCTTCTCTAGCTTCAACTCAGCATCCTCCAATACCTATCTTATGAAGTGGTACCTAAGCTGTATGTACTTTGTTCTTGAATGAAAGGCTAAATTCTTAGCCAAATGAATTGCACTCTGACTGTCACTATACAATCTATAACTCTCTTGCTCCTTTCCAAGCTCTTCCATGAACCGTGTCATCCATATCATCTCTTTGCTAGCCTCTGTGACTGCAATATACTCTATTTTTGTAGTTGACAAGGCAACAACCTTCTACAACTTTGATATCTAGCTACCGCCATTCCACCAACAGTGAAAACATATCCTGTGGTGCTCCTCCTGCCATCCAGCTCACCTGCCATATCTGAATCTACATAACCATGTAGAGAAGTATCTAAACCTCCATAGCACAAATGCCTACTACTGGTTCCTCTCAGATATCTAAGGATCCACTGAACTGCTTTCCAATGCTCCTTCCCTAGATTGGCCATATACTTACTTACAACTCCCACTGCTTGGGCAATATCCGGTCTAGTACACACCATTGCATACATTAAACTCCCTACTACGAAAGAATATGGAACTCTACTCATGTACTCTACCTCATCATGTGAATTAGGACATTGTTCTTTACTCAACTTAAAATGTCCAGCCAAAGATGTGCTTACCGGTTTTGCATCCTGCATATTGAACCGTTTCAACACCTTGTTCACATAATCCTCTTGAGACAAAATCAACCTGTAATTTTTTTTGTCTCTCTTAATGCTCATGCCAAGGATTTTATTTGCTGCTCCCAAATCCTTCATGGAAAATGTGTGAGCTAATTTCACCTTAAGCTTAGAGATATCCTGCATGTGTGATCTTGTAACCAGCATATCATCTACATACAACAACAAAATAATATATCTACCATGATCCAATCTCTTAAAATACACACAATGGTCAGATTGACACCTACTATAGCCATGCTTAGTCATAAACCTATCAAATCTCAAATACCACTGTCTAGGAGCTTGCTTGAGGCCATACAAGCTTTTATTCAATCTGCACACTAACTTCTCCTTACCTTTGACCTCAAATCCTTCCAGCTGTTCTATATATATTTCCTCATCCAAATCTCCATGAAGAAATGCTGTCTTAACATCAAGCTGCTCAAGATGCAAATCCTCAATAGCAACTAAAGATAGTACAGTCTGTATAGAAGTCATTTTAACAATAGGAGAAAAAATCTCACCAAAATCAATACCTAGTTTTTGTGCAAATCCTTTCACTACCAACCTGGCCTTATATCTCATCTATCCATTCTCACATTCCTTCAATCCGTAGGTCCATCTGTTCTTCAGTGTCCTCTTACCTGCTGGCAACTCAACCAAATCCCATGTTTGGTTCTCTTTTAAGGACTCCATTTCCTCAACCATGCCACGCTCCCACTGATTCTTGGACTCCACCTGTATTGCTTCTTGAAAACTCTCTGGTTCTCCACCATCAGTTAGCAATAAATAGAATAATGAAGGGGAATATCAAATTGGAGGTTTACTTACCCTTTCTGACCTCCTGATGGGCGTCTGAGACTCATTCACAACACGCTGTCCACCCAAATTCTTTGACAGTGACCAACCTCGGTCACCTCCAAGCTTGTAACTGGCCGACATTGGTTCTGCCTGACTGACGCCAGTTTCTGACTTGTCAACGTCGGTCTCTGTATGACCAACATTGATTTCTATTCTGCCGATGCTGGTTCCTGCCTGGCCGATGTCGGTCTCTATGTTTTCCTTTCTATGATTAATTTTTCCCGTGAGCTCATTTTAGACCGTCACCTCGTCCAATTCTCCATTGCTCTGCCCAGATTGATTTAGCTTCTTCAGCTGATCACTATACATCACTTTTTCATTAAAAACAACATCACGGCTCTTAATTATCTTGTTAGTTCCTAGATTCCAAAATCTGAAACCAAAATCATCAGAGCCATAGCCAATAAATGTGCACCTCATAGACTTAGCATCTAGCTTCTTTCTATTTTCCTTATCAACGTGCACAAAGGCTTCACAACCAAAAACTTTGAGAAATGAGAGATCTACCTTTTTACCTGTCTATGCCTCTTCTAGAATTCCACCATCCAGAGTTGTAGAGGGTCCTCTGTTAATCAGGTACACTACAGTATCAACAGCTTCTGCCCAAAACTCTAAGGGCAACATGCAATCTCATACACCTTGCATGCTCCATAATTGTTCTGTTCATCCCTTCAGCAACTCCATTCTACTGAGGTGTCCTTGGAACCATCCTTTGCCTATGGATTCCATGCATATAACAATACCAGTTGAACTTATAGCTACAGAACTCACCACCATTGTCAGATCTCAGACACTTCAATCTTCTATCTATTTCATTCTCAACCATAGCTTTCCAAATCTTAAAAGTCTCAAATACATCAGATTTCTTCTTAATATAATAAATCCATACCTTTCTTGTAGCATCATCTATGAACGAAACATAGTACTGTGATCCTCCAATAGAAGCAACTCGAGCTGGTCCCCACACGTCTGTGTGAACAAGCTGCAACTTATGCTTCTTCTTTATTGACCCAGTGTTGAGAAAACTAACTCTCTTCTGTTTCCCAAAAACACAGTGCTCACAAAAATCTAGATCTATGCTTTTCAAATTTGAAAGCTTACCTTTAGACTTAAGAATTGACATTCCCTTCTCACTCATGTGGCCAAGCCTTGAGTGCCACAATTTTGCATCCACATCTGAAGTAGATAATACAGAAGGAGAATTGTTAGTAACACAATTACATAAATAGAGAGTACCTACTCTCTTACCTCTGGCCATTACAAGTGCATCCTTGGTCACCTTCCAAGATTCAGCTGTGAGAGTTACTGTACAACCCTCATCCCCTAACTTTCCTACAGAAATCAAATTCCTCTTCAAGCTAAGAACATGCATGACGTCTCTCAACACCCATGTGTTTCCATTCTGCATTTTCAGATGCACTTTACCTTGCCAATAATTTTACAAGGCTCATCATCCCCTAAATACACTATTCCAAAATCTCCATGGATATAGTCACTAAAATATTCTCTATTAGGGGTAACATGAAAAGATGCACCAGAATCTAACACCCAAGATTCTATATTATTATGCAAAGAGAATATTAAAGCATCTTGTGCAATACCTGCAACCTTTGCTTCTTTTCCTTCGTGCTGATTGTCCTCCTTAGGCTTTGACCAACAATCTTTGCTTATGTGCCCCATCTTTCCACAATTCCAGCATTGTGGCTTCCTGCCATTTCTGGATTTGGATCTACCTCTCACCTTAGACTTAGATCTTGATCTCCCTTTCTTGCTCTTCTCTTTTTGCCTTCCCATACTCTCAAAACTTAAAGCGTTCCCTGATGTTTCCTCTGTGCTTTTCCTACGAATCTCCTCATTCAAGATAACACTAACAACATCCTCTACTTTTAAAATATTTGAAGCAGATGCAGTATTACTAACTGCCATTACTAAGCTATGCCAGCTTTCAGGCAAAGAACATAATATTAAAAGAGCTTTAATTTCATCATCAAACACTATATTGACTGAACTTAATTTATTTACAATTCCATGGAAATCATTCATGTGATTAGATACAGATCCACCTTCTTGCATACACAAATTAAATAACTGCTTCATAAGATATACCTTATTAGAAGCTGAGGGTTTTTCATACAAATTTGCTAAAGTAGTCATCAACTCTACTGTTGTTTTTGCCTATGATAAATTAGATATCACAGTAGATGCTAGACTCAGTCTTATAGACCCCAGAGCCTTTCTATCAAGAACTTCCCATTCTTCATCATCCATGTCTGTGGGCTTCTTTGCAATCCCACCTAATGGTAAGTATAGATCTTTCTGATACAGATAGTCCTCTATTTGCATTCTCTAATGTTGATAATTTTTGCCGTTGAACTTCTCCATTCTCAATTTACTTTCTTCTGCCATTGCTTCTCTCACTCAAATAGAAATCCCTACAAAAACCCCTGTGAGTAACCTGTAATCAATACACACTACATAGATCTGAACCACCTGTTAGTGAACCTGAGCTCTGATACCACTTGTTGGATAACAAGCTCTGAACCTACAACCAAGGCTCTGATACCACTTGTTGGGGATCAACCAACAATTTGATTACACTTATGAAAGCAATAAACATGGAATTAAATCAGAATGATAAGTAACTAGAATCAGATAATAGCAAAGAACAAGAGATACAAGAAACCACCCTGAAAACTTGTATTAAACTCTTTACAGAAAGAATACAATTAAAGAAACTTCTTTCTTCCACACCTCTCTCAGATGTACAGATCTCTCTCTAGATCTCTTTCCCTCAAGAGCTCTCTCTCTCAAGTACAATCAACTCCAACAACCTGGATTGATTCACCTATACAATTATGTACTGTTCTTTCTCAACACTCTACAACACAATAAGCTAAGAAGATCTTTCCTACTATATAATAATTAAGAAACTTGAGCATGCATTTACAACCAATAGTTATGCCTCTTAAACAAGGGCTCTAAAATAGTCTTACTAATAATAGAGACGCGGACTTAAGACTATGACTTAATCCCATCATGCAAACACTCGGTTCTATCCACGAAAATAACTCTCTGGATGCACAGGTAACTGACGTCGGTTCCTGCCTACTTGTCTGTGACCGATGTCGGCTGATTCCTGTCGATGTCGGTGTCTCTTGAACTGCTCCTGACCGATGTCAGTCGCTCCTGACTGATGCCAGTGACTGTGTAAACTGCTGCAACTTTGGTAATGCGCTCATATGGTGAAGCTTTTAGGCTCCACACCTTAACATAAATAGCCGTTGGCATCAAAAACATGGATCCCCAGGAAACTCGATGATCCTCATTCAAACACTCAAGGATCCAAGGGCTTTCATTCTTCATCTATCGAAGTAGTGAGAGGGCCCATATCACCATTGATCAATCATGATCTAAGTCATTTCTTAACAACCAATCAAAGGAGGAGGACAAGGCCAACAAAATGAAAATGACAAATCTAAATAGGTAGATAACCACTTTGATGCCATGAATTAGCCCAAGAATACCCTAATTATATTAGTGAAAATGATGAGAAGCATCTTTGGGAGAGCAAGATTTTTGTATAACCACATGAAATGACATGGATCAATTAGATGGCTTGAATGAGCATCTTTTACAAAGATGGTTGTAGCTGAAGATAGAGACCTCTAATAGAATGATTCCCCTTTCTAGCACCAAAGGGATCCTCCTCTCACTTCCTCTTCTCACTTTTTTTCTACTATAAATACATCCCTTGGGATAGTGTAAAAATGAACATAGAGTGTAAGGTGAAGCCCTACTAGAATGATATCTTGCCTTTAAGCATTAGTATAAGTCTATTTCCTTTGAAGTTTAGAGCAATTGCTTGAGTGTGTTTGTGATGTATAATGACAACAAGTGATGGTGTTCATCCTTCTATCTTTTGTCTTTCATGCCTAAGCAAGAGTTTTGGGTCTAACAGGTCATATGGAGTATGTCCAAGTGTGTTGAATTTTTGCATGCGTATAAATGTTCTTAGAATGTATAGGTTATCTTTTAGTTCATTTAACTTGAATCATTTCATACATCTCATCTCTATACTGAAATACTTATGTTAGAATCTTTAGAACTTGAAAATAGTCTATGTATTTTGTTGTATCATGCATTAGGGTATGACACTCATGTGGAAGTTAACCTTGGTGCATCACCATTCTTATAATAAGTTTTCTTTATGTAATTTCTAACTCTTTTCCCTTCAATCAAATTGGTTTAGATAGAGTCTATTTTTTAGAGATATATTCAGGGAGCTAGCCCTTTAAATCTAGAGGTTCATTTCCTCTATAGGTATACCCACATGCCTAGAAATGTCCCAACGTTGCCCAAATATGGAAGAGGATTGAACACTTTCTTCTAGGGTGCAAGATTTGAAGACAATAGTTATAATAAAAGATGAAATAAAATAAATTTGCTTGAGGAGGATTAAAATGACCAAAATGAGGAAGAATGTCAACCTCCACTCTTGAGAAGATCAAATCATCTCAAAAGGAAACTTGAAAAGTATAATCCACCTATTTTTTGTTGTGTTTGTTTTATTTACTACAAATGAAGATCCTAAGATTGTTAAGGAAGCACTTGATTCAAATGGAAGTAAATCTTGGAAAAAGGGTATGGATGAAGTAATGGTATCCTTAGTAAATAATATGACAGGAATTTAGTCAAGTTTCATGTTGGTAGAAAACACGTTAATTGAAAATGATTGTTCAAACTAAAATTCAATGCAAAGGTAAAATGAAAAAGTATGTTGGGTTGTGTGATTCAAATTAGATAAATGTTAGTTTGTTAGTAGTTAGTCAGGACATGCATCTCATGTGTGAGACACTCTCTTTAGATAAATACTATGTTAGTAACTTTATATTAGTGTTAGGTAATAAATAAATGTGAATCATTAATTTAACTATGTTAATTGAGTCATGGGTGGTTAGAATCATAAGGTAAATAAATGGGTAGTTAAATTCAATTTGAAAACAAGCTTATATGGGTTTGTATATGATGGAATGAAACCCAAAAATTTATCATTTTATGAAAGCATATTATAAATAAATAACATGTTGTGTTTTTCCACATGTTTACCTATGTTTTATTTCCTAATAGTGACATCAGAGTTGATGGTGATGATGGATCCCTGAGTGAGCTATGGAAGGCTTTTGAAAAATGAATCTATAAAGGAGCTTCACTTGAAGAAGTTTCTTGAATAATAATAAGAAGTTTGAGAGGATTTTTTTTTTTTGATTTATCTCATATTGGAAGACACCTAAGCTTAAATAGGTTTGAAGTAGTTTTAAGAAGTTTAAAAAGGCATTAGAAATTTGATAAAGATATTATACAAACATGTTTGAAGCACTCCAAATATGCCATAAATCTCCAATTTCCACCAATGGCATTCAAATATACATGAATCATATTTTTTTAATGAGGGTGTGCATTTTTATATAAAAAATCCATAAAAAAATGCCTAAAGGAAGATAAATTACTTACTTAGGCAACATTTGCTAAGTAGAAACTTTGAAAACACTTGTTTTAACTTGAGTTTTGGCTAAAAATGGCATTGAAAGCATTGTAGTGCTATTCATGGCATGATTTATCAACTTGGAGGGTGATAAACATGTTTATTTTTTGTAAATTATCAAAAAATATGTTCAAAGCATCAAAAGAGGCATTGAAATAACATTGAATCTACTGATGTGGCTTTGAAAAACATGTTGGGTGTAAGGCATGACAACTGTGGGGATGAAATAGTGTACTAGGCAAATAATTTACATTAAAAATTGCTTCTAAGCACTTTGCATTGTTATACAAAGGCATTCTAGATTATTTATGTGTTAAAATATCACACATATGGCATTAAAATTGCATTTGACTTCCTGAATGGCATTGAAACTACTATTTATTGCTTAAAAATGTATTTTATTTAGTGTTGGGTGTGGTTTTTATTTTTGGGCATGATTACTCTTATTGTTGGGTATTTTATTTTTTAGTGCTACACACACACAAACACACAGACATAAACACGGACATAGACACAGACACAAACACAAACACAGACACAGACACAAACACACACACACACACACACACACACACACAGAGAGAGAGAGAGAGAGAGAGAGAGAGAGAGAGACACACACACACACACACACACACACACACACACACACACACACACACACACACATGTACACACACACACATAAAGGTTACATAATAAAATTAAAGGTACATATACAAGTTTGTGAACTTATTTTTCAAATAAATGAATGGAAGAGTTGGTTTATTAGCTGGTTATAGGCTTTACAAATTGGAAAAAGGTCCTAGATTTATAACTTTGCATGTTCTTTTTGAATATAGTCCAACAATTTATAGAATTAACATGTAAATATGAGTCATATTCCACTCTAAAACCTTATTTATCAAGTGGTTATTAAGAAGAGTTGGTCAAGAGGTGTTTCTAAGACATTGATCTTATTATAGGTCAAGTGTTCCTATCCTAAAAATTGTAAAAAAATTTTGAAATATTTCATAATTTCTAGTGTTATAGCCTATGCACAAGAGATTTTTAGTATTTTTTATTTTCAAAAAGAATGTAGGCATGTAATTAGTTGATTTGTAGGTTTTGGAACATTTTGGTTTCATTTTTTTTTTGTGATTTGGATGTCTCCTCCAGTAGTTTTTGAGGAAAACATATTAAAAGTGGATGATTAAGGAGTTTGAAATGTATAATGGGTGTATTTTTGGTTGAACTCGACACCTTGCTATTGTTTTATAATTGAAAAAGGGTTTTTTTAATGAAAAAACCATGAACATAATAATGTTTCTCACTGTTGGTGTTGTTGGAGACAAACTAGTTACATTTTGGGGTTTATAGGTCATTCAGGATCAATCGAGCTAATAGAGAAAAAGACCCACCCATATTGAGTTTACTACTAGCTCTGAAATCGAGTTTTACTATAGTATAATTTTTGGATAGGTGATAAGATTTGATGTTTTCTATCCAAATTTTGGTTTTTGATTTATTTGATATCATTGATGAGGATAAGATTAGTCGATGATATTTTTTATTGCTTAGATTCTCATCTCTCATATGATAAAGGGGGAAGATATTGTATTGGTTTTCAATTAGTCTTTGGTGATTGTACATTTGACAGGAGTTGTTAACACCAATATTGTTGAGCAATATGACCAATATTGTTTGGTATTAGGTGAGATGTGCCATAAAAATGTATTGAATTATCATTAAGATATGGATCAATATGGTTAAGTATGCTCAGGATGATGATCGTATTATAGTACATTAATGGATGATTAGAGAGGTTGAGTATGCCAAGGATGATTCTCATCTTCATGTTCAAATTTAGGATTTGGAGAAGCAACACCCCTTTTGCAGCTCACTTCTTAAGACATATAGTTTGAGAGATTGATGTACTGATGAGTCCTACAAATATATTTCCCTTAAGTGAGAAATATAGGTGTATACATATGCCCCACCAAAAATTCATCACGTGTCACAATAGTGTAAGGTGGGTGGTGATTTGGGGAGGAAAAATAGTAACATGAAAGCAAAATAATATATATAATTTAAATAATTATGGTAAATGGATGACAAACTTACATTTTTGATAAAAAGAAGCATGCAAATACCTTAGGCTTGGTCACAATAGGCATAAAAGTTGCATATGGTAATTTTAACTAAACAAGGCCAAAAAAAAAACAAAAAAGTTCATGCATACATAAGGGAGTCAAGAAATGTAATTATATGGAACTTTGAAAAAACATTTTTAAAAAGAGGGGAAAAATTGGCAAGCCAAGATGATATGGCTAAATTAGGAGTGAACTGCCCAAGGAGGATAATAAAATTGAGGGATATTTGGCAAGGAAAGATGATACAGTTAACTTAGGACCAAAATATCCAAGCAAAATGAAAATCACAGCTAAAAAAATGTTAGGTCATTTATAATCCATAATTTATATTTATTTACTTCATTTATATTTTGTTAGTATAATTTAATTTTAGTAATAAATGTTAATTGGTTCACAGGATAGTTAGTTGGGTCCCATAGTGGAATTGATCATAAAAATTTTATAAGCTTTTACCTTCTTTGTAAATAATCAACTCGATATAATACAAAGTTATATTTTGTGTAAAATACTTTCTTTAAGATGTAAATTCCACATACTCCCTAGGTCATCAGTGGTATAAGAGCCTCAATTTTCAAAAAAGAGAGAAGAGTAGAAACATGACAGAAGAGAAAAGAAAGCAAGAGGTATGAAGGTCATTTTATTTTGTTTCTTTGATCTTCCCAAGTTCAATAAAAATATTGATAATCCTTTGGTTTGGTATGACCTACGAAGTCTTTTATGAGGCCAAAAATCCTTATGATTTAAATTTTTATGCCATGTGAATAATTTGTATGATATTCCCAATCCTATTTTGTATGGTTTCATCTCCCAAATATTCACCTAGAATTAGTATTGAAGTCAGAATTAATATTGAAGCCATTTGTACATAAATGTATGGCTAAACTAGTTTTTAAACATTATTTATTGCCCAAAAACCCAATAGTACAACCTCCATTGCATAAGGATCATATTTTTAGAGCATTTAATATGTTTTTGATCAACAATCTTGTTAAATGAAGTTTTTGATCACATAAATTGGTTCATGGCATTGTGTGGCCCAAATATCCATCTGGTTAGCTTGTACAACATGTATGTGCTGCATGGTTGATATGTATGGTTAATATGGATTTTGAAGGAGCTTATAATAGCAGCTAAAAATGAACCCATATGTATGGAATATAATCCATTTGTAATAGTTTTAAATTCATTTTGAAGTATTCTTGTAGCATTTGTATGGCCTTGAAGCATTCCTGTAGCATTTGTATGGTCTAGAGAGGAAGTAATGGTATAGAAACATTAGAAAAATCTTTTGTATGCCCTTATAACCAATTGTATGGCCATTTTTTTCCTTTGAGAGCTTCAAAACCATTTCAAGCTTGGTATTTATAGTAGTGCTACTTCTGTATGGTCTGGAATGTGCAATAATGAAATGAAACATTGTAGTGAATGTTTTTAATATATTTGTTATATTTTTGCTTTTCCAAAGTTTCCTATATCCTATGGAGCCCACAAGGGAAGAAAGGTTATTTGTTTTTTCACATGTAATTAAAACAACTAGCGAATTGATTTCACATTATTTTTACATGCATATATATATATATATATAATTGTACAAATTAGAAAAATCAAGTTCATATAAAATATTCTCCACTAAAATTTCTTGTAGAGGGGTTGGAAAATAATGTTTTATTAGTTACATGCAATACGAGAGGTCAAGAGTTCAAACCTCAAATCTTTCATTTTGGTCAAAATTTTAACGCATTGAGTAGCTTGTATTGCAACATTTTTTTGACAAGTCAATATTTTATCCAAAGATGGTCATGTGACCCATCAATTTATAGGTTTTTAGATGTTATAAACACATCAAAATGGTTAATTTTATAATTTAAAGTTTATTACTATGAGTTTTATGATAAATGTATTGAAAATGGTGTATACGAGTGTATTTTCAGTCGAAACTGACACCTTTAAAATATAAATTTTCATAATGTCACCTCATACTTATGTTATAAATGAACATATCATATTTTATAGGTCCGTTAACATCCTTATGATTGAAAAAGTTTAAGTGTTACATTAGAGGTTGGAGGATCTGTTGGAGGTTGGAGGACTATTACCCTTCTCCAATTAGTTATTCGCTCAGGGTTTGGATCAAAGTTTGAATGGAAATTTTGATAGCAGTAGTATGTTTATTTTAGTTTCATTTTTGGATTTCTATCTATGATATTCATTAAATGGAGTAGACATGATTTTTATATTTTATCTCTCATTGTACAAATTATCACTTGTCACTTGATAGGGGATAAGATATAACATTGGTAGGTCTTCGATCGGTTGTCATTGATAGTATAAGTTTAGAGGGGTTGCTAGAACCTTCAATGTTGAGTAAAGTTCATTAGTGTTTTTTTAACATCAGGGAGATGTCTATACATAGTACATCTTGGTCACTTGGATAGGCTTCTAGGTGGAACCTTATGTGGATAAATTTAGTTGGATAAGCCTTGAGCATGTTTTACTATAATATGATACAATGATCAAATGGTATTATCAGGCCTTGATCATGTTCATCAACCTTTTATGCCACAACTTGTAGGTTAAGCTTCTATATGGAGTGGCATCAATTTTGATTAGTACCAAGATGTATAGTACACTAGTTGTAGTTACTTCATGTTTTATTTGATGACTTTAGAGTCATTGCTCTAGTTATTTCATCTTTCATACCCCTTTGGATCAAGGGGGAGTTTTTTGGGTCATTTATGATCCATGGTTATATTTATTTACTTACTTTATAATTTTTTACTATAATTTAATATTAGTAATAAATGCTAATTAGTTCATGGGATAACTAGTTGGGTCATGTAGTGAAACCACTTGTAAAAGCTTTATAAGCTTTTACCTTATTTGTAAATAATCAACCTGATATAATACAAAGTTATATTTTGTGTAAAATAATTTGTTCAAGATTTAAATTCCACGTACACCATGGGCCATAAAAAAATGATGGAAGGGGATGAAAAACTAGAAGTAAAGGTGAGATTAAGTTAAGATGATCCAAAGATAAAGTGATGATAATGTAATAAAGGAAAGCATAAAGTAAATTATGAAAATTTGAAATAGGACAAGATGGCCTTAACAAGTGAATAGAAACTAAATGTCCTAAATATAACTAAGATGTCAATATTAGGGAAAGCTAAAGGTGAGATTACAATGATTGGGTTTCCCCAATCATGTAAAGTGTACAAAAGGAGATGAGATTACAATGATTGGGTTTCATCATAAGAGAGGCTAAAATATGAATGAGATATGTGTAGATAAGTTAAAATAGGTTTTCCAAAAGAGAATATAACTGACTCTAAGTGAAAAAACATCACTCTCATTTATTGCCTTATCTTTTGAAGAGAACACTAGCTATGGTTGGGAACATGAGCAAGAGAAAAAATTAGTATTCCCAAAGGTATTACCATGCAAATAAAAAAGTAAAAAATAAGAGGTGGAAATATAAGTAGGGTAAAGATATGAAGTGTAAAAAACATATTAGTAATATAAATTTGAAAATCTATGAGGTGTAATGATGATAGAAGAGCCTAAAGGTGCAAGATAGTAAGATGATAAGATGTCAAAACCAAGATGTTATCAAAGAGACACAAATATAACAAGAGAAAACCTATAGGTATAGATAAAGAGGATGGTCATCTATGAGTAGGGTTTAGTTCCCTAAGGTCTTACCATTTAATTGATAAACTGAAAAAAGACAATGTATGATAAGAATTCCACAAGAAAAGATAAGAGATAAAACCCAAGCGTGGAAAGATTGTAAGAAAATAAGTTATCAAAGAATCCAAAACTGAGGCAATTGATAAATAAACCCAAGAGGGAAAGACTGTAAAAGTGAATACACCAAAAAATACAAAAAAAGGAAATTTCTAAATAATCCCAAGTGGGAAAGATTGTAAAAATGAAGATACTTAAAGACTAGGAATAGTTGCAATGTCTTGAATAAAATAAAGATTTGAGAGACTATAAAAAATGAAGATACCAAAGAATTGGAAATAGGGCTAATGGATAAATAAAACCAAGAGGTGTAATAAAATTAGATATAATAAATAACCTACAAAGGGACCAAATAAAACAATTTGTAGAATAAAAGTTATGCTAAGAAGGTAAATGTATAAAAATAAATAACATAGTACAAGAAAGTGAATACTGAGAAACATGTAATGCCTAAGATTGGAGACAAGGTAATGTGAGAGTATGGACGTAGGGGTGAAGAGGCAGAGGTGAAATATAGAGGTGTATATAAATTAAGCTATGCTACAAGAAAGAATTAAAATTTCTTAAAAATGGTATGTTCATAAAATTAGAGAATGTGTCTCAAAAGATTTATTAAATTTGAATTTTTTAATCTTTAATGCATGAAAGATTACTAATTGCTAGCTCATTATGAGGGTGAGATGTTAAAGAGAGGAAAGTGTTGCAAGATGTTCTCAAGTTTGAGGAAAAGTGAGGATGAGAATCTTAATATTCCCCTAAGGTGTGCATGAAGGTAAGGATAGGCATGAAAATTTTCATCCAAAGTGTAAAATAGGATAAATATGGGCATCACAAGGTGCCCCAACATGTGTGATATGTGTTGACAAAATTTGACCCTATAGGTCAAATTGGGACCCCTATATGTAAAAACTTGATTTTTAGATGTTTTATGGGGTCTAGTATTATGTCATAGGGTTTATTATAGGTCTTTTAATGTCATTTAATGCTATATTAGCCTTGGTCATTAATCTTATTAGTCAATATATTCTTTTGAGTCATTTTGAGGGTCAAAATATATCATTTAATGAATTGTATGATCTAATTGATAAATGTGATGGTTTAAAAGGATGATGTCACACTCTATGTGTCCTCATATGTCTTAATCAATTGTTTGTAATTGAAAAGTGGCAGGTTCCTCAAAAAAGGTTAGTTTTCTTGGAGAAAATGAGCATTGAATGAGGTGTACAAAATTGTACAAAATCTTGTAGATATGATATTTTAAGAGTATCCCTTGGTATTAAATACACTTATTATAGTGATCATTCTGATTATAATCTCAAATAAATTAAGAAAATTGCTTCTCTCTCCTTTCACTAGGATTAGCAAGCAAAAATGGTCTTCAAGTTTGTACTTGGTATAGTCAGCATGAGAAGTTTCAAAAAAATGATCTTGGAGGTATCTTATACACTCAGTAAGATTACATTTGATTTTTGGTTGTATAATAATGGTGACCTATACTTTATGAACCATTACTAAGAATTTGACCTATCTAATTTGCTTGCTAAACTGTGCACCCTATAGGTTTTGCCTTGGTTTGGACTAGTATGTGTAATTCACTTACTGATGTTGTTTAAAGATGATGTTAAATCTATAATCAAATGATCCCCATGATTGTTTTAGTGTTTCAAGGTGTTTTGATATGCAAATCATCTTATGTTGTAAGAGAAGGTACCATTCTATGTAGTAGGCAGGTTTCCACTATTTCCCATGTCTTACTACTTTAATAGCAGTTTTAGAGGGTAGAGATAGGATAATTATTGTGTTTCATTTACATTATTATTATTATTTTCAAATTTAAATCTCATTCTCCAACAATTTTTCAAGGTTTTGTATTCATAAACATTATATAGTCAACTTATTCTCTAATTGTCATGCACAAGTGCTCTCATGGAGGAAGTCACATTGAAAAGGAAGTGTGAGAGTTTGTCTTGAGTTTTGAAATATCCTTATGTTTCATCTCAAAATCATGAGAGGATTTTAAGTGACTATAAAATCATATTATTTGGTACATTTCTCCAATTCATGCTTACTACCTACATATTAGTCTCTTGCCATTAACATCTACTTACAAGTATCTCATAATGCCACCATGTTGGAAGGGAGTATTGATAATGTAAAAAGTATATTTGTAATCCTTGAGAGAGGTATATAAATCATGAAAGGTAAAAATAGTGAATTATTTACACTCATCACTCACTACCTACAATTTTTCATTCTCTGCTTGTATGTGATAATAACCACCTACAGGTAGCACTAGTAGAGGATAGAAAACTCTCAATAGAGGATTTTGGACATGATGAAACATTTGTTGGAGTATTAATATATTGTGAAGATTAATAAAGTCATGCTTGAAGTGTTAGGTTGATAAATGGGATTGGTAAATCATGCTAAAGGATTTAGTTACTATCCTGGGACATAATCCCCAAAATGTGAAAACAAAGAACCTCACCATTTTGTGGATGATATACAACAAGCTTGACACTTCCTTTTATGCATCTTGATGACCTTGTCTTGAAGCCTCCATATAGAAAAAATAATTTGAAAATTTTGGAGGGAAGGTGACTTTGGGATAATGATTGTTGAGAACCTCAAATTTGTGCTTTTATGCACTAAACTTAGGTAGTGATCACTTGCAGGTGTGATCCTAAAAGAGCCCTCACACCTAAAGTTGAAAATACAAACCTTGTTTCATGATTGAATTGTTTTATATGGCCTAAGACATCATTCATGACCTAAATTTCATATAAAGAGTTGGTTTTATATGTTTTGGACCCTATATACACCTACAGGTGTCCCTCATTTGGAAATGTTCACCTACAACCAACTATAGATTACTGTGAGAGGTAGTGAACAAAAGGGTGATGGTTCCTGATGTGGGTATATCCCAAACATGAGAAAAATGGATAAAATTAGATACCAAGTGACTCCAAGTAACTCTAAATGGGTATATATACATTGAATCCATGCTTATATGTGTAGGGGCCACCTATAAGAACCATCCTTAGTAAAAAACATAGAAAATATAGTCAGCTGCCTATGACTGGTCTTAGAAAGAATCCAAATTAAAGGTGTGATATGGAATATAACATGGATGAAATGTGTTTTTAAATATTAAATTAAGGATAAAACACTTTATTCTAGGGTCTTAAACACATAAGCATTGCCTACAGGCTCATTTTTCCTAAGTACGTAGGGTCAACTTACATAGTAGGCCCAACCAAGTAAGGGTACATTCCAAGATGCAAGCATGCATTATAAAGGTTTATGAATATTATGAATGATATAAAAATTTTGGAATTGACATATCAAAATCATATTAGTCAAGAAGGAAGAACATAAAATCTTTTCAAAAATAGCCCACAACTCATATGAGAATCTTGCATGCACAATCTGTCTCCTAAAGGCCTGCCTTGGAATTTGAGGAGGTTTGGGGGTATAGAGACCTGATAAAGGAGTAAAATATTACATATATAATACTAAAAAAATTTATAATATTATCCATCATGAAAATTATCCGATTAAATAGGGGAAGTACCCTCTATTTTGTCTCAGATAGAGAGCACTTCCCTAGGTACACAAACTAGTAGTTTTGGATAAGGGTGATAAAAGGATGTACAAGATCTATTTGAACCTTGATAAAAGGTGTGAGAATATAATAAACATACAAACCAACATTATAAATATCCCATAGAAGGAGGAATCCCATATTGGAGGTATAGACCCTCAAACTTGCAGGCATGCCTATTAGGCATGGCTAGGCCTAGAAGCCAAATGGAGAGTCAATTTCATTTTTCACATGAGGTGAGAATTATAATGGATTTTAGTATGCATAAAGGGGAAAATTAGATATTATTGAGCTAATATTATTCAAATTAATCCATATAAAAGTCTTTTTTGGACTTTATGACACATTAGGCCTATGCAAATGGAGAAAAGAGCTTGATATAGAAACTTGAGTGTTTGTATCTAATTGAATGATTTGTATGGGGAAATAAGAGGTTTTGAGATGTTATCAAGGGTCATAATAATTTATTTGATGTATTTTTTTTTCAAGTTTAACGTCAAGTTTTTATGAACAAAGCCTAAGAGGGTAAAACATGCCTAAACCCTCCTAAACCCTCAACCTAGGCCCAATGAAATAAATGAGGATGGAAAGCTACCCAAATGGTATAAAATTAATATAATGATGATTATATGAGGTAGAAGACTTAGCTAGGCTCCCTACCATCAAGATGAGTTGTATGGAATCTGTATGGAGAGGGTACAAACATGGTTTTCTTGACTATTTTATGTATTACATAGGTTAAAGGAGGTTTCAAGAGATGTAAATCACATATAAGGGAAGATTATGCCTTAATATAAATCCCAATGTCAATTTAATTCCTTATAAAAAATCCTAAGTGCCTCAACTAGCTACTTCATCTTAGCCAGTCAAAACTGACATAGTGAACATGGTAGTGAGAAGTGTGAAAACTTCAAATGAAAGTGATTTTATAGTGTCCCTGATGACTCTAAGGCCATGAAGGGTATTTAAAAGTGTCATCCACTCCATTGTATGAATTTTCATGGAAACTAATGTCTGATTAGAAGCCAAGTGTGAGGGGTGACTAAAAGAGGAGTTTTCTTTGAGTGCACGCAATAATAACTCATTTACAGATGATTCTAGATGACCATGACTACAAAAAATGATGGAGAGGCATGTTTAAAACCATTCCATCTCATTCCAATAATCATAGCTATCCATAATCAATTTTGGGAAGTTAAAATAGGGGTGAATGATGAAAGTAGTTTTCTTGTGGAAAGTGAGAACTCCTACTCCATATTTCAAGAGTTTCATGACTTGGAATGACACTTGTGCTTCCTAACCTTGAATTATCAGTTTCACATGCTCTTCCCATGAAAATTTAAATCCTTCTCTTAGCTTCACAGGTGTCTTTGTGACTTTTTTACTTCTCTCTTCTCCTCTCTCTCCCAAATGTTATAGGTAGCTGCCATTTTTGGCCTTTTTAATCTAATACCACACCATGTATGGAGAAGCCCTACTAGTTTTGACATTGTAATTTCCTTAGGAAATGAATCCAATATATTTTGAGTTCATATATCAGCTTTTAAAAGTGTGTGAAGAGATGTATAGTGAATGGTTAAGAGATATTCATCTGTCCTTACTTTCTCTCAATCCTTCTATGTTTGATGCAAGTGATTCTATGCCTAGCAGGTCATATGAAGTGTTGTTAAATGTATGGATCTATTATTAAGTGTAGAAGGAAGCCTTAGTATCTTTAACTGATCTATGGTTCCACTTATCTTGGATAGTATTCATTCATGTCATCTTCATATTGAGAAACTAATGTTAGTGCATTCTTAGACTCTTAGTCTAGTGTTGTATGCCTTGTCTCTTTGTGATAGAGTATAATAATATTGTGGTAAAATTTTTGGTGCATCACCCTCTAGAATACATTTTATTTCATGAAAAATCTAACCCTTTTCCCCATAAATAATAAATTAGTATAGGTGAAAGCATTTCAAGATGCATTTAGGGAGCTAGCCCTTAAATCTAGAGATTCATCTCACCTATTGCTTACCCACAGCTTGTGAGATTTTTCCATTGTGCTACTTGGATGAGGAGAGTTGAGACATCTTTTCAAGGGGTGAAAATCCAAGTGAAAATAGTTTTTAGCATGCCAAGTGGGACTCTTAGTCTAAGAAGTTGAAATATTTTTGGTGTTGTCTTTCAACACATCAACCTTTAGAGGCATCTATCTAAACATCAATGGCAACTCCAAGATTAAATCAGCTGGTCAAGCAACCCAAGTATTCCTTTTAAATATTGTTGATAATAATTCCTTGTGTTCTTGATTCCCAATGAAGTTTCATGTATAATTTTGTCATTGAGTTTTATTTTACATAAGTTTGTGAGGTATCTCAAGCTTATGGCACTCATTATCAACCTTGGTATGATCCTTACCAACCTAGTTATGAGACTGATACAACTCATGACAAGGCTGATAGGGAATGTATTGGAGCTAGTAATAATATTCTTTAAGAAGGATATAATTCTAATATAAAGGAATATGAAGACTTGTGGCATCACTATAACCCTTCATTTCCATTTCCATATAGACACCATGTCATTAGACAACCCTATGAGGAAGGCTATCAATAAAACTATCAAGAAACACCTTTTACAGTCCCAATATAAGCCCTATCATTCATACCATGATGCCTATTAGGCTCAAGAGTAATCCTATGAGTCTTGTCATATAGAATTAGATGATTACATAGATTATACACAAAGATACTATTGGCAAGATGTCGCTCCTGCTTATGTATATGTTAGTCCTTCTAATCAGCCCAAGAATTTACTTCCCTATGAGCTTACTAGTGTTTTTCTCTTTCCCAAATCCACTCATAAGCCTTTTCATTTATCCCACACTCCATATACAACTCATAAACCTTATAATACACCTCACATTCCATCTCATTCACATGAAATTATCCATCAACATTCCACCTCAACCCTTCTTGAGGAAGATCCCCTCTTGAGAAAAATAAGTGAAGAAGAGCAAACTCAATTCATGGCTGATCAAGAAGATATCATGACTGAATATGAGGAAGAAATCACCATAGGGAATCCCCTTGGTGAATTAAAGGACAATCCACAAGATGATGCATCCATACTTGAAGGGATGTGTATCCATGAAGCAAACTCTAATGCTTCCATTTTTGAGGGGATGTGTATCCATGAGTAATGTGGCCAACACTTGAAGAGAGAGGTATTTTAAGAAGACTCCATGTTTGATCATGAAATTATAGATGACCATCTCAAGCATGAAGTGGAGTATATTATTAAGGATTAAGGTCAAGTCACTCCTCAAGAAGTGGAAGTCCTAAGAGAGTCTCATGAGACTAGGGTAGATGAAATAGCTCTTGAAGATGACATTTATGAGGAAGAAGATTTATGGTAGAAGTTCAATGCCATATGTTAGGAATTTGATAAGTTTGGTAAAGTTTTTTCTTCTATAAAAGATTACATATTTGATGATAAGTTTTTTGATGAGTCTAATAAACATGATCTTTAGTTTTCAATTAAACATAAATATGGTCATTCTACTGGTCAAGACCCTCCTGGCATAAAGCCATTTGACAATGCTAGTGTATAAGAAGTTGTAGACATGGATAATTATGTCAAGGTAGATATTGTTTTACCTAAAAGATATTTAAGAGATCCATATAAGGTAAAACCAAATTCAAGGTGTGGGATCATGGTGAAGGAAAGCCTGGTGCTTCCAAACATCAAGCACATTATGTCAAGGAGGAGACAAAGCTGAGAGGACTATCATATTTTAAAATTGACACATCAAAGGCCAAGTACATGAGAAGGTTGAAACTGTTTGGATGCAATAAGAGTTCATTTTCATATCCAACTTGTATGGATATGCTTATTTATCATTAAACATCATGCCAATGAGGTTGACAAACACCATGAAGAAGATGGAGGCATCAATGCTAAAGGTCAATAGGCTACATGTCTCACTAAATCCTTCATGTCATGAAACAAGGAAGGTTTCAAACTTCCCCTTTAATCTAGGTGGGAGTTTTTATCTTAGGTTAGTTAGTGTTTGAGTTATTTTGTTTAGTTTGGTGTGTGTGTTCCATAAGTGCTCATGAAGCGCAAGTGTGTTTTTGCTTAGTTTCTTATCTCGTGTGTTGCTTCTTGTTGATTTTTATTGTGTTTCATATGTTGTAAAAGGAAAAGTGCATGTCAAACCTCATGTACATATGACTCCATATCCCAATGGACTGATAAGGCTATTGGTTTAGTTAGTAAAATAGGCATACTACCCCTATGAGTCACTAATTTGTTGACTAAATTTGACCTTGTAGGTCAAATTAGGACCCCTATAGGTATAAAATTGATTTTTAGATCTTTTATTGGGTTTAGTATTATGTCATAGGGCGTATAATAGGTCTTTGATGTCATTTAATGATATATTAGCCTTGGTCAATAGTCTTATTAGTCAATTTGTCCTTTTGAGTCATTTTGAGGGTCAAAATAGAGCATTTACTGACTTATACAACATCCTTGGGAAATGTGAAGGTTTAAAAGGATGATTTCATGCCCCATGTGTCTTAATCAACTATTTGTAACTAAAAAGTGGTAGGTTTCTCTGAAAGAGGGTAGTTTTCTTGGAGAAAATGAGTATTTAATAAGGTGTATGGAATTGTATGGAATATTGTAGTTGAGGAAATTTTAGGAGTGTCCTTTGGTCTTCCATATACTTATTATAGTGATAAATCTAATTATAATCTCTAATAAATGAAGAAAAAGGTGTCTCTCTCTTTCTACTAGGCTTGACAAGCAAAAATAGTTTTTAGGTTTGTACTTGATACGATCAGCATGAGAGTTTTAGGAAAAATGATCCTGGGGGTGCCTTATAAAATTAGTAAAATTATATTTGATGTTTTTTTGTAGAGGAATGGTGACATGTACTTTATGAACCATTCCTAAGAAGTTGACCTATCCAATTTACTTACTAATCTATGCACCCTAGAGGTTTCACCTTGGTTTGGACTAGTCTATACAATTCACTCGTTGATGTTGTTTCTAGATGATGTTGACTCCCTCCTAAAATGATCCCCATGCTTGGTTTAGTGTTTCAATTTTTTTGGATATTCAAATCATCTCATGTTACAAGAGAAGGTACCATTCTATGTTATATCCAAGTTTCTAATATTTCCCATCTCTTCCTGCTTTGATAATAGTTTTAGAGGGTACAAATGTTGGGAAATACGAAAGCACACAATTGATTACCAAATACAAGAAACTTACATGCAAAATTAAACCAAAATAACAAGTAACTAGAATTTAGAAACAACACAGAATATGAGAGACAATACACAATTGTATTAATACTCTTCCAGAAGGAAATACAACAAAGAAGATTGCCACAGTTCTTCTTCCTTACACACCTCTAGGGCTCCCACACCTCTAGGGCATAAATAGTAAATCTTCCCTCAAAGCTCTCTCTCTTACAGTCCCAACACACAACTCAAACACAGAGTTGGTGTTCACCTCCAACTAGTCAGTATCCACTACTGCCAGTACACCAGTGCTCCATGCACTCCATGAACTCCATAAGTACACAATCGTACTTCAAGTAGATCTCCCTTGAACTGCAATAACTTGCAACTCAAATGATCTTAATTATGGAAGGAACTACCTTGACTTCCTCTTTGATCTCTTTATGAGTACACACTGTACTCCAAGTAGATCTTGCCTGATCCTGCTCCCAGTTGTGTTGTTGTCCTCCCTAATCTTGCACACCTGCAAATCAATCTAGTTTTGCACACTTGCAAACCTGGATCATGCACACACATACACCTGTAGATCAATGATCTTACTTACCCATGTAGATCTCCAAACATAGCCATGCACACCTGCTGACCAAGATCCTACACACCTGAAAAACCCTTTTGATTCTCCAAAACCAGCACCCACACTTGGCACTGCTGTGCAACTAGGAGGAACACCCTTGCTCACCTCACACACATAAGGAGCTAACTTTGCTCAACTCAAACTAGAACACTTTACAATACAACCTATGAGTCTCTTAAATAGATCTCATGCAAACAATAATTAGACATCTAATTACAATAATTAGATCCATAGCTTCTAGTCTAAATTTGGCTCTTGACATGCAAACACTTGGTTTGTTAACTAACTACCTATAAAACTTGCAGTTCTAAACCGCACAGGCGATCGACATCAGTCCTTGTCTGCCTAGAGGTGACCAACATTGGCCGATCCCTGACCGACGTCAGTTGATTCTCTTCACTAACTTGACTGACGTCAACTGATTAGACCAACACTGGTTACTCTACAACTCAACAACCTTCAACAACCTCCTCCCCTATTTGCATCAGTGAAGCTTTTAGCTACACAACCTAACAATCTCCCACTTGGAGATAAATAGCTACAATGTACCTATACCTGTACCCCATCTAATCTATTTCTTCGCTTGTATCCCTCTTCAAGATCAATCCTGAAGACCACCCACCACACAACCTGTGGTGCACCTCCTGTCATCCGAGTAACCTGCCATGTCCAAACCTACAAACCCATGTAGTGAAGTCCTGACCCTGCATAGCATGTATACCTGCTGTTGATCCCTCTCAAATACCTGAGAACCCACTTCCCTGAATTGGCTCCTAACTCTCTGACAGCACCCACTGCTTGGGCAAACTCAGGTCTATACCAGACCTCATATGATTTTGGACACTGAACTGTCCAGCCCTTAGTGTGCTCTGGTTCTACATCCTGAACCTCGCCAACACCTGATTCACATTAGCTCCCACTGGAGACAAAATCACCCTGTGATCTTCCATGTCTCTCATGCCAAAGAATTTTGCTGCTCCAAATTCCTCATGACATGCCACTGAACTAACCTTACCCTTAGCTCAGAAAAACCCTGTATGTCTGAACCTGCACCAAGCTCATCCTCCACATACAGTAATAGGATAATTTTGTGACCATCATCCCCCTGGTAAGATAAACACAATGGTTATACTAACATTGAGTAAAGCCCTACTTTGTCATCCACCTGGTACCACCTATCAGCCCTATACCACTGTCTTGCAACTTCCTCAAGACCATATGACCTAGCCTTTTATCTCACGTGTCTGTTCTCTCTATTATTTAACTAAGGTATCCATTCATCTCTGTGCTTTCATCTGACTGGAAACCCTACCAAATCTCCTGTTTGGTTCTGCATCATATTCCTGCCATGCTCCCACTATTTCTTGGATCCTTCTTGCTCTGCAGTGAGAAACAAGTATAAAGAAGAGGAATAATGAATTTGAGGCTTACTTACCCTTTCAATCCTCCATATGGACATTTGAGACTCCTTGACAGCTTGCTGTCCACCCAAAATCTGTTACAGTGACCGACCTCGGTCACCACATAGTCTGCATCCGACTGACGTCAGTTTCCATGCGCCTGTCTTGACTACCGACTCTGCTGATGTCGGTGTCCCTATTGTCGATGTTGGTCCTCTTGACCGATGTCAGTCTTACCTATTACTGACATCAGTCCTCTTGACCGATGTCAGTCTTACCCTACCCGACATCACTGGCTTCGGTCTCCGCAATAGAAGAAGAATCAGTAATATAAGCAAGTAGATAAAGAGTACCTACTTTCTTACCACCAGCTAATTCAAGTGCATCCACTGTGAGAGTTCTTGTGCATCTCTCATCACCCAACTTTCCTAAAGAAATTAGCCACATCTCTAAGCCTGGGACCTGCATGACCTCCTTCAACACCCATGTGTTGGCCGCCTACAATTTCAGCTTCACTTCCCCTTTACCAATTCTTTGACAAGGCTCACCAGCTCCTCTCATTGGGGCTGCATGGAAAGAGGCAATAGAATCTATAAACTAAGATTCTACTTTCTCCAAGAAATGTACCAGAGCATCTTGTGCAACAACCCCTGTAACATCTGCTTCTTCAGTTCCTTCTTGCTGATCTGCTACCAACCAACAATCTTTCTTTTCCTGCTCTTTCTTTCCATAGGACCGTAATTGACCATTCATGATTTTCAATTCCTCCATTCTTAGCTTACTTTCTTCTGCCATTGCTATACTCCCACTCAATCAAAAATCCCTGAGAGTGACCTGTAACCAAACACAAAACCTGCTCCCTGCAACCTTAGCTCTGATACCACTTTGTTGGGAAAGACAAAAGCACACAATTGATTACCAAATACAAGCAACTTACATTCAAAATTAAACTAGAATCACAAGTAACTAGAATTCAAAAACAACAGAGAATATGAGAGACAATACACAATTGTATTAATACTCTTCCAGAAGGAAATACAACAAAGAAGATTGCCACAGTTCTTCTTTCTTACACACCTCTAGGGCTCCCACACCTCTAGGGCATAAACAATAAATTTTCCCTCAAAGCTCTCTCTCTTACGGTCCCAACACACAACTCAAACACAGAGTTGGTGTTCACCTCCAACCAGTCAGTATCCACTACTACCAGCACACCAGTGCTCCATGCACTCCACAAGTGCTCCACGCACTCCACAAGTACACAATCATACCTCAAGTAGATCTCCCCTGAACTGCAACAACATGCAACTCAAACGATCTTACTTATGGAAGGAACTACCTTGCCTTCCTCTTTGCTCTCTTTATGAGTACACACTGTACTCCAAGTAGATCCTGCCTAATCCTACTCCTTGTTGTGTTGCTGTCCTCCCTGATTTTGCACACCTACAAATCAATCTGGTTCTACACACCTGCAAACCTGGATCATGCACACACATACCCCTGTAGATCAATGATCTTACTTACCCATGTAGATATCCAAATGTAGCCATGCACACCTACTGACCAAGATCCTACACACCTGAAGAACCCTTCTGATTCTCCAAAACCAGCACCCACACTTGGCACTGCTGTGGAACTAGGAGGAACACCCTTGCTCACCTCACACACAGAAGGAGCTAACTTTGCTCAACTCAAACTAGAACACTTTACAATACAGCCTATGAGTCTCTTAAATAGATCTCATGCAAACAATAATTAGACATCTAATTACAATAATTAGATCCACAACTTCTAGTCTAAATTTGGCTCTTGACATGTAAACACCTGGTTCGTTAACTAACTACCCGTAAAACTTGCAGTTCTAAACCTCACAGGTGACCGACGTCAGTCCCTGTCTGCCTGGAGGTGATCGATGTCGGCCTATCCCTGACTGATGTCAGTTGCTTCTCTTCACTAACCTAACCAATGTCGGCTGATCAGACCGATGCCGGTTGCTCAGCAACTTAGCAACCTTTAGCAACCTCCTCCCTTGTTTGCATCAGTGAAGCTTTTAGCTCCACAACCTAACAACAAATAGGTTTATTATTGTGTTTAATTTCCATTATTAGTCCTCTAAACTTGAAATATCATTATACAAGAAATGTTTCATGGGATCTCAATCATAAACATTATACAATCAACTTACTCTCTAACTATCATGCACAGGTGCTCTCATGGAAGAAGTCACATTGAAAAGGAAGTGTGAGAATTTGTCTTGAGTTTTGAAAAATCCTTATGTTTGATCTCAACAAGATGAGAGGAGGTTAAGTGAATATAAAATCATATTATTTGGTACATTTCTCTAATTCATGATTACTACCTACATGTCAGTCTCCTACCATTAACATTTACCTATAGGTATCTCATAATGCCACCATGTTGGAAGGGAGTATTGATAATGTAGAGTCTATTTTAAATCCTTGAGAGAGGTCTAAAAATAATGAAAGGTAAAAATAGTGAATTTTTAACACTCATCACTCATTGTGTACAATTTTTTATTCTCTACCTGTATGTGACAATAACCACCTATAAGTAGCACTAGTAGAGGACAAAAAACTCTCAATAGAGGACTTTGGACAAGATGAAACCTTCATTGGAGTCCTAATATGTTGTGAAAATTAGGGAAGTCATGATTGAAGTGTTAATTTGATAAATGGGAGTGGGAAACCATGATAAAGGATTTAGTGACTTTTCTAGGACTTAATCCCCAAAATGTGAAAACATAGAACCTCACCATTTTATGGATGATATATAACAAGGTTGACACTTCCTTTTATGCATCTTGATGACCTTGTATTGAATCCTCCGTATAGGACAATGACTTTTATAACTTTTGTGGGTAGGTGACTAAGGGAGAATGATTTTTGAGAACCTTAAAGTTGTGCTTTTATGCACTAAACTTAGGTAGTGATCACCTACAGGTGTGATACTAAAAGAGCCCTCACACCTAAAGTTGAAAATACAAACCATGTTTCATGATTGAATGGTTTTATATGGCCTAAGAAAACATTCATGACCTAAAGGTGATCTAAAGATTTGGATTTATGTATTTTGGACCCTATGTACACCTAAAAGGGTCCCTCATTTGGAAATGTTCACTTACAACCAATTGTAGATTACTATGAGAGGCCGTGAACAAAAGGGTGATGGTTCTTGATGTGGGTATAGCCAAAACATGAGAAAAATGGATCCAAGTAGATAAAAAATTAATATAAGGAACTCTAAATTGGTATTTAGACATTGAATTCACTCTTAGACATGTAGGGGCTACCTACAAGAACAATCCCTTAGTAAAAAACATAGAAAATATAGTCAACTGCCTATGACTGGTCTTAGAAACAATCCAACATAAAGGTGTGAGATGGAATAGATAATGTATGAACGGAGTTTGGAAAACTTAAATTAAGTATAAAACACTTAATACCAGGGTCTTATGCACATAAGCATTACCTACAGGCTCATTTTTTTTGAGTAACCAGGGTCAACTTATTAATTAGGCCCAACCAAGTAAGGGTATATTCCAAGGTGCAAGCATGAGTTATAAGGGTTTATGAATATTTTGAATGATATCACCATGTCATAATTGAAATATCATAGGATTGTTAGGAAATAATGAATAACATAAAATATTTTCAAAAATAGTCCATAGTCCATATGAGAATCATGCATGCACAATCTGTCTCCTAAAGATCTGCCTTGGAATTTTAGGAGGTTTGGGCATGTAGAGACCTGATCAAGGAGTAAAATATTTAATATATCATACTAAACACTTTGAGAAGTTTATCCATCATGAAACTTGTCTGAGTAAATTGGGGAAGTACCCTCTATTTTGTCTTAGATAGAGGGCACTTCCCTAGGTACACAAACTAGCAGTTTTGGAGAAGGGTGATAAAAGTATGACCATGTGCCATTTTAACCTTGTTGGAAGGTGTGGGAAGTTAAGGGAAATACAAAAAAACATGATAAACAACCAAAAAAAGGAGGAATCCCTTATTTGAGGGCTAGACCCTCAAACTTGTAGGGAGGCCTATTAAGCATGGCTAGGCCTAGAAGCTAAATGGAGAGTCACTTTTAATTTTCACATGAGGTGAGAATTATAATGGATTATATCATGAATATGGGGGAAAATAAGATATGTATGAGCTATTAGGATTAGTAAAATCCATGGAAAAGTATTTTTTAGACTTTATGACACATTGGGCCTGTGTAAATGGAGAAAAGAGCTTGATAGGGCAACTTTGAGTGCTTGTATATACTTGAATGATTTGAATGGGGAAATAAGAGGTTTGGAGATGTTATAAGGGTTTTTGATCATTGATCTTGAGGAATTTGTTTTCAATTTAAATTTCAAATTTCTATGAATAAAGCCTAAGAGGGTAAAATAGGCCTAAACCCTTCTACACCCTTAGTCTAGACCCAATGAAGGAAATGAGGATGGGAAGCTACAAAAATGGTATATTTTTACTATAATGATGATTGGAGGATGTATAAATATTAGTCAAGATCCCTACCATTAGGATGAGTTGTACAAAATCTATACAGAGAGGGTAAAAATAGGGTTTTCTTGATTATTTTGTGCATTTTTTAGGTTATAGGTGGTTTAAAGAGATGATAATAAAATTTAAGGTAAGATTAGGAATTAAGATAACTCTCCATGTAAATTTAATGCCTTATAAAAACTCCTAGTTGATTCAACTAGCTACTTCATCTTAGCCAGTCAAAACTAGCATAGTGAACATGGTGGTGAGAAGTGTGAAAACTTCAAGTGGAAGTGATTTTAAAATTTGCTTGATTCCTTTAATGCCATTGAGCATCTTGAAAATTTTAATCCACTCCATTTTAATAATTTTCATGGAAAATTGATGTATTCTTTGAAGCAAAGTGTGAGGGGTGACAGAAAAAAGAGTTTTATTTGAGTGCAAGCAGTGATAACTCATTTCCAGATGATTATAGATGACCAAGACTATAACCAATGTATGAAGAGGCATGTATGAAAACATCCCCTCTCATTAAAACCATAATACATATCCCTAATCAGTTTTTTGATGTTCAAATATGGGTGAATGACGAAGGTAGGTTTTTTGTGCAAAGTGAGAACTCCTATGCCACATTTCAAGAGTTTCATAACTTGGGACGACACTTGTACTTCCTAACCTTGCATGATCAGTTTCACATTATATTAACATGAATATGTAACTCATTTTATCAACTTGATAAGTGTCCTTATGACCTTTTTACTTCTCTCTTCTCTTCTCTCTCCCAAAATCTAGAAGTAGCTACCATTTTTGGCCTTTGTAATCTAATACCACACCATGTATGGTGAAGCTCTACTAGTTTTGACATTATAATTGCCTTAGACAAATAAATTCAATCTATTTTGAGTTCATGTATCATCTTGTCAAAGTGTGTTAAGTGATGTATAGTGAATGGTTAAGAGATATTCATCTATCCTTACTTTCTCTCAATCCTTCCATGCCTAGCAGGTCATATGACGTGTTGTTAAGTGTATGGATATGTTCTTAAGTGTACAAGGAAGCCTTAGTATCTTCAAATTATCTATGTTTATGCTTACCTTGGATATTCTTCATGCATGTCACATTCATATTGAAATATCGATGTTAGTGCATTCTTGGACTCTTAGACTAGTGTTGTATGCCTTGTCTCTTTGTGATAGAGTATGATAGTCTTGTGGTAAACATATTGGTGCATCACCCTCTAGAATAGGTTTTATTTAATGAAAAATCTAACCCTTTTCCCCATAAATAATCAATTGGTATAGGTGAAAGCATTTCAAGGCACATTTAGGGAGCTAGCCCTTAAATCTAGAGATTCATCTCACCTATTGGTTATCCAAAGCCTGTGAGATGTTTCCATTGTGCCACTTGGATGAGGAGAGATGATACATATCTACAAGGAGTGAAAATAAAAGTGAAAAAAATATGGTAGGAGTGTATTTTATACTAACTAAGAGATTGATAGATTCATTACTTTTGCCATCATATTTTGGGTAAATTTTTCTTGCAATATGAATTTTTAGATCTTTGTGAGGTGTTTTGGGAATTTTCTGTATGGAATTGTCCATGTCAATTTCATTCTATTTTTTATGTCTATTTAAACTATATTGGTCATGTTCATATGCGTGCTATTTTTTTTCCAGCTAGGTTAGGTTTGAAAACTATATAAGCCATCTCGGTGTCTATGCCAATAGAATTGTAATTGGTAGAAGGAACTAGATAAGATATCTATGAAGCATTGCCAATTTTATTGAAATTGAAAAATTAAATTAAATTATCCATTTTATTAACATGATTGATTTTGTTATTTTTTAATGTGGTTACATTATGAACTAAATCAACCATCTCTATATGTGTGCCAATGTTTTAGTTTTTGACATAAAGGTGATTCTAAACTAGATGGAAATGGCTAATTTCATTACTTTTGATAGATTGATCAAATGCATGTGTTTTAGAAAAAGAAGCTGATTCAATTGAAATTAAAAATACCTTTTTAATAAAATTGGAATTGTCAATTTCATTAAATTATTTTGAGATTTTTGAGTTTGATCTTTCAAATCAAATGAAGATGATAATTAGACTTGTAGAGTAGGTTTGAACAATTTTGTAAGTTTTAAGAGTAGTTTTGGGTTGAGTTGAGTGCTTGGATAAGAATGGACATGACCTAATAAGTTTTATGATAGGAATGTGAAATAATAATTCTTAATGAGTTTAGGAGTTAATAAAAGTTAGTTGAAATGGAAAGGTTTGAATGTGAATTGAGGCTTGAAGACCCATCCACCTAGGACCTTCCAAGCACAAAGTAGAGAGAGGGTAAAAATTAATGAAATAATCCTCATCATTTTTTGATTCAAAGTGAGGGTTGCTAAAAATGGTAAAATTATCATAGGTATTTTCATCCATTTCATTAGAAATGAGAAGACCATATATGGGGCCTTACATCAAAGATGGGAAAATAATTATACTAATTTTTGACAATGTGATAAGCGCAAGGAATAGGAAAATCATCTAAAGGATTTTTTTCCCATGTCATAACTGTCATCAATGGGAGGGTCATCCTCTTCACCCATGCTACAAAGATTATCATATATTGTAAAATTATAATAGTGATTTTTGACCATGTTAAGTGTGTAAGAAATGGGGAAATCATTCAAAGGATTTTACTCCATGATATAAGTGTACAAATGGGAGGATCATCATCTTAGCCATGATATAAGGATCATCATAGATGGGAAAATTATTATAGTGATTTTTGACCATGTGAGAATAGTAAGGAATGGGAAAATCATCTAAAATATTTTTGTTCATGCTATAAAAAGTGTTTTTTGAAGGATATTCTATCATGCAAGGATCATCATAAAAGGGAAGATAATCATCTATGGGATATTTAACCATGGGAAACTGAATGATTTATTTTAATTGAGAAACATTGCACTATGAAGAGTTTCATTCAATGGTGGAATGGTAGGGATAAATGAATAACCCATGCAAAATATAAATGGGTTAAGGCTCGCTAGAAAAACTTTAAGAGGGGATATATTTGTAAAATGATGGTAGTTTATAAATGATATTTTGTGATTATATATCACCTCAATATTTTAAATTATGCAAACTTAGACCTTGGTTATTCTTCTTAGTTCTACACATGCCTTGCTTCCACAAGCCTTGCATTTGCTCTATCTTTTGCCCCTTGGACTATCTCTTAGTATGAATAATATTATATTAATGACATGGATATATTATCTTTCCCAAAATACTTAAAATGTACTTATGTTACACCTCTAAATTCTTTGATCCTATAACTATTTTGATACTCCTTGGATAGTAACATATGGGATAAACAACATCATCGATGTTATTATCTTGCCTTGACACAAGTGTCCAGTGCTCTAAAGTCATCCAATCTAGAAATGAAACATATTCAGTTGTTAGCCTAAGTGATTTAATGTGAGTTATCTCTTGATAATATTAGTATAAATATAATATCAATCCTCATGCATTCCTCACCTAGAAATCATACTAAGGAGACTAAGGAACTTATCAAAAAACACTCTATCAAGAATTCAATTGAATGAAGCTTCTCTATTTCCATACCAATCATAGGTATAACACATCTACATGTTTGAAGTATTAAATGAGTAGTCATAAGTTCTTGTTTTCCAAGTTAAAAAATAGGTCACTATTGTAATTACTTTACACACATATCAAGATTCACACAAGCTAACATGTAGGGGAGACTACATGAGTCTTAGGCCCTTTTATAGAGTATTGGATATGTATAAAGTTCCTTTTGATAGTGGGGTTAATGGGGTTAGCTCAAAATTATGTGTCCACTAACCCATTTTTCCCCAATGTCACATTAAAGATGGAAATATAGGTTTTACCATTTTAGAAGGAACAATAGTCCATGACCCAG
The DNA here is from genome assembly GCA_037957365.1 of Torreya grandis. Classification (NCBI taxonomy): domain Eukaryota; kingdom Viridiplantae; phylum Streptophyta; class Pinopsida; order Cupressales; family Taxaceae; genus Torreya; species Torreya grandis. Next base: position 1,567,682 of record JARHVA010001864.1, on the reverse strand, counting down.
ATCTGAATGCACACAAGTGAAGGTGAAACAAAACCCATAAGCATAAAGGTGGTCACATCATATTTCAGTAGATATTATGTACATGACATTAGTGTCAAACCTAGATAATAACATCAATGTCACTATCCCAGGCTAATGTTACTATCTAGATAGCCAAAGGCACCAGATCCAAAACCTGATAACTATTTTAGAAATATCTTCCTTCTTGCTTTTAACTTGTTTCAGATACAAATTTGCATTAGCATCAAAGTCAACTAAGAACCTTGTTTTATGTCATTTTATAATTCTAGCATGGTTTTCCTTTCCATCAATAACTTAGTTTAATGAATTTAGTAAATGGTATATCTGAGTTTAGAATTTAATTGGCATGATATAGATCTAATTATTGCTCTTGTGCCTTATCATTTTTATATTCTTAATCCTATCTACCCAAGAGGATCCGCATCTAAAATTAGGGTTTAACATTTGGTGAACCAACCTATGTGAACATTATTATTTTTTGATTCCTAGGGTTTTAAACCATCTAGGGTTTCAGATTGCTATACATTTTAATTTATTACTAGTATTATTTTGAATGTAACCTAGGCATAGCCCTAGATTGGGGTGTGTGTTTATTGAAAATATTGAGCTTACCCTCCACCCATCCAAGGTGTCTCAAACCAATGAGGGACATCATACCTTGGATCATGATGATACCCATGTTGATAATGAAAAAAATGTTTTTTAGGTTATCATATAAGAATATTATAATAATGAAAATTAAGAAACAAATGAAATTGATCAAGTAAACCATGATCAAGTGCATGAAATTACATTATTTCATGAGTGCATTTGATAAAATTCTAAAGATCTTGATAGGATATTAAAAATTATGCTTGAAGCCAAAAATTCAAAAGCTTTAATAGATGCATCCCTCCCCTTAAACACACTACAACTCAATACATCTAATGGAGGCACAAATTATGCATTTAAATCTTTGTACCCTAAAACTACTATTGCTACATCTACCATGGAATTACCAATGGTTTCAACTGAAATACTAGTTTCAATGCCTATGCAAACCATTTTTTTCACACTTTTCTTTTAAAATTACCAAAAATATTTCTTATATTCAAATTTGAAAGATCAAACAAGGAACCAATGAAATTATCAATGAATATATATTGAGGTACAAGATAATGCTAACCAAAATGACCAATCCTATGGTTGATAAAGAGTTTCAAGAAATATTAAAGAAAAGTTTACTTGCTTATTTACATGATTCCATTATTTTTAAGAAGTTTAAATCTTTTGATGACTTATGCCATGTTATATGAGACCATGAAATGAAGATTATTTCATTGAATAAGTTCAAATATGTGGTGAACACACCAATTGTGTCTACATATAGTACTAAATTTATGATCAAACCAAGTTATAGGGTAAAATATCTTGAGATTAAAAAGAAAAAAACCACCATGGTTAATGCAATTTTATAGCAGCCTAATCATTTTATTTTATCTAATTCACCAAGGGGATAATTTACATGTTTACTTGAGACTCCTGCTTCATTAGTCCCATGGTTGATAGAGTGTCATCTTATATCTCTTCCTCTTCCTATAGAGGTTGATATAGATAGACCTCTACCCAAAGGATATTATGTAAATGATTATTATGACTATCACTAAGGCCTTGGGCATTCTACAAACATATGTTTTACCTTGAAGCATAAGATCAAAGACCTCATAGATGTCCACCATATTACATTTAATGATCTTCCAAAGGAATCAGGTTCACAACCCAGTGATCAACATAATAAAAATATATTTAACAATCCTTTACAAAACCATTCTAAGAGATAACTATATAAGTCTAAATGGCATATATTACACATCCTCCTTTGTGACATTATGGGCACCCACTAGATGGGGTCATTGGTACTTAAACGAGACATATACCTCATATGGTTCAAAAACCTATCATTTCCTTTGATTATAGTGAAGTTAAGGATGATGAATCAGATATTAATTCTCTATTCATTAGAGAATACCTTGATAAACACCCCATACATAGTGTTATGGTTGATAATGGTGAAAGTTAAAATGTTTGCATCATGACATTACTTATGCATTTGGGTTATACTAATCACAATTTACACCCCTCTACTAGATCAATTAAATCATTTGATGGGACCTACCAAAAGGTTCTTGGTGAGATTAATCTAACTTTATAGGTTAGTCCCACACATGTGGTTACTAATTTCTTAGTTATACCTTCTACAAGTGTCTTTGACATGTTGTTGATATGACCTTAGATACATACTCTTCAAGTAGTAATTTCTACAATATATGGGTGTGTTAATTACATTCAAGCCAATCAAATAATTACTATTGCCACTATTCCATATGAGCATCCTCTTGAAAAATATAAATTCATACCCAAAGAGTTAATTATCAATCCTATTAAGGTTAATCCACCATAAAAGGGTAAGTAACAGGCAATCCCATTTACTAGGTGACCAATACTTGAGAGACCTTTACATTAGAGATAGATAGTGGGTTCCACATAATCCTCATCTTCTATACACCACATTTATATGTCCATAGAACCTAAACATGTTCCTACCATTGATATTCCAAAGAAACTACATAACACATAGAAATGGGTTCAATAAACCCCTATTACTTCTATTGGTACTTCACGACCTTAGATTCCTATTATACATACATCAAACATCATAGATAATATAGTGATAAGTATTTCACCTATAGATGCTCCTTGGTAATGCCACCAATTTCTTTCACTAGATTTTGAGTTGGGAGATACCTATGATCATCCTTTTGATGAGATCATAGGATGATCTTGTCTCTTCAAAAATAGTAAAATAAAATAAAAAACATTAAAAAATCTAAAAACATTTTTTGGCACATACATGTTCTATTGGATCCTTGGCATATATGTGTTATTCAATGTTGAGGGTTAGCATATAATTTACATAGACATACACTTATACATGCATACATAGATACATGATTCTATGCACTTATGGGTGTTGGGATTTCCCTCTACTCATGTTAACAAGATGTTGGGGACATCCATCTCTTATGATCTTGATACTTCCATGTTATATCATTCTATGCTCATATCACATTATCATGATTGGGCTCTTATGTAATTATACATGCCTTATCCATGATTATATATTACACATCATTCTTGATATGCTATGCACTTGACATTTTTTGATAATACATTTGATACATGAACTACTATGATATTTTATGTCAGTTTATTATGATTTTCTTTTATACAATTCCTTGAGTGTTTTGCCTTGCTATTATCTTACTTGTTTGAGAATTTTAATTAATTCCATTGTATGCATCCTTGTGCCTTTATTTACAATTATTAAAAATTTGAATATGTCATTGATTTTAGAATAGACATTTGAATATGTCATTACTTTCTTTGAAAAATTTGACTAAGTCATGTCCATATGCTTTTGTGGCATTTGAACATCCCCCTTGTTTGTGGTCTCCTAAGACCTTTGTTTGTTGACTTACTTTTGAGTCCTCTTGTGTGTGCTTGTTTGCTTGTTGAGCTTGTACGATTACTATCTAGACATTTCCATGATAATTATCATGCATATTAGGCTTACATGTGATCACATTGGTTCTATGTGCTTCAAGGGTAAATTTACCTATGCACCTTTTTTATATACTATATGGTTCCATCACAGAATATATAACTATATGGTTATCTTCTTCCTTTGAGGTGAGGTAATAACAAGTACTATTTTTACAACACCTCAAAGGGGTGAATATCAATGGGGTCATGTTATATAGACATGGATTCCATACATTCAAAATTTTTAGATTCAATGAGGGCATGATTTGGAAGCATGTTCTCCACACTCATTCAGCGTTTGGTACTTATATTAGTTTATATATTCAGTGGAGGCATATCATATGGACATGGATTCTACACATTCACATTTTTTTTAGATTTAGTGGTGTCATGCTTTGGAAGCATGTCCTCCATAGTAATTTAATATATGGTACTTATATCAATTTATAGATTCAATGGGGGCATGCTTTGGAAGCATGTTCTTCACACCTATTCTGTATTCAACATCTCCATTTTATAGTGGGGGCATGTTTTAGAAAAATTTCCTCCAAATTGGTACTTATATTAATTTTCATATTTAATACATATATAGTGGGGGAATGTTATGGTAACATGCTACTCATACTTGTTAAAATTGGCTAGAACACATAATTATATGATTCATATACACATTTGTGGTAAAATTATATACATTGGTACCATTGTTATAGATAGTTTTAGCATGATACATTGAAAACTTTTACAAAATTTATCAAACCAATCTAATGTAGTAGTTGGTTCACCTTTTGGTATGGTTGAGGTGATAAAATCACTCAATATTTCCAAGTTTTTAAGTTTGATCTACTTATATCAGTTAACCTCATGAGGTTATAAGTATCATTGGGTTTCACAGTTGAGCCAATCTCAATTATCAAGTGGCAACTCACTTTTGATCCAAAGTTGGGGGTATGTGCCTTCCAATCTCTCTCTTTACCTCCTTAAATATATGCACTTTAAATATTTATCTATATTTATCCTAATCTCAATTTTAGAGCCTTACAATGGTACATATTTTACAAAACAAATTTTTAATAGAAAAGGCAATTACATTGACACACATGTGTACTCCTAAATTTTTTTCTTTCAATTTGAATCTATTTCAAGTAATTTTAACCTAGATTATATGTACTAATTCTACACTATAACATGCTCGTGGTTGCAGGTCAGTCACCAACAAAGCACTTAAATTCAACTCAAGTAAGGATAAGGTGTAGATACATACCTAGGTACTTATTCCTTTTATTTAAACTAGAAATTTAATTACTAGATTAAAAGGGGAGAAATACAAATGATATTTTGTGATTATGTATCACCTCAGTCTTGTACACTTGGCAAACTCAAACCTTGGCTATTCTTATTAGTTCTACACATGCCTTAATTTTGAAAGTCTCACATCTAGTATATCTTTTGTCCCTTGGCCTATCTCTTAGTTTGATGAGTTTTATATTAATGACATAGACATTCTATCTTTCCAAAAATGCTTAAAATGTACTTATCTTACACCTCTACAACTTATGATCCTATACCTATTTTTCTACTCTCTAGACACTAACATCTAGGATAGATAATAACATCGATGTTACTATCCTATCCTAACACAAGTTTCCAGTGCCCTAAAGTCATCTAATTTGTGAATAAAATATATTCCAATGGTTGGCCTATGTGATTTAATGTGAGTTATCTCTTGATAGGAATGTTATAAATACAATATCAATCCTCATTCATTCCTCACCTAGAAATCAAACCAAAGAGACCAAGACACTTATCAAAAGAACTCTATCAAGCATTCAATTGAATAAAGCTTCCATATTTACATACTAGTCATAGGTACAACATATGTATAGGTCTAAATTACTAAAGGAGTAGTCATAAGGTCTTAATTTTCAAGTTACAAGCTAGGTCAGTATTGTAATTTATTTACATATATTTCATGATTTACACACAATCCAACATGTAGGGGAGAACTACATGAGTATGAGGCCCTCTTATGGAGTATTGGATATGTAGGTAACACCCTTTGATAGTGGTGTTTGTTGATAATTTTGACCCCATAGGTCAAATTGCCACCCTTGTTGAAAAATCCTTAAAAATCCATGGTTAACAAGGCTTGATGTTGTCTAGGTGATTTAGGGGTTTTTATTTCACTTATCTTGTTCTTTGTAGGAATTAATAGATGTTGAATAGATCAGTTGAAAGGATAAAATTCTAAAGGGAGCTTCAGGATTTACAAGAATAAGGGTTCTTCTCAAAAAGGCCATTTCAACTTTCAGAGAAGTTTATTTTACAAAATCTTGAGGTCTTTTTCAAAATTTTCAAAGTTACTCTAAATTTTTTTTGAGGCCATTTCAAAATGTTTTAAGGACCTTTTCAAAAATCTTGAAGGTCATTTACAATATTTATGAAGGGTTGATCCTCAAGGAAATGGTCCAGTTTAATTTTGATGAAAGGTCACTTCTTAGGAAAAGGGGCACTTTACAGATTTTTGAAGGGCCATTTCAAAATTCTTGAAGGAATTAGTGGTCCACTTGTTTTTTTCAAAGGCTAGTTTGATAAGGGGAAAAGGGGAAATTCAAAAAACTTGAAGGGTAGGTTCCTTTCAGGGAGGTTCATTTCATAAACTTTGAGGGACACTTTTAATTTCTCTGAAGAGTATGTGCCCTTTGAGAAAGTTAATTTACAAGAATCTCAAAAGGTAGAGTCACTTTGGGAAGGTCTATTATACAAAAATTGAAGGGCATCTACCCTTTAGGAAATTCTAAACCAAAAAAGCCAAAGGGTTATTAGCCCTTCGAAAGAGTCCATTTCCAAAAGATGAAAGGACTTTTCAAAAGTTTGAAGGATTTCCTTCAGAGAAATTGTTTGAAAGAATTCTTTTAGAAGGTTTGCCATGAAAAAATTCTGAAAGGAACATTTCAGAAGCAAGAAGGACTTTTCAAAAAGCTCGAATAAGAAGAGGACCTTTTCAAAAGATCGAAGGGCAAAAGACAAAAACCTAAAATAATTCTTTTGAGTAATTTTCCCAAAAGAAAGGAGAAGCCAAAGAGAATAAGTTTCAGAAAATTTGTTCGAAGATGAATTCCTGAAGGAAATAAAAGGCTAAGGGGAAAGTCTTTAAAAAAAGGTTGAAGGAAAAAATTCCTTTGAAATTTTATTCTAAGGACCCAAGTCAAGAATCCCAAAGGGTATCTACCCTTTAGGAAAGTTCACATCACAATTTCGAAGGGACATTATGGAAATCCTGAAGGGTATCTACCCTTCAGGAAAGTTCAAAACAAGAAATCTGAAGGGTTATTATCCCTTTAGAAAAGGACTTTATAAAGATGCCGAGGGACATTGGCAAGAATCTCAAAGGGTATGTTCCCTTCAGGAAGGTTCTTGTCATTTCTCTAAAGAAATTCTTTTAGAAGAGAGAAGTTTGAAGAAAATCAAAGCCAAAGACAATTCCCATAGATAATTTGTCCACAAGAAGAAGACAAAGGCAAAAAGCATGAGGCAAATACATGCAGAAGAAAAGTCCATGGAAAGGACAAATACAAATAGAAGGACATGCATAGAAATGAAGAACCAAAAAATGCAAATGATGTCAACAACCAATAAATAGATGAACACATTCTACAACATGTAAAGTGGCCTAAAATAGGATTAGACATGTCCAAGATGTGTAACTATTTCAAATATGACACCTTCAGTTCTAAAATGGAGGCTCATTTGCATGAAGAAAGGAGTTTAACATTGGAGATCTTAACATTGATTTCATGCATGCACACTCTTGTTTGTTTCAAGCCTTTCAAATGTTCTAATAGTTCAAGTGAAGACCATTAGAGGTTGACTAGTCTTGAGCTCTAGTTGATTAATTGACAAGTGTCACATTTAGTCATGCTCTCCATATAATAGAAGACATTCTCACATTCTAATTCAGCTTCAAGTCAGTTCAAGCTTGAGTTTAGACATCCAAATTAGCACGATGTTCATGCATGAAGGAGATTAGCTCACTGTCCATTTTTCAATGCTAAGGAGTTTTCATGTAAGCATAAGAAAAAGGGATTTATTTTTAAATCTTTGGATAACACAAGTTAGATTGAGTTGACCTCTTCTTCTATTTTTAGCACCTATCTCTTAGCTATTGTATACTTTTCTATATAAGTTGGATTTTTAGCCTTGAATTGTATCCTCTTTTGGTAAGATCAAATTCTACCAAAGATTGAGTTTGTAACCTTTTTTTAGATTAATAGAAGGACTATTTTTATTTTCCAATATAATGGTATAGTGTATTCATGTTAGTGATTTTCATAAGTGATAAAATTTCTCTTCCTTGTTAAGTCTTGTTTCTTACCTAGTAGCATAGTTGATCAGTTTATACAAGTCATGTTATATATTTGATGTCTTTTGGTTGAGTTTACAGTGGATATAAGTGGCTAGTTAGTGACTTAAATTATGTCTATTTTTTCATTTCTATCAATCTTGGATAACTAGGTAAAACCTTTTTGTGAAATACTTATGCATATTGGTTGATTGGAGTTGAAGTTTCAACCCTTTTCTTGTCTAAATCAGTGTTTTTAGGAGCTCAGATTGAGTACATCAATCAAAAAATATAGGTGTATACCATCATTAGATAGGATTTCTATTCAAGTTTCTCTCTCTTTTCTCCATAGTTTGTAACATAGAGCAAAGATCCTAATTGATACACCAAAGGGAGCCAGCCTTTAGAGTCTAGAGATTCAATCCACTGATTAGGTCACCCACGGCCTAGGATTGTTTCCATGTTTCAATAGATTATGAAGGCCTGGAACTACCTTCATAAGGGTGCAAGTCTTATTGACAACATTTTTTGGCATGCTCAATGGGACCCATTGGAGCTAGTCTTGATGAAATTGTAGTTGTAACAATGTTCTTCAAAAAAGGTTTGGTGATTCCAAGTTCAAGTAGTTGCTTCTAATAATCCAAGCACAATTTCAAAGTAAGTATATTTTTATTGCATTATCATGAATGAGTTTTGATGGCTCTGTATGAAGAGAATTCCTATGCTATGTTTCCTTATCAGCCCAATGATGGATCATACCAGCCTTTTTATGATACTTATGAGCCTCTTTATGATCTTAATTAGCCTTATCAGGAGTATTATCAAAGCTATGTTGAGCCTTATCAAGTTTTTCGTGATCCTTATTATCAAGAGCATGATTTTTATGTTCCTTGTGAGCCATATTAGTCTCATGACTAGATTTCATCTTTCCCATATGGATATGATGTTGCATATGAGAAGTCTTATCTTCAAGAAATAATGAATGGAATAGAGCTCATAATACCAACATATGCAAGGAAATTTTGTTCAAATTCTTAGTATAAAGAAGTGAATGGTCTATTTCAAAATGTGTCCAATGATCCAAAAGAAATAAATGAGTTGTGTATTCTTTTATTGGAGAATATGGAGGATTGGGAGAGCAGATTATCGATTTGAATCACTTGTCTATAAAGGGTTCTTGTGTTCCTTATTATCATGAAGTTCTTAACCATGCATAGTGTGTGTCGAGGGAGCTTCCTAGTTGGAGTCAAGAGCCTATTCAGGAGCCTAAACCTTCTTATAGTCCCCTTTCCTCACCAATCATCCCTCAAGTTCAATTTTTACATGAGGACAAAGAGGTTTTAGACTTTGATGAGGTAATGGCCAAGTGGAAGGAACAAAATACATAGGTCTTTAATATTTTCTCTTTCCCTCCTCTCTAAAACTCCCTAAATAATTCCATTGTCCTCCAAATTCTAAAATCTGATCATGATCAACCTCCCATGCTTCATTATCCCTCTCAAACAAATGAATTTTATCACCCTCCCACCATCTCCTTTCTTCAAGAGGAGCTTATTCTTTGGAAATTTGAAAAGGAGGTTGCAGATACAAGTTAAGTTTTTACAAAGTGTGAAGAGGATGCTTCAGGTATGTTTGAGGAAGAGTTTCACATTGATACTTCACTTAAGGTTGTTACTGAGAATCCAATTATAGTTAAGAATGAGAAGGCCAATCTTGATGTGGAGGAACTCCAAGAGGAGTTGGTACAAATTGAAGTCATAATTGAGTTATAGGTATCTCTTATTGAGAAAGATCTAAATAGCTTTCAAACTGATTCTATTCAAATAGATCAAAATGAGGAACAAAAAGATGATTGACAACTATAATTTGAATCTCTACAAGAGATTGAAGAACTTTGTATGGATATGTTGCCTATTAAAGAGCATGTTTATGAGAAATTTGATCAAGAATCACATATATAAGATCATAATATAGATTGGTTTTCCTATTTAAAGCTCCTTGAAGAGATGAATGAACTTACAATAGTTGATAAGAAGGATGTGGTCACTCAAAAACAATGGATAGATGAGATATCACTTGGCAAGGTGGTAGATGACAAGCAATATGAAAAGGATCAGGAAGTATTTGATGAGTTTGCCTTTGTTGGTGACTGGTCTACTATTGATGACTCATTTGAGAAGATGCTAATACAGTTGGTAGACAAGAAAAATTATTTATCAAAGGTTATGATTAATACACACCCTACCTTACAACTTGTGCCATCTCTTGGAGTGACTAAGTTGATGAATTTCCCTTTTGATCCAGGTGGATCATGCTTTGTCATGGTTATCTAGCTTCTTTGTTAGATTATTTTCCTCCAAGTGCTATTCAAGTACATTAGTTATTTTCCTATTTTTATGTGTTTCCCTTCTTATTTTGAAAGATGAAGGTTAATTATTGTTTGATCAAAGGAGAGTTACAGTCATGGAACAAGTTTACCATTATTTTTTGAGTTAAATATCATGTTTATGGTCTATGCTCTCAAGCATAGCAGGCATGCTTCCTAGTTGAGTCACCAAAATGTTGAATTTTTTTGACCCCATAGGTCAAATTGCCACCCTTGCTAATAAATCCTTGAAAATCCGTGGTTAACAAGGCTTGAGGTTGTCTAGGTGATTTATGGGGTTTTCTTTCACTTGTCTTTTTATTTCCAAGAAAGAAAAGATGTTGACTAGAGCAGTTGAAAGGAACAAATTCTAAAGGGAGCTTCGAGCTTTACAAGAACAAGGGTTCTTCTCAAAAAGACTATTTCAAGTTTTAGAGAAGTTCATTTTACAAAATCCTGAGGTCCTTTTCAAAATTTCCAAAGGTACTCTATAATTTTTTTGAGGCCATTTCAAAAAGTTCTGAGGACCTTTTCAACAATCTCGAAGTTCATTTGCAAGATTTTTGAAGGGTTGATCCTTGAGGAAATGGTCCACTTCAAGTTTGCTGAAAGGTCACTTCTTAGGAAAAGGGGCACTTTAGAGATTTCTAAGGGGCCATTTAAAAATTCCTAAAGGAATTGGTGGTCCACTTATATTTTTTGAAGGGTAGTTCGACAAGGGGAAAAGGTACAATTCAAAAAACTTGAATGGTAGTTTCCTTTTGGGGAGGTTCATTTCATAAACTCTGAGGGACACTTTCAATTTCTCCAAAGAGTATGTGCCCTTCTAGACTGTTCATTTACAAAAATATTAAAGGGTAGAGTCCCTTCAGGAAGGTCCATTATAGAAAACCTAGAGGGAATCTACTCTTCAAGAAAGTCCAAAACAAAAAAAGTTGAAGGGTTATTAGCTCTTCGAAAGAGTCCATTCCCAGAAGATGAAAGGACTTTTCAAAATTTTGAAGGAATTCCTTCAAATAAATTATCTGAAAGAATTAATTCAAAAGGTTTACCATGAATTTTTTTTGAAAGGCACATTTTAGAAGGAAGGAATTTTCAAAAAGCTCGAAGGGAAAGAGGACCTTTTTCAAAAGCTTGAAGGGCAAAAGACAAAAACCCAAAATAATTCTTTCGGGTAATTTGCCCAAAAGAAAGGAGAAGCCAAAGAGAATAAGTTTCAGACAATTTGTCTGAAGATGAATTCCCAAAGGAAATAAAATGTTGAGGGGAAAGTATTTAACAAAAATCTCGAAGGAAACAATTCCTTTGGACTTTTGTTTAAAGGACCCAAGTTAAGAATCTTGAAGGGTATCTACCCTTCAGGAAAGTTCACATCATGATTCTGAAAGGATGTTACAAAAATCCCCAAGGGTATCTGACCTTTGAGAAAGTTCAAAATAATAAATATATAGGGTTATTAGCCCTTTGAAAAAGGACTTTGCAAAGATACCGAGGGACATTGGTAAGAATCTTGAAGGGTATGTTCCCTTCAGGAAGGTTCTTGTCATTTCTCTAAAGGAATTCTTTCTAAAGAGAGAAGTCTGAAGAAAAACAAAGGTAGAGACAATTCCCATGGATAATTTGTCCATGGGAAGAAGACAAAGGCAAAAATATTGAAGCAAATACATGTAAAAGAAAAGTCTGTAGAAAGGACAAATACAAACAACAGGATATGCATAGAAATGAAGAACCATAAAATGTAAGAGATGTCAAGAACTAATAAATAGATGAACACATTATACAACATACAAAGTGGTCCAAAATAGGGATTATACATGTCCAAGATGTGTAACCATTTCTAAAATGATACCTTCAATTATAAAATGGAGACTCATTTGCATGAAGAAAGGAGTTTAACATTGGATAACTTAACATTGATTTCATGCATGCACACTCTTGTTTGTTCTGAGCCTTTCAAACATTCCAACAATTCAAGTGAAGACCATTGGAGGTTGACTAGTCTTGAGCTCTAGTTGACTAATTAACAAGTGTCACATCCACTCATGGTGTCCATGCAATAGAAGACATTCTCACATTCCAATTTAGCTTCAAGTCAGTTCAAACTTGAGTTTAGACATCCAAATTAGTGTGTTGTTCATGCATGAAGGAGATTATCTTACCATCCATTTTTAAACACCAAGAAGTTTTCATACAAGCATAAGACAAAGGGATTTATTTTTAAATATTTGGACAACACAAGTTGAATTGAGTTGACCTCTTCATCTATTTTCAGTGCCAATCTCTTGGCTATTGTATACTTTTCTATATAAGTTGGCTTTTCAGCATTGAATTGTATCCTCTTTTGGCAAGATAAAATTTTAGAAAAGACTGAGTTTATAACCTTTTTTTAAATTAATAGGACTATTTTTATTTTATTGAGTTCTGGTATAGTGTATTCATGTCAGTGATTTGCATAAGTGATATAATTTCTCTTCCTTATCAAGTCTTGATTCTTACCTAGCAACATGGTTGATCAGTTTATGCAGGTCATGTTCTATGTTTGATGTCTCTTGGCTGAGCTTACAGTGGATATAAGTGGTTGGTTAGTGCCTTAAATTAGGGTTATTCTTTCATTTCCCTTAAGCTTGGATCACCAAGTAAAACCTTTGCATGAAATACTTATGCATATTAGTCGATTGGAGGTGAAAATTCAACCTTTTTCTTGTCTAAATCAATGTTCTTAGGAGCTTAGATTGAGTGGATCAATAAAAAATAGAGGTGTATCACTATCATTAGATAGGGTTTTTGTTCAAGTTTCTCTCTCTTTTCATGACAGTTTGTAGCATAGATCAAAGATCCTAATTGATACACCAAAGGGATCTAGCCCTTAGAATCTAGAGATTCAATCCATTGATTAGGTCACCCATAACGTAGGATTGTTTCCATGTTTCAATAGACTGTGAAGGCCTGAAACTACCTTCATAGGGATGTGAGTCTGATTGACAATAGTGTCATTAGGGTCAGTTCAACACTGTGTGCACACTAACCCATTTTTACCTAAGGTTACATTGAAGATGGAAAGATAGGATTTTTCCATTTCACAAGGAGCAATAGTCCATGACCCAAATCTAAATGACTAGAATGAAGGTGAAACAAAACTTAAAAGCATCTAGGTGGTGGCATTCTATTTCAACATATATTTCATACATTGCACTAGTGTCAAACCCAAATATTAACATTCACATAACCATCCCAAGTTGATGTTACTATCCAAATAGCTAGAGGTACCAGATCTAGAATATGACAACTATTCTAGAAATATCTTCTCACCTACTTTCAACTTGTTATAGATCCATATTTATATTATCATAAGAGCCAACTATGTACCTTGTTTTATATGTAATTTATATATCTATCATAGTTTAATTCATATTAATAGCTTATCTCAATTTAATAAATTCAATGTATGTTACATCTAAGTTTAGCATTTAATTTTCTTACTTTAGATCTAATTATCACCTTTGTGCCCTATCATTTTTATATTCTTAACCCTATCTACCCAAAAGGATCCACATCCAAAATTAGGCTTAAACATAGCGAAGTAACATTTAAAAAATTAAATTTAACAAGATGTGTTTTTTAAATTGATAATTATAAGAAGGAAAAGAAACATGAAGATGATCCAACTAGAGGCTAGATAAGATTCACATTGGGTTCACTAGAATGTATGTTGGGAAAATATGGTCAACAATAAAAATATATTTTAATATAAAAAATATAAACTACCATTATAAGAATAATTTCATACAATAATCTACACTATAAATCAAGTTAGAGGCTATAAGTAAGTGATTTTTGTATAGGGGCATTAAGAATATAATAAGGAAACCACATGCAAGGAATTGAAAAATAAGATCAACCTAGATCAAAGGTGGTAGAATATAAACTAAAAATATATAAATTAAAAATGGATATAAAGGTTTTAGCTACATAAAAAGGTATTAAAAACTAACTTAAGCATGTATAAATGAAATATAACCATTGTTTTATCTTCAAGTTTAGATATTCTACACTAGGATAATCCAGGAAAGGAGAGAAGTAATTATAAATGATATATATGGATTATATAACATTTTTCTTGTACAATTGGAAAATTCAAACCTTGACTATTCCTCTCAAATTTAAACCTTTTCTTGCTTCTATAAGTTTCACATCTAATCTATCTTATGCCCCTTGGCCTATCACTTAGTCTAATTAATTTTATGTTGATGACCCAGGCTTTCTATCTAGCCCAAAATGTCTAAAATATACTTTTCTTCCACTCTTGTAAGTTCTAATCCTGTATTTACTTTCTTTCTCCATGGACACTGATGTTTGGGATAGACACTAGTATCGATGTTAGTGTTTTGACCTGATGCAAGTGTCTAGTGCCCTAAAGTTATCTATTTTTCAAATAAAACATATCTTAATGGTCAGCCTAAGTGATTTAATGTGAGTTACTTATCCAAAGGGATTGATATAAATACATAATTAACCCTTATTCATTCCTCACCTAGAAAAAACCTAAAAATACCTAGAAAAGACCAAGAGAGACCAAGGCAACTTATCAAAAGCACACTATCAAGCATTCAATTGAACAAAGCTTCCCTATTTCCATACTAGTCATAGGAAAAACACATCTAAAGTCTAAAGTACTAAAAGAGTAGTCAAGGGCCCAATTTACCAAGTTACAATCTAGGTCACTTTTGTACTTGCTTTGCATATATTATATGATTCACACACAAGTCAACACGTAGGGGAGAACTACATCAGTGTGAGGCCCTCTTCAGAATATTGGCAGCTATGTAGGAAATGCTCACTAATAAAAGGGTCTTTGGGGTTTGCTTGCCACCATGTGATCACTAACCAATTTTCCCCCAAGGTCACTATAAAGATGAAGAACTAGAGTTTTAAAATTTTATGAGTGACATTCCATGACCTAGATTTGAATGCACCAAAGCAAAGGTAAAGACAAACCTAGAAGCATTCAGGTGGTCAAATATTTTTTTATTAGGTATTTAATATAAGACACTTGCATCAAACCCAGACAGAAGCATCGACACAACCATTCCACATTGAAATTCAAGTCTAGAGCTTTAGAAGTGTCAAATATAGAATCTTATGACTATTCTAAAGCTATCTTCTAGCCTATTTCTTGCCTTTTCTAGATCCAACACCATGTTAGCATAAAAAATAGTTAATTATATTACTTATATATTATTTTCCATGCATAAATTAGTTTAAATTTCTATATTTATCCTATTCTTAGCATAATAAATTTAGATCATGTTTATATTTGAGTTTAGCACCCAATTAGCCTATTTTAGATCTGATTATCACCCTTATACATTGTCATTTCTATATATCCCTTTAATTTTAATCCAATACTAAAATCAAACACTTAGATTCCATTTTAGGGTTAAACATTTAATTAACCTAATATTTGAACATCATTTCTACCTAAGCATACCCTATAAGATGCTTATTATGTACTTTGTATTAATATTTATTTACTTCATATCTCTTATCATGGATGCTACTGATTGATTTGATGACTATGATTATGAAACTCTCCAACTTGATATCAAAGAAGGGGTAAAAATTGATTACACTTGTATCCTTCCAAATTTTAAAGCATATAACTTCAAATAATTAAATGGTAGTAGCTACTATTCCTTAGGATAAATTTTAAGAGCCCATATTCAAAACCCCCTTAGGTTTATTTAGGTGAATCCAATTCACAACCTTAGAAAATCTTTAGGTTATGATTTTTTTTCATTTCCAAATTTTTCATACAATTACCCATCTGCATAGTGCATCTAGGTGAGTTGACCTACCTCTTGATTTTAGAATGCTTTCAGATGACACATGCCACTACCCAATTTTAGAATGGTTTTGGGCAACACATATTGGCACTCGATCACACCATGACGCTAGGTGACATTTGATGCTACCTGGTCACATAATGATATCAAGTGGTGTTTGTTGCTACCTGGTTATACCATATAACTGAGTGACATTTGTTGCCATGTATATGCATGGTGCCACTAGGTAGAAATAGGTGTTGCTTGACTGCATGATGTATTTAGATGGTAGTAAGTGCTTCCAATTAGATAATGTAGTCAGGTGATAATAATTAATGACTAGTTATCATTGATCATGTCTACCAGATGCCTCTATTACACCATGAACCTATAAATACCCCCCTTGGCCCTCATTTTAACACTTTATTCACTAGTTTTTTATCATCTTGCTCTATCTACTTATGCTTTCAATGAACAACAAATCTTTTACATCCAATTGGCTTCAACAACTATAACATCCATGGACACATGTATCATCTGAAAGTAAATTTTTAAGAATTTATTTATGTTTGTAATTCCTCAAAATGGTGGATCAACCTAACACATATGTTGATTGGATTGATACATGTTATTTTTGAGGTGTTATCGACATGCATCAATATAATATCAACACACACCTGCTCTAATCTCTAATTGCTTTTAATGACCATATCAAGACCAAATTTCATATGTGTGTCAACACAAAATTGATATCCTTTAGAACCTCTCCTTTGGATATCCATAATTTAACAGGCCTTCCACAATACAACACAAACCTTGTTAACAAAAAAATGCTCTTATCTCATGAAGATAAAAAGTATTTAGAGTCTGTGTATAACTTGGCTATAGACCCAATTAGTAAGTGCTAACTTTATTATTGATATTTATATTTATTTTTATAATTCATAAATCATTATTCTTGTTACTAGAGTCTAATGTCCCAATTGCATGTTTTTCTCTTTCATTACAGATAATCAGCTTAGAAGGGGAATCCAAGTGTATAAAATATCAAATCCATTTCTAAACTCTATTGTGCATTTATTCCAAGCTAAAATTGTTTTATAGGGAAGATTAGGGGACATTCCCTATTCAGATATTTACTATATTCTTTATTCTCTGTTGGGGTTAAAATATGATTGGTGAACATATATATCTAGTAGGATTAGGTCAGAGTTGAATTATGATTTTAACAATGAGACTTATACCATTTTTTCCTCCAATTTTATTCTAGCCTTGTATTATGAGGCATTATATGATATTAAAAACAAAAATTTCAACTACCTTGCATATAAAAATGACCACTAATTATTTATCCCTAAAGGAACGAGAGGTTAGTTTAGCCTTTAAATTAATTAGTTAACTGTTAATTTATACATATTTACAAATTTAAATTATAAAATGTATTGGCTTGTTACATATAAGAATGCATGTATACAACACAATAATATAGGAATCATCAAAAAGTCATCATGTCCTTAATGGATTTAATATCCTTCATTCTCTATTGGGGTTAAAATATGACTGGTACACGTATATATCTAGTAGGATTAGATCAAAGTTGAATTATGCTTTTAACAATTATACTTCCACCATTTTTTCCTCCAATTTTATTTTGGCCTTGTATTGTGAGGTCGTAAATGATATACAAAAAACAATAATTTCAACTGACCTACATACAAAAATGACCACTAATTATTTATCCCTCAAGGAACAAGAGGTTAGTTTAGCCTTCAAATTAATTAGTTGACTATTAATTTATACATATTTACAAATTTAAATTGTAACATTTCTGGGATTATTACATATAAGAATACATGCATACAACACAAGAAGATAGGTATCATCAAGAGGTCATCGTGCCCTTAAGGGCTCTGGTGATATTGAGTTCACGGAGTCACCATTTAATTCATTTTGAATTTTCAAATGCCTAAGGCCTTCTTCAATATCATCTCCCCTTATAGGTTATCCTCCTACAAAATTTTCATGATTATTATTTTTTATTATTTTATGAAAATCTATTTTTTCATATTATTATTTTTATTTGTTTACTTTTTGCAATGGACTCTCAAGCCGTTGCCATTGAGGAATATTCTCAACAACACTTTCAATGTTTGCTACCTTACAACTTTTAATTTTTGAATTGAAGTTTTTTCAATTGGATAATTTATTAACTACATAATTGCCTCTTTTATAGTTGAAACCACCACTCTCACTCTAACTTAGACACATAA
This sequence comes from Torreya grandis, assembly GCA_037957365.1. Classification (NCBI taxonomy): domain Eukaryota; kingdom Viridiplantae; phylum Streptophyta; class Pinopsida; order Cupressales; family Taxaceae; genus Torreya; species Torreya grandis. The sequence continues at coordinate 1,549,283 of JARHVA010001864.1, read as the reverse complement.
AGTGGAAGATGCAAACTTTCTAAATACACATAATAACTATTGCATTTTTGAATTAGCATTAATTTATGTTTTCAAATTTACCATTTTTCAATAAATTTTTATTTTGTAGGTCACCGTAAATTTTTGAGGAGAAATATTCTACCACCCCCACCACCCATCCATATTTAGAGAAGAGGGAAGAATATCTCCATTCTTGCATAAAGTAGAGGAACCTTGTAATTTTTAGGGTATGATTTCCCCAATTTCTCTATGGTTGTGTTTCTAGTGCACATGGACTTACACTTTTTCATCATATTAATATTGATGAAGAGTATCTTGGGATCAAAAGTGGGCCCTCAACTGATGGTGATTTCAATCCACATGATTTTATTTAAGTTTCTAATGTGCCTACAACAAAAGTGCCTTCTATCTTTTTCCCCTTACCCCACCCACCATTGATAATTTGAACATGTCTGATGAAGCTATCACTTATTTTCCATTGGATAATTTAATGTCAGAAAATCTAATTTCCAATCTTAAAGAGGGTGTTATTGATGAGTTTAATGCTTTACAACAATGGGAAATAAGGGCAAAAACATTTATAAAGGAAATTAATACCCATTTTCACAATCACTCCTAAAGATTGAATTTATTTTTGCTAGTTCAAAATGAACCCTCAAAGATTGATACTTTATTTAATCAAGCTCAATCTGGGTTAATTTCAATCAACAATGTGTACAATGACATTGTTTTAGGCATTATGATAAATAGGTTAGAAATTTGAATGCAAAAGTCCATGCTTATGTCAACAAATGGGCAAGATATATAAACATTGTTATCATTGTCCAAGTGGAGAAGGAAAAATATTTGGTAAGTTTTCATCATTTCTAGCATAATTTTTTTTTGTTATTATAATTTTTTATCTAATTATATTTCATTTTTAAATTGCAAGTAAAATATGAAAATTTGAATAAAGATGCACTTCTTAATGTGCATTTGAAAAACACTAGGAAAAGTATAACTTTAGCTATTGCATTCAAGGAAAAGCTTGTATTGTTAAATAAATAGACTAAATCCATGAAGAAAATTATTAAAGATCATGGGATGGACCTAGAAATTTTATTAAAGTATATAATAGGTGAAAATTTGAGTCTACTTTTAGTAGGTGATACAACATATGAGGAGAGAGAAAATATTGAAAATATAAATTTTGCTACAAAAGATATTCTTAAGGAAGGAGTTTTTAAGGAGGGCACATAGGAAGGTCAAGAGGAGAGTGAGGTTTCAGAGTAGGGAAATGGTGTAGACTAGGAATTTGACTCAAGAGAGGATGGTTAGTATTGTGTTAGTTCCAAAATGAAAACAAAGTGAAAGAAACACACTAACTAGCATAACATCTCTAGGCCTAGTCATTAGAGGGAGCTTAGTGAGGAAAAACCATTTGAAAACACAACTAGAAATGGAAATAAATGAGAAATTTGAACACAAAACAAAAACTTCTTACCAAATCTTTTATTACTCTAAAATTTTCTTTTTTTGGCTTGCTTAACTTGTGTTTCAAGAGATCTTCATCAATGAAGTGTGGCTACCTTCATCTCCTCTTGGCACCTTTGGCTTGTGATGGCTTTGGCTCAATAATTTCATATTATAACATTAATTGAAATGGCTTGAGATAGATTTTTAGAATTATAACTTTACACCAAGAAAGCTTAAAAATCCATAGGCAATGCCTCCTATTTATATATTTTTCAAAATGATCAAAATGAACCTGAACCATCCATCTCAAGATGAAGATGTGTGGCTAAGAATACGTTTAATTTTGGAGGCCAAATTAAATAAATTATCTCATAAATATTTGGGATAGAGAGGCATTAAAGAGGCATGGAAGGTCTTAGTGAGGCATGGGAGGGATTGATAAGATATTTTATGCATTTATGGCCTAGGGATGTCTTTCCAAGAAATGAAGTGATTTGATGATGCAGTTACTGAATATCAATTTCCAAAAATAAGTGTTCTACAAGTTACATGGAAAATTAACTTAAGATCTTGATTCAGATTAATTAGCTTTAAACATGATTAGTCAACTTTGATACAAATCTTGGCAATTGGTGCACAAATTAATCAAATTGATCAAAATGTCATATTATTGGCTCAAAATTTGATTAGATTGAAATTAGAAGGTGATGTTAGATGCATTAGATCCATTATCCCATTTAGGATGTTGCCACCAAAAAATAATAAGGACATGTATATTATGTAATAAATTTGATATAAAAAAGCAATCTAGAGCACCCAAGTATGAAAATGTCATTTTAACTCAAAATGATTTGATCAAAGTTAACTGTCTCATAAATTGCATTGCTTCATTTAGTGATACTTTGGTGAAAATTGGCACTTAGATGTGATATAAGAATAGGAATGGTCTTAAAAAAGGGAAAGTGCATGGGAGAAAATACCAAAAAGGATGAGGAAACTAAGTGACAAGTGATTTGCTTGTAACTTAGTGACGATTTCCAGAATCATTAAAGCAAAGAAGTTGTCAATTTTTTTGGTTTTTCTAAATATTTTAAGAATTTTATAGGTATCTCAAATCAATCAAGAATGATGAGATACTAAATGGTTCAATCTCTCAAAATGGTGAGAGTGTTTCTTAAGTTGCTCACAAAATGGTGAGAGCGTGGCTTAGGTTGCTCACAAAATGATGAAAGTGTGGCTTAGATTACTCATAAAATAGTGAGAGCATGGCTTAGGTTGATTAAAAAATGGAGAGAGTGTGGATTAGGTTGACTGAGATGACCTCAACAAGTATCAAGTGCTACCTACATAGTCCCAAGATGGGACCTCAAGTCACTATAGTTCTGCTTGATAACAGAGGAATCTAACTAGTGTAGTAGCCAATTCAAACAAAATAGGCACAATTGGTCTAATGGCACAATACGACATAGGAATGATTAGTTGGTATGTTAAGGCATGATAAATAAGTGTTGCCCCTAGTTTTCCCATAAGTGGTTATAACTTAAGAAAAATGACATAGGTTAATGATACTAATTTTCCCATAGGCAGTTATAATTAGTAGCAAGATTGGTGAGACACTAATTTGCCCATAGGTAGTTATAATTAGGAACATTTGGTAGAGAGAAAAAACAAGAAATAAAGGATGCAACTATCAAAATACTATATTATTGATCGAAAATACTACCTCTATCTGAAATATGTGAAATAATTGTTAAAACTGAATCTAAATCCTCATGCTGAAAGTGAATGGATTGAATGAAATAGAACCAAGGTCATAGGGCTGGGTAGGGTGGGAGAAGACAACTTGGTTTATAGGGAAGGTGTGAGAAAATAAATAGGTGATAGGAAAAAGAGATAGGTTGGTAGGATGATATAATGGTAAAGAAGGTATAGTACAAAGAATAATATTGATAAAATGATACAACTTGAAACGGTCCTTATAGACAATACACTAAATCACTCAAGTGTAGTATTGATTGAGGTGGCTAATGTTCATTGGCTCATAAATTTTATGTCCATCTGGTGTGGCAAGCCTATATGCTCCTATTTCAAAGTTTATTGTAATGATGAAAGGACCAAGCTGGTTGGGTTTAAACTTACCTTTATGCTTCTTCTTAACCATGGTATTCTTTTGGTTCTCTTTAAGGACAAGATCACCAAGTTCAAATTCCTTATGTTTCACACTCCAATTGTAGTGGCCTCAAAATTGATTCTGATAGGCTTGGAGGTTTTTTACCACATCCATGTGTTTCTCATCAAGTAACTCTAGTTCTTGCATTTGAGCTACTCAATAGTCATTGTCATCTAGGACATACTTGAAAGAGATGCGTAGAGATGGAAACTCAACCTCAATGGGAAGAATGGCTTTAGTACCATAAATAATTGAATATGGGGTGGCTCTTATGGGTGTATGATGATTTTTACAGTATGCCCAAAGGGCAAAAAATATCTTAAAGTACCAATCATGACTGATATCATTGAAATATTTTTGAGAATGTTAACAATTATTTTGTTTGTTGCTTTAGACTAGTCATTACCTTGAGGGTAATATGTAGTGGAAAAATATTGCATGATGTTATATTCAATACATAGCTTTTTCACATCTTTGTTCTTAAATGATCCTCCATTATTAGATATAAGGTCAAAAGGGATGCCATAACGACACATGAGATGGTTGAAAATGAACTTGGAAATTTGCTTTCTAGTCATGTGAGGGGTATAGATTCAACCCATTTAGTGATATATTTGGTGGTGGTAAGGATATGTTTATGGATATTAGATGAGGTGGGATTGTTTTTCCCATTGAGGCCGAGGTCTCATGTAGCAAATGGCCATGGTGTCAACATTGATTTTAGAGTCTTGGCTAGGGCATGAATTAGATTGGCATGCTGTTGACACTTTCCTCACTTTTTTACATATGTATATACATATGCATCCATTATGGGCTAATAATAACCATTACATAAGAGATTTTTGGACAAGACTACCTTGCTAGTATGGGTTCCACATACTCCTTCATGAACTTCTTGTAATGCAAGTGTAGATTATTTTGAAGTTAAAAAATGAAGCAAAGTTCCATTAAAACTATGGTGGTAAGGGGTTGATCCAAGTAAGGTATAATGAGAGGTTTGGTGGATGAAAGTTTTGGATTGTTTTTGAGATACGTTAGGTGGCATAATTTAGTCATGGAGGTAGTTGTAAAGGTCTGAGTACTAGATAGATCCAAGACCAACAAGATCACAAATCATTATGACTATTGAAGGTTCATGAGCTGGTGCTAACAAATTCTTGATAAGGAACTAATACTCTTTAGCCATGTCTATTTATCAAATTAGAGATCCAATAGTAGCCATAACATCCACAGTTCTGTTACTTACCTTGATATATGCTCAAATTGAATATCAAAAATCTACTATTTTAGAGTGTCAATCATGGCCTTGTATGGAACCAACTTGTCATCTTTAGTCTAAAAGTTATTTTTAACCTGATAAATGATTAACTGAGAATCATCATAAACCTTGAGGTGATATATATTATATTTTACCACTTAGTGAAGCCCTAAAATAAGTGCTTCATATTTGGCCATGTTGTTAGTTCAAGGAAATCTAATCTTAAATGATTTAGGGATTAGATCCCCTTGTGGCGTAATAAATAAAAGGCCTACCCTCGATCCATGTACAATGAATGATCCATCAAAATATAGCTTCTAGTGCAGCTCCCTAAGAGGTATGCCAATGATGATCATTATGGATTCATAAATAAATTAGAATGTTAATGGTTTTGTATTAGAAGGGGTGCTTCAACAAGATAATCTGCAAGAAATTGCCCCTTAATGGCCTTTTGGTTGACATACTCGATGCCAAACTCACTTAAAATCATGATATACTTGGCCATGCAGCCTTGCAAAGCTATTTTAGATAGTAGATACTTGAGTGGATCTACTTTTGAAATAACCATTGTTTTATTATTTAACATGTAATGTCATAGTTTCTAAGTTGTGAAGACCATAGCTAAACATGATTTTTTATGGGTATAAAATTGTGTTCATATGCAACTAGTGTATGACTTAAATAAGACACATCATGATATTCTCCACTATCATCATGCTGAGCCAAAAGTGCCCCCAAGCCATTGTCAGTAGCTGATAGATATAACAAGAATGGCTTTCTTGGCATAAGAGGAAACAAAATAGGTGGATTTATGAGATATTCATTTAATGACTAAAAATTTATCTGGTAGTGATCATCCCAATGAGATGTGACTCCTTTCTTTAGAAGATGTGTAAAAGGATGGCACTTATTGGCTAATTGTGATATGAAACATTAGATAGATTAGATATTGCCCTATAAATTGTGGAGCTACTTCAAATTAGTCAATGGTTTCATCACTATTATCTCTTTGACTTTGGCTAGATCAAATTCAATGCCTCAATGAGACACAATGAATCCAAACAATTTTACTGGTTTTACTTCAAAGACAAACTTCTTAGGATTAATTCTAACTTTGTACTCATGCAATATTTTAAATATTATGTGTAACATTGTTGGATTATTGGCCCTAGTCTTTGATTTTCCAAGAATATTATTGACATAGTATTCAATAATGTCATACATCATATTGTGAAAGATGACGGTCATAGCTCCTTGATAGGTGGCCCCTACCTTCTTAAGACCAAATGACATAACCTGATAGCAAAATGTTCCCCATGGAATGGTGAATGCTATTTTATGTTTGTCTTTTAATGCTATCTTAATCTGGTTATACCTCAAAAATCCATCCATTAATGAAAGTATTTCATAACCCGATGTGGAGTCAATGATCATGTCAATATTTGGCAATGAAAAATCATCCTTAGGAAATATTTTTTTTATATCACAAAAACTAGTATAGATTCTAATTCTTTCTAGCTTTTTACTAACTGGCACCACATTGGAGATCCACTTTAAATATTTAATCGATCGAATACATCTTACTTCTAAGAGTTTTTCCACCTCTTTCTTCACTAATACAACAATGTGAGGATGCATCTTGTGAAACTTTTATTTTACTAGTTTAGCATTTAGATTGACCACAAGGTGGTGAAAAATCAAGGTGGGGTCCAAACCTAGCATGTCAAAATATGCCCATGCAAAAATATCTATAAATTCCCTCGAAAGGGCTATAAGGACTTCACGCTTCTTCTCAATAAGAGATGCATGTAGCTTGATCCACTTTAGGTCATCTAGGGACTCAATGTTAACCTTTGTTGTATCTTCCACTAGAAGGGTTGAACCATCTTCAAGGATAGTGGGAAATGATCTGAACTGGTTGGAAATATTAGAGTCCTTCATTAGGACTAGCTCTTTGAGTTCCCCTAGGCATGATGAATTAGAGTCCTCCAATGGGAGGTTTGGCCATATAACAAAAACTATTGTAAACTCTTGAAGGATTAAATCAAAAGATTATTGTTCTTCAAAATTGAACTTAGAATCATTGAAAAGTTTGTCATTGGTGGTTTATTAAACTATGGTTGAAGAAGGGCTAAACATCCTCATCTAATGGTGCCTAAAATAGGTTTTCACCAGTAGACTAGCCATTTTTTTTATTTTTTCCTAGTCAGAAAGTGCTTCAAATAGGTTTTCACTTTGGGACCTCAATGTTTTAATTATTTTCATTTGGTTAAGGGTGTTCACCCACTCTCCAAAATAGGCTTCAAGATCCAACTTGATTGAAAACCCTAATTTATGGTCCCCCAATAGAATAATGTCTCTAAGACTAAGAAAATCATAGAAAGCTTCATCATTTTAAAACTCATCAATTGGCACATTGGACTCTTATTGGTCCCAGTCTATCAGCTAGGAATAATACAATGGTAGTGGGTTATGAAGAAGGACTAGTCTAAGGGTACAAATGGAATAAGTATCAAATAGGTTGGTATTGGCCAAGTCATTAAAAAAGATATGATTAAACTCTACATTGTTGTCGGTATCCTCATCACTAGTTGATGGTGATGGAACATGAGTAAGTTAAATGGTGTCACCCCCAGGTAGTTTAAATTTGAGTACATAAGGTCCTTTATATTTGGTCATGAAAATTGGCTCAAGCACTCCTTGTTGGTTTGGTCCAAGGCCTCTTCCTTCATAGTTATGATTCTTCAGGACCTTATTAGGAATAGGATACTTGGTATTCTTGTAATAATTAGTTTGCTTGTCATTATACAACCATGATTCATCTCCCTCAAGAAGGTCCTGTTCTAGGTTAGATGTTGGTATAAATGTGATGGGTCCTTCACCTTTGTTCATTTTTTTCCATTCTGGATGAAGTGGCTTGGCTTTGGGTTTTCCAAAGGACTTTGAGTTTTGTGGAAGGTGTGTGATATGAAAGGTGTCATGGGTTAAATATTCTCTTGGGACATTGGATGAGATGGTAAAATGGTTGGATATCTCAGGAGGTGACATATGATAAAGGGAATCGAGGGTATTAGGATCAATGTAGTTGCCCTCTATCAAATCAAGGAGTATTGCCTTTCCCTTATCTTGTTTGGTCACTAGATTCATGTCATAAAAATAGTTATAACTCTTGAACTTGACCTCTAGGTGTTTGTAGTGCTCGTATGGATGTAAACCACCTGGTATATAAACTTCCATCCTTAAATGGGAGAACTTGATACATTGGTGCAATGTCAATGGGACTACATGAATTTCATGTAACCAAGGTCTACCCAAAAGCATATTGTATAATAAATCGAGATCTAGCACATGGCAAAGTGTATCATGGGTCAAGGGCCCAAGGACAAAGGGTAAACATATGGTGCCTTATGATTCTTATTCTTCAATGTCATAGGCTTTGATGGTTATGGTCTTTACTTGAAGATCTAATATTATGTACTTGAGAAGCTTGATGAGCTTTAGAGACACTATGTTTAGACTTGATCCATTGTCTATAAGGACACATTTCACTTTATGCCACTTTATGCAAAATTTAATGTATAAGGGATTATAATGTAGCAGCCCAAGGGATGACATATCAATTTGGTTAAAAGTGACTTGTTGGGTTGGAGATAGGTGTCTAACCAAAGCTTGGAATTTTTTAGGGGATGTCACTTGAAACCATGGATTGGCTAAAGAACTCATTCAAAATATCCTTTTGGATTATTGACATACACAATAAATTTAAAATGGAGATTTGTGTAGGCATGTTTTATAATTTTTCCACAATATCAAACTTCTTCTCTTGGTCAGTGTTAAATGGCTTCTTTTGAGGTAAAATGGCTTGTTGAATGATGGGCAAAGTGGAAAATGGATGTGGGATTGGGATGGTAATATTTGAACTCTGAGTTATGATTGCACAATCAATATTAAACATAAGACCAAATTGCTAACAAATGATGGTGTTGATGTGGGACCAGATAGGATAAGTCTCAGTTACTGGTGTACTTATGCGTTGTCACAAGGCAATGATGAGTTATCAATGTAGGGTCTAAAATTAGTAATCCCTAGTTACTAGTACACGTGTATGTGATCCCAAGTCAAAGAAGGATTATCAAAGGAAGTCAGTGGATTGGCATTATTTAGCAAAGGTCTTGATTTATTGGTATTTGGTCTCAAATTAATGGAGATGGTGTTAATGTGACCTCCTTTAATATGGCCTACAACTCTGTTGTAGTCATGTACAACTACATGGGAGGTATATTGGTTATTTTCATTCTGAATTTGGTTTTGTCTATTATTTGGATGCTGTTAGTTCTGCTATTAGTGACTCTACTGGTTCGACATTTGTTGTTGGTGTTATATTGTCTATTGTTGTTATGGTTGGTTGTTATGTTGGGTAAAGGGGTTTCAATAGATTACAAGGGTCTGATTTGAATTGAAAGCACCACCATCCAATGTTATCTCCCTATTCTCCAACATATTCTAAGTCAAATGTTTTATTTTCACAAAATGGAACAAATTATGTCCATTAACCAGATAATATTCACATAATTCCTTTTAGTGGTACCAATCAAGATAAGGGATGCCCTGAGGATAATGTTTTGGTCTAGAAAAACTAATAAAATTAATGGTGGCAAGTTTTTGAAACATATATTCAATAGGATCTCCAAGGTCACTAAAAAAGTGATGAGTAGGCACTGTTCTTTTTGGAGGAGCTTACAATGGCAAAGGTTACTACATTTGTTATGCAGGTTTGGGTTGTTGCACTTGCTGCATTAGCTGAAAAGGTTATGGGTTAGGAATAATTTGAATATGATACATGGGTTGAGAAGAATATGTTTGCATCATTTGGACATGTCTTGACTCTATTAATCCATTTCCAATAATAGTTTTATTTTGGTTGAATTACCTTGGTCTATCATTTTTATTGGCCTGTGTCGATTACTATGCTTGGATTGGATGATAGTTTTGTCCACTTCTTGGATTGTTACATTCATCTGATTAGATGAGGTAAGCTTGATGATCCCTTTTTTGATAAGGACTCATTCTATCAACAAACCTTTTTCAATAATTTCCTTAAAGGTATGTGCACACTGTAGTTCCATATGATAAGATATCTCATTGTGTAAATTTTTAATAAATAGAATGGTTAATTATTTATCTAGTAAATTGTAGGTGAATTGAATTTAAAGGCTCTCCATCACTGTAGTAACTTTAAAATCTCTCACAGGCCTTCTACTTAGCTTGCATCAAGTCGACCAAAGAAATCTCATGTTAATGATTGTATGAAAAGTGCTACACAATTTTTTTTGAAAGATCATCAAAATTAGATACTGAATTCTTGGGTAAATTTAAGAACCATTCCAAGGCTTGTCTTACTAGACTCCTTGGGAACAAAATCAAAAGGTAAATGTCGCTATATGCCACTGGTTAGCATGCAACAAAGAATTCAATCAAATGAGCCTTGGGGTCACCTTTCCCCTTGTATTTATCAAATTTTAATGGTTCATATCTTAGAGGAAATGGTATATGAAAGTAATCCATGTTAAAAGGATAAGAACACATGTCATCTAACTTAAAATTTTTAGTCTATTTCCCAACTTGGATGGTAACAATCACATCCTTCATGTTCTTGGGTGAGGAAACTAGAGGGAATATTGGCTTGAGGTAGAATATTGGCTTAGGTAGATGATTGAGCAGTCACAAGTACATCACTTTTTTCAGGGTATGATGGAGGTATTTATTGGGTTACATTAGTTTGGTTAGGGAATAGACTAGGAATATGCATACATGGATTAGGGTTTGATTATTGAATTCACACATATTATGGTGCAATATTCTAGTTTGGATTAAGCAAGTAGGTCTAAGTTTAGGGATGTCATGGTTAAGATGGAGGGACATGGCTATACTATGCCTATTGGCATTGAATAGGGACCTACTATTGAATAATCAAACTTTGATATTGGTGGGTACTTAAGAAATAAGACCCTATATTTGAACTAGTCTCATGTATTGCATAAAAGGCAAAGGTTGCCTAATTGGTACTTGAGGAACATTAGAACCTCTTTGTTACACGAATCCCTATTAGGAAGTTGACACTTATTATAGGTTTAACATTTGTCACTGAACAATAGTCATACACTATTTATTAGAGATCATTTAGCTTTGAAGTGGCACATTGGTCTATGAGGAAAGAGGTATGTTTGTTATTACTTTGAGAGGTGGAACATTGGTTACCCCCTATTGAGGTAACAATATATTCTACCTCTACTACATTGGTATGTTGGATTGATCCTATTGTTGTGGAATATTACTCATTTCCTATTGAGTAATATTCATCACATTTTGTTGTGGAGGCATGACATTGGTCATTGGCTAACTTCCTAATCCCATTGGTTGATTGCTTGAAAAAGTAATTGGTTGAGGATTAGTAGCAGTAGTTGGCTAAGGTTGGGATGTATAAACTCCTACTCCTTGATTTAGAGAACCACTCATGGTGTTAAATAAAGGTACACTCAATTTGTGTACTAGTTTTTGGGGTATTTACACCATTTTAGTTTAGATTGGATGTTGCTTGCACATTGTCCATTATGTTTTGCTCAATGTTCTACGTAGAAGTAGAAGACACTTCTTTGATGGTTGGCACATGAAAAAAGTTATCAAATAAAGCCTTTTATGTGAAGGGGTCTACACCCTAATTGTCTTGATGAGTTAATTTGATTAATACTCCTATTTAAGGAAATAAATTTATGAGAGCCATATTGGACATGGTCATCTGGTTAAAATTATGCACTAAGTTTAAGTACATTTGATATGTTTTTTACATTTGTACAAAGTGATATTTCATGAGATCTTTGCCTTTAACAAGCATATTAGGATCCTAATATGGAATTTGGACTAGAGCTAACAAATTTCTAAAAGAATCTTGTTGATTATAAATTATTTTATGAGGCATTCTTACTAGGCTTGAAATATTTTCATGGGGGAAGTCTAGTGGAAACTTATCCCCTACCTCAATATCTCTAACCAAAATTTTGTCCTTATTTCCCAACAAATGATTCTCAAAGAGATAAGGATCATACATGGATGGTGTAGTAACATAGTATAGTTGTCAAAGAATGAGTTACTCAACTATAGGTACCAAAGTTAGACACTGATCTATTTGTTCTTGATCTTGATCCAAGTAAAGAGGCATGCTTACCAAGTAATGAGCCAATGGGTCTTGATGTTTTGCCCCTACTTGAATGTTATAAGATGGATAAGAATATAAATCATAAGCACTATTATTGGCATAGGGGTATTGAACCATTTCCTCTTGTGTGACCACATTACTAACTCTTATATTGTACATGAGGCCAATACAAGTGTAGGAATACATGTTGGGGTCCATAAAAAATGCTTTGTGATAAAAAGGGATAGAGTTATATAAAATCTGAAAATGAGATGTCTAAAAGAGGTACAAACTTGGTCTAACTTGGTCAAAAGGGTGGAGCTGTATCTCCAAAAAGAATGATGTAACGACTTGCGATAAAACAAGATAACATCAATTATATAATGCTACATGTTTCACACAAAAATGTCAAGTAAAAAGACTACAAATTAAAAATGCCAAATTCTAGGTCAAAGTGTTTCAAATTAGTTTAATCTATAAAAAATAAAATTTGCTACATATTTTAGCCAAATACAACATCAATAGCTAGGCTCAAACAAAGCATGTGCTAGGATTTTTGGCCAAACAATGTCAAAATCTAGACTTTAAAAGAGGAGATATTTAATCTAACAAATTTGAAACACTTATAACAAAAACTAGGCATTTAAATCTTGGACATAAACTTGATCAATAAGTTTGAGGTATGAAACAAAAGGCACTTGGAGATAGTTTATTTTCTCCTAACTAGTGGCCCAAAACTAGATTCTTTTGACAAATAAGCTAGGTAAAGGTGAATGGCGTAACCGTGCTAGACAAAAGGCTCTAAAAAAACTTGAAATGGTTATAACTTTAGAACAACTTAGACTTTATGCAAAAAGGCTTATGAAACAAGTTTCAAAATAGTTTGAACAATGTAACCATGCTAAAGTGTTGAAAAGGTGTGGTAAATGATTATTTCAAGACTTTAAGGTAAAAATGGTTTCAACATGATTTTGGCAGTGTAACACTACTCTTCTCAACTCAAATGATACACACACACACAAAGTTTGACAAATTTCTAAGGCAAAAGTGTGCTATCAAATAAACCCAATATAAAAGGTGAAATAGGATGGATAGTACAAAATGTATCTTAGGATTTAAAGCATGAGAGATACACAAGATGGCTTGAGTCCTAAAAAATGATGATAATGATGCTAAGTATAAAAATGGCCCTCAATTCAAATTGGGAATCAAACTCAAGTTAAAACAAGTCAAGTGCAAAGTGGGAAACCCAATTTAACACATAAATATTTAAAACTTGGAAGAGTCTAATTTAAAATTTAAACTATCCATGACAAACTTAAACAAAATGTGGCAAAAATTCTAGACTCAAATGGGAAACATAACTATGCCAAATTGGAAGATATGACACAAAGTGTATGATGATGATTTTGAACAGAGAAAAAAGATTTTTTTACTTGGGTAGCATGACGCCTCCTTGTTCAAAGAAATTTTGGAGATAATGTGTTTGGTTATGTCATTTTTGTTAACACCAGATTTTGACTCCACACAAAAACCAAGTAATCTAAGACAAAGACAAATTAACTAACTAATCATCTTAAATCCTAAAGTAACAAAGTAAGACAAAGTGGCGTTAACTAAACTAATTAGTTTTTGAATGTTTCTAGATGGATCCCATGAACAAGACTTTCACTTCAACATGAAAGAAAAGTAACACATCAATTGGGTTCATGTTATATGGCTTGTTGTTAAAAGGTCTTGCCTTTTTTACAAATACTACATCTATCGATTGATAAGTGTAGTGTAATTCCCAACAAGATCATATGTCCCATGGGCTTTACCTAGCAATATGATATGGTTTAACCGCTCAAACCATCATCCTAATAAGTGATCCTAATTTATATATCCATCATGGAGAGGGGTTTAAGATGATACTGGGATATGAATCCCTCGATCAAAGCTTCCCTAAAAAACTCATGAGAGGTAATGAAGTCCCCCTCACAAGCCAAGATGCAATGAAATAAATGACAAGTAAAAGAGCTTTAAAGGTTGTTTCTAGATTACCCAAGCCATATGGGTCTTGGGGAGAGCCTTCATAACTTCTCTTCTATGCCATTGGAATAAGAAACTTTGCAATGAAGTTGGCATTTTTGATCCCAAAAGTTCCCTAATGAGGACGAATGGGAGAGCATAAACACACAACTCCTTATTTTCTCAAACAAATCTAATCTAGGAAAACAATGATAAAAACTTTGTAAAAACTTAAAGTGTGTTCAATTTTAAAGCACTAAACAAAATGTGTGGTGATGTTATTTTATCCCCTTGGGCTTTAAGAAGTAAAAACCTATTAACTTTGAAAGAATAATCAACAATTTTTTTAAATTAAACATCTAAGTTTTTCTTTTAGCCCCAAATAAATGATTCCTAGTTCATTTTAAACATTCAAAAGAGGTCTAAAAAGCAAGGTTTAACAAATTTTCAAATTGGTCTTTCAAGGAAAAAGTCAGTATGTTGTTTAGCTTTGAAGAATTTTTCCAAGTGAGATAAATAACTTTGTAAAATGAGCTCCCGAGTTTCACACAGTGCAATCTTGTGACACTACAAAACCATGATTCAAACATGCAATATCTCTATTTAGGTTAGATCAATAAAAAACATAATATCACTTCTCAAGCCAACAATCCTTATATTCAGGTTAACAATCCATAAGTTGGGTTTAATTTGGATTAATAATCCCATGAGTCAGGTCTATAATCCTTCTATTTAGGTCAAATCCATGATATCACTACTCGAGTAGGTAAAATCGCTATTCTGGTTCACAATCTCATGACTGAGAGAGTTACAATATTTCCACTTAACCCTAATAGTCTTGGTTAACTACTATTAGTTTAGCTACAATATCATGACTCAGATCGATAATATCACTATTCATAAATAGTGGTATTACAATATCATGACTATCGAGTAGTGGGATTATAATATCGTTATTAGTGAATAGCAGGATTATAATATCACTACTAGACCTACAGATAGAGATAAACATTAATCTAAAATTAGTTAAAACATAATATCATAATTTAGAATGACAAAGATGTGACTGTCTTAGTGACGGGATTAGGGTGCATAGGATAAACCCATGACTCCATAGTGACAAAACCATGACTTCCATAAAAATGTATTTTTGTTCAAAATTTCACTCTCTTTGCTCCCACACTCTAAGATCCTACATTAAAATGGTTAGTATGTTGATTTTAGGTGCTATTTAACCAAATTTGTGATGCTAAGTCCCACTGGATGTGCCATTATATAGACTAAGAATTTGAATCAAGAGAGGATGGTTAGTATTGTGTTAGTTTCAAAATGAAAACAAAATGAAAGAAACACACTAACTAGCATAACATCTCTAAGCCTACTCACTAGGGGGAGCTTAGTGAGGAAAAACCATTTGAAAACACAACTAGAAATTGAAATAAATGAGAAATGTGAACACAAAACACAAACTTTTTACCAAATCTTTGATTACTTGAAAAGGCTCCTTTAGCTTTCTTGGCTTGTGCTTCAAGAGATCTTCATCAATGGAGTGTGGCTACCTTCATCTCCTCTTGGCACCTTTGGCTTGTGATAGTTTTGGCTCAATAATTTGGTATTATAACACTAATTATAATGGCTTGAGAGAGCTTTTTAATATTATAAACTTACACCTTAAAAGCTTAAAATTCCATAGGCAAGGCCTGTTATTTATAGATTTTTTAAAAATGATCAGAATGAACCTGAATCGTCCATCTCAAGATGAAGATGCGTGGAAAAGAATCCATTCAAATTTTGAGGCCAAATTCAATAAATTCCCTCATAAATATTTGGGATAAAGAGGCATTAAAGAGGCATGGAAGGTCTTAATAAGGCATGAGAGGGCTTGATGAGACATTTAATGTATTTATGGCCTAGGGATATCTTTCTAAGAAATGATGTCATTTGATGATGCAGTTATTCAATATCAATTTCAAAAAAAAAATCCAACAAGTTACATGGAAAATTAACTTAAACTCTTGATTCAGATTAATTAGATTTAAACATGATTAGTCAACTTTGATGCAAATCTTGGTAACTGGTGCACAAATTAATGAAATTGATCAAAATGTTGTATTATTGGCTCAAAATTTGATTGGATTAGAATTGAAAGGTAATGTTAGATAAATTAGATCTGTTATCCCATTTCGGATGTTGCCAACATAAAATAATAAAGGCAAATGTCTCGTGTAAGAAATTTAGTAGAAAAGAGTAATCCAAGGCACCTAGGTGCGAAAATGCCATTTTAACTTGAAATAATCTGATCAAAGTTAGTTGTCTCATAAATTACATTGCCTTATTTAGTGATACTCTGGCCAAAATCGGCATTTGTATATAACAAGTTTAAAGATTTTAACGTGTTTTAATATTTTTAAGTCAAATTGTGTATTTTGATAGAAATTGGTCAAAAGTTTGGTTGAAGGCCATTGGTGGCCAATTTTAGGTGTCTAAAAGTGGCACACAACAAGTGGGTAGAGGGTTTGTTACAGAGAATTGTTAGTTTATTTCAAAAATAGTTTATAATGTTCAAAATGACAATGATATTTATTAAACACTTTATTATGTTTGAAATACTCTTATTTTATTCAATACATTTTACCTGACAATAATATCTATTAAACACTTTATTATGTTTGAAATACTCTTGGTTTATAATTTTAATATCTTAAATATATTGTGGTCAAGCTTAAATATCTATGG
Source organism: Torreya grandis (assembly GCA_037957365.1). NCBI lineage: Eukaryota > Viridiplantae > Streptophyta > Pinopsida > Cupressales > Taxaceae > Torreya > Torreya grandis. Next base: position 1,532,462 of record JARHVA010001864.1, on the reverse strand, counting down.
AGATATAGTAGTGTAGTATTTAATTAATACTTGGGTGAATATTGATTGCAATCTATATTTTAAGGTTGCATACATTTTTGGTTGGAATGTATATCTCATTTCATATTAAGAAATACCCAGTTATAATATTGTGTTTTTTGTATCCTTTAATATGGAAATAAGGATACAAGTTCTATTAGTACAATCATGATAGATTGCTATATAATTTTAAGATCTTAAATGTATTATCATCAAGCTTAAATATCCTATGGAGATAAAATAGTGTAGTATTTAATTAATACTTTAGTGATTATTATTTTTATGAACTAAATGAACTAGACTACAATCTATATTTTAAGGTTGAATGTTTGGTTGGATTGTGTATCTCATTTCACATTAAGAAATACCCAGTTATACTATTGTGTGTTTTGCATCTTTTAATATGGCACTAAAAATACATGTTATTCTATTTATAATTATGGAGCCTATATGATTATAATATGTTTTTATACAATAATAACATTATACCTTTGTTTCTATTTATAAGATTGTATTGATAGTTAATAGTCACATATTTATATGGCATGCCCGAATAGATTAGTCTTGGAGATTTTATTATCATGACTATGGTTTCTATAATTAGACTATGATATGAATATAATTTTTATCATTAAGAACAAAATAATATACATGGATCTAATATTTAGGGTATATATCATGTAGATGAGCGACACTTATGACCTTACTAACATTCGATTACATGCATGAAACTAGGTGGTACTTGATGCTGCCTAGTTACATCGTGTAATTGGGTAGCACTTGCTACCACCTGGTTGCATCCTATAGCTGGGTGATAAGAGGTGTCACCTGATTGCATGGTGAAACTAAGAAAAAATAACAATAGGTGCTTCCAAATTCCATGGTTTCTAAAGGAGCCTTTAGGGTGATTTTTAAAAATTAGAAGCTCATAAAAGTGGACTGTGTACACATAATTGTAATAGGATAAAAAATAAAGTGCTAGATTTTAGTCTCTCTATTAAAGAAGTATTGCTACATTTTTTACTATCTTAAAGGCGTTTCATAATTTTTTTGTGAAAGTAAAGACATTAGTTCTAATTGAGTCTCAATTAATCCATAGAGGGAGTTTAATAAACTTAAAAGTAGTTTACATGTATGAAATATATTTAACAATTTAAAATTGTGAGAAAAACATCTATTAAGTTAATCATAAGGCTATCAACAATTTTATTGAACTCAATCTTTTAAATATTTTACAAAAGCAAAAAAAATATGAAATATTTTAGAAAATAATAATTTCTATACATATCAAACTAAAACTTGGGTAGCTGAAACAATCCTCAAGAAACTTGCTCATCGTAAATGATATTTGCATCTACCATGTCAATGCCATATTCAGTCTCAGTATTTATATCCTTTGTATTGGTCACTATATTAATGAAACCTCTTCTTTTAGTTAGATAAATTTATATTGTTAGTGATCTTTCATAAGAAAACTTGTCCATAGAATAATGTGAAACATACAATCTCAACCAAGTCTCTAGATCTTTATCCAATCTGTTGTGAATTTTGACTTCATAAAATACAATGCACTAAATGCTTGTTTATCTTCTATAGAACCCAAAATCATTGTTTAAATTTTTTTACATAATCCAAAATATTCACTAATACTTTTTGTAAGATGTTGCTAGGATAATTTTTTTTCCATAGTCGTGTAATTGCACCATTTTTAGTTGGGTCACTTAGACACTGAAATTGATCCATCATTTTAAATCTCACATGTGTTGACTAAGATGTTAGTAAATATTTTTTCAAAATATCATTAATTTCAACTCCATTCACCTTGAAATATTTATAGAAATGCTTAATAAAGTAACCCATGTTTTTGTGAAATGATGCGCTAATCTGTTATTGACTATTAACAATGTTCCAAAAAGTAGGATTCACAACTCCCATGCCCTCCAACAACTCATCCCTTTGAAAAAATTCCTCCAATCTCAGCATATAAGTTTTACAAGATTATACATTAATTTAATTCATGTTTTAGATATAATAGTATCATATAGAAGATGTGTTATAATTACATCTTTAGGTTTAACTCCCACAACTTCAAGTCTTCTGTAAAAAGTGTACATTGGGATCTCCTTATCATTTTCCATGACACAAAGATGATAATTGATATTTACTTTCAAATAAATCTTAGGATTCATAAAACTATGAAAAATGCCAAGTTATAAAAACAAGTTCGTGAAATCTTTTATTCAATGTGTATATTATATCTAAAGATTGACATATTCATTTTCTCAAACATATGAAGTCAATAATATATATAGGTCTCTCATGAGCATGTTTCATTTAATAGTTGACTTCTTACAACATTAGAAGAATACCACATAATGTCAGTAATATTTCCAAATCTGTTAAATAGTAAAACAAATCTTTTCCATTATCAACTTCCTTATGGTATTTATAAATAAACCCTGTTAAAGATGGATACTCTTCAAAAATTTTGCATCTAAGTTCATACATAGAAATCCATTTTGTATCAACATCTTTCAATAGTTTTTTATTATTCGTTACCCCAATTGAAATTTTTTGAAACTCTAAAAATAGTTTTGGGCTACTTGAAATATAATCATGAAATTCACAAATGAGCTCTTCTACTTTTGAAACATTACCAAATGTGCTAACATTTTTGTATGCAAGATTCATCTTATGAGCCATGTAATGAATCAAAATCATAAAATGGGAAAAATATTGTTTTAATTGAAATATAAAGATCACTTTTATGCCCATGCATTACTAGTGTACCATTAGTGCCAACACACACCAACTTTGCAGCTATTGCATAATCATTCATCCCAGCTTTATCTCTCAAATTAGATACAACCAATTTGTGAAGGTTTTATTCATTACAATTTTCTACCATTTTATGAACAACTAATAGATGAGGTTGCCTTGAATAGTTTTCAAAAGTATAAACATGCATACAAAACCATGATGTGTTGTCAACTATAGTGACCTCATCAATGAATAATGAGATAAACAGTGATCTCTTAATTTTTTCTTTCAAATCTTCTTTCTCAACCATTTCTAGATATTTTACCATTTTCCAAGCACTTCTATTTGACCAATATGATTGTGGAATATCAAGAAACCCATTATGTTGAAACAAAATATTATAATCTAAGAAATAAAAAATAAGTCTGTCATTTTTTAAAATGTGGTAAATAATAGAAAACTGTACATATTTTGCCTTTAGATTGGACTACATAACTTTTCCAAATTGAGCTTTGATTGTTCCCCCTTTATAAATAATATGTTTTTGTTGTTTCTAATCATTTTCATATTCACGTTCATATCTTACATGCATGTATTCATATATTTTTTTTCATTGTGTTCTTATTGTCTGTCTATCTGAGTGCTTCACGAACATATATATATATATATATATATATATATATATATATATATATATATATATATATATATATATATATATGTTCGTGAAGCACTCAGATAGACAGACAATAAGAACACAATGAAAAAAATTATACACACTTTATAGAACTTCTAGAACCAGAGTATGGTAATGAGACTCCAATAGAATGCAAATTTACAATATGTAGTTGGAAACTTGGAAAAAAACATGGAATGCAACTTAAATCAGACACAATTGAGAAACATTCTAGGAATATATATACATATATATATATATATATACGTATATATATATATTTACGTATACATACATATATATATATATATATACACACACACACACACACACACACACACACACACACATATATATATATATATATATATACATACACATACATACACACACACACACACACATATCTATATATATATATATGTATGTATGTATATACATATATATACATACATACACACACACACACACACACACACACATAATGTTTCTCAATTGTGTCTGATTTAAATTGCATTCCATGTTTTTTTCTAAATTTTCAACTGCATATTGTACATCTGCATTCTATTGGAGTCTCATTACCATATTCTGGTTCTAGAAGTTCTATAAAGGGGTATTTTACTACCTAGTCAATTTGAAAAGACCTATTTTTTCATGTATTTTTCTTCCTCTATTGATATTTCTAAGTGAAATTTTCAATTGAATTTGATGTTTGATGAGAACTACAGATCTCTTGAACTACAGATCTCTTCTAAATTATCTAGAGGAGTGTCTTTTAGGGGTGGTATGTCATTAATAAAATATTTAAGTGGTGAGATGTTATTATGATTAATTTTTTCTAATAAAATAGAATCATTATCAATGGAGATTTTTTCATGTAAAAGGATTTTGAAATTATTGCACAATTAAAAAGAAAATTACTATTTAAAAAAAATAATTAATAAATAACAGTATTTTGAGTGCATGTCATTTGTGTGGTTATCTTTCTTGAGTTTATAAAATAATATAATATACTCAATTTTACTGATAATTATTGTGTTATTTTACTATTACCATTTAACACCATTCTAACATAGGGAGGATGCAATCAGGCAGCATGAGGAGTTAACTAGGTGGTGAATGAAGTCATTACTAATAAGTCTCAAGATGCAGTCAAGTGACAATAGTTGGGTGGTGGTAAGGTGATGCCATACGATAATATTTAGGCAATGTACAGGTGTAATTGGGTGACAAAATACATAGTTAGGTGGTAGTAGTGGGATAATTAGGAAATTATAGGGATGCTATTGAGTGCTGGTAATCAGGTGGATAAAAGGATGTAGTCATATGCCCTCAAGATTCAAATTGGAAATGAGATAAATAATGAGACTTGGATGGTAACCCCTATGAACATATGTACTATATATAAGGTGAATTACATGAATTTCCCCACAATTATTGTAAATGATTGGTGAGTTGACCCATAAAAATTTACATCCCAAAATATTATGAGGCTGGGTCCTATGTAATACTCCTCCAAAATTGCCAAATACAGTTTCCTAAAAATCAAATATTCATTAGTTAACTAATATTCACCACTAAAATTTACCCCGCTATCCCTTTAATTAGGTCCATGCTCCAACCATTTCAAGAGATGGGTTGATTTATATTAAATAAGATAAATATCCTTTACCCATACTTCCTACACCACCATCATACGATTTTGGTCTTTGATATTTACAAAAATATGGATAGAAGGGCCAAGGATAGGGAAAAAATGAGTAAGGCATAGCTCAACCTATTATTCCTAAAAATAATACATCTCAGAAAGGCTTAGGATTTTTAGAAAAATTCATGAGGCACCAACAACACAAGTCATCTAAGCATGCCTTTCATGCACATTTTACAACACAAGTGGGCGCATATCACCAAGAGGCTCCTTCATTTGATTTCCAAAAATTTAGATAAATACATCAATAAATTATGAATGATTTACAAATAACTTATACGGGGGAAATGCCTTCAAGCAAATTAATTCACACCCTCATAATTCCTATATTCCTAAATAATATCCCCCTTAACAAAGATGAGAATTCCCTCATACATTTATTAGAAATAAATTCTATACTAAAATAGGGACCTCTTATAAAGATTATTCAAGCTCAAATTGTTATACCAAAAGTAAATGAAATAAATTATGCCAATGGTCCAAGCTATTCAAATGATATACCAAAAGTACCAAAGTTCAAAGATCCCATACCACTACTTAATTTACCTACATTTAGTGATTATGAACTTGCACTTGTTATACATGAGGACAATGGTACTCATATGCCTAGATTTAAAAAAGGTGGCGAGTTTAAACCAATGATAACACCTATGACAAACACCTTTATTCCCATGGAATCTCTTATATTTATGATGACCACTATTGGAGATCTTCAAAATTAGTTTTCTATACTTCAAATGCAAATGGCTTTCCATAATAAATTATAATGCACATGTAACCTCATTCAACAATCAACCTATTATAAAATGTATACTTGAATATCCTCATTCAAAAAGTTTTGAGATACCATATTTACCTCTCTTTGAAACACATAAAGATCCATTTGAGCACATAATATGTTATGTATATTTTTTTTGTCAATGGGAAAAATATGACAAAATTTTACTAAAGGTTTATCATATGATCATTTTAGATGAGTCTCATAATTGGTTCTATAGTTTACTAAAGGATTACCTAACCATGTTTTTACAATTGGAAGAAGAATTCTTCATGGCTTTCAATATTCACAAGGTACCAAAACTTACATTAAAACATTTTCATGATTTCAAACAACATGATGATGAATCCCTTCAAGAACATACTATTTGATTCAAAAGTACATCATATGAGCTAGCATTTAGACTTTCAGATTCATAATTACAATTTATATTTAGCAGAGGCCTTTTTACCCATTAAAGAAAAGAACATTGCATAAGAAATATGAGTCATTTTCTCATTTATATAATTATGTGCATAGATATGCTTCCTTCATAATTACTCATTCAATGAAACTTAACATATCTCCCTCCAAATACAAAATTTTTATCCCTCACACAAAGGAAGGAGATAACTTACCTAATGAACATCATAAACAAAAATGTGGTATTCTTAATCTGTATATGATCAGTTTGCAAATGTTACTTAACATGGGGCCAATATGGGGTCCATATCTTATGAAATAATCTCAAAGTGACCAACAAAAAAAAATCCATACTAAAAATATTTAGCAATTACCTTATACATGGGTGGTGCTTATTTTTGGCATAACCATATTGATCCTACACAAATAAAAACTACTCATAATATAATATGTTTAAACAAATTAGATTCAATTTAAAATACTTAAAAAATAAAATGTTGGAAAAACTCATTGGGAAACATAATAATACCAATTAACTATGTTCCTAAAGTGATTCAAACATGGGTTTAGGTTATGCCTAGTACATCTCCATATGCATTTACATTGGGAACTCTTTGGCTATACCAAATGGAAGAAAAAATTGATCCAAATCAGCAAAGCATTTATTTTTTCCATGAAGGCAAATTATTACATAATTAAAATGATATCATTAATTCTTCAACTACACATGAAAAATGTGAGGATGGACATGTTATGTACCTCTTCAACCTATCCAATCATGATGTAAACAATGTAAAAGATCCAACTTAAGGTTGTCAAGAAATGAGTGGGGGGAGATACCTATGACCATCTATTGGATGAGATCATAGAGTAGTCTGTTCAAATATTCCAAAATACCAAATAAATCAAAAACATTCAAAAATCCAAAAACTTTTTCAGCACCTCACCTACATGCTTAATTGGTTCCTTGACATCTGTGTTAGTTCCATGTTGATGGATGGAATATTTAGTTACTCCTACATACACACATTTGTGTCACACATACTTGAGTGTGACACATTCATACACAAATACATAATCTATTTCTGAGCTGGATGTTGGGCTTTCCCTCTATTCATTTCATGTAGACATTAGGGGCATCGGCTTCTTTAATCTTGATACACATAGGTTATATGGTTTGATGATCACATTTTATTATCATGTTTTAGATTACATATGTAGTTACACATGCCTTTATCCATGATTATATCTTACACAGGGTACTTGATATGTTATACACTTGACATTTTTTCCTAACACATTTGATCCATGGGCTACTATGACATATTTATACTGGTTGTTTATATTTTATTTTATGTGCTTACTTAAGTGTCTTGCTTTGATATTGTATTCCTTGTTTAAGCATTTGAATATGCTCCTTTCCTTGTGGTCCCTATGCCTATGTATGATTTATTTGACATTTTCATATTTCCTTATTTATTATATAGATATTTAAATATGTCATTCTTTATTTCATGGACATTTGACTAAGTCATGTCCCTTTGATTGTGTGGCATTTGAACATACCCCTTATTTGTGGTTTCCTTGGACCATTATATTTTGACTTGATTTTGAGTGTTCTTATGTGTGTGCTTATTTTATTATTGATATTATACTGTTACTATCTAGACATTTCCATGATCCTTATCATATATCTTAGGTCTTCATGTGATCACATTGGTTCTATACGCTTCAATTCTATATTTATCAAGAAATGTTCCTTATATATGCTAAATGATTCCATTCATAGATTATACAGTTGTTTTCCCTAGTTGAGTTGAGGTAAATACTAGTTCCTCTCTTTCCTTAAAGTGGGGTATATTAGTGGGGCCATGTCATAAAGTCACATTCTCCACACTTGGCATAGTTTTCAAAGTTGATGGGGACATGATTTAGAATCATGTTATCCACACTTATTCAGTATGTGGTACTTATATACAATTTTAAATTCATTGAGGGCATGTCATATGAGCATGGCTTCTATACATTAACAATTTTCATATTTAGTGGGGGCATGATTTGGAAACATGTTCTCCACACCTATTCAATATTCAACATCTCTAGATTATAGTGGGGGTATGTTTTAGAAAAATGTTTTCCACATTGATACTTATATTAGTTTTTTGATTTCTCCATATATAGTGGGGCATTATTAGGAAGTATGTTCTCCACACTAAATTATTTCTAAATTGGCCAAAACACATAGTTATATGATTCATATTCATATTTGTGATAGAATTTTATACATTGGTACCATTTTTATACATTGTTTCAACATGAGACATATCTAAGCCGCATATGATTTGAAATTTATTCAAAATATTACAAAATCCAAATAAATTTCAAATTTTATAACTCTTTTATGGACTGTTACCACATCATGGACTTTTGCATACCGATTCCTCGATCAAACTTTTACATACTTCATCAAGCCAATATACTACAGTAGTTGGTTCACTTTTTTGTATGGTTGAGGTGATTAAATCACTCAATATTACCAAGTTTTTAGGTTGGATTTGATTGTATCATCCAGACTCACTAGGTTATAAGTATCATTGGGTTGCATAGTTGATCTAGTCTTAATTTCTAGGTGACAACTCACCTTTATTCCAAGGTTGGGGGCATGTGCCTTCTAATATATTTTTCTCTCTCTACCCCTCTCTACCTTATTAGATATATTCACTTTAAATATTCATCTATATTTATCCTAATCTCAATTTTAGAGCTTTATAATGATACATCTTTTTCAAAACAACTTCTAATAAATAAGGCGGTTACATCGACACATAGGTGTGCTCCTAAACCTTGCTTTTTCAATATCAATTTATTTCAAGTACTTTAAATTATAGATTATATGCACTTATCATATACTATAACAATTTCTTGGTTACATGCTAGTCACTAACAAAACACTCAAGTTGGGCACACACAAAGATAAGGTGTGTTATACACACCTAGGTACACATTCCTTTCCTTTAAACTAACAATTTCATTACTAGATTAAAGGGGGGGAGATGTAGATGATATTTATGGATTAAATATAACTTCAATCTTATGCACTTGTAAAACTTAGACCTTAGCTATGCTTATCAATTTTAAACCTTTTTCCACTTCTAAAAGTCTTGAATTTGATATATCTTATGTCCCTTAGCCTATCCCTTAGTCTGATGTTTATTATGTTGATGAACCATGCCTTATATCTTACCCATAATGCATAAAATATACTTGTATTCCACCTTTGAAATTTTTGATCCTGTACACACTTCTCTATTCCATAGACACTAATGTCTGGGACATACACTAGCATCGACGTTAGTGTCCTGACCCAACACAAGTGTCCAATACCCTAAAGTCATATATTTTAGAAATAAAATGTATCATAATGGTTAGCCTAAGTAATTTAATGCAAGTTACTTCTCCAAAGGGATTGATATAAATACAAGATCAATCCTCATTCTTTCTTCACCTAGCACAAACCTAAAATTACTTAGAAAAGACCAAGAAAGACTAAGGTAATTTATCAAAAGCACTCTATCAAGCATTAAACTGAAAAAAGATTCCCTATTTCCATACCAATCATAGTAATAACATATTTATAGGTATAAATTAATAAAGGATGAACCTAAGAGCTCAATTTTTTAAGTTACAAGCTAGGTCACTATTGTACTTTACTCATATCATATGATTCACACACAAACCAACATGCAGAGGAGAACTACATCAGTTTAAGGACCTCTTTGAAGTATTGGATATATAGGCAATGCTTACTGATAAAGGGGTATTTAGGGTTAGATCAAAAATATGTGCCCACTAACCCATTTTTACCTAAGGTTTCTATGAAGATAAAGATCTAGGGTTTTACAATTTTATGAGGAGTGACAATCCATGACCCAGATCTAAATGCACCAAAATGAAGGCAAAGATAAACCCATAAGCATCTAGGTGGTTACATTATTTTTAGTAGGTATTATATATAATACACTTGCCTTTAACCTAGACAGTGGCATCGATGCAACCATCCTAGGATGACATTAGTGTCTAGAGCTCTAGAAGCATCAAATCTAGAATCTAATGATAGTTCTAAAACTATATTCCAACTTACTTCCTACCTATTTGAAATATAGTACTGTGTTAGCATCAAAACCAACTAAGTATATTAGTTTTTATTTTATATGCATAACTTAGTTTTACTTTCTATATTTATCCTATTATTAGTATAAGAATTTAAGTGTATGTTTATTCTCAACATAATAAATTTAGTGTATGTTTATATTTGAGTTTAGCATCTAATTAGCCTACTTTAGATCTGATTATCATCACCCTTATGTATTTTCATTTATATATACCCATTTAATAGTAATCTAAGTCTAACATCAAGCACTTATATGCCATTTTAGGGTTAAACATTAACAACAAACATAATACTCTAACAATATGTATGATATATCTATATAATAAAGTAAAAAAGGAAAGAGATTAGGGATAAGGATACTTACCTTTAGTAAACTTGTGATTGCATATATCTCCCCATTATATTTAGTGGCACTTTTAAATATATGATATAGGTGAATATATAAAATGGTAAGGATGAATGCCTAGGTATTCCTAATTTGGGATTCAAAAGACTAAGGGTCAAGTCCTTGGTTTACATTCATTATATTAAGCTTGAAAGACCTTGGAAAAGAATAGATATCTATAATAATATCCTATCTCCAAATTGATCTTATATACTTAAAACACACTTTTATTTCACAAGCAGAGCAGATGAGATTTTTTATCCTATTTTTTTTTGGGGAACCCTATATATACCAATCCCAATCCTAAAAGTGATCTAGTTAAAATTCCATTGGATTCGATCTAAATCGATTCAATATAATGAATCAAGAATAACACAATTTTTGGGTCATCCACATCGATATAGATAAAATAAGAAAATAAATAAATAGATCAAGATTAATTTAGTCGATATAAGGAAACAACTAGATTGATAGGGTCAATTTAATAGGAAAACAACACTAGATTAGCCATGCCAATTTAGTATGAAATATAGGGAATGCTGTAAAAATTTAGATCAATCAAAGTTGATTTATTTAGGAAACTTGAAAATACTAAGCATGATAAGAGGAATGAAAATACCCATATGATGCTAAATAGAGCTAAAGGCATGATGGTGATGATATGCATGTAGAATGACATAATATAGACATCTCTTGAAAATCACCATGAACTAAACCCACCCCTTTCCAAGTGTTCTCTTTAAGATGTATACTCTAATAAATTAATGTGTTGATGAGTCCTAAAAAATATATCATCATTAAATAAAAAATATAGGTGTGTACGTCTGTGACAAGGAGGATTCTTATGAACCTAGTGATAGCTAGATATCTGTGTCTTATAGTGTTTTTGGGATACAAGTGGTAACTAGGTATCTATGACTTAGGGATTCTTTGGAATGTAGTGACCACTAAGTATTTATGACTTGGGATATTATTGGGAACTTAGTGACCACTAGGTATCTTGTGATTTGGAACATTCTTGGAAGCTTAGCAAGCACTAGGTATCTATGACTTGGGGCTTCTTGGGAACCTAGCAATCACTAGGTATTTGGGACTTGGGGTTTTCTTGGGAGCTTAGTGACTAATATGTATCAATATGTGGGTCCTTTCAATATATTTATGTATTCCAATTTAATACTTTCTTGGTCAACCTTAAGATTTTAAAATTTGAAGGAAGTGATATAAGCAAGTCTGTGATCCACTCTTGAAATATGAAAAATTGAAGAAATTATATTTCATTCCTATGATCTAAGGTGTTTTTTGACACCAAATTCATATGATTAATTTTTATATATGCATGTTAATTTCATATATTTAATGTTTTTAATATGTATTAGATCTAAAGATCTGATTCTTTGGTAGAGCCACCACTGTTAGTAGGAGCTATCATGAATCCATAAGGAGTAGAGATCTTAGATATAAATGTCTTATGATATTATAGCTATGTTAAAGGAGAGTTGTTTGGAAATTTTAGACTAGGGTAGTGTGAAGAAGGGTTTTAATAAAATTAGGTCATAAAGACCATCAAAAGCTAGAGTTATTTTTCACATAAAATAAAATTGATATAGAAGAAATATTTTTAATATTTATAAATCCAAGATGGATAATAGTACAAATGTTTATTCAATTATAGGGTATGATATAGAGCATGGAATAAATATATGTATCTCACTTTGATGAGAAAATGATTGTGGTGGGTAGTGGATAGATCAAAATATGCACCAATAGATGAAATAAATCTAGTTGGATACTTAAATCAATTAGACAAAACCAAGATGATGCTAATAAATAATGTGGTGGTTGAACTAATGTTCCATGTGTTAGATAAAGACACTCCTCAAAATATATTAGACACTTTAGATAAAATATTCAATGTAACAGATGAAATACAGGTATACAAATTGGAAAAAGAATTGATGAAACTTGATCCATTATATTTCAACAAAATTGAGAACTATCTTTAAAATATCAAATATATTCCATAAAATGAGAGAATGTGGAAAAGAGTTTCAAAAGACTAATCAACATCTTGTGAAGGTCATGACAGAAATCTAAGTCCTCATGAATTTTTCCTATCCTCTTTCATCTCCAAAAAAGTAATGTTCAAAGGTAAAACTCAAATTTCCTTTGGAGATGGAGTAAGAAAAGACTACAAAACTAGGAGAAATTGGGAACAAATAACATGCCCTTATAAGAAAAACCATAAATTGAGAGGTTTAGAGATTTGAAAGGAGTGAGAATACTTGGGGAAGAGGATAAAAAGTTGAAGAAAATAATTTCAAATAGGACCAAATAAAGGGAGTCTCTTTTAGAGAAAGATGAACAGGTCATGTAGGATTTTTCTACCATGAAATAATTAGAAACAAAGATTTAAAGTGCCACCAAAAGAAGAAAGATGAAGATGAAGAGAAACATGTGAAATTAAAATAATTAAAAGGATTCAAAAAAATATATGTAAGGAAGAAAGACTACGAGGAAGGTTAAGGAAATGAGAACAATGTCTTTATTGTAAACACTAACTTTATTCCACTACTTCCAAAAGAAAATAGATTCTCGATTTAGGTTATACTCATCACATGTCCACTAATGCATCTTTATTCTATTATTTTGTCAAATAAAGCATATACATAGGTAAAAGATTTAGATATGAAGTATAGTATCAAGTTACATAAATACACAACACAACATGTACACGGGAAAACATCACATGGAGATAACAAACTCATAAAGATTATTTATTCATTGAGAAACAATTTAACTCAATACATTCAATCTCTCCCCTTTTCACTTCTTCTTAGAAACCCTTATTCAAAAAACTCTTTCATAATATTTAAATATTGAATTTTTTGGAATGTTGGAATGCTCAAATTGATGATTTTACCACATAAAATCAAATATAAATGAAGTGAACCATTATAACCAATAGGTTCAATATTACACACAGATTACAATAGCAAATGCATAACCATATATTTTATTATTTTTTATGAAAGTATTAACCCATGTAGTATTAAATAATAAAATATATTATTATCAATTTACATTTGTAAGTTTGTATTAAATTTAATGTAATAATGACATGATATAACAAGAACATTAAATTGTTCCAATGTTCCCCCTAAATGTTAGGTGGGGATATATGCCATAGCCATATTTATACAAAAATAATTATGCTCCATAAACCATAGATGATGAGTTTGGGGTACATGTAACATTTGAAGGAATTAGAAACCTTCATTATGCCAATATCATATTTTGAAAAAAAGAATTATAAACTATAAACTACTTAGGGTAATTTTAGGCTACCACGATTGTGAGACTACATCTCATAGTTTATCATAAATAATAAACCAAATATTTTAAAACTTTTAATAACATAATGATCTCCATCACAAGATATGATTTTAGGTATTAGGTACACTGTAAACTCACATATGGTGAAATTTGTTAGGACCTGAAAGCACCATTGATTACCATGTATGAGCAACTTAATATGCAGAATTAAACCAGAATCACAAGTAACTAGAATTCAAAAATAACATAGAATATGAGAGACAATACCTAATTGTATTAATACTCTTCTAGAAAAGAATTACAAATGAAGAGGCGCCACACTCTTCCCACCTTACAGGCTTCCCACACCAAGTGTTCAGTAATTCACCTTCAAGAGCTCACTCTCTCTCTTACGGTCCCAACACACAACTCAAACACAGAGTTGGTGTTCACCTCCAACAGCTAGTAACAACTACTGCCAGTACACTGAGTATACACACATACTCAACCGAGTACACAACGCACTCCAAGTAGATCTCCCATGAACTTGCAACAACCTGCAACTCAAATGATCTTACTTTAGAAGGATCTACCTTGCCTTCCTCTTTGCTCTCCAATTGAGTACACAATGTACTCCAAGTAGATCTCCCCTGATATTGCTCCCTGTTGTGTTGCTGACCTCCCTGATCTTGCGCACCTGCAAATCAATCTGGTTCTACACACTTGCAAACCTAGATCTTGCACACACATACACCTGCAAATCAATGATCTTACTTACCATGTAGATCTCCAAATGTGGCCTTGCACACCTGCTGACCAAGATCCTACATACATGAAGAATCCTTCTGATTCTCCAAACCATCACCCACACTTAGCACTATGGCACTAGGAGGAACACACCTTGCTCTCTTCCCTCTGAAGGAGCTAAATTTTGCTCTCTTACTCTCTAGCATAAATTACAATACAACCCATGAGTCTATTATATAGATCTCATGCAAACAATAATTAGACATCCAATTACAATAATTAGATCCGTAGCTTCAAGTCTATAATTAGCCTTCTACATGCAAACAACCAGTTTGTTAACTAACTGTTCATGTAACTGATAGTTCTAGAACTGCACAGGCGACTGATGTCGGTCCCTGTCTACCTGGGGGTGATCAGCATTAGCCAATCTCTGACCGTCATCGACAGCTTCTTGTCTCCACCTGACTGACATCAGTTGGCCTAACTGATGCTAGTGACTGTGACACTCAGAACCCTCCTCCAATGTTTGCATTAGTGAAGATTTTAGCTCCACAACCTAACAATCTCCCACTTGGAGATAAATAGCTACACTGTACCTATACCTGTACATCATCTAATTTGTTTCCTGGCTTGTATCCCTCTTCAAGATCAATCTTAAAGACCACCCACCACACAACCTGTGGTGAACCTCCTGTCATCTAAGTAACCTGCCACATCCAAACCTACAAACCCATGTAGTGAAGTCTTGACCCTGCATAACATGTATACCTGCTGCTGGTCCCTCTCAAATACCTAAGAACCCACTTCCCTAAATTGGCTCCTAACTCTCTGACAGCTCCCATTGCTAGGGAAAACTCAGGTCTATACCAGACCTCATGTGATTTCAGACACTAAACTGTCCAGCCCTTGGTGTGCTCCAATTTTACATCCTACGTATTAAACCTCGCTAACACCTGATTCACATCAGCTCCCACTAGAGATAAAATCAACCTATGATCTTCCATGTCTCTCATGCCAAAGAATTTCATTACTCCAAATTCCTCATGACATGCCACTGAACTAACCTTACCCTTAGCTCAGTAAAACCCTGTATGTCTGAACCTGCACCAAGCATACCATCCACATACATTAACAGGATAATGTTGTGACCATCATCCACCTGGTAAGACAAACACAATGGTTATACTGACATTGACTAAAGCCCTACTTTGTCACCCACTTGGTACCACTTTTCAGCCCTGTACCACTATCCATTCATATTTCAGTGCTTTCTTCTGGCTGGCAACCCTACCAAATCTCTCGTTTGGTTTTGCATCCTATTCATGCCATGCTCCCACTTTTTCCTGGATCCTTCCTGCTCTACAGTGAGAAACGAGTATAAATAAGAGGAATAATGAATTTGAGGCTTAATTACCCTTTCAATCCTCTATATGGGCATTTGAGACTCCTTGACAGCTTGTTGTCCACCCAAATTCTGTTACAGTGATCGACCTCAGTCACCACACAATTTGCATCCGACCAATGTCGATTCCCATGCGACTGTCCTTTTTGTCGATGCTGATTTTATGACCAATGTTAGTCTTACCTGGTCACCAACATCAGTTCCCTAATCGATGTTGACAGCCACCCTACCCAACACCACCAGCTCTGGTTTACACATGATCGACATTGGCACCTGTCTGTTCGACGCTGTTTCCCCTTGACCGACGCTAGTAACTGTGTTCACCTGTGAGTGATGACTTTTTACCCATGAGCTTTCTTTGAATCAATTCCTTATTTAAACTACCCTACTCAGAGGTATCTAGCCCCATCCACTGATATCTATTCATCATCTCCTCCAGGAACACCAAGGCTTTCCAGTTCTTAAGTTTATCAAATACATCAGTCTTCTTTTTCCTACAATAAATCCAATCCTTTCTTGTAGCATCCCACTACTCACAGAATTCTTGATCTATGCTCTCTGAAGCTAAACTCTTACCATATGAATTAAGAACATCCATTCCCTTTTCACTTATGTGACCAAGCCTACAAAGCCATACCTGTGTAATAGAAGTGGAATCAGTAATACAAGCAAGCAGATAAAGAGTACCTGCTTTCTTACCACATGCTAATTCAAGTGCATCCTTGGTAACATTCCAAGAATCTACTGTGAGAGTTACTGTGCATCTCTCATCACCTAACTTTCCTAAAAAAATTAGCTGCATCTCCAAGATTGGGACCTATATGAGCTCCTTCAACACCCATGTGTTGGCCATCTGCAATTTCAGCCGCACTTCCCCTTTGCCAATACTATGACAAGGCTCACCAACCCCTCTAATTCAGGTTACATGGAAAGAGGCAACAAAATATATAAACCAAGATTATACTTTATCCAAGGAACATCCCAGAGCATCCTGTGCAATAACACTTGCAACATCTATTTCTTTAGTTCTTTCATGCTGATCTGCTACCAACCAACAATCTTTCTTTACCTGCTCTTTCTTTCCATAACACCGTAATTGATCATTTGTGTGTTTGAATTCCTCCATTCTTAGTGTACTTTTTTATACCTTTGCTATACTCCCACTCAATCAGAAACCCCTGAGAGTGACCTATAACCAAACACAAACCTGCTCCCTGCAACCTTAGCTCTGATACCAACTGTTAGGACCCGGAAGCACCATTGATTACCATGTACAAGCAACTTAATATGTGAAATTAAACCAGAATCACAAGTAACTAGAATTCAAAAATAACATAGAATATGAGAGACAATACCCAATTATATTAATACTCTTCTAGAAAAGAATTACAAATGAAGAGACGCCACACTCTTCCCACCTTATAGGCTTCCCACACCAAGTGTTCAGTAATTCACCTTCAAGAGCTCACTTTCTCTCTTACGGTCCCACCACACAACTCAAACACATATTTGGTGTTCACCTCCACCAACTAGTAACAACTACTGCTAGTACAATGAGTATACACACATACTCAACTAAGTACACAACGCACTCCAAGTAGATCTCCCATGAACTTGCAACAACCTGTAACTCAAATGATCTTACTTTGGAAGGATCTACCTTGCCTTCCTCTTTGCTCTCTAATTGAGTACACAACGTACTCCAAGTAGATCTCCCCTGATATTGCTCCTTGTTGTGTTGCTAACCTCCATGATCTTGCACACCTGCAAATCAATCTGATTATGCACACCTGCAAACCTAGATCTCGCACACACATACACCTGCAAATGAATGATCTTACTTACCATGTAGATCTCCAAATGTGGCCTTGCACACCTGCTGACCAAGATCCTACATACATGAAGAATCCTTCTAATTCTCCAAACCAGCACCCACACTTGGCATTGTGGCACTAGGAGGAACACACCTTGCTCTCTTCCCTCTGAAGGAGCTAATTTTTGCTCTCTTACTCTCTAGCACAAATTACAATACAGCTCATGAGTCTATTATATAGATCTCATGCAAACAATAATTAGACATCCAATTACAATAATTAGATCTGTAGCTTCAAGTCTATAATTGGCCTTCTACATGCAAACAATTGGTTCGTTAACTAACTGTTTGTGTAACCGACAGTTTCGAAATCGCACAGGCAACCGACGTCAGTCCCTATCTACCTGGGGGTGACCGACATCGGCTGATCTTTGACCATCCTCGGTAGCTTCTTGTCTCCACCTGATCGACGTCGATTGGCCTGACTGACGCCGGTGACTGTGACATTCAGCACCTTCCTCCAATGTCTGCATCAGTGAAGCTTTTAGCTCCACAACTTAACAAAATTTAACAAAAGAAAATAAAATGACTTATTAAATACTTTTACAATTTGATAATAATTATAAAAAATAAGAAAGAAACACATGGCTATTAAAAATAACATTGTCTTGCACACTCTCTATCAATGAAAACTTTGAGAGGTCCAACATTGTATAAAAATTGTAAAATTTGGTAAAACCAAGTGGTTTTGTGAAGATATATTCCACTTGTTCATCCATATAATTTAACTCAAGATCAATATCACAATTGAATACTTTTTCCCAAATAAAATGCACATGAAATTCAATATGTTTAGTTATTTGGTGCTCCACTATATTTTTCACCAGAGCTATAAAACTTTGATTATTACAAGGGTGATACTATGAAAAACATCCAAATGAATATCTTATAACAATTTTCACAGCCACATGGCTTATTTAATAAATTTCATATCAGTTTTATACTCTGATTCTATAGAAGAGATAAAAATAATTTATTATTCTTTGATCCTCCAAGTGATAACACCTACACCAAACTTAAAGACATATCTATAATTATATTTTCAATCTATAATATCACCAAAATTAACAACATCACAATAACCATATAAATTAGTATTATCAATGGAAGACTAATATAAACTAAAATTCAGAGTTCATTTGATATATTAAAGTATCTATATTGCTAATTGTCAACAATCCAAATATGGATCATATATAAATCTAGAGACAACACCTACAACAAATGAAATATATGGCCTAGTAACAGTTAGATAATTCAAACCACCAAATAGATGTTTGTATAAAGTGGGGTTAGATTTATCACACACAATTTTTAGATCAAGTTTTACACCAAATTCAATAGGGGGTAGATGTAGGCTTATAATAATGCATATTAAACTTAACAAATAGATTATGTGAATAATGAGATTGAGATAGAACAATTAAATTTTTATTCTAAAATATAACCATTCTTAAAAAGTGATGAAAACTACATAGATCAATGATTTCAAAATATTTATTTAGTTTATCTTATATTTAGAAATTAAACTAATTTGATCATATTAATAAGAAGATCATCAACATACAATATAATTAAGATAAAATGACTGTTTTTAACTTTTACAAAGAGATCATTATCAAAGTAATAGTTAGAGAAATTGAATTGTTTACAATAATTAGTGATTATAGATTACCAAGATCGAGAAGCTTATTTTAAACCATAAAGAGATTTCCTTAACTTACAAACATAATGTTCTTTGTTAGGTTCAGTGAAATCTTTAGGCCACAATGTAGATTTCTTCTTATAGATCACTATTTAGGAAGATATTTTTGACATCCATTTGTTGTATGATCCAACTATTTTGAGATACAAGGGAAAAAATTTATCTAATAGTACTTATTTTTACTATAGGAGCAAATGTTTCAACATAGTCAATCTCAGGTTTTTGAATAAAACTATGAGCAACTAATCTCACTTTGAATTTATCAATTTTACTAATTGAATTATATTTGATTTTGTAAATCCACCTAAAATCATAGGTGGAGGTAAAATAAGATACCAAGTCTAGTTTTAACTATGGATTTATATTTAGCTTGCATATTAACTTTCCATCTATCGTCTTGAATATCTTCCTCAAAAGATTGATGTTCACATTCATACATAGTCATAAAAGCATGATCGGTGTGTTGAATTAGTTTATTAAGATTATCAAGATTAGATACTGAATTAGGGATTCAACCCATTTAGGTCTTTTATTTTTAACATGAAGTGGAGAATGTTGCCCCTTAGACTCTAATTTATCCAAATTTGGATCATCTCCCTCTAAGGCATCTATTTATTTATAAGGAGTAGCACAAGAGTTATGTTCATCGAAAGAAGCAATTTGAGAGAGTTATACAAAAGGCTCACATAAATATTTATCAAGGATTTGGACATTTATATTCTAAATGATTTGTATTTGTATGGATCATAAACTCTTAGTTCTTTAATTTTTACTCCATAACCTATGAAAATGCAAGAATATGAGGTAGGATCAAGTTTCTTTCTTTTTATTTTAGGAATAAATATGGAAGGACTACCAAATGTATTAAAGTGAAAAACACTCAATTTATTATTATAACACATTTATAAGGGGTATAAAGATTCAAATATTTAGTAGGGACTCTATTTAGAATGTGAAAAATAATATTCATGGCTTCGATCCACAAGAATGTAGGAACATTTTTAGAATGCAACATTATTCTAGCCATTTCAAAGATGGTTCAATTTTTTCTTTTAGTAATTACATTTTGTTATGTGGAATAGGGAGATTTAACTCTATTTTTATGTCATAATTAAAGAAAAATGAATCAAATTATTTATTAATATATTCACCTCAAATATCAATTCTTAATCTCTTAATATAAAAATTATAAGAATTTTCAACTAAAGCTTTAAATTATTTGAATTTAGATAACACATCAAATTTATTATTAATATAATAATACAAGATCATACTAAAGTAATAATGAATGAAAGCAATCAATGAGATGGGGGTACATTGGTAAAACAACTTGTTTATTATATGCACCACTAGGTTCAAATCTTAGAGGTATTGAAGGCTAGTTGTGGTCGTATTTTGGTATTCATAAGTTGTGGTGGTATTGTTGGTATTCATCGATTGTGGTAGTATTGTTGGGATTCATAGACTATGGTGGTATTGTTGGTATTGGTTGGTTGTGGTGGTATTGTTGGTATTTATCAGTTATGGTGGTATTATTGGTATTGGTTGGTTGTGGTCATTGATGTTACTGGTTGTTACTCCATTCAAAAGCTTTGTAATTATCTAAAAATAATAATAAATGAAAGTAACTACATATAAACAACTATTAAGATAAAAAAGTTTTATAGGTCCTCCAACATCATTATGAATAAGTTCTACGGGATGAGAGGAGTGAGCATCATGATTTATGTGAAAGGGTTTAGTATGTTGCTTATCCTATAAAAAACCCTCACATGTTTCATGATGAGAAGAAACAAAAAGAAGGCTAACCACAATATCATGATAAGAGATATCATATAAAATTATAAAATTAAGATGACCTAGTCTTTCATGCCACAATTAAAATTCATTTCTACTTTAAAATAAAGGACAAGATGCAGAAGAAAAAAACATATATAATCCATTATTTTGAATTTATTCATCAATAAAATAAATAAATAAATTATTAATAGACCATTTATCCTTAATTATATTTACTATGAAATTATCATTTGTAAGCTGAGAATAGGACAACAATTATTTTTTAAGTTTAAGAACATAGAAAACGTCATTTAAGAATGCATTTACAGATTTAGATTTTCCTTGTTTAATAGCTTCTAGAAATGATTTATCACATAAATAAATAATTTTAGATATATATTTAGTGTTAAATAGAATATTTATAAACATTCCATGTGATTCAACGCACTACTATCTAAAATCCATCCATTATCTTTATGAGCAAATAAGGTAGCATATAACACAATAGTGTTTATATTATGGTCCTAATTGCTATTTGATTTTGGGTTTTATTTTTATATTATTTTTGATTATAACCTTTCTTTCATTTATTATTTTTAGAGTTTTTGTTATTAGGTCTATTCTTGTTCTCTTCCCTTTTATGTCCAAATTTACCACACAAATTGTAATTTCCTTTAAATTTGATGTGATTCTTGTTTCCAGATTTCTTATTCACATATTTGCCATTGAAATGTTTAGGTTTAGAATTAGTTTTATTGTTTTTAGTATTTTTAGAGACACTATTAAGCATGAGAAGTGCCTGAGTGGCATTTTAATTAGAGTCAAAGTTTGACATCACTTGTTCTTTGTGACTAAGAAGAACAAATAGTATAGTGAGGTTAGGAAATTATGTTTGGTATTTATAATAAAAAATAGAAATGATTTTTTTCATGAATGTTAAACTAAATAATAAAATATAAAATTTGATATTTAATAATATTATAGTTAGGATATCCTTTCAAGGTAAAAATTCTCTTACCTGAGGATTCGATAATGGGTAAGATGATGATGAATATTGTAGGGCAAATGATGATGAGGAATTTTAGAGGGTAGACAATAATGATGGATATAGGTGGAGAATAGGCAATAGGGGAAGGGAAAATGTAGGCCAGTGGACAATGATCATTAACAATAGTAGAAGCAAAAATAGTGGATCTGAGTGTGCAAGGGAGGAGAATAGGGGCACATGAAATTACAAAGAACAAACATCATAAAGGAAAAGCAAATGAAGTAGAAATATATTTTGGGATGAGTCTAGGAGAGCATGGGTTAGTGAAAAGGTCAAAACTAGGATAGGAAAGGAAGAAGAAAAAATTTAAAGACTATACTAGTTTTTTTGCCTCATAGTTTATTCAAACTAATGTGCCTTTGAAGAGTTTTTGGGGTTATAACAGTCGAATGTGGACATAGGCATATTTGATGGAGGCTCCTCTCCAAAAATGTAGGTAACTAAAGAAATAATAGAATCATCTAGGGCTTCCATAATGGCATTAATATTTTTGATCTGCATTACTATCTTAAATCCTTTTCATACATGTGGAGCTTTCTATAAAGAGCTTATACTTAAATCAGCCTGGTTTAGACTCTATTTTGATTTATAGAAGCCAGATTCAAAAGGAAAAGATCTCAAATAAGGATAAAGAGACCATGGAGGATTCTAAGGGGAAAATAGAAGCAATTTCTTCTCATAAATAAACCCTAGAAAAAAACTTCTTAGGGGATATTCCTTTGATTTTTTTTTTGACTCTCCTCTACTAATTGAAATTTTTAATGTGGAGATTTCAATGTTAGGTATGGAAATAGGACAAATATATTTGATTGGTAGATGTGTTGGGAAAAAACCTCCCTAGAAAATTATTTCAAATTGGTCATAGGGAGCCTGGTCGACATTATAAGATCCTTCTCTCTCAAGGTTGGCAAATGGTTTCTTTTTGCTTTTATTTTAGTCCTCAACAAATAGATATTTTTCTTGGGAAAATGGGTAATGGTTTGTTGGCAAGAAGGGGGTGTTTTTTAATCCATGAGCTCTTCTTTTTGACCTAGTTTATTTGGTGATCTCCCAAGCCCTAGTTTAGATCAAATTTTATAATATCCCCTTAGCCATGTAAGATACTGATCTTCTCAAAAATCTAGTTATCAAGCTTAGAGTTTTTGATAAAATTGATGAATCCATCAAAGCTAATTTAAGCTATGTCAGGGTGTGTATATTGATGGATTTTGATAAATCTCTGCACCATTCTATTCATATTTCATCCTCCTTTGGTGTATGAACCCCTTTTGTTAACTTTTAAAGTATTCCCTTCAGATGTTTCAAATGTAATCAAGGTGATCATAAGATTGCCTCTTATTTTGAGATTTTTTTTAAAGGATCTCATATAATGTTTTTGAATAAATGGGTCAGAAATATTGGTTGTTCAAATCAAGATTTGGTTCATAGAATGTAATTCCCATCAAAATCTATTTCTGTTGATATTTCATCTACAACAGTCTTTCAAGAGATTCAGGACAACCCTCTGAAGGGTGAGGTTTTGTTGACAATAATAGTTCAGATTGATAGGGAGGTAGGGAAACCTTCCTTTCCTTTTTTGGAAAGGGAAGTTGTCATTGAGAAATTTAGGCTAGAGGGTGTTAACAACTTTCTACCTGCAACAGGTATTTCTTAGTACAAGGAAGCCTTAATATAAATTAGTGAATATTGGGATGAGTAAGAAGAATAAATGGTCAGTAGAGCATTTCTATTTATAGTGCAGTAGCCTAGTGATCTGAAGACTCCTAATTGCAGTAAGAAAGGGAAAAGAGGCAAGAAAATGAAAGAAAAAAGGTTACAAATTGATGCTATAAACTATATTAAATGTGTTACATAATGGACAATGGAATATTTACTGTCTAGAAGGGGCAGGCATCTATTGGCAATGAAAGGTTGATTGAATAGTTGGGCTTCCATGCATTTTGCTGAGTAATTTAATTTTGGCCTTTCAGTGTGTTTAGTTTTTTGAATTTTTGATTAGGTTTATAGTTTTTAAATTTGAATTATCTTTTCTAATAAGGTTTTTCAAATGTTTTTGTGTTTGATTTAGACCTCAATTTAACATCTTTCATTCAAGTGATAACCATTGTTATTGGTTTAATAGTTCATGGGGACTAGGCCCCCAGTTTGTGCCCCAGATTTAGTTATAGTTATGGTAAAAAACTAAAACCAATCCAAAAAAAATATTATAGTTACAACCATGTAACTAATATTTGATGTTTTTAATTTTTATAAAAAAATTAACTACTTTTTGTCACCTTTTACAGGAGTGGTAAGCAACTCAAGTATAAGTTTAATGATTTTTTAGAGATGAGTGCCCTCATGCATATATTTAATGAGTTTATAGGGATCAATAGGCAACTCCTGATTGCTGATATGGATTAGGAAATCATATTTTTACACTCTCTAAAATGATCAACATGGATTCTTATGATTTATATTGAAATAGATTAGTAAGTTTGGTCATGATATGTCTTCCTGACAGGGCTTTTCAGTCCTGATAACAATGTTCCAAAGTTTACAAGCCATAAAATCAAATTTAATACATATTTTATAAATGTTATATTTTTACCCATTCAACAATTGTGACTTATCTAGTACAAAATTTGGATAAGCCATAACTTCTCTTCAAAGTTTGACACTTTATAGTTTTTATTTTATACTAAAATGACACTAGAAAATTTATAAAACACAATTTTTTAATTTGATTTTATACTTTATTTTTTTAATAAAATAAATATTCCAGTGTTTAAACAACAATAATCACTTAATTATATGCAAAAAATTACAATAATTTCAAAATTAACAAGTGTTGCAAGAAGACTTTTACAAGGTATAAAGGCATAAAATAAAATTTTAATTAATTATTTATTTCAAAAAAGAGTTTGACCAAGAAAAATCAACCAAAAAGGAAGGTTTAACATGTTTTAAACCTTGTACCTCTCCTTTATAAGTGTTTTACAAAACTAAAACTACAAACTCTATTTCAACACTTTATGAACCATACATGCACAATATGCTATTTAAAACATATTTTTCAAATTTATTTAAATAAAAATAATTAACATGCATGTGAAAAATAACTACAAGATTTTTAATTTTAATTTAAACATATAAGTTGGAAATTCCCCACTTGTTTGCATGAAAAATATTTTTATTTATTAAAAGTATTTAATAAATATTTTTTCAAAACTAAAGGCTTATCATTTAAACACCATCTAGGCAACCATGCCATAGGGAAGGAGGCAGGGTACAACAAGGATTTTTTAAGAGACCAAAAACAAATTTGAAAGAGGTCGTACAATCTTACAAAAGGTTTAAAATGTAAAGAAATTCAAAATAATTGAATTTTTCTTGTCTAAAAGTGTTTTTTTACTCATTTCAGTCGTACTCAGCTGTCTAAACATGCTTTAGAAAGATATTTTTTAGTTAGAAGATGAGTTTTATACTCCACAGGGTCTATAAAGAGGTTTATGTATGAAAATTACCAAGGATCCACCATTTAGAGATGAGTTATAAGCTATAGATACATTGAAATGATTTTCACTAGTTTTTCAACCCAAACAAGCTATACTAGGGTCATACAACCATGCCACATGCCATACCAAGCTAATTTTGGAGGTAAATTTACTTGTTAATCAATGAATAATGTAATTAAGAGTGATTTTTATATATAAATAATTTTAGGGCATAAAAAAACTCAATTAGAATGATTGATCATGTTAGCAAAGGTTCTTGGAGTTTTACTAGAACATGGTAATTACAGGGATAACTCATGCAATGGAGAGAAAAATAGGTGAAAGAGAGACAAAAAGTCATAGAGACCACATTCAACATCTTGAATTAGATAGAAAGTAGGTTTTAGAATATATATAATATAACATGACCATTATTCATATTATATCATATTATAGAATAAAGCAAAACAAAGTATTTGATTACACATACACCATACATAAAATAAAATACAAGAAAACCATAATAGGACAATTTTTATTAATCTATATAAACACATCGAACCAATTCTATTACATAGAAGTACTAGATAGTATTTTATAATATTGATGTCTATTCACCTTCCAACCTTCTTAGAACTGAAATGGTTGACTCTTCGTATTCTCCAATTATCTGTTTAGACTTTCAAGGCTAAATAGTATAAAATTACATAAAAGACAAAA
Source organism: Torreya grandis (assembly GCA_037957365.1). Lineage (NCBI taxonomy): Eukaryota > Viridiplantae > Streptophyta > Pinopsida > Cupressales > Taxaceae > Torreya > Torreya grandis. The sequence goes on along the minus strand of JARHVA010001864.1, from coordinate 1,505,502 downwards.
TCAAACACTTTAGACATGTTTATCCTACATAATTCATGGTTTTGATAGGCTTGATTCTATGTCCAACACTTTCTTGGAATTAAATAGTTATCTCATCCTGAGATAAAGGTGCAAGTTGAGCTGGAGTGAACTAAAAATATAAGTCTTAAACAGAAGTTGTAGTAATCACTCTAGGTGTCATTTTCCATTTTTCACTCTTTGCACACTACTTAGCCATGCTTTCAGGTTTTCAACTAAGTAGCATACTAGCCTACTACCCTTTCAGGTTTTAAATAGACTAACATAACTAGGTGGCCACTTTTTATGAGTTATCAACCAATCTGGCCCCACTCCTATTATTTAGCCTATCTAACCAATAATGTGAATCTACTAAAAGTTTTAAAATTGTAGATTGAAAACCTTACTACTATGGCTTGGTGGATGGTTCACTAGAGATTTTCATAGTTTGTTATTATTGAGTAGTTGTTTTCCTAGTGGCTCCTAATGTATCCACTTTCAAGGGTGTTTGCAAATATTGTCCCTATTCTTTGAGCTCCCTTTCTTGAATGATTTGTAGAAGTTGTTGTGGAGGAATGAACTAGGGCTCATCTACTATCTGTATAATTTTTGGATCAAATTGAGCTAAATCTCACTTGATTTATTTTTAGTTAGTGAATACTTCATGTACCATTTCAAGGAGAATGTGTAGTGGTACCTAGATCATCATCATGTTCTATAAATTATCATCTTCTACAATTGTAAGCAATGCCTTGGCATTAGATTGTTTTAGCTAGATGTCCAAGATGAACTCATCTAATTTATCTATCATCCTCTAGGCTTGAATGGTTCTTAAAGTGTTGCACATTTTTTCATGATGCCATACTTGCATCTTTTGTATAATATCTCACAAATCTAGCATTTTTTTGAGTGCACTACTCATCTTCTTTGTAGTTACCATTTGATCCTCTAAAATGTCTTTATTTTGTTAGTAGTAAAAAATTAAGGCTATACAATAGTAAAAAATTTATTCAAAATTTGTCTCCAATTGAGCATATCTTATGTGAGATTTTTGGCTTGTGTTGTAGAAGTGTCCAAGATTTGCTCGTATTCCTCATGCAGTTAGCACATGGTCTCTATTTTTGACTTGAGGGTTTGTCTTTGTGTGCACAGCATTAAAAATTTATACATAACTCCCCAAATCTTTGTAATATCTATTAACAACATCATGAAGTGTTTATCCTCTAACATAATCTGATCAATTATTACTTGCATAATGAAGGAGGGACAAGTGTTATTGATTATCTAACTTAGAATCATCAGCCTCTCTTATGCTTCAACTTTTTCATCTTGTAGCCTTATAACCTCTTATTATAAATCCAAAGCCCTCTGAGCAATGGATTCCAAGATAATGGATGATCCTTCAATTTTTTTGGAGAGTGGTGGTTGGGTGACATCTAGTGATGTTTCCATCACAATGGTGACTAGTATCCTGGATGTAGTGGAAGATGTCATAAGAACTGGTGTAAACTAATCAAGTGGAAGCAAGAAGGTAGTACATCAGGTGGATGTAGTAGGGACATCCTATGGAAATATTTTGATATATCACATTATTAATTATTTGACCTGACCTTTAGCCTTCCATCTTTTGTACCTATCTTTTTTACACCTTCCTAAACTTAATTACCAAGCTTGGTGTAGTGCTGGCTAACTATCTTTGGTAAGTTGTCTTGGCTAGGTGGTTGCATCCTATATGAGATCTGGTTGTAGTGGTTGTGATGTGTTTTATAGCAATATAAAAACTAACAAACATTTTAACCTATGAAAAAAAACATAAAACAAAAAATATTAAATAAAATCCAAACTACATTGTGTTACTGAACAGCCACTTAATTTTTAATAGCATGATAAGAATTAAAAATGATATGGATTAAGCCTACAACCATTAATTCACCCTAGTAAAATGGTTCCTTGAAAATATTTTATCACTATGGTACCATGTGTTGATACTTTGTAAATGATATATGGTCCCTTCTATCGTATGCACAACTTTACTTGGAATGCTTTAAATCTGCTATCATAAAGTAATATAGTTTAATTCAAGTAGATTGTTTATATCTTAGATTATGATCATGACATGCTTTTTGACTTTGTTTATTGATTTTTTGGGTCCATTATGGTCTTACCCTATCTTCTTCCATCTTAGTGAAATCTAAAAGTCATGCCATTAATGAGTATTGATCCCCTAACCACATGATTATTATAATGCATAGACTAGGTATAATGTACTCCATAGACATTACTACCTCAATGCCATATACTATTTGAAAGGGAGTGAATTTGGTGGCTCACTTGTAGTGTGTGTGATAGGCTAAAAGGAATTCGATCCTCCCAATCATCTCTCTAGATGTTGCAAACTTTTGTTAGCATCTTACCCAAAATTTTATTTGATGATTCTGCCTATCCATTAACCTGTAGATGGTAAGCTATAATTTTATGCTACAATATCATAAATTATTCCATTAGAGTGTTAATAGTATTATTGATAAAGTGCATGTCTCTATCACTTACCATTTTAATTGGACATCCAAACCATATGATAATGTTTTCATATAAGAACTTGGAAACATCCTTCATACCACAACTTGGAGTAGTAGTAGCTTCTACCCATTTTGTGAAATAGTTAGTTGTTGTGATAATGTATCTAACATGAAGACACTTACTCAGGGGAGTTATAGGTCTGAAAAAATTGATTCCCCATTGTTTGAAAGGTTGTTCTACAAGCATAGGAACTAAATGCATTTCATCTGTCTGATTAGGCTTACCCATTCATTGAAAAATGTTTCAGTGTTTAGTAACTCTATGCAGATCTTAAAAAAGTGTAGACCATCATAACCCACTCTAAAGTATTTTCCTGATAGTAGCATCTCCTATGAATTATCCTCCTACAATGCCTTGGTGAGATTCTTATAGTAATTGGGGTCGATCATGTTCTATATCTACCTTGTGTAGTACATAATCTTTACCTAGCTTGTAAAATAAAACATTAATGAGGCTATATGGTATAGCTATGGTAACCATATATTTCATGTCCCTTTCTGTATAATGTGTAGGAAAATTTTCTTGATCCAATAAGTTTGTGATGTCTTCCATGATATCCATAACTATCGCAGTTTGAAATAGGTGCACATTAGGAGATTCATCTTCAATTTCCTCTAGTTCTTCCTTGTTGTGTATTCTGTTGAGATGATTTGACCCTAAATTATCCCATCTTGGTTTCACATTGATTTGAAATTAGATTCCTAGAAGATCATCAACCACCTAGATATCCTTCCCCTAACATTGATTTATTAACCAAGTATCACAATGCTTGGTGGTCCATGAAGAATTCAAAAGGAGTAACCAACAAGTAATGCTTGAATTTTTTGTAATGAAAATACCATAAGTGAGTGCTTATCTCTTAGTGGTTGTGTAATTATTTTTTATAATAGAGAGTTACCTACTTGAAAAATGTATTGGATGGTCTAGCCCACCTTCACCTGGTTACACTAAGATGGATCCTACTACAGTGCCCAATGCATCGACATGTATATGAAATGGATTTTTCCAGTTAGGAAATACCAAGATGGGTGATGTTACCAATCTTTGATTTAGGTTAATAAATGTTTTTTGAAATTCAGATGCCCATTTAAATTTGGTGTCTTTACACAATAACTTTTCTATGGCTGTTGATATAGATGCATATCCTTTATGAATTTCCTATAATAGTTGGTATGACCCAAAAAGGTGCATACTTCAATTGAATTTTTAGGAGGTGGAATTCATAATATAAAAACAATTATAGCTCGATCAACTAAAATTCCATCATTGTACACTACATGACCCAATAAGACACTAAAAGGTGTAAAAAAAATAGGCATTTATTTAAATTTATGGTTATGCACAAAGCTCTACATCAATCTAAACTTCAAAAAGTGATCTTTAAACAAAGAAAATACTGACCAGTCATATCTAAATACATTTCCAAGATGTCATGAATGAAGTATTTAAATTCATTTACCATAACTCTAGAGAAGACAATAAGTGCATTCTTTAATCCAAATGGAATTACCTTATATGTGAATGATCCCCATTTAGTAGCAAAGGTAGTTTTGGCCTAATCTTCTTTGGCAATTGTAATTTGGTGATATCCATTGAAACCATCTATGAAATAATATAACTCATGTCCAACAATAGATTCAATTAATTCATTAGTAAAAGGTATAAGAAATGGATCATTGACATATGTATCATTGAGTGCATGTTAATCCCCACACACCCATATTTCTCCCATGTTCTTAGGTTGTACCACCATGGGGCTCACTCAGTCTACCTTCTTATTTGGATAAATGATTCTATCTTCTTGCATTTGATCCAATTCAACCTTTACTTTAGTTTTCATGTTAGGATTGAGTCTATATGGTCACTTTTTGATCATGTGTCTGTACTCCTTTAGCTCAATGTGCATCTCACCTAAGGATGGATCTATGCCTTTGACCTCTAAAAATTTACTTGGAAATACATCTTGGTAGTATCATAATAATTATAGGGCTTCAAAGATTTGTTCTTGCCCCCAATAATCTCCCACTTTTGAAAGCTTAGGGGCCACTTTTGTTCCAATATTTCCTTGCATCTTCCAAAATGGTTCTTAATATATTTTTCTAGATCCACTAGGCATAGTATATTATAAAATGTATTTGCCTTCCTAATTTGGGATGTCAATACTACATAACTTCTGTTCTTCAACCTACTCTGCACTTTGTACTAGTTTAGGCTTCTCCTCATGCGCGATTTAAAGAACCCTTCTAAATCAAGATCCCCATCACTATCGCTGTCACTAGACTTTATTAGATCATTGTTTATTATATTACAAGGAGAATATAGAGATGATATTTTTGATTAGATTTGTAATTTCATAGTGAAAAATACAAATCCTATGCAACTTCTTGATGCAAAGATGATTCAGTAACATTTTTAAAATCTTCTACCTGTCTATGACATAGAATGTTTTTGATATTTTGTATGACATTCTATACTATAGGATTATCATTTTTAAATATAAAATTTTGGATAAAATCCTATTGAATTTGAGGCTAGTGTTTGGTTTCTCTTTTACTCTCTTGATGCATGTAACAGACTCTATGAAGAGGTGTAAGAGTCTGACTAAATATGTTTGCCCAATATTAAGGCTCTACTCCTTGTTTAGTCCCTATGTCTACACATTGATGGATGTGTAATTTAGGCATTGAAACTATTGAAATAAGGTCCATTCTACTTTAATACTAGATGGTAGCTAAAAACTTACACATAATATTTCATACGCATCCTCCCAATGCATATTTGTGTTTATGTGCACAACCCACCATGTTGCAATAATTCATTTTAGAGCATAGCTGAGTACATTGACTCATTATTATACTTCTAACACATGGTGTTCAAGCCTCAAGAGAAATGGATTAAGATCCCCAGTATAAAATATTGAGTTATTTGACATTCTATAGTGAACACCATGTGCATAGGTTTCAACTAATGATCTCTATAGGACTAATTTAAGATATTCTTATCCAAGTCACCACTTATGGATGAGGTTGAATCCTAGGGTATGATTCCTTCAGGGGTAGGTTAATCCATCTTGGTTGTAGTGTTATTATATAAAAAGTATACCTTATATCTTGTTGGTGAATATACTAAAGGAGAAACACATTCTTCAATTTAAACCTATTTGACTATTGACTTTATGATAACTGGTTTAAATATCAACAATTATTCCTATTGTGTAGTACTGGGATTTCACTTCTGACATTCAATAGTGTGCATCCCAATTTTCCTTTCATCTATCCCTACCTTAAACCAATTGATGTCTCTATAAGCATAAGGAGATTTTGATTCCTTAGGAATTATATATGGCTTTTATTTAGATTTGTTTAGAGGTATGACTACTATTTTATCTTTTTGATGCACTTTTAATTAATTATGCATAGTATTAATAGTCATTTGGCCATCATAGGCCCATTTGTTATTGATTAAGGAAGGATAATTGGTCTCTTATATATTCATGTCAATGACCTTGAAGTATCCTCAAAAAATAAGTTCAACTACCTTAATTTAAACATCCTTTAGTCAACCAATAGGATTGACTCTATCATAATACTCTAAGCTTAATGTTACTGGACTGTAACTCACAGTTGGTTGGCCAATGGATTCCCATGTGGAGTGAGAAATCATGTTAATGGTAATGTCAAAGTCAAATACTAAATTTAGGATTTTTTATCTGGATAACTTGATGTCTAGTCATGAATCCACATCCTAAGGCTTCCTAGTCTTGATGTACCAAACTACTTTATCGACCCTTGTTTATCCTTACTATGCACATTTGAAAAGATTGTGAAGGAGATTCATGATATTTTAGAATATATCCTCATTTCACAATGTGCTAAGTCATTTAATTATATTTGTCAAAGAATTCACAATGCCCTCTTTCTGCAAGATCCTAATAATTTTACCATATATTTAAGCATCAATAGCAATGTTATCCTCATAAAAAGTTAGTTTTTGTTATATTTCCTATAATACCTATGCAACTTGATGCATTAATTTTTTTTAGTTTTAAGGTCAGGATATTTATCCTATTGAACTTTTATAATACCTAGATCTTGAGGCATATCTAATGGAGGTAACTCCTATTCATCCCTTTGTTTCCTGGTGATGGCTTGCACCTATGCATTTTCCTTTGAATACACATTAATCATGTTTACATTGCACACTGGCTTCTCCTTTCTTTTTTTTTACAGAATGAGGCAGTCTTCTATTTGATGTTGACCTTTGATCCTACAATATACACAATAAACTTGACTTTGGGGATTTGTGGGATAATTCTTTGCATAAGGATTATATTCACCATAAAGATAACATTGCATGGGTAGTCAATTTTATCAATTATCATTATTGTGACCTCATTAATATCCACCTCGATATCCTCCTTGGTATATTCCTCTATAGTTTTTTCTATTCTATTGATACCCCTAACCTTGGGATTGTTGTCCATTATATCCTCCTTGTTGATTTATCTACACATCATATCCTCTATATTAATGTTGAGGAGAACTTGGCATCCAAGTTGCTTGTTGTTGTTGAAGATTCATGTTGTTCCATGGTTACACATACTAACCAAAATATTGATACAATAGAAATGATGTATTATTATAGCTAGTTATGACTTATGGTTGGTAATGTGGCAATGGTGGCATCTAATACTGTGGTGATGAAGGCACCCATCTTGGACTACCTTGAGTCACATTGTTCATATCCACATCTAGTCCTATAATTGTTTGCTTCATAGTGGGTATTTATTGGGCTACAACTACAAAGATGTTCTTGGTTATATTTTGATTTAATTCTTACAATGCACAGCAACTAATCTCATCATGATTTGTAGATTTTTGAAAATTTCAATACATATCATGTGATTTCTGAATATATTTTTGAATAATATGGCATTTGGATGTAAAATGTCCCACTACCTTGCAAAGTTCATAAAATTTTATTTTGATTATCGGGTAATCATTACTATGATGTCCTTCATGAACACACTCTACACACCATAAGCCTAATCTAGGATTGTAATTTTTATTCATTTCATTCATCTTCCTCATGAAATCATCGATGTTCGGTTATACTTTTGATCCTGTTGAGGGAAGATTTACATAGTCTTTTATCTATTCAACCCTGAGGATAGTAGATCGAGTATAATATTTGGTGGAGAATTGGGTTTGTGTGATAACAAACCTTATTCTGGGTTATAGTCCTGCTTAAAAATTAGCCTTATCTTTATCTTCAAGAATAAAATCAATTTTATTCATTATGTCAAAGAACCTAAGATCATACTCTCCAACTGTTTCTCCTAAATTTTATTGAATATTTTTTAGATCCTGGATCACTTGATTGGAGAATTTTTTTTACTTTAAATTATGATATCGACAAATATTTGACTTGTTTTATATCTAGGGTATTGACATTTATTTTACAAATGTACTCTAAATCATGTCCTCTCAAATATCCTATGAGTTCACATTTCTTCACATCATTTGATGTAACCCATTTTACAACTTATTTCACATCACATGACGATGTACTATTATAGATCCAAAGATCCATCATATGAAATTAAAGGTAAATACATACCTACATAAAGTGCCATATTTAACGGATTATTAGCTATTGCTGTAAGTGTCTAAATACTGGTAACTATAACTAGTGGTGTTTGGGCATTAGTCATTATACAGTTGAGTGACTGCATAGTGGTTACTATGCCTATAGGTTGTTTTAAACTATCCTTTTTAAGAGTAACCAATAATTTTTCCTCCTATAGCTTCTTTCTTTGTAATGATTGTTTGGTTTCTATATTGAGCCTTCCAAACTTGTTAGTAAATGAATCAAACCAACTTGAGTCAAATTCTCTCTCTAAACTTTTTCTTCTTTTTTATAAATAAAGTGGGCTTGAGGGATGTGTACTCTTGAAGTGAATGATGTTTATTTATAGCTTCTTCTTGATTCAAACTTGAAATTTTAATATTACTCCCTTCAAATTTAACATCTTCCCAGGAACTTTCCTTCTTGGTTCCAACGAACCACCCCTCAATTAACTGTGACTTACTTCTATTTCCTATCTTCTCTACCTCAACATCTCTGCTTCCAAAATCCACTTTATCATCTATCCTTTCCTCATATTCAACATAACCTTCTATTTTAGTATCTTCTATACCTTCTTTCAGCAACCTTTCTTCTCTATCATCTTTGTCTTTCACTTTTCCATATGTATCAACTTTTACTTTACTTCTAGTCTTACTTGCAGTTACTTTAGGGTCGATTGTCTTTTTCCATCTTCTTTTCTATCATATCTCTCTCTCAAGTCCCATAATTTTCTTTTCACTTAGAGTCTTTCACCCTCTATTTTTTGGGATTAGGTTTAATTTCTTCTTACTTAGCTCCTCATCATTCTCTTTCTCTCACACATAACCCCATGGTACATGGACTGACTACTCCATTTTGGATGGAATAGGAACCATGACCTTTTACACAACCAATATTTTAATCAACAAAGGTAGTCATTGTAAAAAATGTCCTCTTATTCCTTGAATAAATTAATCCTACATAGTCTAAAAACCTATGTATCCTTATACCATGAACTCTGTGATATATCCATCGATCATAGTCTTCATCTAGTATTCTACTACTTGAGGCTAGTCAGTATCTAGATTACATAATATCTCTATCTTTTCCTCAATATAATTTATAAATTCTATTATCCTTGAACTAAAGCAATAGTACTCTAATTTGTCTAGCCATGTAACTAATAGTACAAACAATTTGCACCAAAATATTTCATATATTTTGTCATAAATGTATTCTTGGACAATTTCCTCTATAGTATTTCTGACTCTTTGCACTTCTTCCACAATAAAGTTATTAATTATCTTGTCAATCCATTATTATACATCTCTTGGCCTTGGAAACTATCTCAACATAGTTCATCCAATTTGATTCCATGCTCACTACACCATTTTTAGCAAAGGTTCTTAGAGTTTCACTAGAACATGCTAAGTATAAGGATAAATCTCATAGTGGAGAGCACAATTGGTGAAAGGTAAACATAAAATCATACAAAACACATTCAATGTCTTAAATTAGATGAAAATAAGGTTGTAACATTTATCTAATAGAATAAGACCATTATACATATTTCATCATATTACATATTAAAGCAAAACAAAGTACTCAACTATGCATACACCATACATAAAATAAAATATGAGAAAACCATAATAGGATAATTTCTAGTAAACTCTATCAACACATAGAATCAAATTATATTACATTGAAGTATTATTTATATTTTTTTACAATATTAACGTCTCTTCACCATCTAACCTTTCAAGAACAAAAATGAGAGACTCTTCACATTATCCAATTATCCATTTATACTTTTAAGGGCGAATAGTAAAAAACTACACAAAATACAAAATCAAACACTTAGAATGTGTTTATCCTACATACTTCATGGTTTTATCAAGCTCCATTCTACATACAATAGTTTATTGAGGAAGGTTATACAAAATTGAAGTTTTGGGAAGACATATATTGAGCCAACATTCCATAAAAAAACTTTCCACTGGTAATCAATCCTCCCATACATGTATATGAAGATCATATAGAGGTCTTACCAACTAACAACACATCAACAAAGATCTGATACGATGTCAAAACAAGCATATACACAAGTATAAGATCTATATATGAAGTTTAGTAGCAAAGTACACAAATACACAACACAATAAGTATTTGGGAAAACCTCACATAGAGGTAAAAAACCCATAAACATTATTCATTTGTTGAGAAATAATTTAACCAAATACATTCAATTTATCTCCTTTTCACTTCCCAAAAATCCTTCTTCATATAACTCTTTCACAATATTTGAATATTAAATTTGTTGGAATGTTTGAATGCTTGAATTGATGATTTTACCACTTAAAATCAAATATTAATGGAGTGAACCATTGTAACCAATGGGTTAAACCTTCCATACAAATTACAACAATAATTTCATAACCATATTTTTATTATTTATTTATGCAAGTATTAACCCAATAGTGTTAAATAATAAAATATATTATTATTAATTTATCTATGTAAGTTTATATTAACGTTAATGTATCAATGGCATGATATACAAATAACATTAAATTATTCCAACATCTTTGACCTCTCCTTATGAGAATAAGTTGTTCATAGCTCTGATAATTCCTCTATTAAAATTGATGGTAATGGATTTGTTGATTTGAAAAATGGTGTGATAGATGACATATACCATGCACCTAATCTTGGTATGAATTTTATTTCTATTTATCACATTTATCCATAATGAAAAATTGAATTTTGGCCTAATATGTTTTTTTGAAGGATATCTACAATAAATTTTGAGTCATGGAAATAAAATCCTTAGATAAAAGAGACAAATCTTATAAGTTTACTAATTTTGGTGAGAACAAGAATCAAAACCCATTGACACAAATTACTAAGGTTGATGAGGAGAGTCAATTATGGCATGCGAAGTTTGGGTACCTAAATTTTCAAATCATACAATTTATGGGTTGCTTAAATATGGTACATGGGATTCCATCCATCAGCTCCTGTATGGATGTTTGTGAATAATGTGTGCTAAAAAAGCACCACGAGGATAAATTTGACAAAATCAAGACATGAAGAGATACACAACCACTTGATATCATTAATTTAGATAAATGTTATATAAATCAGCCCTTTATTTTTGAAATGGAGTACATATTAAACTTTATTGATGATAATAATAATATGTGTTGGATTTATCTCCCCAAATAAAAATATTTGGTTTTATACATATTCATTCAATTCAAAGCAATGGTAAAAAAAATCTAGGCATTTTATTAAATGCATTAGATCTGATAGAGGTGTAGAATATGAAAGTAATGATTTTATTTTATTTTTAATCAACATGGGGTTACATGGCAAAGAAAATTTGCTTACACAAATCAATATAATGGTGTGTTTGAAAGAAAAACAAAACTCTCACTAAAATGGCTATCCATGTATATTGCAATCAAATAAATTACATGATAAATTATGGGGGAAAAAAAACACATTGGGAAAACTTTCTTCTTAATAGGGTTTTTACTAAGGCTATGAGAAATGCCAACCCTATGAAAAATGGTAGAGAAAAAATCATACCATTATTCATTTTGGGTCTTTGGATTCTTTATTTGGGAACACATTCCAGATGAGAAAAGAAAGAAGTTGAAACCAAAAGGTTTAAAAATGCATGATTGTGGGGTATTTAGAGGCATTAAAGGCTATTTTTTAGATCCATCTATACTCGATATAACCATCAAAAGAGATATTATTTTTGATGAAAACTTACTTTTCAAGGGTGTATAAAAATGTACTTTTAAAGATTATTTTCCCCTATAATATGGCCTTTCTAAGCCACCTCTCTCACATGGTAACTTAATTCCACATATTACTCAAATTTAAGTAGGATTGATTGATATACCTATGGAATAAAATAATGATTCTAATGGTGTGTGCTAAATTAATACTAGTAATGTGATTGAAATAGAAGAGATTCAAGAAGAAACAATTGTTTAAGTGGTAAATAATATGACTAAATGAACCACCACATTGATATCTATAGCTAAATAAAATAAGGAGACCCGTCTATTCCTTTGATGACTAGAATCAGAAAAAAAAGCCATGCTCTCATAACTAAAGTGATGAATTCACGTGATCCTAAAAGAAATGAAGATGCTAGAGGAGATTATGAATGGGAAGAGCCCATGAATGAATAATACAAATATCTAATGAATAATAAAACATGGGAGAAAGTACCTCATCCTAAGAGAAATAATGCAATCAAATAAAAATGTGTCTATAAAACTAAATTTGTATCTAATGGTTAAATTGAGAGATATAAGGAATATCTTGTAGCAAAAGGTTTTTCATAGAAAGAAGGAATATATTATATAGAAATATTTTGACTAGTGGCCAAGATGGAATCTCTTATGATTATTATATCTTTAAATACTATGTTTGGATGGGAGGTCCATCAAATGGATGTAAAATTTGATTTTATTCATGGGGATATTCAATAAGAAATATATATGGATCATCCACTTGGATTTCAAAATCATGGAGATACCAAATTTGTGTTCAGGCTAAAAAAAATCTTAGTATGGACTCAAACAAGATCCAAGAGCTTGGTATGAGAAGATTGATAAATTCTTCATTAACATAGGATTTACAAGATGTTAATATAACCATAATGTTTACATCATGAATGAAAATTATAACTATTATTTTGTATGTTGATGATTTAGTTCTTATTGGTTCCTCACCAAGGATGATTGAACATATGAAAAGTGAACTAAAGTAAGCCTTTGAAATGAATGATCTTGGATTAATTCATTATTTTAGGATTCAAGTTACATAAAAAAGGAAAACATATTCATATCTCAACCAAAGTATGTAGTTTATTTTATTAGAAAGTTTAATATTATAGATTGTAATATTACCTCCACTCCTTATCAATTTGGAGTCAAGCTATCAGTTGGTTGTAATTTACTAGTAGTAGACACAACTTTATTTAGGAAACTTGTTGGGAGCCTTATCTATGTAACCCAAACTAGACCTAATATTTCATTTACAGTTAGTTTGGTTTTAAGTTTCCTACAATAACCAAAGGAAAGTCATTAGAAATCCACATTATGGATTTTGAGATATATCAAAGTTATATCTCATATAGAATCAAATATTTGAATAATAATAACAATAAATTATTGGGTTACATTAATTCAGACCGTGCAGGTGATATTGATACACGAAAATATACTTTAGGATACATTTTCAATTTTGGATTTAGACCAATTATGTGATCACATAAGAAACAACACATGTTTTCTCTTTTTACTAGGAAAGTAGAATATAAATGAGTGTTCAATGCTACTTGAGAGTTTTCCTAGATTCAACAACTTCTAAAAGAATTTAGATTGATTCAATAAGAACCAACAACAATATTTTTTCTAGTCAAGTTTTTTAAAATCTTGTTAGTCATGTGAGTTATAAATACATTGAGATACACTAAAATTTCATTATATAATGCATTCAGGATGGATTGATTGATCTAAAATATTTTAAAATATAAGATTAAGTGGTAGATATTTTTACAAAACCTCTCATAGAAGTCAATTTTTAAGAATTTTAGCACATGCTTGGAATTCAAGAAGGTGTCATCAAGGGTGGATTTTAATGTATGAAATATTTTGTGAAGAAGTGTAACAATGCCTTAAAATCAAGTTGGGTGAGTTGAGTGGGAATACTATGGTATCTCATGCCAGGAGTCTAAATTTATAGTTGTTGATCATGCTACATCATTAGTGGTTGGCATATTATATATTTCCTCCTATTAATATTTATAGGGGATGTTATAAATGGAAATAACACCTATAATACGAGCTTAGTGATTGGTATGTTTGATAATCTTGTCAAAATGTTTGGGAACTTAGTGACCACTAGGTATTGATAATTTGGTGTATTCTTGACAAGTTATTGATTGCTATGTATTAGTGAATTAGAGAATATTTGGGAACCTAACAATTTCTAAGTATCAATGACTTGGAGAATTATTGGGAACCCAATGACTGCTAGGTATCTATGTCTTGGAGAATTCTTGGGAACCTAATGATTGGTAGGTATCTATGATTGGGAGAATTCATGAGAACTTAAAGACTGCTAGGCATTTGGGATTTGGATAATTATTGGGAACCCAACAACCTAAAGGTATTTATGACTTAGAGAATTCTTGGGATCTTTTTGACCACTAGGTATGTAATATATCTATGACTTGGTGTTTATTTGAAAGCTAATGACTGTTAGGTATATATGACTTCGATCATTATTGGGAACATAAATTTTTTTAGGTATTTGTGACTTGGAGCATTCTTGGAAGCCTATTAAACACTAGGTATTGTGACTTGGGTCTTCTTAGAAACCTAAAAATAGATAGGTATATGTGATTTGGGGCATTCTTGGAGGCCTAGCGACTGATAAGTAATTGTGACTTAGAACATTCTTGGGAGCCTATCAATATATAGTGACCAATAAGTATAGGTAGCTTGGGGGTTTCTTGGGAGGATAGCAATTGATATGTATATATCCATGGGCCCTTTCAATATCTTTATATAGGACCATTTAGTACTTACATGGTTGGCCTATATGGATAATTTTGGGGATCTACAAGTTGAATAAGGATATATAAGTAAGTTTATGATCCACTCTTGAAGTATTAAAAATTGAAGACATTTTATTTTATTTGTATGATCTAAGTTATTTTTGACACTGCCTTTATCTAATTAATTTTTATGATACACATGTTACTTTCATATATTTATTATTTCTAATAATCAGGTCATGAAAGAGAAGAAACCTCATCATATTAATTTAGGGGATGAGGAAAAGAGGGTAGAATCTAAGTTTCCCAAGAAATCCCTCATGTAGAGGATAATGTACCACATAATCATTGAGAGGAAAATATTTTTATGCTAGAGAAACTAGATTATGTTGAGAAAGAAATAAAGAATAAATAAATCAACATGTGATTGTAGTATCTTCAAAATAAAATATATGAAGATATAAATAAATAAAACCAAAGAAAAAAAAATCCTTCTATGGGAACCAACCATTTGGTAAAAAAATATGCAAGTTGTTAGCGATATTGAATCCCATAACAGATAAATAAGATTTCGTACAAGATCAAAGGAATGAATTCTTTCCAAAGGATAGATCAAGTATAGAATTGACTTCCATGTCCTTGTTTTTTAATCATAAATGTAGTCAATTTCATTTTTTAAACATTTTTTAATCTTGAATATTAACACGAGGGATGAAGGATCATCCTATTTTTTCAATGGAGATTCTTTTTATAATAATAGATAAGAATAATGATGATGAAACTCTTAATATGCTGAATGAGGTTGGAAATTAAGGTTTGAATGGAAATATATCCACATGATAAATGGTTTAAAATATAAAAAAGTATGTGGATAAGTACGTAGCTAGATTGAATGTTAGATATTAGTAGATGTGGTTACATATGTAGGAGACGTGGAAAGAAATGGTGAGGTCTAAGGAAGGATGAGTGAATGAAATAATGTATTACCTCAAATATAAAATTGAAAAACTCCCCATTAAAAATAAAAAGTTTAATTTGGTCATGCATAGGCCTAGGAAAGAAGTTTTGAGAGCAAATTTAACCATAGAAGAATGCATCCATGCTTTGTTTGTGACCAATAGAAATTGATGCATGTGTTACAGCTCTGAAGGTAGGGTATTACATGAGTGAGAGGCTTATTTGTGATGAATAGTTGAAGGTATATTATGATTTCACAATGCATTACATGGAGGACATAACTACTAATCCATATGCCATGACAAGGAGACACAAGGTTGACAAACTGGACTACATGTTTCTAAAGATATATGTTTCTAAGATTGCATGGAATTAATATTATATAATAGTTATGCATGTTTCTTAACACTATGTGTTGTTTGATACAAATTATAACAAAGGATTAGTGATACCTAAATCAAAATTTATGCTTTAAGGTTTTAAAATAAAATGATCTTGTGAATATGATTTATTGTTGTATTATTTATTTTTTAATTTGATAAGTAAAAATATGTATTGTTGCATTATATATTGTGTTGTTGTTGTATTATATTATATTTTTTCTATTGATAATATGAATTTTTTATTTGATTAGGTGAAAAAGTAGGTTTTATAAGGTTCTTGGAACCTAAATTTAACCAGTATCAAAATATAAAAAAGAAATCCTCAAGGGCTGAAAAACATAGTACGGTCAAAACAGAACCAACTAGTTGAAGATTAATACGTAAGAAAAAAAAGAAAAAAAAGAGAGATATTAATCATGGAGGGTATTTTCAGTTGTGAGTGCCTTGCTAGTGTCCTTATCCTCTACCTTATCCATTAGCTTGTTCCTATTGATCATTGACTAAGTCCTGTTACTCAGGCCTTCTACAACATCCTTTGATAGAATCATTCTCAACTTCTTTTGGGGATTCTTATTCGAGGTGTTCTTGAGTGGGTTCATGTTGAGGGGTTTGGAAGAAGGTTTTTGAGTGAGCTAAACCTATACCTTCTAATCATCCTATCTCTAGGGAGGAACCTCTACCTTGATGTGTAAAACCCTGTAACATTTTTGTGGCTTCCTTGTTAATAGAATTCCACTCCTTGATTAGATTGGCTAGACCTAACCTTTATTCATGAAGTTTACCATTAAAGTCCTCCAAATGTCTCTTATTTTTCCTTAATTATTTAGACAAGGGAGCCTTCCATTTTTTAGAAGATTCTACAACATCCCCTTCATCAAAATTAATAGGTTTGGGTTTGTTTACGATTAGCTAGAGAGGAGGATCCCCTATGAGGATATTAGAATTGGGGTTTGTAGGGGAGGGGTTGGGAGGAGGCTAGGGGGATTCCATGATTGGGTCTTTTTTGAGGAAGTCCTCATTCATAGAACACCCTTCTAGTGGGACTTATTTCTCATGTAGTGTCTCACCATATTTCATAAGGAGGATAAGCCCATCGTAGATGATGGCATTTGCCTCATTAATTTAAAAATCAAGGGTTGTACTTTTTGAGGACTTCAATTTGTAATAGAATAGACTAATTTTAAAACCTTAAAAATGGTTAAGGAGTAGAAAATGGTGTGATAAAATAAGAATCAATTTACCTTCCAAAGTAAGGTATTTCATGATCTAAAGGCACATTTGGCTAGTACCTTAGTAGGTCCAAATATAAAAAACCCTTTTTATCAGTTTTCAAAGTCTCATTTTTCTTAAAAATTCTCTACATCAACTCCATAATATTTTATTAGTCATTGAATGCTTTCAAACCCTCACATGACATCCTAGTTACCTCTCTAATCAGTTCCTCAATTACACTAATTCTAAGACCTCTTTTTTTTCTCCAAAGAAAAAATCACAACTTTATTCATTGGAAAAAGTTACATCATGTAAATTCACAAAGCTTTAAATAAATAGTTTAAGAAAATAACCCCTAGGTGCCAAAATGAGTCAGTAAAAAAAGCAACACCAATATAAAGACAAAACAAATAGGCCATAGAATAAATATTAATGGGAGATATATCTTATATAATATTCTATTATACCTTTTTTTACTCTCATATTATTAACCTCCTACCACCCCCTGGTGAGGGATCCACTGTGACTATCTACAAATCTAAAGTCTAAGAATCTAGATTATGTAAAATCTAAATTTTTAGATGTGTATAGTCACTAGTTCCTTATCAAAATTGAAGCTCTCTATTTCATGGGATATTTTAACCCCCTAATGGGGTCCCATTTAGATCAATCCCTATAGGTAGATTCTATTCTTCACTTATCTCCATTATAGTATGGACAAATATCCTAACTTGTGTATCATCTTCTCCATTTTTGTTCTTTTTTAGCTTTGATGAATGTTGTAAATCTACTTCTTGTTCATCTTCTTCTTTCTATACTTATTGTGTTAGATAGCTACATTTTTTGGATTTTGTTTTTGTCCATTTTTCTTAGGGGATGAGCTTGTGCTTGGTGACATGTTTCTTGAATATGTCCTTGAAGTTTATAATTTCTACAAAAAAAAGTTGTGTTTTCATAATCCAAAAATTGAATGTGTTATCTTTTCCCACATTTGAGAATGATTTTATCTGGAAAACCCTTTCTAATATCTATCTCTATATATACCATGCATAATTATACAACCCTATAAGTATTATTTTAGCATCAATTTTGATATATGTGCCAAGGGAGTTACTTATCTCATCTAAAGTGCACCCAAAATATGTAGATAAATTGGGTAGTTGAACCCACACTAGTATTTTGGTGTCTGAGTGTGAATTTGGATCAAATTTGGAAAACCATGGAGTCATGAAGAGCCCCAAAAATCCCCAAAACCAAGGACCATCCATAAGAATTATCTGGTAATCTTCACTTTTAGCAAAGTGAACAACAAAGAAACCTTTGGAACAAAGCATGATATCACACTATTTTGTCCATGTCGTATGTATCCATTGATACAATGTATTTGTGGTAGGCCAAAATACATTGAATCTACATGTAATTTCATTTTTAAAAAATATTCTTGATAAAGGAACACCTCCTCACCTATAATTTTCACTATCCTCATCTCTTCAACATGTTCCATTACATAAGCTTTTGGGACAGAAGGAGATTTCATAATGCTTGGCTTATTGGTTATATTTTTCAACACTTCCGTAAATGACACCTTTTTGGAGGTTGATGTCATCCCTGGATCAGCAACTCCTCCACATAGTCTGAGCAGCAAAATGATGGTAGTATCTTTACTTATTTTGTAACTAAAATGAGATTTTTGATCCTTGAGTTGTCTGCCTTCAAATATAAGGCATTGATGGTCATTTATAATCCCTTGCTTGTGCTCTAGCTTCCTTTTAATATCTATCACATGGTCTATTAGTTATAACCATAGGCAAATAGTTTCCTTGAAAAGGATTTTGACCATCAGTTGAAACCTTGTCTTCAATTTTATATCTTACTTATCTACATTATCTTCATCATATAGTTTGCATGCCATCCCATTTGCACACAAAAAACCTCTATGTTTCACATTGTTTGCTATCCCAGAGCCCATTTCTCTTTCATACATTTTTTCATATAATTTGGGTGTATCCTCTAAATCTCCTTGGTTGTAATACTCATTCTTTGAAGCTGCATTTTTGTATGACATTTTGTCAAACAATTCTCATGCATCCTCCATATCAACATGTTTCTCTCTTGTGCAATGAAAAGTCAAGCTTTTGTTACCAGTTATCTACTCTTCATTATCTTTTATAGGTTGTTACATATTATAATTATGATGATCTACCCTTTATTTCTTCAATTACTTCAAAATATATTCAATCATATACTCACATTGCCAGTTTGCAAGCATTGTATAAAGCCTAAGTTCTACCATCATTATTCCCTCATTGACACATATCATGTTTATCTAAAAGTGTAACCTAAAACTTGAAGGATTGTTAGGATAATCCTTGTCCCAGAATAAATTCATTTGATAGCTATGGCCTTCTTGTATAGACTGGAAATAAAATCAAACATTGTGAGGCCTAATAATAGTGTTAGTATAGGCATACATGTATATATCATCTCTATCATCCATTCCATAACTGACAATCCCTTATTTGATTCCTTTTTCTCCCCTCTCAAGCACTTCTAACAATCTAAAATTTTGAGTGAAAACCACACTTTTTGGTCCTCTATCAAAGGTGTCCTTTCCCATATAGAGGAAGGTAGATCCATCCACCCTAGGAATGTAGAAGATGTTCCTATCTGACAAAAAATAGAGGTGATTTTACCCTAAGATAAGATTGAATAGGTATCCTAATCCACCTTAAAAAACTTTTGATCCCATGTCTGCACATCTTCCTCCAAGATGATAGTATTCTATTCATTTGTGTTTACAAAGATGGTGTTAGTAGGGTTCATGGAAACTTGATTCTTTATGGCATAATCGATGAGATGCTAAAAATTAGTGCAGGCCACATAAGAGGTCATGATTTGATTCACATGATAATTAGCAATTATCTTGACCCTATCATGTTTCCACACTTTGATGCATAAATATGTCATCCCTAGATTGATTCCCATAATAGGCCTCTCTCCCTTACTCATTTTATTATAATCATGTTACTCTTAAATAGGCAATGGGGACTCCTAAGTGCTTCTATTCTAAGACCTCTTATCTCCATAGTTCTTTGAATATATGCTATAAAAAAATACTTATAAAGGCTTGTGTTATGCCCTATGATTCACTACATGTATTTTGGTAGACCTTCTTATTAGATTGAACCTCTGTACATGATGTTGGCTTGAGCCTGTCTATATATCCCCTGATTCTTTGTCAGCCTGAGAGAAGATTATTTGAATGGTGAGAGAGGTCCACCTTTTCTTGGTTAATCTTGATGTTCATGGAAATAAAGGGAATTAATGAGATGTATTTTGCCTGAATCAAATCAATAAACTCCCATGAGGAACTGTAATGAATTAACATGATTTTTGCAACATGGCAAATTGAATGTGAAATTCGCGCATGTGACAAAAACTGCCACACCCTCAGACATGATGGATTCATTTTGAATTTACTTGGTGATGTGTAATTAGGTGTGGTTGATTTCATGCTTGATATATAAAAGGGGTAAACTAATTCCACAATTGGCTCGTAAATCATCTTTTAAATATCATATACACATGCCCATTTTAGTTTTTTACAATGAAACACTCTATACAAAACATTTATGATTTTAGTATTTTTTTTTACTTTCATAATTATTGGTCCAAGGTTCAAAACATTGTATAAAATATAGTACTATGAGGTTTATAATCACATTTTAATACAATACTATGAGAGTTATTATCACATTATCATGCATTGGCTTCACCATTAATTGCTAGATAACTTCTCTTCATGTGAGTCAACCACCCTAGGATATGAAAATTAATAATATATTGTTGTTATATAAAAAATGGTAAATAATCAGTTGAGTTAGTAATACAAAGTTGTATGTTATGTATGGGATTTTAAGAAATCACATTCATAGCAGTTATCTAGCAATCAATGGTGAATCCAATGCATGACAATGTGATAATAACTCTCATAGGATTGTATTACAATGTGATTATAACCCTCATAATACTGTATTTTATACAATGTTTTGAACCTTGGACCAATAAGTATGAAAGTAAAAATAATTAAAATGGTCAATGTTTTGTATAGAGCATTTCATTGTAAAAAATTAAAATGGGCATGTGAATATGAGATGTAATATTGCATGGTAGAAGATCATCTAAATAACATAACATCCAAAAAATATATGTTAATGTATTTTATGTAAAATATCATCCAAAGGAAAAGTGAAATAATCATATCATTGTTTTTAATAATAAATTAATATAAAATGAATGAAAGAGTATAATTTAATACATTCTACAATATATACAATCTAATACAATCTACTACAATATATTCCTTTAAAAAAATATATATTTGAGTATCCTTGTCTAAAATTTTATGGAAAGTCTTCCTCTTTGACTTTTGTATTGGGTTTGGTAGGAAATTTTCAATTTTTGAATGTTTGGGCTTTCACATCACGATATTTTCAATAAAATTCTAATTTCATCTTAGTGAAATTACATATCCATATACTACAGGTTAAAATGGATACATCATGGGATGAAGTATACATACAGCCTAATAATTTCCTTTCCCTTAAACCTATTGAAAGTATCCTCTATTACCTTATAAATGAAATTGAGACTTTCTTTGTTCATGAGTTATTTCAAATCACTGTTTAAATTGGATAAGATGTTTAGTATTTGAGGGTTATTGTCATCTTGAACATTTATTGAAGTCTCCTCATTTGAAAATGAGCCATACACAATATAATATAGATGTAACAAGAATGTAACACCCAAATGGTATGAGAAACAAACATTAAAACACATGAAAGTCCAAAGCCACATAAAACCAAATGAATTATAGTTGGTTAAAATGCATTAACTTCCATGAGATCTATGAAGTTTCCACCATTTGAATCAATGCCATTGACTATCCCTTGTGCATTTGACACCTGCAATGGACATTTATTACAATGTTGAGAATAACATATTTATTTAAGTATATAATTTTTTTTGTTCTTTATAATTTTCATTATGCCTACATTTTCATTCTATTGAGTTACATTAAAGTTTCCAAGCCCATTTTCTTCATCACCTTGATGATATGCTTTCACAAATTCCCTTAGATTGACCAAATACACTCATATATATTGAAATATTAGTTGTCATAACAAAACTATAATAATTGTTTTCTTTTTATTGAATTTCAACCCATGCAAAGTTTAGCTCACTTTTATCAATTATAAATCTTCATCTAGGATGAACTTGGATTTCAACCAAGACTTGATCTCCCATTTATACAACTTAAATTTTATGTAAAATCTATTCTTCTTGTTTATTTGACTCCACTAGTAATAAATAAATAGAATAGTGACTAGTTTACTATCCAACTAGTACACTCTATTATGGGAATGCTAGACATCAATGACAACATTTGTTTCTTACCCTAAATGTGGAAAAGTATGAAAACATATTACCCACATCCTTGTATGGTGGAAACAATGTTTTATGTAGTAACTTATATATTAATCTTGGGCAAAAAATTATTGAATTATTGACTGTACCTCCCAGATTATGACATCCTTACTAGAAGATGTATGCATTATTTGACATAGATGTATCAAATTTTTATACCTTGGCTCACCATATTTTATGCTTAAAATTAATTTATTTAGATAAGCCTACCATAGATTTGAACTACATAGATAAACTTCATATCCAAATGTCTCCTTACCACCAACTATTATTTTTTATTTATGGCATTAATTTATCCATGCATAATTATCACCAAATACTTAGGTTTTAGGGTGCATACTTGATCATAACATATATCACACATACATTATCCACCATGAATGCATTTATATTCCACTCCAACATATGAAAATGAGTTAAAATGATTAATTCATGCATCTACAATGTCAAATCTGAGACTGTTGTCTTTAACATTAACATCCAAGGAACACAGACCCCATTGTGTAATTTATCAAATGTGAGTAGGGTGTAAAAGCTAAAATACACACATGCTCAAATTTATTGGGGAATGTTTAAAAAATAATTTTGAAATATTCTAAGGGATTAAATAAAATATATTTGTACCATCATGTTATTTGTCCCAAAGGTGGAATCCATTGCATGCATGCCATTGTACACATATTTTAACATTGAATCCAATTATCGTGGATTTTGGGTGCCCATGAAATGAACTTATTCAAACCTATATTTTATATATATTTTATAATAAAATATTTTTTTCTAGATGTCTCTCAATAAATAACTTCACACTAGTGGCATCATTTATTGAAAAAATATTTTTGATTTTTTTTTTTTTTTCCAATCCTCTATGTTTAACCCTTAAATAAACCACCATTTTTTGTGGACAATTTCAAAATATTTTTTGTTTTATCAAAATTTTGAATCAATTGGTGTATTAACTCTAAATAATATATTATGAATAGAAAGGTAGTAGAGATTGTAAATAGTTTGTCACTAGCAGAATGAAATTAAAGTACTAATGTTGATAAAGATCAAATGGATGAAAAATATTAATGATGGTAAGAATAAATAAAAATAAATAATACTTAGATATTTTATTCTTTTAGGTTAACTTTGTGTGGATAAAAGACAATTGGAACAAATAACATAGATCTAATTATGCTTATGTAACTAAAACAAAGATTGTCACTATTTTGGGTTAGGATCAATTGGAATGGGATAATGTTGATTACCATTACTAAAATTTATAGGTTTATATTGATTTATAAATAAAAATAAGAAAATTAGGAAATAATTTCCCTTGCCTTCTTTAAATATTACTGTGTACAAAAATTTGACCTTCGACTATGTGCAGATGACTTGCAAATGACTTCTAAGTTAAAACTCTAATAGGGATTGAAATAGATAAAAAAAATACAACAGTAAAAGGGGAGTGTAATGGGATGATATAACCCAAATCAACACTAAAATTATTGATTAATAAATATGTATCTAATTATCTAATGTGTTAAATCAAGCCCATGCAGTTCTCCTACCTAGAGTGTTTAGTGTGATTGCACTCCTTTTGCTACATGTATGCATCTATAGATGAATTAAATAATTGATAATGATTTGATTGACTCAAATAGAATAAGATATTGAATTGGTTAAGGGATAACTCAAGTGAATATAATAAAATTTGGGAAGAATAGGGAAGCTCTTCTCAATGTGTAATAGTATATATGTGTCAAAATAGTTAAATTGACAAGTAGTAGAATAAGTGGATTAGAAGTGTATTTATAACAATCCAAAAAGGTAAAACCTCATGATACCTATCCTAAAAATATGGACCAACCTATAATGGAGATTTTATATTTTTAAAATATCTATTACAAAGTGAAAATATAGGATTGACCCTTAATGACAATATCAACTATCAGTCCCATCTCATATGAGTCAATTCTATCCTAGGAAAGGTGATGTTTGATTTTATAAATTTGAATGTACATACATATGATTAGAGATTTTTTTAAAAATATATTAAGAAAATTTATATGTGTAAAATAACAACTTAGAAAAGATGGGTTAGTACATGTATTTAAGATAGAGTGAGGTGTAAAAATAGGACCAAATTAAGTGCTCAAGTCATTTAAAGTGAAAGTGGGCCAAAACTGATATCATCAAGTATTCATGACCAAATATGAGTATCTACATTCCTCCCCCCTTTAGTATATAAATGAAATTACTAGAGTAAAATTAAATATATACTTGAGTATGTAAAATACACTTTGCCTTTGAGTGGGTACTTCAATTTTTAAAGGCACTTTAACTTAGAAAACCTTACAACATCTCATAAAGTAGTCATTTTGTTCATTTAAAATTTGAAAAATATTGAACTTTGAAAATAAAAAAAATTAAAAAGAGAATAAGGGAGGAATACACCTATATGTGTGAAACCAAAGTTTCTCTTCTAACTATTGTCTCTAAATCTTGCACCCTAGAAGAGGATGTTTAGGCCTATTCCAAATTTGGGCAATGTTGAGACATTTCCAAGCATGTGGGTGTGCCTATAGGGGAAATGAACCTCTAGATTTAAAGGGCTAGCTCCCTATATGTATCTCTATAGAACCACTTATGTCTAAGCCAATCTTCTTGAAGGGAAAAGAGTTAGAAATTGTAGAAAGGAAACCTATCTTAAGAATGGTGATGCACCAAGATTTTGTTCCACATGAATGTCTTATCCTATTACAAAATACAACAAAATGTAAAGATCCCTTTTTAAGTTCTAGAGATTCTAATATGAATATTTTAATATAGAGGTGAGATATATGAAAGATCAAAAGGAGAATGAACTGAAAGGTAAATCACACATTAAAGAATAGTTAAAACTCTTACAACAGTTCCATACACTTAAACACACTCTAGATGACCTGTTAGATCAATAACTCTTACTCAAGTGTGAAGGATAAAGGATAGAAAGATGAAAAATCATCACATGCTATCACTATACATCACTTCTTCACTTAGGCAATTGTGCAAAAATTTGAAATAAAGGACTGTACTAATGCTCAAAAGCAAAATGTGATATCATTCTAGTAAGGCTTTGCCATACACTGTGTGGATTATTTTAACCTAGCCCAAGGGCTATATATATAGCACAAGGGATGCAAGAGAGGGAGATACCTTTGAGCACCAAAGAGAGGAATCAATCTATTAGGAGTCATTATCTTCAACTACAACCATCCTTTCCAATGATGCTCTTTTTAGCCACATGATTGATCCATGTCATCTCAAGCAATTACGCATTTTGGCCTACTTTCTCAAAGATGCTCCTCCAATGTTTGCACTTAGCAAAATTAGAATATTCTTGGGCTGGGTCATAACATCAAATTAACTATCCATATATTACAAATTTGTACCTTTAATTCTATTTGGATTTGTCCTTATTCTTTAATTGGTCCTCAAGGAATGACTTAGATCATGATTGATCAATGGTGATATGGGCTCTCTCATTATTTTGACAGATGAGGGACGTGAACCATTGGATTTGCTTGTGAGTCCTTCCTTTTTGAACACCAATTACTATTTTATGAGGTGGAAGTTTTATGTTTGTACAATTGTCTTTTTATGGACTCCCTTCTATTCTTTTTGGATCCATCTTTCTATGGACTCTCCATAAGTGTCTATACCCTACGGACTGCTCAAACATGCCCTTTGATAATCCTTCTATGGACTCTACATGACTTTTATACCCTTTAAACTTTTCCCAAGTGTCCTTTCAGACCTTTGGAAGTGGACCAATTTCAATTTTATGAAGGACACTTTTGAAGACAAAAGACCCTTTAGACTTTTGTGTAGGACACTTTGCAAGTGAAAAGATCCCTCAAAACTTGAAGTGCCTTTCAGAAGAATGGAATTGCCCTTTCAAACTTTTTAAAAGTGACCACTTTCTTGAAAATGAGACCCTTCAGAACCTTTGAACTATACCCTTCCTTGGAATATGCCCTTTGGAAGGATGAAAGTGGACCTTTCTTTGAGGAACAAGCCCTTCGAGATTTTTGAAAGTGTCCCTTCAGACTTTTTGAAAGTGTCCCTTCAAACTTTTTTTGAAGGACACTTTAAAAAAAAGGACCCTTCAGCAAAAATCAAATATACCCTTCAAAAAGATTATTTTGGACAAAAAGTCTAAAATAATTCCTTTGAAAACATTATAAAGATCAATTCTTTCAGACTTTTTGTTTGAAACAAAAAGCTTAAAAGAATTCCTTCAAAGAGTTTCAAAGGAGAATTCTTTTAGAAAAATTGAAAAGGATAATTCTTTAGGAATTTTTTTCTAAAACAAAAATTATGAAAGAAATAATAAACTCAAAGAATAAACCCTTTAGAAAATTAAAATTACTCTTCGGAAGAATGAAATTGCCCTTTGAGAAGGTGGAATTTCCCTTCAAAAAAGTGGAATTGCTTTTCAAAAAAGAGCAAAGTATCCCTTCAAAAAAATTGAAAAAGTCCACCTACTTAAAAAGTGCCCTTCAAAAACTTGAAAATTTTTCCTTCGGTAGAATGAAATTGCCCACTTGGAGATAAGGCGACATTTTAGAAAAATTATTTCAGACAAATTATCCAAAACAATTCCTTCAAAAACATTGAAAGTACCAATTCCTTTGGCAAAAAACCCTTTGAAAAACCTATAGTAGACAATTCTTTTAGAAAGATGTATGGGAAATTTCATGAGAAGATAACCTTTGGCAAAAATGGAAATGTCCCTTCGAAAGGCTCAAAGGACATATTTATGAGAAAAGATCCTTTGAAGCTTTTAAAAAGACCAATTCCTTGAGAAAAAGACCCTTCCAAAAAAGTAAATAAGACCAAGTTTTTGAAGGAACATTCTCATAAG
This sequence comes from Torreya grandis, assembly GCA_037957365.1. Classification (NCBI taxonomy): domain Eukaryota; kingdom Viridiplantae; phylum Streptophyta; class Pinopsida; order Cupressales; family Taxaceae; genus Torreya; species Torreya grandis. The sequence continues at coordinate 1,477,796 of JARHVA010001864.1, read as the reverse complement.
GAAACCACACTTGACATCTTGCTATGGGAGTAAACCATACTGAATGTTGTATTTGGACATAATGAAAAGGTAGAACCTAGGAGTGAATTTTGGCTCACATTCTTGGCAATTATTAGGGGTGACATGCCTGCTATGCCAAAGACCAATTGCCTCAATCCTTCCATTAGGCATGAAGTCATGCATATAAGCACCCCAAAATAACCTAAATAGACCTTTGGTTCAAAACATAAGCTGATTGATTCACACACATGAGGGTAGAGATAGACACACACCAACACAAATAAGGAAACACACTTGTGCTATAAAGCACTTAGGGAACATAATAACAAACCAAAAGAAACACACATCTAAACTAGTATTTATAAAACATGGGTTTTCAGGACTAATAGCAAGAATTTAGATGTATCCCATTCATAGGGATAGGCAACTCTTCTCCATTCATCTTGAATAGCTAAAAGGATTTGCTTTGATTGCACTTGTTGATGATGTAAGGGCCACTCCACAAAGTGTCAAACTTTGTATGTCTACCTAGCTTTACTCTATCTTCATCCCATTTCAAGACAAAGTCACCCTCTTTAAACACTCTTACACTTGTTCTTTGGTTAAATTAATTCTTCATGAGTACTTGATGGTGCTCCATAGCCTTGTGCATCATCCTTTGCCTCTTACAACTACATTAGTTCTATCAACCTAGCTTTTATTAGAGTGTTTTCAAGTAATTCTAGCTACTATGCAAGTTCTAGGGTAGGGAGTTCTTGGGATATGGACAACCTAGATTCTCTCCCATAAACAAGTATAAAGGGAAAGTTACCAATTTATTTCTTAGGAGTAATCCTATTTGCCCATAAATTTGTTTTCAACTTACTATGCTAGGCTCTTTGATTGTTCTCTAATGTTCTCTTAATGATCTTGATGAGGTTCTTGTTGGTAGACTCAGCTAATCCATTACCTTGAGGGTAATAATTGAATGAGGTACTCAAGTGAACTCCATTCCTACCTACCCAATCAAAAGTTTTGGCACTCAAGAAAGCAAGTGTAATATCAGAGATGATGATATGAGGAAATCCAAACCTTATTATAATGCTCTCATATAAATCCAAGATAGTGCTTTCATTTACCTCCTTTAATGCAATAACTTCTACCCAACTTGTGAAGTAGTCAGTAGTAGTCAATATCCATTTGTGTCTAGCACTTGATGGAGGGTTTATCATACCAATAAAATCAAGGCCCCATTGCTTGAAAGGCTAGTCCACTTGGATAAGATTCAATGGAAGGGCTAAAAGTTTTTGTTTGCCTACAAAGAAGACACATTGAGGACACACCTTAGCCTAATGATAATGGTCCTTAAGAATACTAGGCCGATAGTAACTAGCCCTCATTATCTTGGTAGCTATAGTTCTAGGAGAGAAATGACCTCCATTTGTACCATTGTGAAAACTTTCTAGCAACATGTCGAATTGACCACTATCAACACACCTTAACAACACACCATTTATGTCCTTTATAAAAAGAACATTATCAAAAAGGAAATAGGGAATGGTCTACAATCTAAAGTATCTCCTTTGAGACTTTCTCTAACCATTGGGATACTCACCATTTTGAAGAAAATCAATGATGTCTTGTGTCTAGCTCTGGACTAGTATGTGATCAGCTAGTTGGGGTTGAACTTGGTTGATCAAGACCTCTTCTTTTGGCTCTTGTAGATCTGAAGCTAAATGCCTACATAATGCTTGTCTTCTTAATAAGTTTTTCACCTTAATGTCCACATCATACTCCATCACCTTTGTGATCCATCCAACTCTCTTTTCATTGAGGTCCTTGTTTAGGAGAAACTCTTTAGTACTAGGATGAGAAACCATGACATGTATCTCATTGTTTGAGACCATATGCCTAATTTTTTTCAATCCCCTTATCATTTTCAAAGCTTCCTTCTCAAAAAATGTATATCTGACCTCACAATCCTCTAATCCTTGGCTGAAGAATGTAATTGGTTGCTCTATCTCTTCATCATTATTTTGTATAAGCATGGTTGAGATTGTATCAAGGTTGGTGAAGGTATAGAGTATGAAATCCTTGGAAAAGTTTAGGTTTAAGAGAGTAGAGGATTTTGAAATTGATTTCTTGATTGTCTCAAAACTACTCTTCCCCTCCTTTGTCCAAGTAGAAACTTGGTTCTTTTTAAGCATGGCCATGATAGGCTTTACCACAGCTACAAATTCTAGAATAAACCTTCTAACAAAGTTTATTTTCCCCAAGAAGCTTTTTAGCCCCTTATTGTGTTGAGGCAAGGACAAGCCTAGGATAGCCTCAATCTTTTTGGGGTCAAAATACAATTCTCCTTCTAAAATAATGTGCCCCAAAATTTTACCTTCATGAACATAAAAGATGCACTTTTTTGGATTAAGGGATATGCCATACTCCCTAAATTTCTCAAACCCCTACCTTAGATGTTTCATATGATGAATAACATATTTTGAAAAAATAGTTACATCATCTAGGTATACAAGTAGAAACTTATTGATCAAACCTTTAAAATCTATGTCCATTACTCTTTGAAAAGTGGCTCCAACATTGGACAAACCAAAAAGCATCTTCTTATAGGTAAAGGTTCCCCACTTTGTAGTGAAGGCTATCCTGAATTGATCATCCTCATTTACCAATATTTGGTTGTAGCTTGAATAACCATCAAGAAGAGAGAAGCATTGGGAACCTAAAACAACTTGCAGAATTTTCTCCATGGACGGTAGTGGATAATGATATTTGAGAGACACTCTATTAAGTTCTTAAAAATCCACACATAGCCTAATTTCTCCATTATTCTTTTGGATAGGCACAAGATTGGCCACCAAATTTGAATTTTTGATAGGAAAGATGATCCTAGACTCAATCAACTTGGTTAACTCTTTTTTCATGAGTTCTTCTATCTTGGGATTGATAGGCCTTTACTTTTTCCTAATCAGTTTAGCTCTAGGTTCTAACTCAATGGTATGATGAGCTAGACTTGGATCAAACCCTTTCAAGTCTTTATACTTCCAAGCAAAGATGTCATGAAACTCTTTGAAAAATTTAGTAAAAGCTTACCTCTTGAGCTGAGAACATACCTTGCCAATTTTCAAGAGTCTATCCTTGAAAATCAGGGCTCTTTCATAATTCTCTTCATTTGTTAACATGCTCACTCTTTCTTTCTTCTTCTGATCATCCTCATTTAAAACAATCTATAAGGTAATCAACCCCTTATGTATCTTATTTGTCTTTAGCTGAATGATTTTCTCTTCATATTGATCATGTAGTCTCTTTTGGTTTCTTGAGGAGAAACCTACCTCATTTTTCAAGAAGTGTGAAATGTGTTCATCACTTTCAAACACATGCCATGATACTTCATTATCTGGAATAGAAGGCCTCATAATGATCTTAATATGAGACTGATCCTTCTCCTTCCCTACATCAATAGTTGTGTCAAACTGTACTCCTATGGTATCCAATCTATCAACATGTTTATTTAAACCCCTTGGTATGGGTTGTATGTTGAAGGCATCAAAGTCTTCAAGTAGGTCCCACACCCTATGCTTATAGGATTTAACCAAAGGATTCTTAGTTTTAGCTTAAATTATCACTTGATGGATGACCAATTCATTATCTCCATAAACCTTCAGATTCTTGATCCCTCTCTCCTTTGCCCATTGGAGGCCATGAACCAGGACTTCATATTCTGCCACATTATAGGTATAGTTGAAGTGAAATCTATATTAGGATTAGTATTGATTATTTGGTGGAGAAACTAACATAATTCCATCTCCTACACCTAATTTTCTTATTGAGCCATCAAAGAATGTTTCCCATATCTCATCAAGTTCATGGTCTTCATTAGTGAGTGAAGGGATTGGAACATTCCCTTCACGCATACCATAAACTCCCAAATCAGTCTATTCAATGAAAGTATATGGATCAAGTCCATGTGTTTAATTGTTGTATTTATCAAGGATGAGATATAAATACCTTCAAAGGGGGAGGATGCCTCCCCATCCATAACACTTTCTTGCTCTTTGCTAATTAGACAACTCTGATTTGAGTTTATCTCCATGTATGACTCAATATGAAACCTTGTTAAGGGTTGAGTCCTTATAGTCACCTTAGTGTCATATCTTGTTTTAAAATCTAAGAAAAACCAATTAGTATAAAGGTATCTTGTTATCTTATTTATGAATTCCCTCGACAAGAAGATAACAAAATGAGCTGGAAGGTCTACCACCACAACATCTTGAAAAATTGGGAAACTTGGGCAATCATGTAGAAAGACCTTTATACCTTTGACCACTCCCACTATCTTATTTGGATTCCCATCAAGTTAAAATACACCCTTACTAAATGGCTCATATTTTACTCCCATTTTGTCATCTACCACTTTAGGCATAACAGTGGTATTATCTCCACTATCCACAATGCAATTATGGACCAGCTTGTCTCCCACAATGTGGGTGAGATACAAGGGTGAAGGATTTTTAGACTTAGTGGAAGGATCTAAGACATGGCTTGGATAATTGGTAAGGGATACACCATTGTGATTTAAAGTTTGGGGGGTTGTATGGATGCTTACAAGCTATTCTTGCAAGAGCTCCTTTTGACCAGGCATGTGCAAGACCTCACAAAGAGTTATGCTTGTCTTAGTAATCTTCAAAGAATAAAGAATGTTTAGAGAGGGAGAATTCAAATTTTATTGAAAATTTGAAGGTATATAAATCTAAACCTACTATGTTTTAGGCTTGACAGCCTAACTAGCATTCTGATTTTACTAAGGAGCATGAATTATAACAATAACTGCATTAGGAGTCATACCTTGTGGCCTTAGAGAGGCATCACTTAGAGTTAATCATGCTTATTGACCTTCTCCCAAATCTCTCTTCTTGGATCTTATGTTGGTTGTAATTGACATGCTTTGATTTAACACATAATCATCTCTTGCTTGGAAGTTCATCATGCCTACACTTTGGTTGCTGCCTTCTCTATGGTTATCCCTTTACATAAGGTCTACTTATTATAAAGTTACGTAAGGAGTAGTTTACTCTTATGCCACCAAATATTGGCTATCTTCTCCACCATCATGTATAAACTAACCTTTAGGTTATCCCTATTGGTCTAAATGATTCTCTCCTTAGACCAGTTTAGCATGTTTTGGAACAAAAACCTTGGTAGGAGTAGGATTAGGATTATAAGCATTGGGTTGCTTATTGAAACCTTTCTAACCCTATCCTCTTCCTTGGTAGTTGTATTGGGGTGGAGCTCTATAGCCTTGTTGAGGATGGTATTAATGGTAAGTTGGAGCACTTATCTAGAATTGAGCTTGCTTGAGCTGAGCTCATAATGACCAAATTTCCTCATCTTTATCCATAACACTATCCAATTTCTTAGGGAAGCTCTTGGCTTGAAATTAGTGTTAGGAATTTGAGCTATTATTGGAGCTTCAGCTAAACTATGAGACACCAATGACATGGAAACTCTTGGATGGAGTCTTCTAGCTTGTATCATGCTATTTTTAGCTTCAATAACTATTTCAGATGCATTAGGCAGAGTGAATCCTCCCATATAGTGTAACATCACTGCTACATTAGTACAAATACCTTTGAGATAGGTGGGGAACATAAAGATTGGAGGAGGTGTCATGATAGGAGACAACCTATGTCATGTCCTTTGAAATATTTCATTGAAATCCCCCATAAATTTTTTAGGACCTCTCTTTATCATGTTCAACTGATGGTTCAATAAAGTGTGGTCACTCTTATTCTCAAATCTAGTCACTAATAATTCCCCAAAGCCATCCCAAATTGTAATGAAACCACCTTCCAAAGTCCTATACCAGTCAATTACTTTGCCTTTTAGAGACATATCAAGAAATATAATGGCTATGTTGGCTCAGGTGACATTATGGAAGTTACAAAAATTCAAAATGTCCCTAATATTCTCAAATTGGGTAATAGGGCCCTCTCCATTGAAAATAGGGAGACTTTTGGTAGCATTGGGAGGAATAGGGTCATATACAGGAAGGTCAATTGGATTTTGTGTGTTAAAAGGTTGTTATCTATCCATTTATCTTCTTTCCTCTTGATCTCCAGGTTCTCCAACTTCCTCAACTTCTTTTTATTCTTCTCCAAAACCTTTTTTTCAAGGATCTCTAAGCCCTGGGAATGGTTTAGGGCATTGTTCTTCAAGAAGAGCTTTAGCTAGAGGGGCTTGATCGAAAGTCCTAGATGACCTAATGAGGACCATGAAGTATAATGTGGGAAACCTGATATACAACTAGAGATTCTCACCTTTTGGAGATGCCAAATGTTGGATTAAGGATATTTCTACAACCCTAAGCTTGTTAAGACTAACATTCACCTTGACATGTAAATATTTGTCCCACCAGGCATGCTAGAACTATTGTCTCTAAATATTACACCATAGAAGAGGATGTTTAGGTCTTTTCAAGATTTGGGCAATGTTGGGACATTTCTAGGCATGTGGGTGTGCCTATAGGGGAAATGAACCTCTAGATTTAAAGGGCTAGCTCCCTATATGTATCTATATAGAACTAGTTATGTCTAAACCAATCTTCTTGAAGGGAAAAGAGTTAGAAATTGTAGAAAGGAAACCTATCTTAAGAATGGTAATGAACCAAGATTTTATTCCACATGAATGTCATATCTTATTACATGATACAACAAAATGTAAAGACCCCTTTCTAAGTTCTAGAGATTCTAACATGAATATTTTGATATAGAGGTGAGATACATGAAAGAACAAAAGGAGAATGAATTAAAAGGGAAATTTCACATTCAAGAATAGTTAAAACTCTTACAGTAGTTCCATACACTTAAACACAGTCTAGATGACTTGTTAGATAAAATACTCTTGCTTAGTTGTGAAGGATAGAGGATAGAAGGATGAAAAATCATCACATGTTGTCACTGTACATCATTTCTACACTCAGGAAATTGTTCAAAAATTTGAAAGAAAGGAATTTACTAATGCTCAAAGGCAAAATGTGATATCATTCCAGTAGGGCTTCACCATACACTTTGTGGATAATTTTAACCTAGCCCAAGGGCTGTATATATAACATAAGGGATGTGAGAGAGGGAGAGACCTTTAAGCACTAAAGAGAGGAGTCAATATATTGGTATTCATTGTCTTTAGCTAAAATCATCTTTTACTAATGATTCTCATTTCAACTACATGATTGATCCATGTCATCTCAAGTGGTTACACATTTTGGCTTGTTCTCTCAAAGATGTTCCTCCAATGTTTGCGGTTAGTAGAATTAGGATATTATTGGGCTGAGTAAAGAAATCAAAGTAGTTATCCATCTATTATATATTTATACCTTTCATTATATTTGGATTTGTCTTTCTTCTTTGATTGGTCCTCAAGGAATGACTTAGATCCTAATTGATCAATGGTGATATAGGCTCTCTCATTATTTTGACAGATGAAGGACACGAACCCTTGGATCTACTTGTGATTCCTTCCTGTTTGAACACCAATGGCTATTTTTTGAGGTGTAAGTTTGATGTTTGTACAACTATCTTTCTACGAACTCCCTTTTATTCTCTTTGGATCCATTTTTCTATAGACTCTTAACAAGTGTTTATACCCTTTAGACTGCTCAAACATGCCCTTTGACAATCCTTCTATAAACTTTGCATGAATTTTATACCCTTTGAAATTTTCCCAAGTGTCCTTTCAGACCTTTGGAAGTGGACCAATTACACTTTTATGAATGACACTTTTCAAGACAAAAGACCCTTCAGACTTTTGTGTATGGCACTTTGCAAGTGAAAAGATCCTCTCAAAACTTGAAGTGCCTTTCGAAAGAATGGAATTGCCCTTTCAAAAAATTTGCAAGTGACTACTTTATTGAAAGAGAGACCCTTCATAACCTTTGAACTATACCCTTCCTTGGAAGATTCCCTTTGAAAGGACAAAAGTGGACCTTTCTTTGAGGAACAAGCCCTTTGGGCTTTTTGAAAGTGTCCCTTCAAAATTTTTGAAAGTGTCCCTTCAAAATTTTCATGAAGGACACTTTGAATAAAATAAACCTTTAGAAAAAATGGAATATACCCTTTGGAAAGATTGTTTTGGATGAAAAGTCTAAAATAATTCCTTTAGAAAAGTTTCAAAGAACAATTCTTTCAAACTTTTTGTTTGAAACAAAAAGCTTGAAATAATTCCTTCAAAGAGTTGCAAAGGAGAATTATTTCAAAAAAATTGAAAAGGAGAATTCTTTGACTTTTTGTCTGAATCAAAAAGTCCAAAATAAAGAACAAACCCAAAGAATAAACCATTCAAAAACTCAAAATTTCCCTTTGAAAGAATAAAACTACCCTTTGAGAAGGTGGAATTGTCCTTCAAAAAAGTGGAATTGCCCTTCATAAAAGAGTAAAGTGTCCCTTCAAAAAAATTGAAATGGTCCACCTACCTAAAAAGTGCCCTTCAAAAAATTGAAAAGAATTCCTTTGGCAGAATGAAATTGCCCATTTAGAGAGAAGATGACCTCTTGAAAAGATTTTTTCGGACAAATTGTTTGAAAAAATTCCTTAAAAAAATTGAAAGTACCAATTCCTTTGGAAAAAAACCCTTTGAAAAACTTGTAATAGACAATTATTTTAGAAATATGTAAGGTACATTTATTGAGAAGATACCCTTCAACAAAAATGGAAATGTCCCTTCAGAAGGGCTGCAAAGGACATTTTTATGAGAAAAGATCCTTCAAAACTTTTGAAAAGACCAACTCATTGAGAAATAGACCCTTCTAAAAAATTAAAAAGGACCAAGTTTTTGAAGGAGCATTCTCATAAGGAAACCACACTTGACATCTTGCTGTGGGAGTAAACCATTCTGAATGTTGTATTTGGCCATAATGAAAAGGTAGAACCTGGGAGTGAATTTTGGCTAACACTAACTTTACTTGAATATTATTTTTTCCATGAAGCATTGGAGAATTGGTTTTTCCCATGAAATTCTGGAGGGATTGGTTCCTTTCTTGAACTAGTGGTGAATTGAGTGTGAACAAGCCCCAATATGCAATGAAACTATATATAACATAAAACCCATTGAGGAATGTATAAACCTCACTTTTCATTATTGGTATTTGTAACTCCAAGTAGAAAATGGGGTGGAATATATAATTGATTTTCACGCTATAATGGTTGAGGGAATTAAATATCCAAGTTATGTATTATGTTATTTAATTAAATCAACCACTACAAATGGAATATAGATTCAATTGTCACTTTATTCCTTAGTTCTTATATACATGATAAAATTATAATGGATAACATCCATGCTCCTACCATGGCTATGGATGTCAAGTAGTAATGAAAATTTGTCATGAATATGTATCATGCCCCATCTATTTAGAAAATAGTATAGTGTGCATGAATATGCATCATGTTCCCATATGATAAATGTATACTCTATAATTGAATGTAGATGTAAACTTTGTAAAATTATGTTTGAAACTTATGCACATGTGGCCATGCATATGTATCCAAAAGATATGAATATGTTATCTATTCCTATAATGTGAATGCATATACCCCCATAATTTATATCAATGACTAATTTTTTGAGCCATTCTAAATTCTTTGCAACTGTATTTTGTACCCAAAATTGTTTTTTGCTCATAGAAGCTTATCTCTATATGAAAATATCACATAAATGCCCCATTTTGAGGTGAAGGACATGTCTTGAAATTCACTTATATTAAAAAAAAATTAATTTTATCATGTGTATCATAATCATTGAATATTTTATCATATGTGAAAATGTAATTCATCATAGTAAGACATGTATCATTCAAATCATGTATGTAACAAATTAGATGAGGTCTAAAGTGTTAAATCAAGATAAATTTATCAATGAAGTTCATAGTTTTAATTATAATTAAATAATTTTACATAATATATAGTGTATACTATGGATCACTACACTCTTGAAGCTCAACAAGCCTAATAAGCACATAAAAAAACAAGTGTAATGTCAATTAATAAGGCCAAGGGCCATATACAAGGGACATGTTAAAATGTTTCATAATTAAACATTGCACGCATAAGGCCAAGGTCCACACACAAAGGACATTAATTATGTCAAAAATAAGGGACGTTCAAATATCACACAAAACATAGGTCCAAGGGCCAACAGTGATGGACATCTTCAAATGTCACACATATCAAGAAAAAATATCATAAATATGCTCAAAAAAATTTCATACAAGAGAAAAAATCCATACACAATATACAAGAAAAATCTAATCTACTATGTACAAGTAATATCATAAATAGAGCACAAAACTATAAATATAGTCTACACCATGTATATGTAATGTGATAATATCTTAGAAAATAGCATATGCATGTACACAATGTAAGATATAAATGTTAGAAATACATTTAAAAAGATTATATAGATCAACAATATAAGAGTTATAGAATGGTAACACCTATAAATATTATAATCTTTGGATAAGATACCCCCAACATGGCATGGTCGTTGAGTATAAATAAGTATAACATACAAGTCCATATAAAGTTGTATGTCTTGTAAAACACTCATAAATACTAGTGAAATGCATGTGTGATAAAAAAAACTATGTTATCTACCAATCATGAGATAAATAACATATGAAAATGATGTAAAATAAATGTATAATCATCCTTATGTTTTGATTTTAATTTTATAGATATTTTGAATGTTCTTGCATGTTTAAAATATTTAAATATTTTTTATACTCTTTTAATTTTTTCAATAAGAACAATAGAGATGAGTAGATGAAACCATGGGTTCAAAAGTAAGATAAAGGAAAGGGATTTGAATAATCCACAACATGTTTCAAGGTGAAGTATGTACTGAATATGATGGCATGGCCACGTATGATCAAGATACCCCCACTGTAAATGCGAATTTTAATTACAAGGCACATGGGAGACAAAATAGTTATGCAGAGGAATGATTGTTCATCCTCAAGTCATCAAATGTACACTTGTCAAAGTATGTAATGCACATGTATGATAAATATAGTACTCAAACAATCTATTTTGCATGAATAATATTATTGTGTAGACTACGACCTAGTATAATACTAAAAAATTAATGTTGTAAGGCTATGTTTTCTCAAATTTTGATTTGACTCTATCAAATTATATAGGAAAATATCAACTAGATTAGGAAAGTAATGGTAGTCAATCTTGATTATTTTTAGTTGATATTATTTGTGATGGAAAAAATACAATCTAGTTTGTTCAAACTATGAATTTAATAGGCTAAATGACATATGATGGTAGTATAAGTCATAGTTTTGGACTACTTAGACTTGGAAAGTGAAAGAGAAGAGCCAAGAGGCCAAAAAGACAAAAAAATCCAAGGGATAGAGGATTGATCGAATCAATCACATGTGCAAAAATTAAAAGAATAACATGATAAAATAATTGAGATGCTATGTATAATAAATTTTGTAATTTTATAATTATACTAGGAATAGTATTTGATCAAGTGCATGATGGTTACATGGGTTTTTAGAGGTTTTCCTTATTGTGTAGCTCACAAATAAACTCATATAACCATTTTTTCTATAATCACAGATGGACCCAACCAATTTGGTTTTAATTTAATTTAATTTTTACTTATTCTTATTTTTATTCTTTTGCTTTTCTTTTAATACTATACCCCCACTTAAAATTCTTAGTTACAAACCTTTTTGGCATATTGAAATTTGATGTAATATGTAATATGGATATAATTTTAGGTGTTTAATATCTTGAACATATTTTTCATAAAGCATTTATAATTCATGTAATATTTTTTTATCAATATTCATTATCTTTGATTATGTCTTTGAGAGAGATTCTTAAAAAAGGAATTTCTAACTCAAGTGGTTGTATTGCTTCTATGTCATAAATAAGAGAATATAGGGTAGCCTTGTTGGTGTATGCACACTTGTGAGATATGCCCAGAATGTGTAAATAATTTGATTGTGCCAATATATATCATGTTTTGTAATTATTTTTCTTAAAATGTTGACAAGGGTTTTATTTATAGCTTTTGCTTGACCATTGACTTGTGGATAATATAGTGTAGAAAATGTGTGACAAATTTTATATTTCACATAAAATATCTTAATTTTTTTAAAGGATGATCCATTATATTTAAACATATCTGATGGGAGTCCAAATCTTGAGATAATATGTGCTATTAATAATTGACATATATATCCACTTGTAGTAAACTATAAAGGTATTGCCTCAACCCATTTTGTGAAATAATCTATAGTAGTAATGCTGAAATTGTGACCATATGATGATTATAGATTTATATTTTTGATCAAATCAAAATCCTATAGGGAAAATTTCCAAGGTCAATAATGGGTTGTAATTTGTATAATGAATCTGATTTAAGTTTTTATGCTTTTGACATTGCGTACAAAGTTTTGCATGTTCATGAAATTCTTGATCCACTGTAGGCTAATAATAGCCTTGCCATTTTAATTTTTGAGACATAGAATTACCATTAACGTGACCACCACATGCACCACCATGCACTTCTAGTATCACCATTTTAACTTATTCATAACTTAAGTATCAAAGTAGTTGCTCATCTAATGATATTTTAAATAAACATCGTCTAATAAGAACATAACATGTAGCATGATATTTTCATTTACATTTTTCATTGCATGTAACATTATGTGGTATTGATGCATTACATAAAAAATTATATACATCATTGTACCATTTTGAATTTACTTCACTGTGATTGTAGACACCTAAAACTGGCCACTAATAACCTCCAACCAGGCTTTTGACCAATTTCCACCCAAAATGCACAAATTGGCCTAAAAACACTAAAGCATACAAAATGACTAGAAACTAACATATTCATGTGTCTATTTTGGCTAGGGTATCACTAAATGAGGTAATACAATTTATGAGCTAGCTAACTTTGATCAGATCATTCTGAGTCAAAATGCCAAATTTGCACCTAGGTGCTTTGGATTGCTCTTTCCTATCAAATATTTTACACAAGTTGTGTGCCTTTGTTATTTGTTGTTGGTAACATTCTAATGGGAATACAGTTCTAACACATTTGACATCACCTTCCAATTCCAATACATTCAAATTTAGGACCAATAACAAGGCATTCTAATCAATTCGAGTAATTTGTGCACAAAGTGCTTAAACATGATTAAGAGCTAATTAACCCAAATCAAGGCCTAATTAAGATTTCCATGGAAACTTATTGAATAATTTGTTTTGGAAATGAATATTGAAGATCTATATCATCAAGTGACATCATTTCCTGGGAAGACATCCCTAGGCCATAAATGCCACAAATATCAAGATTCATGCCCTCCATGCCTCATCAATGCCCTCCATGCCTCTTAATTTCCCATTCTTCCAATGTCATGATGAGGATAATTACAAACTTAATTATAAAAATTGAATTAATTCTCAACCCCACATCTTAATCTTGAGATGGATGGTTTAGGTTGATTTTGATCAAATCCAAAAATTTATAAATAAGAGGCCTCAAAACACCATTTCTAAGCTATTTTGGTGCAAATTTATTATGATCAAATATCTTCAAAAGACATGAGAATGCAAAGTTATAATGCAGGATTGATTTAAAAAACTTCATGTAGCTAGTATTACCATGCCAAATTGATTCCAAGCCAAGCCAAGCCAAGCCAAAGCCAAAGGTGCTAAGGAGAGATGGAGTTAACCAAGCTTCCATTGCCAAGGACTTCATGAGAACAGAATTGAGCAAGCCACTATTATAAAGGCATTTGGATCATCCAAGGAAGGTGAAGGAATTCTTGTGTTTTATTCCTTACCTTTTAGTTGTGTTTGTCATTTGTTTTTGTTAATTAAGCTCTCCGTAGTGTCTAGGCCTAGAGATGTTATGCTATTAGTGTGTTTATTTCACTTTGATTTCATTTTGGAACTAACACCATACTAACCATCCTCTCTTGAGTCCAATTCCTAGATCGCAATGATTAATTGTTAGTAATTATATATCCCCTACCTATGTTGTAGATATGGATGAATGTTGTATAATAAAAAGGCATGATTATCATTGATGCCAATAGGGCTTAATGAAGCAAAACCATGCATGGAATCTGTAGGATGATTAAATTTTTGAGGAATAATTTCTATGACAAAGCATTAAAAATGTGCCATTAACCATTATAATAGCTCTTTATATGGAACTAACTATTATTTATTTGTTTGGTATACGCCTGACACTCAATTAACTAGTAGTTGAGAATCTCCATATAACCATAGTGATTTTATCTGTAATATGTGTGATGTATATAAACCTAATATTAATGCTTCATATTCTACTTTGTTATTTATATAAGAAAACTATAAACAATATGAAAATGGCATAGGTTGCCCTTGAGGTTTAGGAAAAAAAATACCAGCACCAACACCTATGGCACTTTTAGACCATAAAAAGACATGGTGCAAATGTCATCATAAATATGATATGAAGTCATCTATGAAATCAATATTAATTGATAGTGTATCTATAAAAAGAATTACCAGTAATTGATCTACGATAACATGCCCTTTTAGTGATTTTTGAGAAATAAAATTTAAATTAAATTCTATGAGTAACATAACCCATTTTGAAATATGCCCCAATAGATGTGATTTAGACATGATAAATCTGAGTGGATATACTTTGGTGATAACTTATGTCTCATTATTCAACATGTAATGTCATAACTTTAGTGCATATAAAAATAACGCAAGGCATGTTTTTCCCATAATATTGTAATTATTTTCATAGTCAATCAAAGTTTGACTAATATAATATAATGTATGTTTCCTATTATCATCATCATCATATTGTGCCAATAAATCTCATAAGTTATGATCTGCAACCTAGCTATATAAAAATAAGGGAATATCATATCAAGAATATGTGGCATGAAAATAGGTGGTTTAAGTAAATATTCTTTGATAGCATCAAATATTTTTTAAATTTATTATCCCAATCAAATTTTGTGTCATTTTCAAATAGTTGTGTAAAATTTTATGTTTTATCTATGAGTTGAGCCACAAAACAACCAATTGCTTAAATTTTTCCTTATAAAGATCATAATGGATTTAACTCTTTTGGTGATGTCTTGTATAAGATGGATTTTACCTTTTTTGGATCCACTTAAATTCCTCATTGAGATATAATGTATCCTAATAACTTCACATAAGTAACACCAAAGATACATTTCTTTGGATTTAAATGGACATTATATTTGTTAGGCATTCAAAAATTGGTCATAAATTTATGTTGTGTTTTTATTGTTGCTTGGATTTATCCAATAAATCATACACTATATTATGTATGTAGTCATGTAAAATCTGTGTCATATCATCATGATAAGCAGCTCCAACATTATTTAATCCAAAAGGTATGATTGTGCAGAAAATGTTCCACAAGGTGTAATAAATGAAGTTTTTTCTTGATTTTCAGGATTAATTTTTATTTGATTATATCTAGAAAATCCATCTATGAATTATAATATCTCATATCCATTCTTAGAATCCATAATCATTTCAATATTTTTAAAATGAAATTCGTCCTTTAGACAAGCTTTATTTAGATCCTAATAATTTTTATAACATTTCCCCATCAGGTTTTACAATAGGTATTATGTTAGATACTTATTTAGAATAATCAATAGCTTGAATGAATTCTTATTCAAATAAAATTTAAATTTATTTCTTAACAAAAAATTCCACTTTGGGATGCATGTTTCTAATTTTTTTCAGGTTGTGCATTTGTGTTGGGCCCCCAATTTTGGCTAGTACTTTTAGGTAATTAGTAGTGTGAAGAGACACAATGCGGATGACCATGGCATGAAAGGCCATGGTTTTAGAGTCCATGGCACAAAAGGAGAAAGTCCTATGAAATAAATACACATGTTAATGAAGAACCTAATAATGGACTTAGAAATTAGTGGAAGACTTGGGGAGAGCACAGAAAGTAGAGATGATTATGGAACGATTCACAAGGATGGAAGAGAAAACTAAGTCAAGTGCAAATCCAACACCAACCCATAGGAAGATATTCACTCAGTGATGAGGATCCACCATCAACAAAGAATATAGGGGAAGATAAGCTTAGGTCCATTGGAACTTAACGTAAATGGTATCCATGACTCAATTATATTGATGATCATTAGTGAGTCACCTTGATTGTAATTACTTATATAACTGATTAGTTAGGGAAAACCAAGTATAAATACCCCCATGATGTAATTTGTATTTTTGTTGTTTAATTACATATTGTTGATGATTTTATATAATTTGGTTAACATTTTAACTCTAAATCACTATATTCTTTGATATCACTTATGAATATGATGAAAGAAGCCTATGTTGACATAATACTTGTGTTCAAATACCTATGGGGTTGATGTTATCTGTTATATTTTATGCCATCTTTTTATTTTGATCATTAAGTAATGGAAAAGTAAACTGAGTTAGATATAGGATGAAGAATGAGTTTAATACTAAGTATGTGTTTAAACACCCTTAACTAGGAAATTAGACAAATATACCCTCACATGAGAAAACTAGAGAGAACTAGTCCTAAGTTATGTGCTTTGGGTAAGCACGTGAGAACTTATTCTTATGTGAAATTTTAGTGTGATATCACATTGTACTCTTATTCACTTATGTGTGTGCCTAGGGAAAGTCATGCCCATTTAAAGGAAAAAAATCCCAATATTTTGGTTCTATTGCAAGACCTATATCACTTATTTGCACGATGGTGGAAAATGCTCAAATGACTCTCTCAAGAATATTTAATGATGGGTTACTAGAGTATAAGATATATTTACATTGACATTTATTAAATCATGAATATATATATGTACATGGGTAGAATAACATCTGTATGGCTCACTTTATGAAATGTTCTTTGTATAAGTGCTTGCTCACCTTCATGCTTAACATATAAACAAGACTGGTCAAGGAACTATGGATAAAAGATAACTTAGTCACTAGAGAGTTAGGTGGCTTTAGCATGGTTGGGAGCACCTTATACATGTGCAGTGGATGTTTTGTGGCATAAAAATTTGAATATTTACATTTTGGAATACGTAGTCTCAACATATTCCCATCCAGAGGAAGCCCAATTTCACTTCCTTCAATAACTACATGGTATATATCTTATACATTTTTTGTTGGAGATTAATAAGTTGTTATTAGATTTTAGACTTGAAAGTTTGTCCATGGATGGATAAAATCTCTCTCATGTGAGTAACATAGTTGGTGGGGAAATGGATGGGCACCTTTTGATATAAAATTATTGGTTTAGTATGTTAGGCAGTCAACAAGAATTGTGGAAGTGTAAATATGATGAAGCTCAAAAAAGGGCTATGAGTGAAAGTGATATAGTGAGGGGATAAGAGGACTCAAAAAGTGTTCTAAGAGTTTGTATGGAAGTGTAAGGGCATAATGAGGACTCCTCAACCATAGGACCACACTTGATGCCAACATAAGTATGCATATGAGAAGCAAGTCAGGTAGTGGTGACAAAAGAGCCCAATTTAGATAGGCCTAGTTCCCCACCCATAGTGCATGTTCATGCTCTTGAGTTAGAAGATATATTTTTACATAAATAGGATATGGATAGTGTAGAATTAGAAACTAAACTTTCTAGAGATAATTTTGTAGACCAAGACTTAGATAGTAGTTTATTGTCAATTTATTTTATGTTGCAAGACATTTCTATGGCCTAGTTTGGAATGCTTGGTAGACCAAGCATATCTAGTGGGTAGAGTACGATCCCATCTATAGTCAATAAAACTACCTTAGTTCCTATTATATCAGGTGATTCTATTGATGCAAGAGGCACGAGAGGTGGTACCACTGGTGGTTTAGCTATATGAACTGGAGGAGGCACATGAGGTGGTGGTGGACCTTCCCCACAAGGTTTAAAAGAGATAAGAAGTGCATTATATCAAAACCCATTATAATATCCTCATCCACCCACTATGTATTTCAAGATGATACTCTATTTACCTGAGTATCATAGTGTAGAGAATGTTGTATAACATGTTCACAAGTGTGAACTTATTTGGTGAGTGCATAGAATTGCCTATTATGAATGAAAGTCAACACATTTTTCCACCACTCTTTTGAACCGCATGCACAAGTGGTACTAAAAGTTTGATCCAAAATAGGCTATGGTGAATTATGACCAATTAAAGGTAGCATTTCTCTAGGAATTTGATATCCCAAAGTTTTAGAAACATAATATAGTTACCTTGAAGGACATCAAGAGAGAACTAAATAAGAGTGTATGTGAGTATGATGCACATTTTAATACACTTATCTCTAAGATTTATTTTGAGATAAATGTAACTCAACATGCATAGTGGTTTTTAGGAGGCTTATTTTTTATTTTTCAACACACCTTTTCACAAAAGGCTTTCATCAACTTACATGAGGCCTTGGAATTTTAACTTCAAATCAAATTTATTGAAATACTTGACACAAGGATTAATCCCTTCATGGAGGCTCATATCACTTCTATGGCATCTCAAATAGAAAATATCATTGTGCATAATGCTCATAACACTCGTAGTGGTTTGTGGTGTTGGGAGATGAATTTGAATGTCACAATAGGAATAACTACCCTTGAAAGAGTATTCGATTCATGATGAAGTAATTTTGTGAGATTTTACAACAAGAGCATGATGTAAGGGATTTCCCTATGCTTTAATGTGCCACTCAATCAAATGTATCTACATATTGTAAGATATGTGATGCATACACTCATGATACCAATGATTACCATCTTATTAATGAAATCCATGAGGTACACATGTGTGGTACAAATTATACATATGTTTCCAATAAACAAGATAATGGAGGAGGATATCGTGGTCAAGGTCATGGTTGAGGATGTGGAGGTGGACATTTTCCACCAAGAACCTATTATAAATGCATTTCCCTAGAGCACTATAAGCATGATTTCTTAGTGTATCATACATGTGATTTTTGTAAAAATGAACACTACCTGGAAGATTTCCTAGACCTATATAATACCATCAAAAAGGATAAAAATGAAAAGGGTGCTAAAATGATACAAATTTAAAATCCTTAATGGATATTGTGCCCTGTTACTTTGACTAGTCCTAAAGTCAACATTACAACACAAAATGGCACCTTGTCCTCGTCTATATCTAACCTTCTTACTGAAAACATTTAAGAGAGGTGCCATTTGTTTCTTATTATATGGATGCTATTGTGCCCTGTTACTCTGACTAGTCCTAAAGTCAACATTACAACAAAAAATGGCACCTTGTCCTAGTCTATATCCAACCTTCTTACTGAAAAGGTTTAAGAGAGGTGCCACGTGTTGGTTATTATATAGATTCTTAGTATCATAAGGAAGTGATACATGAAACCATGAATTTGGTGAGAGAATTACAAGAGATCCAATTCTTCAAGGATCAAGATGCTACTACATGTACTAACATGCAAAAAGTTATAGATCTTCATGGTCAAATGGAAGTTCACAACTTTGTGCAAGCAAATCCTTGATGAGGATATTATAACCCTATTATGAAATTATCTAAGGCATCATACACCTAGGCCTACTAAGGATCATTGGTTAAAATATGCATGATGACAAAATACTCATATCTAGCATAGTCTGGAGGGGGATAAAGAGATATTCCTTAGTGCCACTATTGATGGATGGGTCATTTAGAATATCTTAGTTGATACTAGTGCAAAATAAAATGTTATTACCAAGGATGCATGGAGGAATATGACAATCCCTACTTTGAAACCTTATCTTATGTGCTATTTATGGATAATAAGACTCATTTTTTACCTGTTGGAGTAATTAAAGATGCCACCATGGATATCTTAGGTGTCACTTTCAAATCCAAATTTAAAGTCATTAAGTTTACCAAAGCTGATGACTTTACATCTTTGTTGGGTCATCCTTGGTGTTATGCAAATAATGTTGACTTAAACTTCAATAAGCATTATATAATCTTTGAGAATGATAAACAATGGATTACAATTCCCTTAGACCATGCTCAAGGACCTTCATATGTTGAGCTAGTCAAAACTAATGAACACCTCATGGTACTGAACACCTAGATCCTACTCCAGATGGCATATTACATTAGGCAAATGCATAATTTATATCTAACACTACTATTAATGCTTGTGACTATTGGGATCATGGTGAGTATGATATTAATGGAAGGACTTGTGCCACTATAGGTAGTCGATAATATGCTCTATGAAATCACCACAAATGTCATAAGTTTTTTAATAGTCTTCATGGAAAAATTATGGCCGTGCCACCCATGAGGTTAGATGAAGCTCCACTATTTCATGGTCAAATGTAAGTTTTTGACTTTTTACAGTAGTTAAAAGCCTTATATGCATCTAAAAATGATCTATTACGTTCAATTATCCATATCTTTGATGGCACAACTACTCGGGTGGTGGAGAACTCATCATCAGAGCTTCCTTACTTGGGACTGAGTTTGTTCTACTCTACACCATTACTTTTAGCATGATAATCACATTCATGGAACCATAATCAATGCTCTTAAATCTCATCTTGAAGCCTACGAGACTATGTGGAAGGTGGATGAGACATTTTTGCCTAAGTATCTAAGGGTTCACACATTTTATGGCACTTTATGCACTTGGGATAGAGTGTTGTATGTACACAAAGAGTAGCACATGGAGACAGATTATTGGTATTTCCTTAAGAGTAATATGAATACAACATTATCTTATTCATCTCTTCAAATGGATTTAAGCCTCACTTTGAAATCCATGTGTCATGCTATTATAGGTGAAATGGACCCAATGGAAGATCACATCAGACATATACCTAGTGCACAGGAGGAAAGCTTGATTATTTTATAGGAACATGATATAGAATCATCATCTCCACCATTTGAACCTGAATTAGATAAGACATTACGAGAGTAGATATAGAAAGGTAAATAAAAAGTCACGTACCAAATTGATGAAGGTGCCAATTTTGATCTACCCAATCTATTAATTGATCACTTGGATTTAAATATTGAGTATGGCATACACAATGTCTATGACACCATCCAAGATGATCAACATATTTACTTAGAGCCACTTCAGATGATCAAACATAATATTGGCACAGAGGAAACACCCAAGATAGATATTATGGGAAACTATTGGTTTGATACAAATATCTCTAAGGTGTTTGAACTATTAAAAAGAGTATAAAGAAATCTTCCCATAGAATTATATTGAAATGAAAAGAGTGCATTATTCATTAGGTAAGATGCACATCAAGTTGGTAGAAGGTGCTTGACCTATCAAGAAGAGGCCTTATTGTATGAATCCAAACTTACACACTCAAGTCAAGGAAGAGATTGATAGCATGTTGTACGAGTCATTAATCTTATACATGAGTCTAAATCGATGATCCCCATGATCATTAGTATCAATAAGGATGGTCATATTCATGTTTGTGTGGATTATCGGGGACTCAATGATACTTACATAATCAACCCTTTTTTGACATCTTTCACTAAAGAGATTCTAGAGGGAGTTACTGGGTGTGAGATCTATACTTTAAATGATGGATAATATGGATATCATCAAGTCCAAATCATAGAATAGGATAAACCAAAGACTACCTTTATAATTGAGTGGGTTTAATTCACTTACAATGTGATGCCTTTTGGCTTGAAGAATGTTTCTATTATGTTTTCACAAATTACAGTTGAGGATTTAAAAGATTTTATTCATATATTCCTTCAAGTCTACTTGGATAAATATCCCATCTATAGTTTAATGTGAGATCACTATTATAATATCTAAATTTTACTTGAGTGTTATTCGAACCTTCATATTTTGTTGAATCTAAAGAAATGTGATTTTGATACCCCGTTCAATAGTTTTTTTGGTCATGTTATTTGTTGTGATGGACTCTTAGTGGATATATCCAAGATTGTAGTTATTCTTCACCTTTTATCACTGATCACCCAATGGGAGGTATGTGCCTTCTTAAGACACACAAGGTATTATAGGAATTTCATTAGAGGGTATGCTAAGAT
This sequence comes from Torreya grandis, assembly GCA_037957365.1. Taxonomy (NCBI): domain Eukaryota; kingdom Viridiplantae; phylum Streptophyta; class Pinopsida; order Cupressales; family Taxaceae; genus Torreya; species Torreya grandis. The sequence continues at coordinate 1,455,667 of JARHVA010001864.1, read as the reverse complement.
CATTACACCACTAGAAGAATTGTTAAAATAGAATGGTCAATTTATTTAGACCAATGCTCACTAATAGGTGTTTATTGTACTCAAGGATAAGCTCATTATTTACCCTATTCTCTAGTTTCCAAACTAGATGAATCCCTTTCACGTACATGTCAATGCTTTAGGCATAGCAGTTGGTGTTATCCTTGCTCAACCTAGTGAGGGAAACCTTGATCATCCTATCTAATTTTCTAGTAGGAAGCTCACTCTAGCTGAATAGAATTACATGAATACAAAGTGCAAAGATTTTTCCATGGTTTACACCCTTCAAAAGTTTTTTTAAAACTTGATGGCCACTTTATTACTTTTTTTAACTAACCATGAGGCACTAAATTACTTAGTAAATAAGTTGGTACTATATGGATGTATTTTCTAGTGGATTGTGCTTTTCCAAGAGTTCTAGTTCTCAGTGATGGTGAAACCTGGTAAGGCTAATTATGTCCCTAATCATTTATCATGCATTGAATCTAATGAATTATTGTGCACCATTAAGGATAACTTGTTTTAAATTTAATGTTTTCAAGTCACACACATGCTCTAAGAGTTTGAGGATATCACAACATTTTTGAATGTGAGATTAACACCAACCCACCTTAGCACTCAAGAAAAGAAGTAACTGGTTGTTCGTGTAACTCCCTTATAGCTCATAGGGGGTGACCTATATAAGATTGGGCATTATGAATTATTATGGCACTGTATCATGCATCATAACTATGTTGAGATTCTCTAGTAGGTTCATAAGGGTGTTACTAAAGGACATTATACTAGTGAAGCTACAACATGGAAGGTCCTTTTAACTAACTTGTGGTGGCCTACTTTATTTAAAGATGATAAATCTTACATGTTCCAGTGTGATATCTTCCAACATGTGGGTAAGCTAAACATAAGGGATACTATGTCCCTTCATCTAATATTATCACATGAAACCTTTAAAAATAGGGATATTGATGTTTTTGGCCCCATTAATCTAGCAAGAAGGTGTACTAACATATTCTATTTATTACTACTACTGACTAAATTAATTACTAGGATGAGGCCATGCCAACACGGGATTGTACCACTGCCACTAAAAATAGGTTTCTCTAGGATAATATAATTATATGATACAAATATTCATTAAATATGACTAATGATCGAATTTCCTTAACACGACTATTTTCATCCTCTTGGTTTAATTCATGATCGCACACCATAAGACTACACTTTACCATCCTAAAGACCATGATACAACTAGAGTGTTTAATAAGATCTTGGGTAATACCTTAACTAATATTTTTAATATTAGATGAACTGATTTGGATGATCATATTTTTATGGTGTTATGGGCATATTGGACCACATACAAATGATTGAATAAGAGCACACCTTTTAATCTTATGTTTGGTATTGAATTTATTCTCTCAGTTAACTTCCTTGTCCCTTCTCTTTGAATTGTGAATGTTGGTTGATTGGATGATATAAATTCCTTGAAAGCTTGTTTTGATGATGTGATCTTATGAATCCAAGAAGGGAGGTTAGTAGAGTGTTTGAACAAGTAATAAAACTCAATAAAAACACACTAACACTAACACTTACAAGCCTAGATGTTAGGGGTTATCTTAATGAACAAAATATAAGTGGAATCACAATTAAAATTTAAGAGACATCAAATATCTTACCTTCCTTGAGAGCTCCAAATGTGTTGTTGAGTGGCTTGCTTGGTTTGTGCTCAAAGAGTCTTTGGCAATGGAGTTTGTGTGGCTCCCTCTCTCCTTGGCACCATTATGTTTTTTATTATCTTTCATGTGTCTTGGCTCAATGTTTTGGCATTATAACATTATTGATATGAATCTCATGCAACCAAAATTGCATTATAACTCTATAATTTCCAAGCTTAGAATTCAATAGGCAATGGCTTGTATGTATAACAAATGAATCTAACCCCAACCCAAGGTGAGTCAAGGTGGAGTTAAGGCTTATAATGGGTTCAAACCTAACCTAAGTGAGTAAAATATAACCCTAATAGAGTTATAAGGTGTCAATTACTTATGATTAGTAATGAATAGTCATGGGTCTCTAAAATGAGATATTTTCCAAAGTTTTGACAACTCATAAAGGTAATCATGAAAAGTTAGGATATTTCATATTTTTGAATTTATTTATTAATTAATTGCATATGGATATACAACTAAGCATTTAATTTGGTTTAGCTTGTTAATTAATTCTAGTTAGCCATTTGGCTCTTTCAAGATTTGATATTTGTTCATGTGCTCAACTTAATAGGTCCATAGGCCAAATTGACTATTGTGATGCCACAAGATGATTAAAGATGAATCTTTGAGAGGTTATGGTTGCATACGATAGGATACTCCAATTATGGATGTTTCAACATGATTCTGAGCTTTGATGAATGATATACAAGAAAATTTGGGATGTTTCGTGATTCTTAAGTTTAATTTACAAGGGTTGGTAGGAATCAATTTGAAGTCTTATCATAAGCTAATTGTGGCTAGTTTTAGGTGTCTACAATTTTCCCTTATTTGGGAAGGCATTGAAAGCTATAGGCACAATAACATCTTCTTAAAGATTGAAAAGGTCCTATATGCCTATGACTATAATGGTAATGGATGAATTGTAGGTTCCCCCTCAAGGGAGTGGTTGGCAAAGGGGTTGGTAATTGGTCCCTCAAAAGGAGGAAATGATTAGACCAAAAAGATGAAATGGGGTGGAAAAGACTAATTTTCCCATAGGTAGTTATTCTTGATGGCATATGGAGCTATCCTAGTTAGACAGGCAAATAGGATGATTTGCCCAGAGGTGGTTATAATCATCTATATATGTGGGACAAAAAGGTAATGATTTGTCTAAATGTGGTTATAATCATTGACAAAGGCTTAGGATAACAAGAGAATGATTTTCCCAAAGGCTGCTATAAGCATGAAAGGAAAAATAATGATTTACCCACAAGTGGTTATAATCATTGGTAGGATAAAAACATACCCCAGTTGGATGGATAGAGATAATGGTTTGCCTAAAGGTGGTTATAAGCATTATCATAATGAAAATGTGCCCTAGTTGGGTAGAAAAAAGATAATGATTTTACCAAAGGTGGTTTTAATCATTAACCTTCAAATGGATGGAAACATAATGATTTTCCCAAGGGCAGTTAGAATCATTGGTAATGCAAGTGAGATGGTATACAATGATTTGCCCAGAAGTGGTTATAAGCATTGTAACCTGATAATGGTAAACATGATGTGGAATATGATGGAAAATTTGGTAAAGAGGAGAAATATTAATTTGGGCAACCTACAAGTAGAGAGATACATGTCTGAACTCACACAGAGGAAAATTATTTCATTGCTTAATTACTCTGTGGAGGATATGATTTGGATTAGATCAAGAATTGTGTGGGTGCCAAGGAGATATCATTGTTGCATTACCATATAGACTCCCAGAGCTGATTTTTGCTATAGCATGTGACAATAGGCATTATGATAGAACACCATGATAACTTGGCCTAAATATGCATATGGACACACACCCAATCCAATACTCAATTAAAAATAATGAACCAATGATAAAAACCATGATGTTAATGTGGACATATGAATATGGATGGATTCAAGAAGAATGCATAAAAAATCACCCAATGAATGCACATAGACTAAATCAAGGCACAATAAGAAAGTAAACAAATAGGAAAATTAACAAATAAACAAAACACTAAGAAAAAAAGAACTAAAACAAAATAGGAATAAATCACACACAAATAGTGGTTAATCATAATGTTAGTGTAAATAACATGATATAGACAAGATGATGAACATTTCCCCTAGATGATAAGAGATAATTGAATAAACAAACAAGATGGGGGAATAAAAGAAAAGGAGGTGGGTGGTCGAGTTGTCTCCAAATACACAAGGCAAGTGGACACTACCTATATTGTTCCATGGATGTAAGATCCAACAAAAAATTTAGGCCAAATGTAGTTCTCCCAAGAAATGGGACAAAAGAAAATGATGAGAAAGAAAACATGATGGATGTTATAGAAGAATATGGGAATGAGATTGAAAAATGGTGAGAGTGTGAGATGCTAAGCCAGTAAAGATAGGGAAACTAAATGAGAAGTGGTTACTTGTGATATAACTAGGGTTCCTAGAATTTGTAAGGCAAAGAAGTGGTCAATATTTATGATTCTCTAAATCAATTTTCAAATTTATTTGGATTTTTTGATGCATCTCAACTTGATAGAGAATGATGAGATACTAAATAGTCCAAACTCACAAAATGGTGAGAGCATTCAAACTTAAATAACTCATAAAATTGTGAGAGCATGGCTTAGGTTACTCAAAAAATGGCGAGAGCATGGAAAAGGGATGATAGAGTTGACCTTAGTGTGAATCAAGCACTGTCCACATAGTCCCAAGATGGGACCTCAAATCACTATAGTTTTACCTTACAGTAGAAGAATCCGACTAAGTAGGCAAATGACATAATATGACATAGGTATGGCAAGGTGGTACTTCAAGGCATGATAAATAATTATTGCCCCTAGTTTGCCCATATGAAATTATAAATAGGAAACAAAGACATAGGTTGATGACACTAATTGGCCCATAAACAATTTTTATTAGTAGCACGATGGTGACAAACTGATTAACCCAAAGGTAGTTATAATCATGCCCACATGGTATAGAATGGGATAAGAAATGAAGGATGCAATTTCCAAACCAATATCATACTACTCCAAAAATACAACCTCTATTTAGAATGCTGAATCAACTATTAAAACTTAATCTGAATATTTATGCTAGAAATGGCCACAAAACCAATGGAATGGAACCAAGGTCAAAGGATTGGGTGGGGAGGGTTAAAAAAACTCAATCACTAAAAAAGGTACAGGAGAATGGTACATGGTAGAATGGTATGGTACAAGGAAAAATGTCAATATTATGGTACAACTGAAATAGGTGTCATAGATAATACAACAAGTCACTCAAGTGAAGTAACATTTGAGGTGTATAATGTTCATCAGCTCATCAAGTTTATCCCCATCTGGCATAGTGAGCTTGTATGATCAAGTGCCATAATTTGCAAAAATGATGAAAGGGCCTATCTAGTTAGGTTTGAACTTGCCTTTATGTTTCTTCTTGGCCATGGTATTATGTTGGTTTTCCTTAAGAACAAGATCACCAAGCTCAAAATATCTATGTTTGACATGTTGATTGTAGTGGCCATGGAGTTAGCTATGGTATGTTTGCATATTATTGATTGTGGCCACGTATTTCTCATCAACTTCAGCTTTAGTAGGTGAGATACTCGATAGTCTTCATCATCTAGGAAATGATTCAAAGAGATGCATAAATAAGGTAACTCAACCTCAATGGGAAGAATGGCCTAAGCACCATAAATAAGTGACTATGAAGTGGTGCCTATTGAAGTACAGTGATTGGTGCAATATTTCTAGAGGGTGCATAAAATTTGGAGGTGTCAATCACAACCAACATCATTGAAAATATTTTTAATAATGTTGACAATAATTTTATTAGATGCTTTAGATTAGTTGTTACCTTGAGGGTAATATGTTGTGGAGAAATGTTGAGTAATTTTTTACTTGGCATATAACAATTTGACATCTTTGTTTTTGATTGATCTGCCATTATCAGATATAATGTCAGAAGGGATACCATAATGGAAAATAAGATGGTTTAAAATGAATTTGGAAATTTACTTTCCAGTCACGTAAGTGAGGGGTATAACTTCAACACACTTAGTGAATTATTCAATGGTGGTAAAGATATGTTCATGGCAAAAGGATGAGGTGGGGTTTATCTTCCCAATGAGATCGAGGCCCCATGTATCAAATAGCCATGGTGTAAGCATTAGTTTTAGAGTCTCATTGGGGCATGAATTAGATTAGCATGCCTTTGACATTTATCACACTTTTTGACATATGTAGCTACATCTACATCCATCATTGGTCAATAATACCCAGTATGCAAGAGATTTTTGGATAGGATAACCTTTCTTGTGTTAGCCCCACATACTCCTTAGTGAACTTCTCATATCACTAATGTAGATTTTACTGAAGTTAAACAATGAATTAAATTTCTATTAAAATTGTGGCAGTAAACAGTTTGTTTGAGTAAGGTATAACATGCGGCATGGTAGATAAAGGCTTTAGATTATTTTTAGGATATGTCAAGTAACATTATTTGGTCATAAAGATAGGTGTAAAGGTCTAAATACCATATAGAGTTGGGACCAACAATATCATAGATCATTGTAATGGTTGAAGGTTTATGAGCTAGCAGTAGCATATTTTCAATGAGGAATTAGTATTCTTTCACCATATATGTGTGTTAAATTAGAGATCCAATGGTGGCCATGGCATTTGATATTTTGTTACTAACCCCTGGTATATGTTTGAACTATATATCATTAATCTATAGTTTGAGAGTGTCAACTAGAGCCTTGTACAATACCAAATTTTCATCCTTGGTTTTAAAATGGTCTATAACCTGATTGATGATTAATTGAGAATCAACATAAACCTTGAGATGTTGTATGTTCCATTGTACTTCCTAAAAAATCCATGAAATGAGTGATTCATATTCAGCCATGTTGTTACTACAAAGAAATCTGATTTGGAATGACTTAGGGATTAGATCCCCCTATGGTGTAATAAATAAAAGGCCTACCCCCATTCCATGTGCTATGAATGATACATAAAAAATTAACTTCCAGTGTTACTCCTTAAGAGGTGTTTCAATGATGGTCATAATGGAATGTTAGTGGCTCTGTATCTACAAGGGGTGTTGTAGTAAGCTGATCTATAAGAAATTTCCCCTTAATGGATTTCTAGTTGATGTATTCTATCTCAAATTCACTCAATAACATGATCCATTTGGCCATGTGGCCTTGTAAAGCTATTTTTGATAGAATATACTTGAGTGGATATAATTTTTAAATAACCATGGTCTTGTTGTTTAACATGTAATGTCATAATTTTTAAGCTGTGAAGACTATGGCTAAATAAGCTTGTTCAATGGGTGTATAATTATGTTCATATGTAACCAATGTATAACTTAGATAGTAAATGGCATGCTCCTTTCCATTATCATCATGTTGAAATATAAGTGCCTCTAAGGCTTTGTTTGTAATTTATAGGTACAATAAGAATGGATTTATTTGGATTAGTGGTAATAAAATAGGTAGATTTGATAGATATTATTTCAATTTTTGGAAAGCTTTTTGGCATTCATTATCCCATTGGAATGTGGCACCCTTATTCAAAAAATGTGCCAAAGGATGTCACCTATCATCCAACTGAGATATGAAGCATTTGATAGATTGGATCTTGCCCTAAAAACTATGAAGCTACTTCAAATTGGTTGGTGGTGGCATCTGAGTTATGGCTTGTACTTTGGCTAGATTGACTTCAATGCCTCTACAAGACACAATGAAGCCAATAAAATTACCTAAAGTACATCTAAAAACACACTTCATAGGATTGATCCTAACTTTATATTCATGCAGTCTCTCAAATATCCTTCATAGTGATGCTGGATGATCGGTCTTGGTATTTGATTTACCTAGGATGTTGTTGACATAGTCTTCAATAATGTCATGCATCATATCATGAAATATGATGGTCATGGCTCTTTGGTCAGTGGCCCCAACATTTTTGAGACCAAATGGCGTAACTTGATAATGAACATTCCACACAATGTGGTGAATGCTATTTTATGTTGGTCTTCTTATGTAATCTGGATCTAGTTGTACCCTAAAAATCCATCAATCAGTGAAAGAATTTCATAACCCACTATGGAGTTGAATATCATATCAATGTTTGACAAAGGAAATCCATCCTTTGGGTGGGATTTGTTTATGTATCCAAAATAAGTGCATATTTTGATTCCTTTTGGTTCTTGCCAACTAGCACAATGTTCAATATCCACTCTGAGTAGTTGATCAGTCAAATACATCTTAATTCCAAGAATTTTTCCAACTCTTTTTTTACTAATACAATAATGTGAGGATGCATCTTGCATAAATTTTGTTTTATAGGTTTGGCATCAAGATGTAACACAAGATGGTGCACAAGTAAGGTGGGTTCCAAACTAGGCATGTCAGAATAGGCCCATATAAATATATCAACAAATTCCATCAAAAGGGATATAAATATGTCACATTCCTCCTTAGTGAGGGATGCACTTAATTTGATCCATTTTGGGTCATCTAGAGTCTTGATGTTAACTTTTATAGTATCTTCTAAAATAAGTGTCAAACCATCTTCTAAAATGGTTGGTAAAGATTTAAATTAGCCTATAATGGTACAGTCCTCTATTAAGACTGGATATTCAAGTTAATCTAAGCATGGGGAATCATAATCTCTCAATGGTAGGGATGGCCATGTGACAAACACTATGAGAACTCTTAGATGATTCAATGAAAATCTTATTATTATTCAAAACTAAACTTGGACCCATAGGCAAGTTCATTATTGGTGGTATCTTGGGATATTTTTGAAGAAGGTTAAATACCTCTGTCTAATGGTGCATAAAACAAGTTTTCACCACTAGATAGGCCTTTATCTTTACTATTTCCCTAGTCTAAAATCACCTCAAAAAGGTTTTCACTTTTGGACCTCAATGTTTTATTTAATTTTTTGTGTCTAAGGGTGTTCACCTATTCTCCAAAATAGGATTCAAGATCCAACTTGATGAGAACCCTTATTTGTGGTCTCCCAATAGAACATTGTCCCTAAGGCCTAAACAATCACAAAATGCCTCATCATTTTGGAACTTGTTGATCAACACTATTGATTCTTGTTAGTCCTAGTCTATAAGTTGAGGATAATATAAAAGAAGTGGATTATGGTGAATAATTGGTTGGAGAGTACAAATGGCATTGGTATCAAACAAATTGGTATTGTCTAGGTCATTGAAATGGATATGATTGGACTTTGCTTTGCTATCAACATCATTATCACTAGTCATTGGTGTTGGAACATGAATAAGGTACATGGGGTCACCCCTAAGTGGTTTAAATCTAAGACCATATGTTCCTTTGTAATGAGTGGTATAGATTAGCTCAAGTAGACCTTGTTGATTTAGCATAAGGCCTCCTCCTTCATAGGCATGTTTTGTCATGATTTTTTTTTGAAATGGGATACTTGGCATTTAGGCAACAATCAGCCAAGTTGTCATTATACAACCGAGATTCATCATCTGTAAGCAGGTCTTGTTCTTGGCTAGTGGCTGATATGAAAGTGATAGGTGTTGGACTATGCAATTGGCCTTTCCCCTTTCTTTTCCATTCCATACAAGGTGGTTTGGATTTAGGTCTTCCAAAGGACTTGGGTTTTTGTGGAAGCTTGGCAATATATAATGTATCATGGGTCAAATATTCTCTGGGCCATTAGCTGAGATAGTATAATGATTAGATATTTTAGGAGGTGAAATGTGGGAAAGTGAATCAAGGGTATCAGGGTAAATACAATTGGCCTCTAAATAATCAACAAGTATTTATTTTCCTTTATCCTTTTTAAGAACCAAATTCAAGAAAAAATGGTAGTTATAGCTTTGGTACTCAACCTCCAAATGCTTGTAATATTCGTATGGCTATAAATATCCATGGTAATAACCTCCATACCTAAATGGAAGAACTTGATACACTGGTGCAATTTTGAAATGATCACACTAATTTCATATATCTAAGGTCTACCCAAAAGCATATCATATGAAAAATCAAGGTCTAACATGTGGCATAGTGTATCATGGGTCAAGGGACCAATGATAGCTGGAAACATAATGATGCCTTATGATTCTAGTTCTTCATTTTCATAGGCCTTGATTATGATCATTTCTAGTTGGATATCGGCTATGGTATACCCAAAAATCTTGATGAGCTTTAGAGAAAAAATAATTAGACCCGATCCATTGTTTATGAGGATACACTTCACTTTTTTCCACGTTATGACAACTTTGATGTATAATGGATTGTTGTACAAAGGGATAAGGGATGACATATCACTTTGGCCGAAGGTTAATTATTGGCATAGGGTTAGATGTCCTACCAAAGTTTGAAATTTATCTAGAGATATGTCATTAGGAACTTTGTATTAGATAGGGAACTTTGTTAAGATGTTTTTATGGATTGTAGACATATGTAATAAATTCAAAATGAATATTTGAGCGGGCATCTTCTATATATGTTTGATAATATCAAACATCTTTTCTTATATTGTGGTTAATGGCTTGTTCTTAGATAGAATGGTGGGTTGGATGGGTGAAGTGGCAGATGGTTGTGGGGCTAGGATGGTAATATTTGATTGTTGTGTTTTGATTATATAATTGGGATTAGATATAAGACCATTATTGCTAACAAAAGATGGTGGTGGGGGACCAAATAAGGTAAGTCTCAGTTGCCAGTGCACTTGTGTGTGTTCATAAGGCAAGGATGAATTATTATTATTAGGCCTAAGAATAGTGATCCCTATTTGATGGTATGCCTTTATGTGGTTCCAGGTCAAAGAAGAATCACTGGCATGAGTTGCTTGGTTGTAATTGATTATCAATAGTCTTGTTTGATTGGTACTTGGTCTTGGATTTAAGGAGATGTTGGAAACATAACCTCCTACAATATGGCCTACAATGTAGTCATGGGTAATTGTGTGGTAGATAATTGGTTGTTGGCATCATTTTGGCCTTAGTTCTATCTATTTGGTTGACATTGTTGGTTCTATTGTTGGTTCCATTGGTTCTATCTTGGCTGTTGATATTGTTGTTGTTGTTATGCTGGCCATTGTTGTTTTAGGTTATTACGTTGTGGAAAGGGGTTTTGATAAATCCTTAGATTCTGATTAGAGGTGGAAGCTCCATTATCAAATGTGATCTCCCCATTTTCCAACATATTTTCAATCAAATGTTTAATTTGCACACAATGATGCATATTATGTACATTAAACTGATGATACTTGCATAATTCATTTTTTCAGTACTAATATGGATAATAAATGCCATCAGGATAGTTTTTTGGAATAGGCCAACTAATCAAATTAGCAAAGATGAGCTTATGAAACATAGATTCAATGGGTTTTCCAAGATCACTAAAGATGTGACAAGTAGGCACAATTTTATTTGGAGGAGGGGTTTACAAAGATAATGGTTGCTATATTTGTTGCACTTGTCTAGACTATTGCATTTTCTAAAGAGGTTGTTAATTAGGAGTAATTTGCATATGCAACATAGGATAAGCAGATGGTGTTTGCACTATTTGGACATATCGTGACTTGGTTATTCCATTTCCAATAATATATTTGTTGTGATTAAATGGCTTGGATTTTTCATAATTGTTATCTTGTGTTGGCTACAACACTTGCACTTGGACTTGGTTCTGGTTTTGTCCATTATTTTGGTTTTGATTTTGGTTCTAATTTTATGAGGTTATCTTAATTATCCCTTTTCTAATAAGGGTTCTTTCGATCAACAAACCTTAGTCAATGATTTCCTTAAAATTGTGTGCACATTGCAGTTCCAGATGGTAAGATATCTCATTATGTAAATTATTGGTAAAAATAGTGGCTAATTATTTGTTTGGTAAACTATGGGTAAATCAGCTTACAAGTGCTCTCCATCACTACAGATAACTTATAAACCTTTCACCATCATTTTGTTTGGATTGCATAAAATATACCAATGAAATCTCATGCTCGAGATTGTAGGAGAAGTGTTACACAAACTTGTATGAAATATCGTCAAAATTAAAAATTGAATTCTTGGGAAATTTAAGAAACCAATCCAAAGCATGTCTTGTTAAACTCCTTGGAAATAATAGTCAGAGGTATATGTCACTTTAGGCCGCTGGTTGACAAGCAACAAAGAATTCCATCAAATGGGCCTTTGGGTCTCCTTTCCCCTTGTATTTGTCAGATTTTGGTGGTTCATACCCTAGAGGAAATGGTATTTGTAGATTCTCCATGTTGAAAGGGAAGGAACACACAACATCCAACTTAAAAATTTTGGTATGTTTCCTAGCTTGGATGGTGGCAATTGCATCCTTAATTTGTTATAGTTCTTAGGCTAAGAAATTAGAGGGAATATTGGTATGAGGTCAAGGCTTAGAAATAAAAAATGGATTACTTTGACCAGGATATAGTGGAGGCATGGTTTGCTGATGAATGTTGGTTTGGTTAGGGAATTGACCAGAAATATGCATACACAAATTAGGATGTGATTTTTGGAATTGCATGTATTGTGGTGTGATATTATAGTTAAGATTTGGTATATAGCCTAGTTTTGGGAAAATTATGGCTAAGATCAAAGGATATGGTTGGGGGTGATGTACTATGCCTATTGAGGTTGATTGTGAACTTGTTTTTAACAAGTCAAACCTTACTGATTAAGGGGAAATTATGAACCAAGGCCCTATCATTGAATTTGTGGCATGTTAGGGATAAAAGGGAATTGTTACCTAATCGGTACTTGTGGAACATTAAAAACCCTTGGTTGAGAAAATATTTATTGGGAAGTAGATTCATGTTGAAGGTTAAACATTTATCACTGACCAATAGCTATATGCTATTGATTAGAAATCATTTGTGACTATAATGGTATGTTGGTCTGCGATTGAAGAGGTATGTTCTTCATTACCTAGTGAGGTAGAACATTAGTTACCCCCTGTTGATGTGGTAGAATGTTTTGCCTCTATTATGTGGGTATGTTGGATTGTGAATGTGGTTATGGAATATTCATAATCACTTTTTGTGGTGGAGTAGTATTCATCATGTTTTATTGAGGCATGACATTGGTCATTGTTTGACTACTTAATCCTTAAGGCTGTGTGCTTGAAGAAACAACTAGTTGAGGAGTAGAGGTAGTTGTTTGTGGTTGGGAGGTACAAGTTCTTGACCCCTATATTTACAAACCAATCATGGTGTTAATTAAAGTTACATTTTATTATGGACTAGTTGTTTGTGAATTTACACCACTTTAGTGTAGATTGGATGATACTTGCATATTGTCCACTATGTTTGGCTCATTATTATGTGTAGAGGTAGAAGACACTTCCTCAATAGCTGGGGTATTGTACATGTCTGAAACTAAACTATTTCACATGAATGGGTCTATACCCTAATTTTATTATCTTATAAATTAGATTAAGACTCATACTGAAGGAGTTAACTCAATAAGAGGGGCATTTGACATGGTCTTGTTGTTGAAGTTATGCACTAAGTTTAGATAGTTTTAGTATGTTGTCTGCATATGTATAAAGTGGTCCTCCATGATACCATTTTTCATGAAAAACATATGAGGTTACTAATAAATCATTGGTACTATAGTTTGAGGATTTATAAAAGAGGTTTGTTGAATGTTTTGATTATAAGGCATGTTGTAAGGCACTCTTACTAAACTTGGCAAAATTTTCATTGGGGAAGTCTACTAGAAACTTAGCCCCTACCTCCATGGCTTTGATTAAGGCTTCATACTTATTCATAAGAAAGTGATGAGAAAATAAATAAGGGTCATAGGCCAATGCCATGATAATTTAGTATGGTTGTTGTTGAAATTGTTCTGCAACTGAAGGTATGCTAACTAGGTATTGTGCCATTTGATACTAGTCCTGATTTGAGTATAGAGGTGTGTTAAGTAAATAACAGGCCAAAGGATATTAGATTTGTTACTCTATTTGATTTTTATAAGGTTGATAAGGATCCATCTCACAAATGACATCATCTCCATAGGGGTCTTGAACAAAGTCTTCTTGTGTGACCACATTACTATACCTTTTATTTTACATGATGCCACTATGAGTATAGTGAAACATGTTTAAATAAATGGTGAATGCTTCGCGACAAAATGGGTTAGATTTATACAAACTCTAAAAAATAATGTATAAAAAGACAAAAGGTGAAAATTAATCTAACTTGGTCAAAGGATGGAGATGTATCTCCACAATGGTCTATGTAAAAACTTGGTATAAAACAACCTAATGTCAAATATCTAATGCTAAATGTCTCACACAAAAAGGTCAAGTGGATGAAATAAAATTAGAACGTCAAAATATAGGTTCAAAGTGTTCCAAACAAGTCTAATATAGGAAAATAAAGGTTGCTAGGTCTTTTGGCCAAATACGACATCAAAATCTAGGCTCAAACAAAGGGGTATGATTTAATCTAACAAATCTGAAACACTTTGGCATAAACTAGGCATTCGACTTTAGACATGAATTTGATTGGTTTGGTATAAGGAATGAAACAAAAGACACTTAGAGGTAGACTATTTTTCTCCAAAATAAAGGCACAAATGATAGTTTTCAAAATTGGGTAAAGAATTAACCTAAGTTAGACAACCCAAAAGAGAAAGATTGGTGCCTAGGCCCAAATTAGACAAGGCATAAACATAAATCAATCAATGTTTGGATTTGACTTGTCAAGGTTAATTAAAAACTCAACTTAGGAAAAATAGGCTTTATTTAATCAATAATTTAGACAAAGGTGAACAACATAATGACACTAAATACATACCCAAAAGACATGCTTAGATTGGTTTCAATTTGAAAGCTGGACATAAGACAAGTTTATAAAATGATTTGAGTAGCATAATGATGTTATTATGCTCTAAATATGTGATCGATGGTTTATTTCAAGAATCTAAGGCATAGAATTTTAAATGGATTGGGCAACGTAACCTTACCCTTTTCAATCAAGTGACACACACAAAGATTTATCTAAAAGACTAAGGTAAAAGTGTGGTATCAAACGAATGACATAACACCTCCTCAAATAATGGAGTGATGTGGACACAAAGCTCATTTTTCCATGTGGAGGACAAACAAATATATTTAGACTCAAAAATATCAATCAAGTAAAGGAAAAGACAAAATATAAATAAATATAATGTCCAAATCCCTAAAATGATAAGCTTACTTTATATCATTGAATTTAATTTATATACATACTCTTGGGAGGATTTTAAGTGTTAATCATGTTAGGTTGTGGAGCTAAAAGCTTCAACTATGCAGACATGGAGGAGGTTGCTGAGTTCCAGGGATACTGGCATCGACAGTGTAACCGACGTCAGTCATCTACAGTGCAGAAGGGAAATTGGCATCGGCAAGAGGTCGGCCAATGTCAGTCATCTCCAGGTAGATAGGGACCAACGTCGATCACCTGTGGTGGTTCCAGAACTGTTCCTTACACGAACAGTTAGTTCGTTGAATCGAGTGTTTGCATGTAAAGGCTATTTCAAGTCTTGAGTTGCATGTCTAATTATTGTAAATTAGAAGTCTAAGTTATTTTTTAGTGTGGGATCTATTTATAGACCCATTGGCATGTATTGTAATTATGAGCAAATAGAGAAAGGCAAGGAAGATACTTCCAATTGTAAGAACAGGGTGATCTGCAGGTTGTTGCAAGATCAAGGAGAAGTTCTACATGTGTAAGTAAGATCATTTGAGTTGCAGGTTGTTGCAAGCTTATGGGAGATCTACTTGAAGTACTTTGAGTACTTGTGTACTAGCAGGGTTATTACTGACTGGTTGGAGGTGAACACCAACTTTGTGTTTGAGTTGTGTGTTGGGACCGTTTTTGGTAGGAGAGTGAATTCTTGAGAAGAATTACTGTACACTTGGTGTGGGAAGCTTGAAAGCTGTGGAAGAGTGTGGCGTCTCTTCATTGTATTCTTTTATGGATGAGTATTAATATAGTTTGTGTTGTCTCTCATATTCTGTGTCATTTGTGAATTCTAGTTACTTATTGCTTCTGATTAATTCCGCATGTTTAGTTGCTAATACAAGGTAATCATATTGTGCTCATATTGAGGAGCAAAATCCTAAAAAGTGGTATCAAAGCTGTTTGTTGTTCTTAATTCCCCATCAACTGGTATCAGAGCTTTTGGTTGGGTTACTAATAGGTGTTTCAGATCTGGTTAGTGTGTGTTGATTACAGGTTACTCACAGGGGTTTCTATTTGAGTGGGAGTATAGCAATGGCAGAAGAAAGTAAGCTACGAATGGAGAAGTTTAATGGCAAGAACTATCAATTATGGAGGATGTAGATTGAAGATTATCTGTATCAAAAAGATTTGTACTTATCATTGGGTGGGGTTGCATGCAAGCCCATGGATATGAAGGATGAAGAATGGGAGGTTCTTGATCGGAAGGCTCTGGGATCTATAAGGTTGAGCCTTGCATCGTCTGTGATTTCCAACTTATCTCAGGCTAAGACAATGGTAGAGTTGATGGAGTCTTTGGCAAATTTATATGAAAAACCCTCAGCTTTGAATAAGGTATTTCTTATGAAGCAATTATTTAATTTGCAAATGTTGGAAGGTGGATCTGTTCATAGTCATCTTAGTGATTTCCATGGTTTGGTAAACCAGTTAAGTTCAGTTAGTATTGTTTTTGATGATGAAATTAAGGCTCTCTTAATCTTATGCTCATTACCTGAAAGTTGGGAGAGTTTGGTAATGGCAGTTAGTAATACTGCATCTGCTTCAAAAATCTTAAAAGTGGATGATGTTGTGAGTGTAATCTTGAATGAATAAATTTGCAAGAAAAACACAGGTGAATCATTAGGGAATGCTTTGAGTGTGGAAAGCAGGGGAAGGCAAAGAGAGAAGATCAAGCATGGGAGATCAAGGTCTAAGATAGGCAGGAGATCCAAGTCCAGGTATGGTAGAATAACCTACTGGAAATGTGGAAAGCAAGGGCACTTAAAGAGAGATTGCAGGTCAGATGAAGATCAACATGAAGGACATAAAGAAGTAGATGTTGCAGATTATGTTGCACAAGATGCTCTGGTATGTTCCTTAGATAAAGTAGAATCTTGGGTTTTAGATTTTGGTGCCTCTTTTCATGCATCCCCAAATAGGAAATTTTTTCATGAATATGTCCAGGGAGACTTTGGAGAAATTTATTTAGGGGATGGTAAGCCTTGTCAGATGGTTGGCAAAGGGAAAGTGAAGCTAAAATTGCAGACAGGGAACACATGGGTGTTGAAGGAGGTCATGCATATCCCAATCCTGAAGCAAAATTTGATTTCTGTTGGAAAGTTGGGTGATGAGGGTTGCACAGTAACTCTCACAGCGGACTCTTGGAAGGTTACCAAGGGTGCACTTATTGTAGCAAGAGGTAAGAAAGTAGGTACACTTTATCTATTTACTTGTATTACTAATTCTCTTTCTAGTTTATCTACTTCAACTGTAGATTTGAAGATGTGGCTTGATAGGCTTGGTCATATGAATAAGAAGGGGATGCATGTTCTTGAGTCAAAGGGTATGCTTTTAGATTTGAAAAGCATGGATCGAGATTTTTGTATGCAGAAGAAGAAAGTGACGTTTCTTGAGAAATCTGATGTTTGTGACAAGAATAGGAAAGCCTTGGTTTTCAAGGAAAAGATGACGGACAGAGATCAGTGTAAGGGGCTGAAGAATTCTGAGCATATGGACAAGGGTTTGATCCAAAAGGAGCTCGCGAGTAAAGGTCATCGCTCACAAGTAAAACACAGAGACCGAAGTTGGTTAGAAAATCGGCATCGACATCCAGACATGGACTGACATCGGCTATGTGCAGCCTGACATTGGTGACTTTGGACAGATAAACACTGGTGTCGGTTAGAGAGAACCGACATCGGCGATGAGGTAGTCGCATGGAACTGATATTGGTCGGATGCAGACTGAGATGTGACTGACATCAGTCACTGAGATAGATTTTGGGCAGACAACAAGCTGTCAAGGAGTCTCAAGCACCCATATGGAGGACTTAAAGGGTAAGTAAGCCTCAAATTCATTATTTCCCTTTTTTACACTACTTGTTGCTCACTGATCGTAAAGAACCAGGAAGTTATTAAAGAAGTAGAATAGGTAGATCTAGGAAATAGTGGGAGTTTGGCATGGATGAAGGATGTGATTCCTTGGAGAAGAACCAAACGGGGGTTTTTGGTGGAGTTGCCAGCTGGAAGAAAGCACTAAGAGACAAATGGATGTTTAGGATAAAGAAGAGTGGGAATGGACACGTGAGATAGAAGGCCAGGGTATATGGTCTTGTGTAAGCTGCAAGACAATGGAGGTTTGACCATTGTGTTTCTCTTTACTAGGTTGGATAATATTAGCTACATTATCCTGTTACTATATTGTGTGCTTATTGTAGGGTTACACATACAGGGAGTTGCTAAACTAAAGGTAAAGCTAGTTTAGAGGTGTGTCATGAGGAATCTGGGAGCAACAAGATTTTTTGGCATGAGTGTGTTCTAGGGACATGGAAGGTCACAGGTTGACTTTGTCTTCAGATGATTGTGTGAAACCGGTTAGCACGCTGATGGTTGGACAGTTCTATGAACAGTGTCTTGATTCACATAATGAGGTTAAGTGCATGGTATGTACTAGACCTGAGTTTGCCCAAGCAGTGGGTGTTGTCAGAAAGTTTGGAGCCAATTCGGGAAAGAAGCACTAGAGGGCAGTTCAGTGGATTCTCAGGTATCTGAGAGGGACCAACAACAGGGGCACATGCTATGCAGGGTCAAGTTATTTTCTACATGGGTTTGTAGATGTGGATGTGGCAGGTGATTTGGATGACAGGAGGTGCACCACAGGATTTGTGGTGGTTGGTCTTCAAGAGTGATCTTGAAGAGGGATACAAAGCCAAGGGAACAAACTAGATGATGTATAGGTATAGGTATAGTTGTAGCTATTTATCTCCAATTGGGAGATTGTTAGGTTGTGGAGCTAAAAGCTTCAACTATGCAGACATGGAGGAGGTTGCTGAGTTCCAGGGATACCGACGTCGGTAGTGTAACTGATGTTGGTTATCTATAGTGCAGAAAGAAAACTGGCATCGGTAGGAGGTCAATCGAAGTCGGTCATCTCCAGGCAGACAGGGATCGATGTCAGTCACCTGTGGCAGTTCTAGAACTATTCATTGCATGAATAGTTAGTTTGTTGAACTGAGTGTTTGCATGTAAAAGCTATTTCGAGTCTTGAGTTGCATGTCTAATTATTGTAAATTAGAAGTCTAAGTTATTGTTTAGTGTGGGATCTATTTATAGACCCATTGGCATGTATTGTAATTATGAGCAAATAGAGGAAGGCAAGGAAGATCCTTCCAATTGTAAGAACAGGGTGATTTGCAGGTTGTTGTAAGATCAAGGAGAAGTTTTACATGTGTAAGTAAGATCATTTGAGTTGCAGGTTGTTGCAAGCTTATGGGAGATCTACTTGAAGTACTTTGAGTACTTGTGTACTGGCAGGGTTATTACTGACTGGTTGGAGGTGAACACCAACTCTGTGTTTGAGTTGTGTGTTGGGACCGTTTTTGGTAGGAGAGTGAACTCTTGAGAAGAATTACTATACACTTGGTGTGGGAAGCCTGAAAGGTGTGGAAGAGTGTGGCGTCTCTTCATTGTATTTTTTTCTGGATGAGTATTAATACAGTTTGTGTTGTCTCTCATATTCTGTGTCATTTGTGAATTCTAGTTACTTATTGCTTCTGGTTAATTCCGGATGTTTAGTTGCTAATACAAGATAATCATATTGTGCTCTTATTGAGGAGCAAGATCCTGACAAGTGGGATCAGAGCTGTTTGTTGTTCTTGATTCCCCATCAAATCCATAAAAGTGCATGAATTAATAGGGTTTTTACACCCCCTCCCCTATTCCCAATATATTATACAATGACATGGAACTTAAGGCTATTTGTCCTACATCAAAAATATGTTTGTGGCAAGTGGGGTTGTTCTAAAACTTAAATTTTTGACCATCTAGATGGTCCCAAGTGTGATGAACACTATATATGCCTCATGTCAATTGATTTCATACCAGATAATTTACTATGTAAGGGTATATTACTTTAAATAGATATTCCATCCATGTATTTCTTAGTGGAATCCCTTAGTTAGCCAGACCTAACTTAGATTTTCATTATGATTGGAAAGGTTAGCCGCTCAACAACTTGGAAATCACAGTATACGTGCCTTGATTTATATACCACACCATAGAGTGGGGTTAAAACAATGCTAGGAGATGAAACCCTAGGTCAAAGATTCCCTAAAAAACTCATGAGGAGGATATGAACTCTCGCTCACAAGCCAAGTGGTATAAAATAAATGACTAAGTGAAAAGACTTTAGAGGTTATGTTTAGATCATCCAAAACATACAAGTTTTTTGGACAACCTTAACAACATTATTTTCATGCCTTGGATAAAGGCAAAAATTGCAATGAATAAGTCATTTTGGTCACTCAAGTTCCCTAAAGGGGATGTGGAAGATCATACATGAATCTTTCATTTGCAAAAAATAAACAAGTTGCAATCAAACAAGCATAAAATGAAAAACTCTTCTGAGTTATCTGATTAATGTGAGAATTTGTTTTATTACGCCAAGATGAATTATGAATGGAATTTTGGGCCCCTTGGCATGTGTTTGTTAAAAAAATTGACAAAGTGAAAAATGACTTTAAACAAAAATATTATAAAATCACCAATTGAAATGTGAATTTACAAGTGAAAAGTATTATAAATGTTTCCTTGTGGCCTTTGGGTCCTACTAAAATGTTAGAGGGTCTTTGTGCTTAGAAGAACTTTCATGAATGTACAAATCCATTATAAAATTTAGATCTTGGGTTTACATAGTGAAAAACCAAAAAACACAAAGCAAAACTGAAACTCTGTAAAATCATAACTATTAGTAATTTGACCTGTCAAGGCCAAATTACTACTCCTATCATACAAAACTTTCCTAAAACCAGTCATAGACTTTTAAAGTTGGTCAAACCAAGGAATTATAGCCTAAAAAGTATTAATTTTGGTCAAAAATATCAAAAATGGATTGTAAATAGGTCATTATCATTTCAAAAGAGCATTTTCAAGTTCAAATATGTAGACAATCCATGCACAGGGATCAATTTTGAAGAAAACTAAGGATTTTAAGAGCTTCAAGTGGTTTCAGGACCTCAAATTTTGCACACAAGGTAATTATGAGCTGGATAACCTTTTTAAAAAGTTTAATTTCCATTATAAAAGTGGAGATACTTGATATTTTGTAATAGTCCTTAACATGTCCGTTGGATATCACTATTAGAGTAGGCATCGTTATGGAGTGCCATAGAGGTTTATAAGTGCAAGTAAAAGTTTTAAAATTATGGGATGATGATTTTAAATCATAATAAAACCTTTAAAGAGTGTCAAAACTCTAAATTTTAAGTAAATCATGCTCATATAAGCTTTTGCAAGCAACCAAACATGTAGGCCAAAAAGGGATTTTTTAATTTTTTAAGAAATATGTGATTTAAAAGTGTTTTGATAGAATTGTATAGATCCCATGATGATGTTTTTAGGAATTGGGAAGAATGCAAAGATTTATTTTCATTTTGGTGAAATTTTGATTTTTTCAGTTCTAGACACCCTTCCTAGCCTCATGTTCAGATGCTCATATATTTTACCATGTGTGGATTTAAATGAAATATATTAGTATGTTTTGATTAATATTATTTAATTATAATTCATGAATAATTGATACATTTGAGTGATTTTTATTTATTAACAATCATTAAGAGTGTAGGTAGCTTAGAATGTAGTCAAAACCCCACAGGTAGATTTCTCCCCGTGATAACTTTTTATATATTTTGAATGGAAAACCAATATTTTCAAGGATTTTATGGATGTAATATTTATACAAATAAATATAATTTTTTTGGGATTTAGAGGTCTTTACTTCATGAACCATCATTTTGAAAATTTAGCTTCAAAGCCCACCTAGACCCTCAAAAAACTAGTTTTGAAAAAAGTTGATTTTATTGCCATCAAATCATCTTGGATCGACCTAAAAAAAATTTAAAATGTAAATTAAACTCAGATAAGATTCTATAAATTCAAATTTTAAGCATGAAGATGTATGAATGAGGGTAGAAATCATGTTTTTTGTGGAAAAGATTATGTAAAATGAAATACAGGACACTTCAATGAAATATAATCAATGGAGATAAAATAATAAGACTTGTTATTAATATTAAAATTTTATTTTGGTTATAAATAATCTCATAAGTGTCTTAAAAAACTCAATAAAAATGACCAATATGTAGGAAAATGGAGTAAAATAGGCCTAGTCAACCTTGTTGACTGAATGGCGAGTGTTTTCTCATCAAAATCAAATATTTTGGTGATTAAGAATAATTTTTAAGATGAAATTTGTTATGTTTCTAGGTTTCATGGATCATTATTTTAGGTTTAATAGAGTCTAAATTCAAGAAGATAGGTTATTAGGCTTAATTGGCCTAATAGGCTAATTGGTCAATCAAGCAAGTAAAGAATGGCATTGAAAATCTATAAATTGAATTAATTTTGGAGTTACCACATGTAATATATGTTTTGAAAGTAGGTATATAATTCTCAAGTCAATCCACAAGTTTCAATTCATGAAATTTGAGCTCAATTTGAGTTAACTAGTCCTTAAAGGTCAAATCTCTTCAGTTGACTAGTTTGACTAGTTTCATGCATCTCCCATGCTTTTCATGAAAGATAAAGACTTTAAAGAACTTAAAATCACTTTCAATATGGAGTTATATTCTAATTTATGATGTGATTTTAATTAAATAAAAGTTGACAAGTCAACATGGACCCACCACTTCTCAATTCTATGTCAAAAATGAAGAACATGCAATTTTTGAAGACTTGGAGGATTTTAAAGCCTTTATTTAATATTGTAAAAATATTTTAGTCTTATTTTAACTCAAATAAGAATAATAATTCTCTTTTCCATGTGAATTTGAATTTATTTAAAGTTTTAGAATTATATATTGGCTTTTTGAAGTCATTTTGCATCAATTGTTGAAGGCAAAGAAGAAATTGTAATTGACACCATTTATCAAATAAATAAGATTTTTTGCATATGTTTTTTTAGATTAGAGTAGAGTGTATTTTTGATTATGTACTAGCATAAAAGTGGCATCTAATTTACCTTTTTTTAGGTCCTTTTCACACCTACTATGAAAATCTCATCCTCTACAGGTCATTTGAAGAGCTAGGAATAGAATTTGCTTTGCAAGCTTCTTTTAGGTCTTCTTTTGAAACACTTATGTTTAGGATTTATCGAAGAATTTATTTTGATTCATATGTGTACCTTAATAAAATATTTCAAAGAATACCAATCATTCAGGTTCATCATCCTATTAGATAAGATTTTCTATTTCAGTTTCCTTCTCCGTTTTCATCCCAAAAAATCAAAATAATTTAGTTTTTAAAGATAAATATTAAGGGAACCAATCCTCTCTAGAGGTTATTCTCAATATAGAGTCACCCAAAATATAAGAATTTCCAATTGTATCAAATAGAGAGAGGGTATGTTTTACACATATTCAAGTAGGGTGTACTATAGAGTGATAACAATTTCTGGCATACCTGGTGGGACATCATTCTACACGCTAGCCTTTAGAGGCATTCAAAAAATTAGTGAAACTTACAGGCACTCAAAGCTGGTTATGAACATCAGGTATCATTTCAATATTGATTACTTTAATAATTTGGTTTACTAATGTTATCGAATGACTTGTTTTAGTATGGATCCATATTATCCTTACTGTAACCAGTATGACCAACCACTCTATGATCCTCACTAGGAGTTTGAGGATCTATATTAGGAATATATGCATGACTACTGCCCAGATCCTCCATATGAATAGTCATTATATCATAATACTAACCCTTACTAGTCTTATCATGAGCCATACTACCCATATAACCAACCCAATTATGGCCATTTTGTGGCTACCCTATCCATACCAATAATTAAACAAACTTTAGTGAGCCTTAAAAAGCATGCACTAGAGTTGCACTCACACAACTATTATGGCCAAGATACCCCTACTCACTAGATACATTATGTGAGAGAGTCATTGTAGTAAATAAAAGAGCAATGAAGACCTATTGAGAGAGGGAATTGGAATAATCTTACTGATGAAATGATGGATGCAAGTGGTTACATTCCGAGCATTGAGGATAAACTAAAAGGCCTTAGAGAATAAAAATTCAACCACAACCTTATTATATGCCATCCATTCCTCCTCAAGTGACCATTCCAAGAGCCCCTTTGAGTTTGCCAAGTTCTTCATATGCTTCTCAGACATTCCCTTATTGGAGATCTATCCAAGAGAACTATCAAAGAAAGAAATAGGTTACTATGGGACAACCTACTATTGAGATCACTGACCACTTCAAAGAGAAGATATTCTAAGAGAATATTGATAAGCAGATTAGAGAGTTGGAGCTGAAGACAAGGAAAGAGGAAGAGAACCAAAATCAAAAGGTCAAAAAAGAGCCTTTATCTTTCCCATCTTGGAACCAAATCATGGAGTCAAGCAAGAAAGATGAGCAATCAAGCATCATTCAGAATGCTCAATTCAAGCAAGAGATCATTCAACCTTCATCCCTTCCTCCTCAGAAGCCTAAATCCTTTCCTTCATGGAAAACCATTCAAGAAAAAGTGCAGTAGAGAGATGAGGTGAAGGTGATCCAAGAAGAACAACCTCATGAGAAAAATTAGGTAACAATGGTTACTTCTGTAGATCTTTTACATCTTATTGAATACTTTTAGGGATCTACCATGCCACTTTTGGAGTAAGAGCCTCTTATTTATGAGGAAAGTGAAGAGGATGCAACCAAAGAGATGGAAAATAAAGGTGTCTTGAGTGATCAAGAATAAGAAATCATAGTTGGGACATTGCTTGGAAAGGACAAGAAGGATTCAGTTTTCCATGATGAAAAAGAAGATGATCATTGGCAGCAGTTATACCATGATTTCTTGAATGAAATTGAAGAGCTTAAGATGGAAGATTTTGATGATGAGATAGAGAAAAAGGTTGATGCTTCATCTGAAGATTATACCAATGTTTTAGAGCTTCAAGAAGATAATTTTAATTTAGAGATCCCAAAGTAAGATGAGTTAGAGCTTAAGTGGATGGATGAGATGCCATTCTCTATAGAAGATGAAGATGGAACAAGTGCATTAGATCAAGAAATCTCATATGACTCCATCTAAAAGGTATAAATATGTGACCAACATGTTTCAAATGGTAGGAATACTGATGAAATTCATGTTATTTTAATTGATCATGATGAAGAGGCCTTTTGGAATGATTTGGAAAGTTTTTGTGTTTTTTGATAGTCCATCTCTACCCCAATTGGAGATAGATGAATGTCTTGTAAAAAGTATTATTGCAACTATTCATCAAGAAGAAATTAATGAAATATTACAGGCATGTTTAAATCCATACCAAGAGGTTGAAGATATTTGTGAGCAACTACTTCAAATGGATCATAATGAAGCCACCAATCCAAGCATACCATTTAATTTTCCAATACAAGCATTGAATGAGAATGAGACAAATCATGACCAACCTATGAATGAGGTAGAGATAGCATTCTTGATGCAACAAAGAAGAATATGGGAGGAGGATGATTGGATATTGGATCCATATCTTCAATCCATGAACCTAAAAATGGAGGTAAGAATCCTAATGACATCATCTAAAAGACAAGAATATATCAATGTTCTTATCTGCAAGAAGATGTCATTAAGAGATGACAAATGCATTTCAAAGTTCCATAGTGCATCAAATAGCTTTCCATTTGATCTAAGAGGGCCATCAAGGTGGAGGCTAGTTTGTACATAATAGACTCTTTGTGTTTCACTACTCTAAGTGAATATATTCACATACTTTCAATAGTTATTTTTTCTTTTCCATGTTGTTGTTGTCCTTTCCTCTAAGTGCACATGTGCACATGTTTGTTGTCTTTACCCACAAAATATCTTCCAATATTTAGTGTATATCTAAGTCTATCCTTGTCATATTTTTTGAGTTCTTTGACCATCAAGCTAGTCAACCCATGAAAGTCACCAAAATTGTTAGTAATTTGACCTATCAAGGCCAAATTACTACTCCTATCATACAAAACTTTCTTAAAATTGGTCATAGCCTTTTAAAGTTGGTAAAATGAAAGAATTATGGCCTAAAAAACACTAATTTTTGTCAAAAATTTCAAAAATTGATTGTAAATAGGTCATTATCATTTCAAAAGAGCATTGTCAAGTTCAAATATGCAGATAATCCATGCACAGAGATCAATTTTGAAGGAAATTAAATATTCTAAGAGCTTCAAGTGGTTTTAGGACCTCAAATTTTGTACACAGGGTCATTATGAGTTAGATAAACTTATGAAATTTTTTCATTTCCATTAGACAAGTGGATATACTCTCTATTTTATAACAGTCCTTAGCATGTCCATTGGAGATCACCATTAGAGTAGGCATCATTTTATAGTGTTACATAGGTTTCTAAGTCCAGATAAAAGTTTGAAAAGTATGGGATGATGTTTTTACATCATAATAATACCTTTTAAGATTATAAAAACTCTAAATTTTAAGCAAACCATGCTCATATAGGTTTTTGTAAGCAAACATGCATATAGGCCGAAAAGGGATTTTTTGACTTTTAAAGAAAAATGTGATTTTAGAGTGTTTTTATATAATGGTAAAGACCCAATTTTTATGTTTTTAGGCATTGATAATCATTCAAATATTTATTTTCATTTTGGTGAAATTTTTATTTTTCAGTTCTAAACACCCTTCCTAGCCTCCTGTTCAGATGCTCATATATTTCACCACGTGTGGAGTTTATATGAAATATATTAGTATGTTTTTATTACTCATATTTAATTATAATTTATGAAAAATTGATACTATTTGAGTGGTTTTGATTTATTAACAATCATTAAGAGTGTAGGTAGCTTAGAATGCATTCAAAACCCCACAGACAGATTTCTTCACGTGGTAAATTTTTATATATTTTGAATGGAAACCCAATATTTTCATGGATTTTGGAGGTGTTAGTTTTATAAATATAAATATAAAAAATTTTGGATTTGGAGGTCCGTACTTCATGAACCATCATTTTGAAAATTCAGCTTCAAAGCTTGCCTAAACCCTCAAAAAACCAATTTTGAAAAAAATTGATTTTATTTCCATAAAATCATCTTGGATAAACCTAAAAAAAATTAAAATTTTAATTAAACTTAGAGAGGATTCCTTTTATGCATGAAGATGTACGAATGAGGGAAAAAATCTTATTTTTTGTGGAAAAAGCATGTAAAATAAAGTACATGACACTTCAATGAAATATAATAAATAGATATCAAATTTGAAGACTTTTTATTCATCTTAAAATTTTAATTTGGCTATAAATCATCTTATAAGTGTCCCAACCAACTCAATCAAAATGGTTAGTCTATAGGAAAATGGAGTAAAATAGGCATAGTCAATCATATTGACTGAATGGTGAGTATTTTCTCATCAAAATCAAATATTTTGATGATGAATAATTATTTTTTTGTGGTTTTATGTTTCATGTCTCATTATTATAATTTTAATGGAGTCCAAATGCAAGAAGATAGGCTATGAGGCCCAATTGGCTTAATAGGTTAATTGGTCAATCAAGCAAATAAAGAATGGCATTGAAAATCTATAAATTGAATTAATTTTGGAGTTAATACATAGAATATATGTTTTTTAAGTGGATATATCATTTTAAAGTCAATACACAAGTTTCAATTCATGCAAGTTGAGCTCAAGTTGAGTTAACTAGTCTTTAAAGGTCAAATCTCTTCGATTGACTAGTTTGACTAATTTCATGCATCTCCCATGCTTTTCATGCAAGATAAAGACTTTAAATAACTTAAAATCACTTTAAATTATGATTTATATTCTAATTTATGGCATTATTTTTATATAAGGAAGGTTGACAAGTCAACATGGGCCCACCACTTCTCAATTCTATGCCAAAAATGAAGAACATGAAATTTTTGAAGACTTGGAGGATTTTAAAGCCTTTATTTAATATTTTAAAAGGATTTTAGTCTTATTTTAACTCAAAGAAGACTAATCCTTATATTTTACATGTGACTTTGGATTTATTTGAAGCCATTTTTCAAAAAAATCCTTAAGGCAGATAAGAAATTGTAATTGACACCATTTATCAAATAAAGAAGATTTTTTGTATATGTTTTTTTGGATTAGAATAGAGTGCATTGTTGATTGTGTATCATCATATAAATGATATATATATATATATATATATATATATATATATATATATATATATATATATATATATACCCTTTTTTTAGGTCCTTTCCTCACCTACTATGAAAATCTCATCCTCTACAGGTCATTTGAAAAGCTAGCAATAAAATTTGCTTTGCAAGCTTCTTTTAGGGCTTCTTTTGAGACACTTATGTTTAATATTTACTGAAGAATTTATTTTGATTCATATATTTTCCTTACTCAAATTTTAAAAATATTTCATATAATACCAATCATTTAGGTGCATCACCTCATTAGATAGGATTTTCCATTTCAGTTTCCTTCTCCCTTTTCATCCCAAAAAATCAAAATAGTTTAGTTTTTAAAGATAAATCTTAAGGGAACCAACCCTCTTTGGAGGTTCTTCTCAATACAGAGTCACCCACACTTTGATAAGTTTAAATTGTATCAGCTAGAGAGAGGGTGTGTTTTACACATCTTCAAGTAGGGTGCACTCCAAAGTGATAACAATAACTATCAGTGTAATAACACAATTTTCAAAAAAATAGAGTATAAAATGCAAAATCACTACTCTATCTACAAAAATGAAAATAACAGGGCAATATCGCTACTCTAAGAGTCATGATATTACAACTTGACCTAGAATGGTTAACCTAATTGCTAGTGGTCAAAGGCAAAATCACTAATGGTTTAGGTGATATCATGATTATTAGAGTCACTATATTGTAATATTGTAACTTTCCCTGTAGGTAGAAAATAGTCAATAGAACATTAGCAGTCAAACATAATAATTCTAAAAAAGAGGCAAAACTACAACTTTGTGAGTTACGATATTATAGTCTTGAGAGCAAAATCATGATTACACAGGGCAACCTTATAACTTCAAGAAAAACATCCCTTATCATGTATTTTTCACATGTTTTGGTTACAAGATCAAATTTTGACATGAAAATCATTAGGGGAGTGTTTTAAAAGGCTTTAAGAGAAACCTTTTAGGGTGCATGTTCTAACATGCGTTCCATTTCTAATCATAGAAATCCAAGAAGGGAGCTTAGTAGAGTTTTAGAATAAGTAATAAAATTTAATAAAAATACATTAATACTAACACTTACAATACTATATGTTAAGGGTGAGAATAATGAAAAAAAGACAAGTGGAATCATAACTAAAATGAAAAAAACATCAAATGTCTTACCTTCCTTGAAATCTCTAAATGCATTGTTGAGTGGCTTGCTTGGTTTGTGCTCAAAGATTCTTTGGTAATGGAGTTTGTGTGGCTCCCTCTCTCCTTGACACTATTGTGGCTTGTGTTGGCTTCATGTATCTTGGATTAATATTTTGGCATTATAACATTATTGATATGAATCTCTTGCAACAAAACTTGCATTATAATTCTATAATTTACAAGATTAGAATTCAATAGGCAATGGCTTGTATTTATAGCAAATGGATCTAACCCCAACCCATGGTTATTCAAGGTGCAGTTAAGGCTTGGATTGGGTTGAAACCTAACTTAAGTGATTCAAATATAACCCTAGTAGAGTTAAAATGTGTCAATTACTCATGATTTGTAATGAATAAGCATGGGTCTCCAAAATGAGATATTTTCCAAAGGCTTGACAACTCATAAAGGTAATCATGAAAATCTAGGATATTTTATATTTTTGAATTTATTTATTTATTTATTAATTAATTTCACATGGATAATTCAAATAGGAATTTTAATTTGGTTTATCTTGTTAATTTTATTTTGATTAGCGATTTGGATCTTTCAATATTTGATATTTGTTCATGTGTCCCACTTAATAGGTCCATAGGCCAAATTGACTATTATGATGCCATAAGATGTTTAAGGATGAATATGTCAAAGGTTATGGTTGCATATTATAGGATTACCCAATTATGAATGTCTTAACATGTTTTTGAGCTTTGATAATACACAATCAAATTTGGGGCATTCAATGATTCCTAGGCTTAATTTGTAAAGGTTGGTAGGAATCAGTTTGAAGTCCTGTCAGAAGCTAGTTTTGGCAAATTTTAGATGTCTATAGATGAAACCCAATTTCTCATGCATTGGAATAAAAGAGTGGAGAATTAAAAATAGAAATCTTGACATGATCATCATTTTAAGAACAAGACTTTTTCTCTAAGAATTTAGGTTTTAGTATATGACTCCAAGTTCACGTGCTATTCAGGAAAGTTTCACATTCATTGGGATGGAATGTTCATTATTCATACTATTCATCCCACTATAATGTACAAGTTAAAGATATTAGATGTCCATTTCCTTCCCAACTATTTAAATGGTAGTTAACTATGACCCTACTTTTTTGAGTAGAATTTTCCCTCACTAATTAATAAGGTATATGCTAGTAGTTTAGTATAGGATTTTGGTTGTTTTCAATAAATTGTGGCATTGGTTGTGTGCCCTTGATTATTTTAGGGTCAATTTTTTTTCTCTATATTTTTATTTATTTTTAATGTCGTGGAGGATCATAGACAAATTTTAGTGTGGGGTAAGAAGGGTAGAAGAAGTAAATCCTATAAAGCACCAAAGAAATGGTCAATGGGAATGTGTGTGGGAAAAAGAGGTGCATAAGTGAAAGTGTATAAGGATAAATGGGTATGTAGGATGTGGCACATAATTAATATGATGAATCAAGGTAAATAAGTGAGGTTCTCACCTTTGTAATGGAAAAAATTGAAATTATTTATAGTTGTCATGTACTTCAAGAAATGTACAAGATGGGACAAATGTATTTAATATAAGGAAAGTAGTTGTAATGGTAAGTGTTCCAAGTACAAATAATGGTAATAATATTAGAGAATTAATTATGTGAAGTGATTGATGAGGTAGTGGGGAGGTAATTTTGAATTACCCCCTCAAGGATATAAAAGGTTAAACCCATATTATTTTACATTTTACTATTATCAAATTCATGAATTTTACAGAGCTAAAGGAATGTTATTAAGCTACTAAAAGAGAATTTTTAAGCTTTAAAATGAATGTAAATCAATTATTTTTAACTCATTTGATCATTACGGAGTGAAATGGTTATGATGAATAGGTAGAGTGCTAAAAGAGTGATTGAGGAAGCAAAGTTTTATGGAATTATAGGTTGTATAGGTTGATGTCTACCATTAGAGGATGTTGAAGTAGGAGAGATGAGTGGGTCAACAAATTAATCATGTATTATTTCAAGAGAGTTAAATGGATGCACCTCAACCTTAAGTCTTCTTTAAGGGTGATGTAGTTGAATAAAAAATCCCAACATAGTGAGCCCCTACCTGTGACACTAGAGGAAGATGAATCTGAGAGCATGGGTGTCCAACTAGTTTTGATTAGGAAAGAGGTACTTGAAGAGTTTGGCATGCATGATGAAGATTTATCACAAAAATTCAAGGAAAGAGAAATAACATAATTATGGATGGTGTGTCAGGCTAAGAAGAAGGCTACCATACCACCTCCACCCTCACTATTAATAGAGGAAATTGAATATCTAGAAGCAGTGTTGTACACTAAGAATTGGGTGTCAAATGTGTCCACTTGTAATATATTTGAATATAATAATTTCCAACCTAAAAAAAAGGTAAAACTATAGTGAGACTTCTAGGTAGAGTGCCAGAACACATGAAATAATCTTATATATGATTTGAGTATTTTTAATAGTCTTAATGATGCAAAATTATTTCAATTATTTAATCTTTTGTATTTTTGGAAGCTAGTAGAAGTAGTCAAGTTTTTGATTTCTCACGTGCATGAAGACTATTTATATTTTTCTAAGTTCTAGATGTGAATCACATCCAAGAGGAAAATCAAAGTCATATGTTTGTAATGATCATAAATTGACCTTGATTTGGACTTGGAGGACTAAGAGGAGATTGAAAATACTACAATGACACTTGAGTATCAAAATCAAGGCTATGTAATGCACATCACAAGTCTTCAATATCCTGCCCTTAGAGTGGATGCATGCATAATAATGACCAAGGTTATAGGTTTGGATAGATGGAAAGATGTTGACATGGAACATCTATATGTCACACATCAAGTTAATTTGGTAGTGAAGTATAACTAGGTGTAGTACTTTGGTAATAAGATTATTACATATAAAAAGAAAGCCTACCACCTTCCAAACCAAAAGTTTGCATGGGGAACTATCCTTTTATTATTAGTTTTTTATGAGATTAGTGTAGTTAAGTACATAACTTGAGAATTGAAATGGGATTACCCTCTCAAGCACAAATATTTTGTGGAGCAATTTAAAGCATTCACTTGCCTTTGCATGATAATTCCATACCATAAGATTAAAATTAATGGATGGTATGAATAAATCCTTAGGGAACAAGTGGTGTGTTTCAAAATACTTACCTA
The DNA here is from genome assembly GCA_037957365.1 of Torreya grandis. NCBI lineage: Eukaryota > Viridiplantae > Streptophyta > Pinopsida > Cupressales > Taxaceae > Torreya > Torreya grandis. The sequence goes on along the minus strand of JARHVA010001864.1, from coordinate 1,423,187 downwards.
GATAGCTCAGAGACCAAGCCAATTTCATGGTGAAGCAACACTACTCTCTAGTGCACATCTAGATGGTTCCCTCAGGATAATTTTTTGGATGTATTAAATTTCCATATGATTTCACCACTCAATTCTTCACGAATACCATCAATAAGATCTATGATGCATACCTAGTTAACATTACTATTGATAAAATTGATGTGGATACTCATACCCTTTGCCAATTATACATTTACCTAGGGAATAAGGTATACAGGGAAAGGATGGAGTTAGATCATACCAACATTAAGGTCTAGTAGATTTTGGTTGGTAAAAACATTCATTATTTATTTTATATTTTTAAACTAAGAAAGAAAAGATCAGGGAGTGTAGACTGTGAGAAGGAAACAATCCCACCCCTTCCATAAATAGGGAGGTAGAATAAGTAAAAGTGACAAGAGCATGATGTCAGTACCAGAACTCTACCATAGTAAGAAAAATAACAAAGGACTTACCCTATACCACCTAAGGAAACTCTGCCAATAGGTCAAGCCGAAAGCCTAAAATTAGTAAAACAATTTGTTCCTTTGAAACAAAAAACATTAGTGCCTAAGGATGGTGACCTATAAGAAAAAATAAAAATTCCAATGGGAACACCATAAAAAGAGACTATTGAAGTAGAATAGGAAGAGAAAAATAACCCAAAATATGAGAAAACACCTTCACTAGTATGATATGAAGAAACCACCCTTGAGGAGGTAAAGTGGAAACTAAAAATACCACTAATGAAGAGAGGAATGGTTCAAACATGACCTTGAGAACAAGTGGATTTGACATTAGGTACAAACACAATAATAAAGACACAAATTTTGAGATACTGGAATGAGATCCCTCTAAGGGAGAAGAGCTGATTGATGAATCTATCTAACAAAGGCCAGTAACTACTAATTCAATCACGAACCTATGTGCCCAATACTAGAGGGGAGTGACAAAGAAGCATTTATTTATGTTCTCATATTTTTCACCAAAGGACTCGATTGATTAAATTCAATGGGAATTATCATTTTATAATGATATTTATAATTAATAAAATTATTTTGATTTGCCATCAGAGGACCTAATTTTAGAACCAAGAGAGATAGAACTTCCAGATACAATTTGGGTAGATCCCTATATGTGTACTAAAACATAGGAAAGTGTGACACTTTTTAAGTTTGCACATGAGGTAACTGTGTATAGTTATTTAGATAAATATGATGTTTGGCTACTCTAATAGAAGCATTTAGAAATGGTTGCTTTATATCACAATCAATGCACCATAAGAATAAAAATTGAAGAGGATTTGGTCAAGGTTAAGTACCAACTGGAGATAGAAGTAACAACTAAGGTAAAATATTTGAACCTTTGTAAGATAATTTTGAGCCAAGAACTAGTTATTGCAGATGGGGTATCCCTTATTAGTGAGGCAATTGACAAATTGGAGACCCTAGTTAAACTTTTGCTGAAGGAATTCAAGGATTAGAATGGCCACTAGAATGATTAAACTTGGGAAATAGAGCAATTCACTGAAGCTATGTATGTCTATAAAATATTTTTGAATAGGGTTGGTGATACAATTCCCATTTTGGATGGAGTTTTTATAAAGCTGGCATGACCTGACAAAATTTTGGAAGGCTTCAGGCAGAGGAGCTTTAGCAACAATACTTGGCTGACAACATGTTAGTAATAAAAGACCACAAAAAACATGCCAAAGTATTTGAGGATGCAGAGGCTATGGAAAATAAAATAAACACTCATCACCAAAAGATTAATGTAAATTTTGTGGCACTCCAAAGATAGGTTATAACAAAAGTCACCTTGCATGAAAATGTTCATAAGGATTCTTCCACATCCCTTGAGCATTTTTTCATTCAAGTTGGTAATTGTCTCGAGCATCCCAAGGAGATGAAGAAGCTCAAGGAGGCAGTAGAGGAAATCATGTCTTAGTTGTATAATGCCTTAAACCATTGGGATGACATCAAGAAGAAAATTGAGTAAATGGGACCTAAGTTTTTGAAGGGAACTAAGAATGATGCATAGTTTGTGGTAAACTATTGGCTTAGTGTGGGGTGATGTTGGTCCCCCAATTTTGGCTAAATACTCTTTGGTAATAAGTAGTTTGAAGAGACATGATGTGAAAGACGTTTACATGGCATACCATGGCAAAAAAGAAGCAAGTCTTATGGAATAAATATGCATGTTAATAGAGAACTTGAGAACAAAGGACTCAAAAATTAGTGGAAAAATTGGGTAGAACATGGAAAGTAGAGATAATTATGGAGCATTTCATAGGGACAAAAGTGAAGACTAAGTCAATTGCAAATCCAACACCAACCAAAAACAAGATAAGCACTTGATGATGAGGATCTAGCATCGAGAGAGAGAGGATAGGGGCAGATAGGCCCAAGTCCATAGGAACTTAATGTAAATGGTTTCCATGTCTCAATTTTATTTATGATTATTGGTAAGTCACCCTGATTATAATTACTTATATAATTGATTGGTTGGGGAAAACCAAGTATAAATACCCCTATGATGTACTTTGTATTATTGTTGTTTAGTTGGATGTTTTTGATGAGTTTATATGAGTTGGTTAAAATTATAACTATAAATCATTATATTCTTTGATATCACTTATGAATATGATGAAAGAAGCCTATGTTGACATAATACTTGTGTTCAAATAACTATGGGTTCAATGTTATCTATTAGTGTTTATGCCATATTTTTATTTTGATCATTATGTAATGGACAAGAAAGTTGAGTTAGATATATGATAAATAATGAGTTTATTACTATGTGTTTGAGTGCCCTTATCTAATAAATTAGACAAATACACCCTCACATGATAAAACTAGTAGGAACTAGTCCCAATATGCGTGCTTTAAGTGAACTCATGAGAACTTGTTTTTACATGAAATGTCAATGCACTAGCACATTGGATTGTTATTCATTTAGGCACACACCTAGGGAAATTCATGCCCATTTAAAGGAAAAGAATCCCAATAATTTTTATATAATATTATATTATTCATCGGTACTTTGGGATCTATGCTTTGCAAATCTAAATGATACCAAGCAAGTAATTCTAGATAATCTTTTAAATTTTTTCTAAGATCTATTTCTTATTTTTTTGTAACATTGCTACTAAGAGTACTGGACGTGGATATTTATCTATTTTTTAATTTAATTCCACTATTTATTCATTAAGTAAAGTTGATTTATCCTTGACATAAGGTGTTCTATAGATAGTATCCAGACCATCTAGTTGGACATGTTTATCAGTCTCATTAGTCTCTCCAAAATATGCATGAGCAATAGTAATAATATGAAACATATTCTTGTGGTATAATGGAGGGATATCCTTATATATGCCCAAATATTTGAGGATGGCCTCATCATTAGAGAATTCATCCAATGTTATTTTTTTTTGGCAAAGTTATATCATCTATCATGTCTAGGCATACCAACTGTAATACAAATATATTATGAGTCTCATGTGATGGCTTAGAATTTACTTTGATGAGTGTGTATACATAGTGAATGGCATGGATATTTATTTCTTGATTTAACTAATTATTCAAAATAACCAAGTCCTTATCATCCTTTCAGTTGAACTTATTGAATTGGGTTAACAATGCCTTGTGCATATGTTCTAAATCCTTTCTTGTATATCCCATTTTTTTTATAAATATGTAAACCTAATTCCATATTAATTATAGTTTTTTGATGATGATACTAGAGTGACAAATAAAATTTATGGGTTGATTGATTTAAATTACTATGGATGTGGATGTATATGAAGAATGTATTGATCCTCAAGCTGCATCATTGCATAATAATTAAATGTTTATTTATTGAATGAGCATGTATAAATTTATCCTTGATAAACATTCATTAATTTTATATGCTACTACATACATTTTATGACTCCATGGTCTTCCAAATAGTATGTTATAATTGATATTATTGGGCATAGCTTGGAAAAAATTATCCATTATTCTAGGACCCACTATGATAGGCAATATGATTTATCCTAATAATTTCCTCATGATATTATCAAATCCTAAAAATTTAATATCAAAATTAATGAGATCATTAGCTTCTATACCCAATAAAATTATGAAGTTGTTTTGAAAATATTTAATCCTAATCCATTATCAGCTAATACTCATTTAACCACCTTATTGTGCATTCACATTGAATATATAATGGAAGGTGTTTGTCTGTTATATGCTTATGAGCTATATATCCTTTCTCAAAGGAGATATTTTATTCAATCTAGTGTAATGTATTAACATTAGAAGAAATAAAATAATGCTGAAAATCACTTAGTACCATGGTTTCCTTTAATGGTGAAAAGGGTATCTTTATGGATAGGCATCGTTTGAATTAAATCTAATAAATAATATTAGCATGGTTATGTTGTAGTTATTTTAATATATTTATGGAAGGTGGAGGGGGTTGAGGATGGTTTGGTATAATATAATGAATTATCCATCCTCTTAATGCTGTGATAACCAATACACTTTGCACATTATAACATGAAATTAAAAGATCTTGAGATCATTCATTAATTTTTTTAATCCTTATTATGTTTGATTCATTTTATTACATAATTTTTAATGATATTACTTATTAGTGGAAGAATTTTTTTAATGAAAACTAAGAAATATTGAATAAAAATATGCTCATCCAAATATAGCCATATATTCTTTGTAAATCAAAAAGAAAGTAACAAAAAGATGAAATTTAGATCCTAGAAAAAAGAAAAGTTTTGTGTATGGAGATTTGTAAATTTACCTAAAATATAAGGTGAAAATAAAGTGATTTTAGTGTTACATATTAAATTCACATTGAAATAAAATTATTTTAGTGTCAGATATTAGATCCAAGGTCAAAATAAAGTTCCTTTAGTATTAGATGATCATTAATTTATCTAAACCCTAATACAAAAAATTCAAGCAATGCTTAGATAAAATGTAAGGGTTCACCAATACATTTTATCATAATTTGAAATTAATTGGTCTATTAACTCTAATTAAGATAAAATAAATAGAAATGTAGCGAATGTTGTAAATAACTATCAACTAGCAAAATGAATTAAAGTATTGAAGTTGAATTTTTTTGAATTAATGAAAAAAATATGGAAAACACAAAGAAAACAAATAAGACTTACCTGATTTTTGCCTATAAGATGATTATGTGCAATTTCAAGATGATTAGAATGACCAACACATATATGATTATACATGTGTAACTAAAGAATAAATTTTCACAAATTTGGGTCATGATTGATTAGAATGGGACATGATTAACTGTCATTATTATCCTTTGTAGGTAGATATTGATATATAAAAATAAAAATAAAAATGTGGGTATAATCACATGTACCTACTTGAAATATGCCTATGTAAAGAAATTATATCTTAGGCCTAGTGTGGATGGCCTACAAATGACTTATTCAATGTTGAAACCCTAAGAATGCTTACAATAGATAAAAACTTGAAACAATAAAGGGGTAAGTGTAATGAGTTGAGTTGACCCAAATCACCCTCATGATGATTTATCATTACCTATATATCCAATATTCTAAAGACATAAATCAAGCCCACATAGTTCTCCCGCCTAGAGTGTTTAGTGTGATTATGCTCTTTTTGCTACATACATGCATCTAGAGATGGATTGAATACTTGATAATGATTTGATTGATTCAGATAGAATAGGCTCTTGACTTAGCCTTGTCTGCTTCAAGTGAATGCAATCAAATTTGGGAAGAATAAGGAAGATTTACTCAATGTGAAATAGTATAAGTCTTCCTAAAAGTGTAATTTCTAAGGAGTAAAATAACTAGCTTAGAGGTGTATTTATAACAATTCAAACAGGGAAAACCTCACACTACCTATCCTAAAAATATAGACCAACTTGTAAGGGAGGTTTTATCTTTGAAAAAGAGTTGTTGTAAATGCCAAAGACAGGTTCAACCCATAAGGACAATATCAATTATTGGTCCAGTTCTGTAGGTTAATTCTATTTGGGGAAGGGTGACATGTGATCTTATAAATTTGAAAGTCTGTATATATGCTTAGAGGTTTTTTTTTAATCAATTAAGAGAATTTATGTAGGTGTAAAACAAAAAATTAGAAATGTAAGGGTTCACAAAAATATTTGAGATAGATTGAGGTTGCAACATATGACCAAAGTAAGTGTTCAAGTCAATTAAAATAAAAGTGGGCCAAAACTGATATTTTCAACTATTCATGACCAAATTTGAGTATCTATAGTTTTTCATGATTATTTTATGTGAACATTCCCAACATTAACAACCTCTCAACACATTCCTTCAAGTCATCACTTATTTTAGGACCATATAAATCCTTCATGCCTCTAAACTCCCTCATATTCTTCTCATGGTAAATATGAATAATCTTGTTTGGCTACTAATTTACATTATATGTGATAAATTCAAGTTGGTATTTATTTATAACAAAAATAGCATTTAAACCCATAAAACAACTGTTTCCATCCATGTTGGATACCTTTAGCAGTATTTAGTAGCTTTGTGAAGTATTAGTGTTGTGAATCCATGTTCCTAAAGTATTTTGGCCAATAAAAATAATAATAACTATAAATAATCTATCAAATGTGTATATTAAAACATATAATGAATGTCAATGCATAAAATGCAATGCACATGCTCTTTTAAAATACTCACTAGTGTACTCTAGAGGCTTATCCACTTTAAAATAATGAAAGCCAATTTTTGGATGGTTTAAATTATGGTCCTCTCTATAAATACTAGTAGGATAACCTAACTGCCTAGCCTCTCCATTAGTGAAGTCATTCACATAGTTTATTGGTATCCATCATATAAAACCCAATGCTTGTGTAATATTTTCTTGAATTTTTTCCCATTATAATTTCATATAGGTAAATGAACATTGATATGTAGTTTCAACATGCATCACCAATAGACACTCCAACTTAGATCCCATCTAAAATAACAAATAATGCACTTTGTGACAATTACATTATTGTTATTAGCATACACACTTATAAAACATAGCCATAAATGAATACCATAATATTTATACATATTTATATAATAATATATTAAAATCTGCATTGCATATGTTTAAATTTGCATTACACATATCTAACTTGTAACATTACATATATTCATATTCACATTGCGAAGTCTAAATGTTATGTATCCTATGCATATATAAAAAATGAAAATAAGTAATGATGCAAAAAAAAAAATCATCATAAATAAAAAATATTGGTTTTATTAACATTAATTACAAAATTAAACTTTACAATCCCACATGTATATTACTATTTTTTATCATACAACCCCCTCATATGATATCCCAAACTAAACCCAAACATTGCATAAAACACACATAACATGCCTATGATGCTAACAACCAATATTATAAGAGAACTATTTATAGATGAATTTTAACTCCAAACCCCATTTTACTTACAATGAAGTGCATGTTTATTGATGTTTAATTCCCACCCATCATGGGAGCTTTCAAAGTTATTTGTTCACACTCAAAGCTTGATCTTTCACCAATTAAGGTTTGCATACATTTTTCCTTCTACCTCATGTCATTGACATCATTGGTATATAATACCTATACCTTCGAAAAAAATTATACTAGGGACTTTGCTTTGTTGTCATTTTTATCAAATTCATATCTTTAACAAGTCATTCATTGCTCATTTTTTTGCATATGAGTTGAGAATCAATTTCTACCCTTACCACTTCAACCTCACAAGAAAATATTAAACTAAGAACAACAAGTTGTGCTCTCTAATACATGATATTGAGCTTACTTCCATCCCCTTATAGTTCATCTATAAGTTGTATTTAATTCCTATTAGGGCCATATAAAATGCATGCATAGTTAAATTCATCAAAGTTACAAATAAAATAATGTAATTATCTACAAAAAATATATTTATGTCAAATGGACTATCTACACAGTCATGAAATTATATATAAGCTAGTGACTATAGTATAAGATTATGAATTGTGAATTCTAACCATGCAGGCTAACTACAAACCATCAAAGGTCAAACAAAATAATTTTGAAGCTCGTGCAAATCAGTTTCAAAGGTGAGACAATTTAAAAGGTCATTAAAATCAAATTTGAAAATTTTTGATTTTAAATATACCACTTACTACCTTCAATATTATTATATCAAACATGTATATATTTAATTTTAAAAACTATTGTAAGTATGCAAAGCATTTGACAAGTTATTCATTACCAACCTCTTTCTCCCTAATTATTTGGTCACCTTTTTTGTCTTCACTTGCCAAATCCTCTTTCTAATTTCCAATAATATTTCATAGTAACATAGGGGAATGGGTAGGAGAATAATAAAATTGAAAATATTCCATGCTATCATACTTTTCATTGGCATCCAAATTATTATTGTCCTATCATGGTTTGTGTGAAACACATTTTTTAAGACCCCAAATTTTAAGCAAAACCTTTCTAAATAAACATTCAAGTGCAGATTGGTAGAATAAAAGGAAACAAAAAGGTGACAGGGAAGGAGCACTAACCCAATTGGATTGCCCCATCCCACCCACCACTTGCCAAATGAATAGTAAAATATGCTCACTATTACATCAAACATAATTTATGCTATAAATTGGGCCATTTTTGCATCATTTTTATTTTTTTATTTCATTTATTTCTCCTTGTGTGATTCTTATCTAGCATAAAAGGTGGCACTAATATTAGTGCCACCTTTTTTCCACTACGAAAAAATTTAAGTAATGAAAAAATGACTTCCATATTTGCATAATACATAATTAGGGCACGTTTCAAACTCATCTTACCCTTGGTACAATAATTTGTAATTTAGGTGGTAAATAAGACTTTTGAAATTCACATAGAAAAGTAGCACACTAATTTTTGGAACCAAAAGATGAGGATTTATTTTGTTACGTGATTTTTTTTTAAAGCTTAACATTTTGAATAACTAACTAGAATTTTTTTTGTGTAAATCAACAATTGTTTAAACAACTGATTTTTTGTCTTATAGACACTATATAATCATCAAGTAAATATAATTCATCCTTCATACAAAGATTATCTTCTTTAATGAGGTATCTATTCATCAATGAGTATACCTAGAACATATGAGTTTGTATGTAATCTTAATATTGCATATAAAATTTCAATTTTGCGTTAATATTTATTTTATTTTATTGATATTTTTTCCGCATTTCATGTATAAGGAAGTCATCACAACCTAATCATTGAGATGAGGATCAAAATAAAAGAAGAAAAAGAGGAGGATGATGAATTGGTAGATCACCTCTTCCACCAAACAATAGTTTCTTTGAGGTAAATACCCTTTTTATATGGTTTTTCAAATGAATCCATAAAAATGTTGATATTTAAGGATATTATGCTAATATTAAGTTAACATACACAATTTGTAATTGAATATTCAAGTACTGAATTTGATGTTAATTTTTCAACTTTGACTAATGAAAAAGGTAAAGTACATCTTTCCTAAGTGCCATCTGGAAGATGAAATGCATCATAAAAATATCAAAAGAGTAATATATATCTTCTTAAAATAATTTATTCAAAATAAATGTTGGAGTGTTGGAAGAAAAAAATACCTTTTCATGAAAATTTTGTGGGAGATGTTCTAGTGGTAGAATAGGGCATTGGATTGTAAAATATGATAGACCATTTATTTTACAATGATCATGATAATTATGATGATGTTGTTAAGGATAAATTTGGTGATGGTTATCATGAAGATCAACTTAAAATGAAAAATAATCTTGAGGAAATTGAATAAGAGATATTTCTCTGAAATTTGCTTGACCTATTTTGTTTACACTAAGACAATCCATAACATCAATGTTCTATGTTATATTATCATTTATGGAATTGAAATCAAAGTTTTGCATGACAATAATCAATTTCAATGATTTATTGAGGTTAGATGATAGTTCCCTAAATACATAATATGTTTCATAGATATTATATTTGTCTTATATTATGTTTGATTTATTTTATATTTTATTTTTTGATTATAACCTATTAAAAACTAGTTTGTTACCAAAAAAACACACTTCCCTCATCATATTGGGAGACACAACACATATCATAAAATTCAAGGGTTATTAATTTTAATTATGATTCATGCACAAATGATTACATTCTATTTAGGAATAAATATGTGCATGATGTGAGTTGTCCTAGATGCAAGGCACCACAATATCAATAAAGAGCTAGAGGTACTACCATATAAAGTATTGTGACATTTTCCAAAAATTTCTAGAACCAAGTGTGATTTATGTTACAAATCACTTATGAAGTTATTATCATGGAATTACAATAATAGAAGCAATGATGGAGTTTGGTGTGTTCCTTCATATTCAAATGTAGTGAACTAAATTGAGTAGTTATGGCCAAAAAAAATCAAAGATAGGTCACACAATGTATTTTTTTGTCTGGAAATGGATGGTGTTAACCCATTTTCAAATATGCCAACTAGCTACTCTATTTTTCCAATAGTATTAATAAATTATAATATATTTTTTATGGTTGATGAATCATAAGGACAATTTAATGTTGTCATTATTGGTGCCTATTAAGCATGAAGTAAAAAATATGTATAAATGCCTTTTACCCTCTAATTGATGAGTTATGAGCATTATGGGATGACATTATAATGTATAACCTTTCAAAATCCACTGGTCAAAGGCCATTCACTTATTATGGTATATTATGTTGGTAATTTTCCTAATATGAGTGTTTATTCAAGTATTTATCATATGTTAAAATTTGAAATAAAAGTATTATGTGTGTGTGTGTGTGCGTGTGCGTGCATGTGTGTGTGTGTGTGTGTGTGTGTGTGTGTGTGTGTGTGTGTGTGTGTGTGTGTGTGTGTGTGTGTGTGTGTGTGTGTGTGTGTGTGTGTGTGTGTGTGTGTGTGTGTGTTTGTGTTTCTCCATGTTATATATTTGTAAATTATTTCTATGTGTAGGTCTTCTAACAAAAATAAAATATGCATGTCTAAAGTGTGGTGATCAACTATGTGTAAGGCCATCCAAAGAGATTTAAAAAATTGTATATGAAGGCCATTGAAGGTTATTGATGATGAATCATGAATACCATGTTAAAAAAAAAAGTAATGTTCATGGAAATTATGATTATGCCTCATGGGGATTGGTATAAATCATTCGTAAGATCAAATATTGTTATTCCTCAATATAGGTGGATGTAGACACTAAAATTTAATTAATTAATGTTTGACAATGCTTGTTCTTGAAATATTTACCTTGCTTGGAAAAATTGCCATTCTGATAACCATTTATCTATACAAAATTCTTAAAAGTCTTTAAATTACTAAGAACATCTTCCAAACTTCCCTAATTTATTCCTTTTCATCCCTAATCAACATATACTTCACTGTAAATCCAATTTCAAAATCCTTTGTCCATTCTATACAAGTTCATACTAGGGAGACAAGGGTAAATTGCACACTTGTCCACTAGTGCAGAATTATCTTCCACACTCTAATTGTTAGTCTATCAAAATGACAAGCTTCCTAATGAATTTTTAGCATGCAATAATAGGTCACTTATAAGAAAAAATTCAAAGATTATACTATAAGATCACATCAAGCATCTCACTTGAAACCCCCAATTACTCTATTTATCACTCTCTTAAAAAATTAATTTCAAAAGTGTCTATCTATTTATCAAAGAATCCTACTAGTATTCTGTTGTAGTAATATAATCATTGTCCAAGTTAACATTGTTATCTTGCATGTTGAAGTCATCTTTGTCAATCATCCTAATAAAATTTAATAGTCGTATTCATATGATCTTTCCAAAATGGAGAACTACATCAACCTAAGGTCCATTTAGACTATGTAGGCAAGACTCAATTAACAAGGGGTTTTCTAAGGATAGGTCAACCATATCCCACATCCCCACTTTTTCCCATAGGCATTTTATCTTGTTTGTGTACTTGTGCAGGATAGGGTTTTTTAGTTTTTAGGTGATCTGAACATCCAAACAAGCTCCACATAGAATCAAACAATATTAAAACAAAGGTGAACTAACTTATATTATTAGATCTAACATAAAGTCAATGTACATAAAAAGTCACACTAGTGGACAATGATGCATTATGATCCTGCCGAGATATTACACACTTGTACTATAATAAATAGAGGCATTATTATAAGTTACACTATGTTGATAGGATTTTTATAAGTAGTTTTAGAAAATCACATTCAATGGGTGAATAATGCAATTTGAATAAACTAGTTTGCAAGGACATCTATCTAACCCTAACCCTAGTTTCCATTTTTAGCAATTTACAACTTCTATAATTTTTTCATATTACCATATTTTTACATTAGGTTATATTATTATATTCCTAGATCAGATTTCAAGTTTCCATTTCTTTAGAGTTAATTTCATTTCACAATTAATTATAATAATAAACATTTTGGTGAACCTAATTTTAGAATAGAACATTGGTTGTATTACCTGTTGATTTTTGGTTTAGTGTTTTAGTTTAATTTTGTAAATGCTTGACACTGAAATAATACAGTCCTCAACCTTGGATATTATCTGTAACATAAAATATCAATTTTTTTGACCTTGAAGTAATTCGACATTGAAATTTTTTGTCTTGTCACCTTAGATAAATACTGACATGGAGGTTTTTTCTTTCAACTTCAGGTTGAATTTTGTTGTTTTCCTCTCTAATTTTTTTATTTTTTTATTTTTTAATTTAATTTTAATTTTAATTTTAATTTTCTTGTTTCCTTTATATATTCATCATGGTTGAAACATATACATGTTATACTCATTTACTAAATAGAATATTACAATTTCTTGTAGCATCTAATATTCCTATCCAAGATGTTATTCATAATGCATATACACGGTTTAAATTCAATAATGTTTCACTCATCACATGGAATTAAAATTGGATTTCATTTATTTATAAACCCTACCTTATGATTTAGAATCATCCATGCTGAACAAGGTATTGTGCATCAACCAAAAATAGAGTGTTGGTTATTTTTCATTGTTTTGATTTGCCTTTATTTTGATGTGTTAGTTGTATGCTATTTTGTTGGCTAATTTTGGTGGAATTTTTAATGTTATGCATAATTTTGAAACTCACCTTATTGATTAATGTGACATTGTGAATAATACATGACATTATGAAACCCACCTAGGAAAGGACTTCTATTAGACACATCATCTATTATTCGATGACATTATATATTTAATGTTGGATCCTCAAACCATCCTAGGTAAATAATTATATCAATGGCATTATTTGTTGTTAAAAAAATTTAGCAATGGTATGTGGGATTATAAATCAGGATAGGAAATGAATTCCATTTGGTGGCATTATCTATTGCTTGACCAAGCTACTAATTTTATAAGACAATTATAAGTATTCAAATAGTTTTCAAAATGTAACATTTGGAATTATATATAGTGTAGGGGGAATGATATGCGTTCATGACCAAGCTACTAATTTTTATAAATTAGATTTTCTATTTAAAAAAAAAATCAAGAATCAAGTTTCAAGAATTTACATTTAGAATCTAGATCCATCTACAGTTGTGTGATTCATATTTTATAAGTGAACCATGTTTGGTATTAGTGATGCTCCAAATATTTGTTTTATTTTAATGATCCATGTACTCATTCCCACCTCTTCTCTTTCAGTTCAACAAGTGGGCTGCATGAGAGCTTAGTAATTCTTAGTGTTTTAGTTGCACTTTAGAGAACCACTTTGTTGGTTCCCATATATTCAAACATTACTGAGTACTCTATTATGGTTGGAGTATATATATTTACAACTCAAGCATATACAATGATTCTTCAAATTGAGAATTGATCAATCTCAATTTAGAACTTATACACATGCCTCAACAAGGGTGCATACACATCTCCATGAGAAAGACAAAGTGTGTATACACACTTAGGTATCACATTTAATTTAGTCTATTAATTTAAGCATTACTATAATAAAGTGGGGGGAAATGTAGACACTAAAAATTAATCAATAAATGATTAAAAGTTCTTGTTCTTGACATATTTACCTTGCTTGGCCAACTCACCATTCTGATAAGCATTTATCTATATGAAACCCCTCAAAGTATTTTATTACTAAAAACATCTTCCAAAATTCCCTAATTTATTCATATTCATCCCTAATCAATACATAATTCACTAACACATCAATTTCAAAATCCCTTATCCATTTTGGATAAGTGCAAACTATGTAGATAAGGACAAATTGCACACATGTCCACTAGTGCATACTTGTCTCCCACACTCTAATGACTAGTATTTTAAAATTGAAAGCTTCCTAATGGTTTTCTTACATGTGAAAATAGGTTGGATTTTGGAAAAAAATTAAAGATTATCCTATAAGATCACATCAATTATCTCACTTGAAACCCCTGGTTACTACACCTAGCACTCTCTTATAAAAGTAAATTAAAAAGCATCTATCTATTTATCAATGAGCTCTATTATAGAGTATCCAATTACATTACCAAAAACTAGAATGCATAGTGTGCATTAATCCCCATACACCTTAACTTCCTAAAATTAAGCTATCCATGGCAAGTAGGGTTTCTTAAACCCTTCTCTACCCCTCCTCTTTCCTTGTGCCTTCTTATTCTCTTTAACCTTGTAATAGACTTGATGACTTGAGGCTAAAATTGCTTCTAAAATTAGTTCTTCATGTTGATTATAGAGTTAAAAACTTTACAATGCCCTCATCCTTCACCTTTATTCCCAAACTTGATGCCACTCCTTTGGTTGAAGTACTTATAGAAATTATTTTTCACTCCATTGATACTCTTCTGAAGCATGCCCTAGTTGGGTGATTCATTGGACTCTAGCCAATCCCTTAAGCTTTGGAAAAATGGATTTCTTCTATTTGGGGGAAAAAAATCATGAGCTATAAATTATTTTTGCGTGGGTGTTAATATTGCACTATTATATCTAAATCTAAAGAGGAGAGATATGTTATTTTTCAAGGAAGTCCCTAGTTCATGAGCTGTATTTCCCTATTTCTAAATTTCTAGTCCATGTATTTTGATTTGTAGGGGGATGTACCTGAGGAAGTGTCAGTTTGGGTAAGGATACATTTCCTTCCATTGCATATTTAGAATACATAGTCTTTGGAACTCATTAGAAATTAAAATTAGTAATTTTATTGACTAGATTCCCCATAAAAATTCTAATTTTGTCTCTACTCACATTTTTGTGCAGGGGAATCTAAAAAAAGGCCTACCTAAATTTATTGGTATTAAAATTTTGGATTAGATTCATACTCATATCCTTTATTATGAAAAATTAACCTTTTAATGCCTCTCTTTCCATGAGTATAACTATTTTTATAGAGAATACCCTCGTAACAAGGAAGCTCCAGGTGATGAGGATTGACATGATATTTATGGTTTTCAAATATGACATATAGGATTAGGAAACCTAGAACTAAAAAACCTCTTGAGAATTAAAATAATTTTGTTTTTATCTCAATTGATCATGATAAAGACACCTTTGAATCTGACCCCAAAGAAGATATTTAAGATCAATGCATCTATATATACTCTTTTGATAAACTTTTGGGTACCCGGGTCCTCCTAGAAGACCCACCAGATGATATTTTGGTTGCAGCTGACATGATTAATAGTAGTGAAATTATAGAAGATAATTCCATTCTTATTACTTGACCTAAATCCATCCTCACTAGATAATCTTCCATCCCAATCTTAGAAGTAAGACTAATTAGGAATTTAGGAATGAAGAAGTAAAGAATAATGTTGTGGCTAAGACCTAATAAACTATGGATGGTTTCTATATAAAATAAAAGGGAAAGAAACCCATGAAAAAATGATCCTATTCTCATTAAATTATAAGGGATTAGATAGTGTCCTCAATAAAGACTACCTAAATAATATCATCAAAGACCATTTCCTTATTTTATTGAAATTCAAGAACCCAAACTTGACTTTAATGGCATGGTTGCTTCTTGGAAGGAATTAAGTGCTAGTGGAACCTCTAAAGGCCTCCTCACTTCTTGGGATTGTAACTATTTATAAAAAAATATGGGTATCAAAACTATTTATATATCTCCTTAAACTTTTATGCAGGAGGATTTTCCTTCACCTACATGGATGTCTATGCCCACAAATCTCATGTGATAAAAATAAAGTGTTGGATCTTTATTCTTTCTTTCATTGAAGAATGTAATCCTTACAATCTAATTTTAGCTGGTGACTTCAACCTGGTCCTTTTCCATTTGAAAAAAAGGTGGATCTAGAATTAGGGACCCATGTAGAGAATAAGTTGAAGATAATATCTCATTGGATGGGATTCAATATATAAGGCCTAATATAATAAAATATACATAGATAAATAAAAGGGCTAACAACAACTTCATTACTAAAATAATTGATAGGTTTCTTATCCAAGAATATATTCTCACTCTTTTCCCCAATGTCATCAGTAGAATTATTCATAGGATGGTCTCCAACTATAAGCCTATCATTCTTGACAATGGCTGAAATAATAATAGGGACCCAATCCCATTTAAGTATAACATTGTATGGGTTCATCTAACTAGATTTTTGGCTGAAATTGAGTGCATATAGAATTATTGGTGCCCACCCCCCAATAATTCTTAAGAACTTGGAAACTCAAAATATCTAGACTAAATTTTGATTTGATAAATTGGATTAAAGATTATTTTTATTTTGACAAGGCCAAACACTATCTTCTTATTAGGCTTAGGAAAATTGAAGAGATTAATAATTTTGAGCCTCTCACTAAAGTTATTAAACCTAAAAGGGATTCCATTTTCTCATAACAACATGAAGAATAATTTTGGAGGTTCAAATCTCATATGACTTGTATCATGAATGGGATGCTAGCACCATATTATTTCACCTCATAACTCACCAGAGGTATTAGAGAAACATAGTCAGAGAAATTCTATTATATATATGGTAACATTTCCTACAACAATGATGATATTAAAGAGGCTACTCATGATAATTATGAAGCCCTCTTTTATAATTCTACTAGATACCCTACCTCTCAAGCTTATCTTCTCATCAACATTATTACTATTGTATTTGAAGACATGAAAACTTATCTTTATCAAGCTATTTCTTTAAAAGAGCTTAGATAGGTTATTTTTAGATCTAATTAAGACAAGGCCCCTAGATCCAATGGGTTCTCCAACTCCTTATATCGTTAGTTCTTTTATTTCATCATATATGACCATTTATAACTAGTGGAATATGTCTAAAAAATGTAGGCTCATTGGTGCCATCAATTCCACCTTTTTAGCATTGATCCCTAAGGAAAATAATGTGGCCTCATTTAATAGGTTCAAACCTATTTCTCTTTACAAATTTTATTAAATATTCATGACTAAAATCATTTCCAAAAAAATTAAAATAGATTTGGGTCTCATTATTTCAAAGGATCAAGGTAGGTTCATCCTAGGTAAACAAATTTATGATAATATTGTGATTGTCTATGAAGCTTTGCATTCTTGAAGTAAGGATAATAAGAAAATTATTTTCATCAAGCTTGACATGGCTAATGTCTTTGATATATTTGATTAGGACTTGTTAACTTAGGTCTTACAAGCTTTTGGATTCCCCCTTTTCTTTTTGAAATGGGTCTTAGGTTGCATCACTAGCCCTTGTATTACTCTAATTATTAATGGATCTCCTACTAGATTTTTTAAAGCCAACTGAGGTTTGCACCAAAGATGACCTCTTTCAACTAACTTATACATCATTTTAGTAGACCTCACTAATTAGAGGAGGTCTTTGGCCATTTTTGGCATCAAGGTTGTTAATGGGTTCAAAGATATTACTCATGCCTAGTTCATGGATGACACCCTTTTGCTAGTGGAAGCCACTAAATTGAATGTTAGGAGGCTTAAATTTTGTCTAGAAAAATTATTTATTGATTTTGGAGCATCTATTAATGATAAAAAGTGCAAAATATACACCATTAACTCTTTTATTACCGAAATAAGAATTTTCTCTCAAATCCTCCAATTTGTGCATGATGGTGTTGGCCCATTTATTTACTTGGGTGTTACTATGATATTTAAATTTAATCACTTTGGTTTCTAGCATAATATCCTAAAAAAAAATGACAACCACATTCCAAACTGAAAAAATGGGTGGTTGAGTCTCACTGGTGGAGTGGTTCTCATAAAATCCATCATCTCTAGTCTTCCTATCTATCAACTCATGATTTCATGTACATTATCAATGATTTAGATACAAAAATTAAGAATTTCCTTTATCAATAAGGTAAGTAAACTATCCAAAATAGGTTTCATCTTGTTGACTAGAATAAGGTTACCAATGGAAAATAACAAGGTGGATTGGGCATTAGATCTACATTTATTATGAGCTTTACCCTAGGAGCTAAGCTTGTTTGGACCATGATTAATCCTCTTTCAATTATGTGGAAATAAATTCTTATCTACAAGTATGGTGATGGAAACCATGGCATGATCCTGCTCTCTTCCATCCTTAAAAATCCCAACTCATATAGAATTTGGTATCTAGTGGTTAGGGAGGCTGAATCAATAAAAACTAATTCCTCTTGGCACATTGGTAATGGTTACAACATCAGGTGTTGGGATGATCCTATTGTAGGTAGTGAACCCATTTACTTTCACATGCCTATGCACATTATTCAATCTATGAAGCAAATTGATTTCAAAAAACTTGACCAACTCATTATTTGGTAAGGAAATCTTACTAAATGTTCACACATTATGGGTATCTCTGAGGAACAACAAAAAGAGTGGGAACAATTTTTTAACTAGGAAGAAGTTCGTGGGAATTCTCCTTGTCAATATTGATAGTGAAGACTCCTTAATTTGGGGTAAGATAAATTCTAGTGGAAACTATATGGTTCAAGTTGGTACTGACTTTCTCCTTGAAAGAGAACTTACCAATCACTTCCTTTATAATATTTCATCCTTTAATTTTACCCCTAAAATCAAATTCTTTTAGTGGCTTGTTAGGAAAATAAAAATTCTCATTGGTGAAAACCTCATTAAGAGAGGTATATTGGGTTCCCATATTTGTATTAGGTGATTCAAGTCCTGTGAAACTCAATCTCACCTTATTTTTTATTGTGAGGAATCAACCCCTATTTGGACATTTCTTTCTCTCAATGTTGGGGTTCACTTTAGAAATTGTCTCAACTTAGAAACTTACACTCAATAATGGAACTCTAGATACAACTAATCTCTCAAAGGCAAGCCCCTCATCAAAATTTTATGGTTATCCTTACCTCTTTTTAGAATGTGGTTTATTTGGATTAAAAAAATAAAATAACATTTTAAGATAGTTCCATTCCTAAGGAAACCTTTATTTTCATAATTTAACATGCTATGGTGGAGAATGTCAAATCTCGCTTCAAGAAAAATCAATACATGGATGTGCTATATAGAGCTAAATTTATTTTTATTAAAAAATAAACCTTGATGGGTTTATCAAAAACACTCTAATCTACAACCCCACCCTAGATATCCACTTTATCTACCCTACTCTTTTATTTTATAGATCCTCGAAGTCCAACTTTGTAATGGCCACTAATGGTGGTATGATTTGGTCTAAACCTCAGCTTTCTCTTTTATATTTCAGCTTGAATCTTGGGTAGCATTCAAAAAATGTTACTAAATTTATGATTTGAAAGTACAAACTTATTTTGGATATCAAATAAAAACTTAAGAGCATTAATGTCTATGGAGACTCTAAATTAATAATCCAATGTCTCATAAGTAAACACGTTATCATATCTGTCCAACTCTATCTTTTCGTAAATTAGATCTTGGAGATACTTAAGAATTTATATCACATTAGAAGGAAACATATCCCAAAAAATATAAATTCACAGGCCAACAAGGAAGGCCAATGAATTTATTAAATTATGCCACCTTTTTTCTTGAACAAGATACTTCTGACCTTATGGATCAAGCTTCTTTGATGTCACTTCTGCATCTCTCTAGCTTCACAAGACCCTCCCTTGGTCCATATTTTTGTATCTATAGTCATTTATATTTTTTAATCTCTCTCTACTATTACTATGATTTATAAATTTTTTATTTTTATTACAAAAATGAGACCTACTACAATTTTTCTATAATAATACAATCATTGGCCAAGTTAACATTGTTATCTTGTAGGTTGAGGTCATCATTTGTTAAGCATCATAATCAAATTTTCTAGTTGAATTCAAATGATCTTACCCAAATGGAGAACTACATTTTATTTAGGTCCTTTTGGAATATGTAGGCAAAAAATAGTCAAAAAGGCATTTTCTAAGGATAGCTCAATCATATCCCACATTCCCACCTTTTCCTGCTAGGGATTTGATTTTATTTTTGTACTTATGTACGCTAGGGTTTTATTTTTATAAATGATCTAAAAATCCAAACATGTTCCACATGAAATTATATAGTATTCAAAAAGAGGTGAACCAACTCATATTTTTATATCTAATGCATATTCAATACAAACAAAGTCACACTAGTGGACAATCGCACACTACGACCCTATTTATCTACTACACACTTATCATAGAGTTTAATGAGGCACTATTATAAATCAACACCATGTTTACAATTTTATTATAAGAAGTTTTTGACAATCACAATCAGTGAGTGAATAATGGATTTTGAATAACCCTAGTTTCCATTTTTAGAAATTTGTAACTTATGCAAATTTTGTATATCGTTATATTTTTATAGTAGGCTATCTTATTTATCTTCTTAAATCAGATTTCAATATTACATTACTTTAGAGTCAATTTTATTTCACAATTAATTTGAAGGGTAAATAGTGGAGAGATTGGTTATGGCTATCATAAGCTAGTGGAAAAGTTGAAATGCCAACATGAATGAAG
Organism: Torreya grandis; assembly: GCA_037957365.1. Taxonomy (NCBI): domain Eukaryota; kingdom Viridiplantae; phylum Streptophyta; class Pinopsida; order Cupressales; family Taxaceae; genus Torreya; species Torreya grandis. The sequence continues at coordinate 1,402,180 of JARHVA010001864.1, read as the reverse complement.
AAACTATCTAAACTATATAATTTTCCATATTGGATAATTTATTAGGTGGGTATATTTTGGATCCATTGCATATATTTAATAATGTAGTGGTTTTTATATGGTATCACATCTCTAGAAAATAAAAAAACACTCCAAGTTTTAGAGCATATCTAAAAGTTAGTGGGACAAAGAATCATCTTAAAAAAAAGGAATGTGCTCCATGGATATTAACTAGAGAATAAGTCAATTTGGTTAATTAAACAATGTGAGAGATTTTCACCCTAAATGGATATGGGTCCTCCATGAAGTGTAAACTAACACTAATGCACACATCACATGAATAAAAACACATGAGTGGCATTACATTTTGAAGGAAATTCATATGTTTTGTGTCTTAAATTAGAGATGTGATGTAAAAAATCCACATTTAACCATTTTTATTTGTGAAACATATATTTCTCTTAGAATTAAGGGGGGTATCTTGTAATCTTCCACCTAATCTATAAAAGGCACTTTATTGACTTTCAAAAAGTTTAAATTAATATGATTTTTATTTTTAATTACAACTCATTTTATTGGATGATAAACATTAGGGTAACTTGTATGACCAACATTGTTTGTAAAATAGGTGTATATATTCAAAATAAATGTCTGAAATAAGGATCGAGGAGGAGAAATAAAATATTGTAGATATAGTTTATAGATTGGAAAAAGAACTACGTACCTCTTTTGAATGGAATATCAAATCGATTGATCAATGCATTTGGTCAATGATATTCAAATGGGAGGTGTAGTTAGCACGTGATGGATGTTTGGGAGAGAGAGGTACATGAAGACCTTAAATAGATTTATGAATTAGTTAGCACATCCAAAGGGATTTATGGTATAAGGATACATTATTCAAGAAATGTTTTTCTACATGTCAAAATATCTCTAAGAATAATTTTCATAGATTACATGCCTTTGGGATGTTGATCATGGAAATAAAAAATTGGAGGAAAACCTTGTTAGATAAGGAAATTGCATGAAACTTGGTATGTATTCCAATTCATAACAAACATATATGTTGTACACACATTCATGGATGTTTGTAACAATTAATTTACTTATCTACATGTTTCATTATCATGGCCTATTGAGAACTATTACATAGAGAAATTCATACTCTTAATTACTTCAAAGATGGTTGTGTGGCCTGAAAAATATGAAGAAAAGAAGATTGTCCATGAGATCTAAATAATTTATATGAAGAAAAGGTATTGGCTCCACTGATCACTTCTGATGAATCAAACACATTTCACCTACCCATAACTTGATTTAAGTCCATCATAAAAATCTTCAATAATTTTGCAATGTATTTATTCTCCACTTCATACATATTAGTCACCACCCTCCACTTATTATTCATCCATATTTTCATCATAGGGTTTTTTAATCTCATTATTTGTACTCTCTGAAAATGACTAGAAGTAACTTCCCCAATTAGTTAATTAGAGGAAGTTATCATTCTACCTACTTGGGTCTTGGGGTGGAAAACCCTCTCATACTTAATTAATTTTCATTTTTCCATTACAACTCAAAACATAGAGATGGGAGATAAAAACATGGGAGCAAACTGATACTTCCAAAACACCAATGATATCAATAAACTCATACTTGAGATGATAATCTACCTATTAACACATAACCCACACAAATAATTAGCATGACAAGATCCTCCACATTTCTTAAATAATTCATCAAAATGAAAACCTCATCATGAGGGGTCAAAGATGGCTAGATAGTTTGAATAGAATTTTATTTTAATCCCATTAGTGATGAATTTTTATTAGCAAGTATTCCCAAGTCATTTGGGAAAGGTGGTTCACAGAAGCAAAGTTTTAATTTTTGACTATATTTGATGATGCCATGGTTGACATCCTAGTCTGCCACCAAATTACCTTTTTTCATGATGTGAAGGAACTCTAAATTCTCAAACAACCCTCTCAACTGATTAATCTCATTAATAATATACTAAAATTTTCAAGTCTTAATGAATCCAAAATTTATAGCATTGATTATAATTTATGAATTGCTTTCTACAACTAGATTATACCAACCATGAGATATTACAAGCTAAACACCATTTAACAATGCATAAATTTCTACCATATTATTTATTTCTATGCAAATATTCAGGGAGAAAAGAAGAAGATGCTAGCCTTTTTGATTTATAAACACCTCCCCACTACATGCTAACCTTGGATTTCCTTTTAAGTTCTCGCCAAATTTGACGTTGATTTTTCTCAGATCGAGGGCCCTCCAAAAAATATTCTAATTTTTATTTTCAATATCACCAATCCCAAGCCCATTATCGAGTTATTTTTATAGTATTTTAATTTTAAATATTTTAATTACATTTATTATAATTTTATATAATAAAATAATAATAATTTTTAATTAATAAATTTAAGATTTACATTTTATAGTATAATATATTATAATATTCCTATAGGCATATTATATTAATCTTTGACTGTAGACATATTAAAACAAAAAAAAATTAAAGGGATGTTGCAAAGATACTGCAAAATTCATGCAATTTGTATCACATTGAGATATAAAATAAATAAATAAATTTAGAGGGCCCAAAATCCCTTCAAATTTAATTTTTTGTTTCTTGACAATGATTTAATGAGAAAATGAAGTGATAATGATGGGAGGAGAAAACCATAGTAAAAGGGAGAGGAGAAAGGGGAAGGAGAGAAGGAGGAAAAAGGGATAACATAGAGGAGAGAGGAGTGTTATTGTATTTAATTATTCATAAAATCTTGTTTGGTTTTAAGATGCTCATGTAATATTATATTCAAAATATATGGATATACACTAATTTTCTGCACACTTATCCATACCCTATTAATAAAGAAGAGTATCAACTAGGTAATTGACTTAATTGAGTCAACTATTAATACGAAAATTAATACTTCAAATAATACTTTTTATCCAAGTAATATACTTTGCAAACCTAGCCATAGTATCCTTTTTTTATATATAAGAGCATAAAGATCTAGTGGGCAAGGTAAAATTGTGGAAGATAATTATTATTGTTATATTAGTGAATTTAGGCCAGCTATATTAATCTAAAGAGGTAGTAATTCTCCTTGGAATAAATCTATGCATTTAATTCTTTTAATATTTTATCCTATTATATATTTCATGTATTATAGGTGTTTGTATTATGTTAATTACAATAGTTTTAGACAATATCCAATAATCTAATAGGAGAAATGGAGGCAATAAGGAGAGGAGAAAGGGAAAATAGAGAGAAAAGATTATAAAAAAATAAATGGCATACCAAATCAATTGGGGAGGAAAATTCAGACCTCCAATTCAATAAAGACTTTCAAAGTAAGTAGAGGAAGAATAAAAGGAAAAATATGTGGAGCTTATATTGATCATATGTATAATTTTTACATTAATTTGATGAAAAAACATGTCAACCATAGGAAGTAAAATGTTGAAATCATAGGAAGGATACCTTAGGATAAATTGCATAAATATTGGGATAAATTATCTAAAACTTAAGATAAATTGTATAAAATATAATATAAATTATGTAAAACTTAAGATAAATTGTATGAAATAAACCTTATTTCTTCTTGGTAGCCAATTAAAAACTCTAGTTGATATATATATATATATATATATATATATATATATATATATATATATATATATATATATATGCTTAACAAAATTGGAATTTTAATTTTAATAAATAAATTAAAATAGCATCAGATTTTTAAATTTATTCTAGAAATTATATTTCAAGTCCTAAAATAAATTTATTCCATAAACTAAATATTATTATTTAGGGAATTTTCTCATCAAGGGGGATAACTAAGTGATTTATCATCTATCAATGTTATATTTTTTTTGGTTACACATTGCCAAAACATTAGGTTAGGGTTTAAAAAATTATAGGGTTGTTATTTCACATTCAAAATTGGATAAATATATTGATATAATATTTTTTAATTAATAAAAATTATAATTAATGAGATGTTGGTGAGTTAATTAAATGATTTGGTTATTTCAAATTTTATCTAGATTTAAATATCTCGAAAGGTATATGAGATCAGTTGTTGCATATATCTAATATATATGATAGATGATCACTTAAAAATATAAATTTTCCATTATATCTTAAATTAATTCATAACTCCGATAAAAAATAAATATCTATAAAATAATAATAATATATAAAATAATTTAAGTTTTTTAATTTAATAAATTCATAATAAATATATTTTTTTTCAAAATTTCTAATTTTAATTTAATATACAATTTTTTTTTGGTACATTTAATATAATATTAACAATATGCCAACAATATAACCAATCACAAACGTAAATTTGAAAATAATTGAATACATAAGAGGGTTACAAATTCTATTAACACATGTAGTCACTATAAAATTCAAATAAATATTGGTCTAATTCCATCCAAATCTTGTCTATTGAAATGTTCCAATGTTGATATTGTGTAGGTATTACAGCGGCTTAGATAAAAACGCTGCATTTACTCAACAAAGTTGAGGAGCCGTTTAAATACAAAGTTATTAATATGTATATCACATAATTTTATGTAATCTTAAAAAATGTTAAAAAATAATTTAATAATATTTAAATTAATTTGATCTTATAAATCATTGTATTTGATCAAAGCATATATATATATATATATAATTTTTTCTATATTGAAATTTATGATAAGAGGAAATGGGTATACTGTCCCCTTTTTTGACATAATTTATTTATGGACTTTTAGTTTGGTTTTGTTCCCACAAAATTAAGGGAAAGAAAGAAAAGAAAACTATGAGAAGGCTATTCTAAAAACAAAAGGTGAAAAATACTTACGTATTCTAATTTTCAATTGAATTATGCAAAAAGTTCTTTTTGATCGAATTCTCTCTTAATCAAGGGATTTTTAAGGGTCATGAGAGCCTAAACCTTAAAAAAAGAATTTAAAAAAAGTAAAGTTGCTTATGATTCAAAAGACACATCTTTCTAACTTGGGCACCACCATTAGGAAATGCTTATAAAAAGCAATTAAGAATTCATTTAGAAGGTTATGTTATTTTAGAATATTGAATCATTGATCAAGTATGTCAAGCTTGTTCATCACAACTTGAGGACAAAAACTTTCAAGCATGTTAAGAGTTTGGGAACGAAAACTTCTATTCTTATTTTTAGGGTAATTCTATTCAAGGGCTATAATTATAATTCAAATTTGCATAGTTGCATACAATTGGACCTACAAGCGTATTTTTAGACACCACATTCATTAAGGATTATTTCAAACCCTATAGAGAGTTGGTTCCAGATAAATTACAAGTCTTGGAGATTGGTGACTTATATTGGGAGGTTGCTAGGATGGTTTGGAGCCATTTCCTTGGGTGGCAAATTGATTTGGTCAAGAGGAAGACCCCTCTTGAGAGTGTTGCTCTACACGGAGACCCCTTCAAAGGTTTGAATATTTTATGGTAAAACTTTCTCACTTGGGAGACTTGTCTAGGGCATCATAAGAGATCATTTGATGATCAATTGGTGAAACAAAATATTTTGATTTATTTTATAATTAATTCTAGAGTGTGGCAACTTGATTTGAATATGGATTAAGTCATTTGGAAGGCTTTTGGACTCCAATTCGAGAAGTTAAAATTACAATATTTTTTTTAATTTATTTGAGGTAAAATCAAAAGGTTTTAGAATATTTTAGGGAGTTAAGGTGAAGGTATTAATTTTGTATTTTTTAGCAATTATAATCAGAGATTGGGCAATTCACTTGGAGGGGAATTTGCAAGGGTTTGGGGTGCTTGTAGGCCATAAATCATTGAGCAAATATTCCTTAATATTTCTGATTTTTTTTTATGTTTTTCCAGCTTGTTGGCTAAGGGTTTTGACCTCACTAATCACTTGATGTTCACATTATTATGAAGTGATTTTATTTGGTAAATTTCTAGCTTACTTGTGAGGATTAGTGATCTGATTTTTTCTTGTCTAGTGGCCAGTTTGGGGCCCAAATTATAGATTTCCTTGGCTAGGATTAATCCCTAGTTTTACCTAATTTTTAAAACTATTTTTAAGGAGTTTTACAAGTTTGGTGAGTAGAAAGAAGGCTTGGGATCATTGGTTTTTGATATATATTTCTAGCTAGTGTGAGCATCAAACCTAGGTATTTATCATAGTAGTTTGCATCAATTTCCATAGTGTATTCTTAGTATTTGGAGTGGTTGTATATTATTATACTTATGGATTAAGTTTTACCCTAATGTCATCTAACACCTAGATTGCATTGGGAAGTATTGTGGATTGGTTGATGCACCTAGAGTTGCTGGTCTACTTCTATTATTTTTAGACATTATTTATTGGGGTTTGTGCCCAATCCTTTATTTGTTTGCTTATCCCTAATTGGGGACATTATAGTGGGGAATGAATGAATGAAATATTTTAATAACATCCATGACACCAAGCAGTCTATGGGACTGCGGGTTGTAATAGAACTACTCTATGTTAACACAACTCCATAATATGAGGGTTGCCCTTTTGATCATGCAAAAATTTAGACCCCTTTCTGATGCTAACTCTTCTACTATGGATCTTGATTAGAAAACTTGTTGTATTATCTAACCTTTCCTTTGTAAACAAGTCGGTGAAGTTATTGACCCTTAAGTTGCCTTTGTACTTGGTGTGGAAGTCATTATAGGTTTTGTATTCTATAATAAAGTGTCATTCTATCTCCACTACCCCATTGTCACAAAATATACATATTATTTTTTCCCATTCTTCCTTGGGTACTAATCCACCTACTTATTTCAAACCTAAGATTATGCGAGCTTGTCCTCAATTGTGCAATCAACATCTTTTCTTTTCATTTAATTTCTACCCCTATATATATTTTTTCTTGTGCTTTCATGTGGGATTAAACACTTTTATATAGTATGGTTTCTTTTGTCTTGATTGTTTTGTCCACATCATTGTCTTAAATTTATCTGTCACATATTTATTTATTTTGTCCTTGGTGTTTGGACATTCTTCCATGTTGATGTTCTATTTAATTATCCATTTGTTATTTTGTTTCATCCATGTGTTCTTCCATCTATTTATCCCTTCTTCGATTGCCATTTTGGGCCATCAATGGTTCTCCATATTTTGTGTTTTTAAAGTAATTTAATGTCCAAGTCATTGTTGATGCTTCCAATGGAAATGTACCTATTTCGACAAATAAAATATCATATGGAACTGAAGTTTTGACTTTGAGGTTGCTTGTGATTAAATATTTTTGGATTCTCTCTATCTGTCTCCATTTTAGATCCGATACATTATTGCCCCAAACTTCACATATATATAGGGCCATTGGTGTGACGAGTATGCTGAGTAAGGTTCTCTTGGTTTTCCAATCTCATAGTTATGCATCCGTACACCTTATTTTCATTAATAAAGAAATGCATAATTTTTTTGGTAAGGAGTCTTAACTTTTTGTAAAGTTTCAATTTCTAACTTGTTTATTTTTGGGGTGCTCCTCAAGATAAGTTTCCACTTTGGGTATTATATATTTTTTTTACAGGGTAAATAAATTAAATAAAAGTATAAAATTGATAGGTGGGAGCCCGTATCTAACATAACATATTATTCAAGTGCTAGTGCCTAAGGAGACAACCTTAATAGTCCCCCTCCTCTACCTCTTCTGACCCTCATGTTTGTTGTTGCTACCTAATGGCCTTGCTCTTTGTGTTTGATAATCCTTATTTTTATCATCTTTTTATGATTTAATTGGACTTTTATCATGGCTATAATTATTGTACAACGTTAATTTTGACGTTGTTTTGATGTAATTTATTTTCTTAAGGCTATTATGTTTTATTAATAAATGTGCACTTTTCAATTTTAAAAGACTGCAAAGTAAATACTACAAGTGATTCAAAAAGACTTAAGTTTATAAATTTATAAATGTAACTTATATCTATAAAAAAATTATAGAAAAAAATTAAAATTAAAATACAAAAGATGTTTTTTTTATCAATAAAAAAGATGTTTCTATTTCATTAATATTTCACTCATGTAATATTTTATTTATTGGGTTTTTAATATACAAGGTTAAATTTTAAACATATAAGTCATTTTAACATTTAAATTATTATTTCCCCTATTAATGATGAAGGTTATATTTAAAACATGGCTATATTTTAATGTCTATAACAATTTAAAACATCTAAACACCTCCCAAAATCTAACACTAGTGATATTGATAAAACATAAAAAGCAGGTTATAACAATTAAAAACATCTAAACACTTTACAAAATCTAACACTAGTGATATTAATAATACACAAAAAAAACAAACTTCTTAACAAGAAATGGGGTAATAATAACAAAAAAATGTCTAAACACTTTGCAAAATCTAATACTAGTGATATTGATAAAACACAATCTAAACAACCTCCATAACGAAAAAAAAGGGGTGGAAGAGTCACTTAAATGTAAAGTTAAGTTGTGCATCAAACTTTTTAATTTAATATTAGTTATATCATTATAGGTCATGGATTGTTGGAAAAAAATAATTTTATCATTTTTTTACATGGAAGGATAAATATTTTGTTTCAACAAATAATTAATCTTTTTAAAGTTATTGTCAAATATTTTAAACATATCGATTTCATTAAATTTTTTAATTAAATGTATTTAAAATTTAAAATTCAAATTTAAATCCAAATTCTTAATAAATAAAATGATTACAAATAAATATTATAATAAAATGAAATTCTCAACTCATACAACATTTTTTATGTTTATCTTTACTCATGCTTTTATGAACTAAATTTATATCAAAACTATTAATCAAATTTAATTTTCTCACAAACAGTTTTTAAATTTTAAATTATTACATTATTTATATACATAATTAATTTAAATTATTACATCATATATACACACAATTAACATAATTAGGTCATGGATTGACCATTGTTAACGGTTTATATACATCATTAGCTCATGGCCACTGTAACCGTTCTTACATTAAAGAAGAATAAATACCATATCAAACTCTGTTTGGATGGATGTTAGAAGGAAAAAAAGAAAAAATAAATTGAGGGATCAGAATTAGTTTTACAGATAAAATTATGTAAAGATTTTTCAGTATCTCAGAGCATGCTCTATGAACTATTATCAAGATAAGATAAAAATAAAATGTTATTGTTTACAGAAATTTTTTACGTCATAGCTTTTAATTGTAACAATTAATCTAATTTTTTCTATGTTTTAGATCGTACTTTATCAATTACAACAATCAATCTAGATTTTTCTATATTTCAGATCATTCTTTATAAACTATCGTTAAGATGAAAATAAAATATTTAAACATTTTATTGTTTACAGAATTCTCTACGCCACACTTTCAATTACAACAATCAATATATTATTTAAAAAACTGATAAAATAAAAGCTTAACAATTATGCACATTCGCATCGCCAAAAACTGATTGATCATCAACCAGGTGCACAATATGTCGTTACCTCTATATTAATACTCGTTAACAAGAGTCATGATCGTTGAAATGCTTACATCTGAGAGGTCGAAAGTGGCTAAATAAAAGGCGGAGTCTGATGGTGGCAGCAATGACACCATATATTCAAATACAGGACTATATTAATACTCGCTGACAAGGGTTATGATCGTTGAAATGCTTGCATCTGGGAGGTCGAAAGTGGCTGGATAAAGGGTGGAGTCGGATGGTGGCGGCAGTGGCACCATGTATTCAAATACAGGACTGTTTAACATGGCTAAGGACTCCACAGTTTGGTTGTGATCGCCATTGATGCAAGGACAAGGCTGGTCAACTTCAACTGGTTCAAAATCCATCGACCAAATCTGGTTAGGGTTACAAGCCTCCTCCTCGGAGGAGGAATCGAAACTCTGGAGTAGAGTAGCAATGCTCATGAGCTCATTCTCCTCTTCTTCGTCAGGGATTTTAATACTTTTGATGCTCGATAACCTCGTTGGATTAATTGAGTCCGGAGCGGGAAGAGGAGGAGGAGGAGGAGGAGGAAAATGGCGGCGATTCGAAACGGGTCGATGCGGGTGGCGAATATAATGGGAAAACATGGGATGGTAGAAGAAGTTGGTGCGGGCTCCGGGGCCGGCGATGGCAAAGGAAGCCTGATCGTAAGCCATGGCAGCCTCCTCGGCCGTGTCGAAGGTGCCCAGCCACCGCCTCTCTCTCGTCCAAGGGTTTCGTATCTCCGCCGCGTATCGACCCCAGGGCCTTCTGCGCACCCCTAAATACTTCCCCTTCGCCTTTAAGTTTGATGGCCGCCCCGTCGATTTTTCCTGCACAGTCCAGCCCATTTAAGCTTCTTTTGTCTCAGGACAGAAACATGCCATTCCTCTCTGATAAATAAGCTCAGCAAGTAAGGGGGTTTAAATAAATGCACACAATTTGTTTTTGCTCTCAGATTCGATGTAAGCAAATAGCGGCTTGTCTGCCATTGTCTCTGTAGGGATGGAAAATGAATGTTTTCAACGTGGATTGGGAAAAAACAATAATTGATGTGCTGAGGTTGAGGTTGCAGGTGGATGGTAAAGAATGTTTGTCGGGTTGGATTGAAACTGGGAAAGCTTCATCCCCATCTTTTCCGTTCCGTCGGAGTTGTCTTTTAGTGGTATGTGAAGCAAATAAAAATTGTTATCTCCCCTGGCTCACATTCTCCCCTCTTACGGGTCGGTGTCTCTGTCCCCACACAAACTAAGTGCTCGAAGCTTCCTAGGATAATGCCAAAACATGACAAGCAAATTGAGGCAACCGTGTACATCTAAAGGTAATAAAAAACCCAAGTTGAGGATCTCTATAAAATTGGTTAAATTACATGCTCATAGAGGGGTTCTTCAGAGGTGGTTTCATGGAGAGGTAATTGCAATTATTTTATCGTTGTTTAGAGCATAGTTTTATAGAGGGATAATTGCAATTATTATAGTTGCAAGGGGTAGATAATGATTTTTTTCCCCTAAAAAATAGGAACAATAATTACATAGAAGAAATAGTTTTAGAGATGGGTAGTCGTTGGGGATAATAAGTTGTAGCCTTTGCGGAGTAGAGAATTTTTAGGCACTTTATAACCAATAAAAAGTGTTACATAAATATTTTTTTAATTTGGTTTTACAATCAAACCTCCTAGATTTCCTCTACAGGGGTAAATTTTGTAGTTTTTGAAATCCATATGACCGTTTCACTACATCCCTACTCCTAAATAATCTTTGCAACCCCTGCAACTATTTTTGCAGTTGCAGTGCTATGAGATCTGGTTTTTATTCTTTAGTGAGATACATGAAGATGAGAAACTAACACCTAGTTTGAGGAGAAGGAGAAAACGACATTCGTAAAATATTCCAAAAAATAACAAACATAGGACAACTTGAGTTTGTTTTAAACTTGGAGACATGTAATTAACAAATTTAAAAACGATCCTTCACTTTAGAAAATGAGCATTTATTATTTTACAATTAATTGGTTATAATAATTAATTAACCGTGTAATGACTAATTTTTGCATTAATATTTTTTTCCTAAAGTGAACCCACTAGACATCATTTTGATTAACTAGTATTAACTATAGAAGAAGCTATTGAAATTAACAAGCGGACGACAACTCAAGTTTGATTTAAACTCGGAGACATGTTATTAACAAATTTAAAAACAACCATTCACTTTAAGAAACAAGCATTTATTATTTTGCAATTAATTGGTTATAATAGTTAATTAATAATGTAACAATTATTTTTTGCATTAATATATTTTTACTAAGGTGAACCCATCAGAAATCATTTTGATTAAGTAGTATTGACTATATATCAGGGGAAAATTTTAGTGATGAATATTCGTTAATTGACAAATATTCAGTTTAAAAAATTGGCATTTGGCAATTTTTTAGGGTACAGCATATGACCCTTTTGCCTAAAATTTTGAGATATTTTTTTAGGGGTTGACTCACCAACCATTTACAATATTTATATGGTTATCTATGTAATTCACCATATATATATGTGTGTGTGTGTGGCAGAGGTCACAAACTTACCACCGAAGTATCTTTGTTTACTAGATTGTAAAGATTTTGAGACTTGAGTCTTGAGGCCACACTCTACTACCTGACTAGTTTAAGTAACTTGACCTCTACTAGTATTATGTCTCACAACACAAACTAGTTGATAGGTGGCGCTCTGTCGCATGATAGAACTATGTCATGTGATGACATTGTGTCGCACGATGGCAAAGTGTCGTATGGTAAAATGATGTTACATAACAGTAAAGTGCTATGCATCGATATAATGTCTATCAACTATAATTTGTGGTATGATGGCACAGTGCCCCATGATAACATTCTATCATGCAACGGTGCCATGGTGTATGGTGGCAACCTAGCATCCGATAGCACCATGATAGGTGGTGATAACCAGTCACCTGCTGGTGCTATATTAAGCGACAATAACAAAGCACTAGACAACACTTTGTCAGATGAAGGCAACCTATCATCTGATGTCGATGTGTTGCAAGAAACTAACCTATCATTCGGGGTTAATGTGTTATGTGAAACAAACCTATCGTGTGGTAGCATTTACCCACCTAACAATAAAGTTGTGGCCTCAGGTGGTTACAACAAGGGTAAAGCACCACAACAAATACCAAAAAAATGCAACATCATGTGTTATTTCAAAAATATAGCAAAGAGGACCCAAACAACAGGCACTTCGAACATAGGTAATTCTAAAACTTTTTTTTAAAATATTGGTTTGTTTTTCACTGTAAAATAATTATAAACCCATTTCAATATAGAAATTGACATGGGTATTGACACTATTTCCATAGAAACAATTAATTTCAATAACTTCTCACCTCTTGAAGCTTTCAATAATGAAATACCACCCCTAAAAGACACAGCTCTAGGCACATTAGTAGAACACACTCCCCTAGGCACTTCCCAAGAGAAAGATAGTTCTTTTCAGACACTAAATTTTATTAAAAAATTCACTCAAAAAATTTGATGAAGAAAGAGAAGTACATGGACAATAAAAAGTATTTTCAAGTTGACTGGGCTACAAAATTTCCATTTATAGAACTTGTAGAATTGAAAAATAATAATGAGCCTCCAATAGAATGCAGATGAATAATTTGCAGTTGAAAACTCAAAAAAGAACACAAAATACAACTTAAATTGGATATAATCGAGAAACACTGTGAGAAATATTTTATATATATATATATATATATATATATATATATATATATATATATATAAATATATATATATGAAGCAACCGGACAGATAGATAAAAAGAACACATAGATGGAAAAATATAGAAGAATGTATGCATGTGAATATGAAAATAATCAGAAATGACAAAAAAATCTTGTTGAGAAAGGGGGAACCATCATAGCATAATTTGAAAAAGTTATGTAGTCCAATCTCAAGGTAAAATATGTACAATTCTCTACTATTTTATACATTTTAAAAAAGAAGACCTATTTTTGATTTTCTAGATTACAAAATTTTGTTTCAACATAATGGTTTTCTGTATATTCCATAGTCACATTGGTTAGATAATAGTGCTTGAGAAATGGAAAAATGTCTAGCCATTATTGAGAAGGAAGATTTGAAAGAAAATGTTAAAAGATCATTGTTTATCTCTTTGTCCATCGATGAAGTCATTACAGTTGAAAACACATCATGGGTTTGCATGTATGTGTACATCTTTGAAAACTATATAAGGCAATCTCATCTTCTAGCTATCCATAAAATGGTAGAAAATTGTAATTCAAAAAACTTGCATAAATTGGTTGTATCCAATTTAAGAGAGAGAGCTAGAATGGATGATTATGACATAGCCATGAAGTTGGTGTGTGTTGGCACTGATGGTGCATCATTGATGTAGGGGCATAGAACCGGTCTTTGTGTTCTCCTTCAAACAATAGTTTCTCCATTTATGATTCTAATTCATTGCATAGCTCATAAGATGAATCTAGCATACAAAATTGTTAGCACTTTCAATAACGTTGCAAAAGTGGAAGTGTTGATTCATGATTTACATGCATACATGTCAACAACCCAAAAAGATTTATGGAGTTTTAAAAATTTGCAATTGGGGTGACAGATGGTAAAAAACTAATGAAATATGTTTAAACTAGATGGATTTCCATGTATGAACCTACGTTAAGAATTTTTGAGGAATATCCATCTTTGATAGGGTTTTTGTATAAATATCATAGGGAAGTTGACAAAGTAAAATATTTGCTATGTTGTTTAACAAATTTAGAAATATTACTCACATTATGCAGTATTTTCCCAATCTTGAAGGAAATCAATTGTTTAATGAAACATGCCTAAGAGAGATCTATTTATATTATTGACTTCATAAGTTTGAGAAAACATGTATGTCAATGTTTAGATATATTATACACATCTAATGAAAGCTTTCACGACCTTATTTTTAGAACCTGGCAAATTCTGACAAATATTCAAAATCTAGAGAGTTATTTGAAATTCAATATCAATGATCGTCTTTGTGTCATAGTAAATGGCATTTAGATCCCAATGTACACAAGATCTAGAAGACTTGAAATTATGGGAGCAGAGCCTGAAGATGTACCTATGACATGTTCACTATATGATACTGTTTTGTCTAAAACACGTATTAAATTGAGCAAAATCTCATAAACTTTAGTTGCATAGATTAGAGAATGTTTTAAAAGGGATGAGTTGTTGGAAGGCATGGGAGTGGTGAATCGTATTTTTTGGAACAGTGTTAATAGTCAAGAACAAATCAACATATTATTTCACAAATACATGGGTACAATTGTAATGTATTTTTGTAGATCTATAGATGTGAATGGAGTTCATATTAATGGTATAATAAATAAATAGTTATTAACATCTCAATCAACATAGTTTGGGATTACAATGATGGATCAATTTTAGTGTTTAAGTGACCCAACAGAAAATGGTGCAATTTTTCGTTTATGGAAAAAAACTTTATCCAAGCAGCGTATTACAAGAAAGTATTAGTGAATATTTCAGCTTATATGAATTTTTTCAAACAATGATTTTGGGTTTTGTGGAAGATGAGTGAGTGTTTAGTGCATTATCCTTCGTCAAGTCAAACCTTAGAAATAGATTGGATAAAAATCTAGAGACGTGTTTGAGACTATATGTTTCATGTTATTTTGTGGACAATTTTTCATATGACAAAGTAGTGGCAACATGGAGTTCTCTAGTGGAAAGAAGAGGTTTGACTAATACTGCTATCAATACAGAGGATGATAATACTGAGACTGAATATAGCTCTGGCATGGAAGATGCAAATCACACTAATGATGAGCAAGTTTCTTGAGGATTGATTCTGCTGCCCAACTTCTAATTTGATAAGTATAACAATTACTTTTTTTGAAAATATTTATTATTCTTTCATCTTCAAATACATTAAATTCTGTAATCTATTTCATGGTTCATGGATGTTACAATCATGAATCTTATTCATTACATTAGAATTAATATTTTTTGGTTCCTATTAAAATTCTATGATTTCAAATAGTACTTTGTTTACAATGCATTTCATTCATTAAGTAGCAATCATAATTCTCATTAACATTCTACAGAACATTTCCGTATTACTTTAATATAAAATGTGAAGCATACAAGTCCCATGTTTAGAAAGGCACAGTGCACCCCATGACACCATTCAAGATTTATTATTTTTCATTTTCTTAATTGTCTACAATAGTAATTTTATGAGCATATGTATATATATAAAACATACATAACAGTGTAACAATAATTATTCTATTGCATGTTTATGTTAGTATCATTACACAAATATCTAAGAAATATTTTTCCTATAGTTGGGAATTGGGGTCGCATATTTCCAAATTCCATCACAATCAATGCATTCAATGCTATAGGTAGTAGTCTACTAGAATAGTGTAACAATGCATTCAAATATACAACTAGAAGAAGTATAGAACAATATACAACTTCTAGAACATCATATCCAAGCATTCAAATGACAATTGCTACAACTACTAGAGCTGTATAACAATGCGTTCAAATCTACAACTACTAGAACAATAAAACACTATAACCATGAATTCAATATTACAAATCCTAGAATAGTATAATTTAATAGAATATTTACTTTTCAAAACAACTTTTAGAACATTATAAATATATCCATGCATTCAAATGCTACAACTACTAGAGCAGTATAACAATGTGTTCAAAACAATATAACACTATAACCATGCATTGAAATAACAAATATAAAACTATAACTATATAACATATGCATTAAAAACTATATTAGTATAAAAAATGCATCCAACACTATAACAATATAATAAATGCATTCAACACTATAATAGTATAATAGTGACTTTGTTTTTTCACCATACAAAATATAAATTAAATCATAAACATTTAATATATATATAAAATATTAGAATTATACATCTAAGAGTATTTTGAACAACTATAAAATATATTTTAATAAAACTAATGTTTTTCAAACCAACATGGTATAAACTTTTTTAAACAATATAAATTCTAAAACTGTCTTGAAGCAATATAAACTCAAACTATCTTAAAACAATATAAACTATTTTGAACAATATCAACATTTTTTGCTTGTGAATCTCCACCACCTTGGTTGTCACCATCACCACCCATCGAAACCAAGTCTTAACTGTCCTATGCATTCTCTAGTACCACTCCTTATGAAGATCCTTTGTAGTAGCATTCATTTGAGCAAGAATCACCCTCTCCTCATTTGTTGCATCTCCTAGTGAAAGAATTGTAGGATCTGCATCTATTTTCTACTTCAATAAAACACTTGGATCCATACCATGCTCCTCAATGATTTTTTTCAAAGTGTTGTTCTATTTATTTAACACAACCATATTTTCCTTCAACTGAATCACATTGGAGATACTTTTGTGTGCGTTTTTCAAATGCACATTGAGAAGATTTTATTCTTTCTTTAAAATTTCATATTTTTCCTGCCATCAATAGTTAATGTGGGTCATGCACATACCAAGGTATTTTAATATTAAAAAAATATGTTATAGATACATAAATTTAAAACTTACCACTACCTTATCCTTCTCCACTTGCATAATGGTAACCAAGTTGATATCTTTAGCCCATATATTGTAATATGCTTGGGCTTCTCCATTTAAATTTTCTAACTTGTTTGTCATAATATATAAAATTCTATCATTGTAAACGTTCTCAACAGAAATCACTCCAGATTGATCTTATTGGAACAAAGTGTCAATCTGTGATGGTTCATTTTGAACAAAAAAGAATAAATTCATTCTTTGGTCATGGTTGTGATAACAGGCATTTATTTCTTTAATAAGGGCCTTTGTCCTTATCTCCCATTATTTCAAATCATTAAATTCATCAATCACACCATCCATTAGATTAGCAAGTAAATTTTCTAAAACTAGATTATAGAAAGAGAAATTAGTAAGGGCATCATCAGAAACATTTAAATTATCAATGTGGGGTGGAGAGAAGGAAGCTAGAGAAGAGGCAGTCATAGGAGGCACTTGTGAAGGAACATTATCAACTTGAATAAATTCATGTGGATTGAATACACCAATAGTCAAGGGCCTTCTTTCAATGCTAAGAAACTCTTCATTGAGATCAATCTGCTATAAACTGATAAGCTTGTGTCCATCTAAAATACCACCAATAGAGAAAGTTGGGATATCATAAATTTATAGAGTTTTTCTACTTCATGCAGGGAGGCTGATGTTATTTCCTCTATATGGTTTGGTTGTGGGGGAGGTGGCATACTTCTCAATATCCTCACAGATGTTGGGTGCACTACAAAAAAAAATTCAAAAATGGTAAAGTCAAAAACATAAAACCAATACAAGTTCAAATTAAAACTTTTAATGTTATTACCTGGTGGTGTGACTGCCTCATTCACTCTAACTATCTTTGCTAGAGTTGTCTCTTCCCCTCTGGTACTTGGGAGAGCTAGTGCTTGCCCTCTCATTCTAATTATGGGTGACATAGAGACATTGATCATTTGACCTATAAAATGTGTAAATGATCTACTTATTTAACCCAAAAAATCTTAACAAACTTGAAATAAAAAATAAATTTGTAATGACAAACATTGATCGTGTCGAGTGGAAGAATCCTTGATGACAACATTTTGAGAGTCAATTGTAAAAAAAACCAATATGAATATTATATGTTTTCATTGAAATACAAGAAAAATAGATTATAGGAATTTTGTGGGAACCTGGATGCGGAGATGAAACAAAATTAGTTCTTGGGTGTTTCACAATTATAAATGAATTGAATGAAGACTATGTGGAATGTGCATCACTAGAGCCCTTTGGAGCACACTGACCTCTATTTATTGCATGTTTTCTTGTGTCATAAAGATGCACCCTTGCCTGTAACAAATAACAAGTTAAAAAATGTAAAAATTAAGAAAATATAAAAAACGAAAAAAATTAGACTCGATGAAAGCAAACCTACCTCCTATTCTTCGATTAACAGAGCATTAGCCTTCATTTTTTGATGAAAGGTAGTGGGAATTGGAGTATTCTAGATTTCATATAAGGTCTCAAAGTATAAATCCAGAATGTAGTTGGAAGATGAAATGGTGCAACTGTCCTTTGAGAACACCAAATTGAACTCAGTCCTAATCTTGTTGGAAATTACTTTGCACCAGTCACATCTAACACTCGAGAGAGAATGAAGAATATAATAAAACACCCAAAAGGGAATATCTGATGGTCTTCCTTGTAAAATAATTCTTTCTTGAAAGAAATGGATAATAAATTTGAGAAATGGATTGTTGATTTTTTCCATAGGGATCCCCCTTTGATTTCAAGAATTTGTAATAAAAACCAAAAAACAAAACATGTAATTGAATTAGGATACCAAACTATATATAGGAAATTATTTAGTTATATTTAGGAAATGAATTAATAAATTTAACACTCACCTAATGGGTCAAAGGACACTTTGTAGAATGACTCCAAATAAATCTTATCCTCTTTGGACAAGACAACCTTCATGCTCACCGGACTTGCATTGCATTGTGGAAGAGTTGTTAAGTTATGGATATCCAATGTAGATGTGCCAAAGTATATTGTTTTATTGTTAAACTAGATAGATAATAGGTCATCTCTATGGTTAAAACAACCAACCAAAGATTTTAGAAGGTTTTTGTTCATAGTTAAATTGTACTAAGACATCTATGGAAGTCCTCTAAACCTGCATTGATTGATCCATTCAACAAAGGATTCTGGGTGCTCCAACATCTGTAAAAAATTTGGACACATAAGATTTTTAAAAACATAATTGCGCACCCTCAGTGATTGACTCCACAATTTCATGGATGTGGAAGTCATTATAACCTTGTAGAGGTATTTAGGTAAAGTTGGAAGTAGTTAGGTAAAGTTAGAAAGACTAATCAGGATGAGAGAAAGTTGTAAGAAAAAAGTGAAAATGAGTTCACTATAAAGGTATTTATAAGCAAAGAGGGGAACGAGAGTAGCCAATTAGCATGACCCATGACCGCTTCAATGCTGTCACATGGTAGTGAAGTGTCACACAATAGCAACATGCCACATGACAACAACTTACTGCACAACAAGAACTTGCTGCATGACACCAACTTGCCACATGATAGCATGACATCGTATGATAAAATATCAAGCGACACAAAGCCATCGCATGACATAAACACTGTCACATGGTATCACAATGTTGTGTGGTAGCATTGTGTCCTATGATAGCAATGTGTCACGTGATACCATTGCATAATGTGATAGTAATGTGTCACTCAACAAATTGATACCGTGTGACATAATCCTATCATGTGACACATTACTATCATGTGACATATCTAATACATGATAGCATGTTGTTGCATGACATAATGTTTTCATGCAACACAATGTTGTTATGTGACACAATGTTGTTGCATGATAAAAAAAAAAGGTGATTTTTTGCCTGCTCTGTGTATCCTGATTCACCAATGGCATGAATTTCATTCACCTACCTAAACTGAGGGGGCTTTCCATTATGGCCTCTTAAAGTGAACCTTTCTATATAAGAAGTTATTGAAATTAATAGGCAGATGACAACTCAAGTTTGATTTAAAATTGGAACTTTGTTATTAACAAATTTAAAAACAACCCTTCACTTTAGGAAGTGGGCATTTATTATTTTTCAATTAGTTGGTTATAATAGTTAATTAACAATGTGACTAGTAGTGTTTTGCACTAATATATTTTTCCTAAGGTGAACCACTAGATAGCATTTTTGTTTAATATGCCTGAAGGCACTACATGGAATCACTAAATCACATAGAATGTCAGCATCTTTGCCCATATTTTGGAAATAAACATATAGTAGACTTACAATGTTGAGTAAACATGCATCTAAATCATGAGCTCCTTTGGCTAAGTGACCAAAATTAAGGGACATCCATGCCATCAAATCACCAAGGACATGACCCTGACCTTAATTGTTTGACTCTCCATGTTAGGTATCTAGAGGGATTTTTACCTTGGTAGATGGATATAAATAGCCATCATCCTCACCAGTCAGAATACAAACCTTTCGGTACTAGACATAATTTTTATTAATTAGTATTAACTATATAATGAGTTCTAATCTCTTGGTATCTTGTTTCTACATATGTTTTCATGATGAAAGATCATACGATGATCTGAAACATTGATTAAAAATATTTCACTCAAGTTTTTCTAAAAACCATTAAGTCGTAACTGCACTATTAAGGTTCAAGAGGTCCTCTTAATATAAGCTCACATAGATGTCACACAAATAAAATAATTACATTTAATTAAGAATCACAATATGTGTGCAATACATCCATAATGCCTAATTAATAAATGAAACAACAATATAGTAAATGAAGACATATATAAAGCGCTGTATATTTTGATGTAGAATTTTGCAAAATATATGTTCTTGAAAATTTACCTTTAAAATGTATATTTGGAGTTAAGATAGTTGCTACTTAAAAATATAGATATAATCCAAGAAGATTATCGAGACCATACACTTCACACTGAACAAGTTTTTAGACTGTAAACTTTCAATCCTAGTAAAGTATCTAAAATGAAAATATAATTTTGTAAGTTCTCACATGGTTATTTTCCTCACTTTCATGCCCTTATTTTGTAAGTTTCAATTATTATATACCTACATAATTGAATTTTTGCCCTAAATTATCAAAGAAAAAATATTAAAGACCTACATTAGGGATTAAGTGTCTAGTTTCCACTAACTATCCCACTAACAATAAGATCCCATGTAGTATAACAATGAAATCACTATGAATCTTAGAATAATAAAATAAGCTTCTCATGCAACAATAATACCCTCAACACTAGATGTTTAGTCGATAATATTTATGTAATTAGATCATAACAATTGTTTATTTATATCTACATTTTGTAACATTGGTGAATGTGTCAACTACCAATAATGAGGAATAAGAAAATATGCAAAAAGAGAGGATGGGTCCATCCATTAAATGAGAGATAAAATTTATACTATGACCTTACAACATGATCCAAATTAGGTGACTAAATGCTCAAAGAGATAATGGAGGTTGTCTCAAGAGGATTAAAAAGGAGAATTAGGCTTCTAAACTCATCCATGGTACCAATAATGCATAATGTGAATGAAATAATAGCTATACATGGACAAATGTGAAAAAACTGACATAAATTACCATAAAATAAAGGTTATTGAACCATTTTAAGATACTAAATTTTTTACCAAATTGAGGTAAGTTCTTAGCCACAAATTAGGTGTCACAGGTATACACTTCAAAGTAAAACACATAAATAATACTTTTTCTCTAGACTTCTAGGATTGAAAATGACTAGTGTCAAAACTTGCAAAAATCGCTTTCTTACACAAAATAGGTGAGTAGAAAATAAAAAATACTAGATTGGTAAGTGTAAGAAATTGGTGGGCCAAAAATGGGGTCTTAAGTGGACATTTTCCCCTTGAAAATTGAGGAACCTCAACATGTATATATTATTGAGATGGTTACACTTAAAATTTAAAGATAATATACGATCATGAATTGTAGCATTTCAAGTCTAGTTTTTAAACTACTTTTTTCTTCTAAAAATGGTCACATATGAGTAGATCAAACATCTAAAATCCCAAAAAAAACTCATATTTTTCATAAAAACATAGTAGATAGCTAGTTTTGTGCCCCCTCACTTTTGAAAATTTTTTAGTATTTTTTGAAACCCTTTAGTGAAAATTTAGATATGGGCATCTGGTTTGAAACCTATATAAATATTTTAATTTTTTTAAATTTTTTTTAATTTTTTATTAATTTTACAAGTAAATAGACCTTAAAAAATGGATATCTAATTGTGTGCCCCCACTAGCTACCTAAAAAATGAAAATCACTTTTTTCCAATGTGTATAAAATTAGGCCTAGTTTGCAACCATATAAAGTTTTTTACATTTGAATATATATATATATATATATATATATATATATATATATATATATATATATATATATGTATGTATGTATGTATGTATGTATGTATGTATGTATGTATGTATGTATGTACATACATACATATACATAGTTGTGACATATAGCGGCATAAAAAGGCATACTTAGACATCAATATAGATGGAAGTGTTAAAGTAGACCATACATACATACATACATACATATATATATAGTTGTGACATATAGTGGCATAAAAAGACATATATAGAAATCAATATAGATGGAAGCATTAAAGTAGACAAAAAATTATGTATTTAGACAGAGGAAAGTTTGATCGATATCATAGTAATAGTTTTAATAAATGTTTCAATGTAATTCATAATGCTTATGATGGCATAAATTAGATTTTGTTATTCTCAATCAAAAACATAGATTCAACTATTTGTGTGCAGTTTTAGGCCTTAGGCTTAGGAATCCAAGAGATTTATGAGCCTAGAGGCATGTGTTTAAAATTATACAAAGCAAAAGTGCATACAAACTATAACACATATGCGTTACTAGTAATATGTAATTTGTAAGGGTTATAAAACAAAGAATTTTAAGAACTGAAAGGTAGGGGGTGTTGTTTCTCATTTTAAAAGTATAAGTTGACATTCACATTGTTAAATTTTTATTCCTTATGCTTTAAATTTATTTAGTAAATATAAGATATTAGGACCACTCTACATCTTCTAGAATTGGTCTCACAGCTCCACATGTTATGATTTAGAAGAGAATTTTTAAAAATCTAATTTGGTCAATACTTAGTCATTTTTCAAGATTTTAATATTTAACCTAAGGATTTTAGGGTACAAATTTTGCAACCGGTGTCCATTTTAGGCATGCATATAGTCAATTTTTAGGTTTTGGGGCCATTCAGATTACTTGTTAACATTTATAGGAGTTATAGGTTTGTCAAAATTAAAATTTACAAACCAACACACACTTAGCCACACTTTTATGCTGATTTTACTTATGATTAGGTCCTTTATAGGCCAATACCATAATCATTTGTAACTAGGGTAAATAGGGATAATTTGTGTCACTTTTGTGCATAATCATCCCAGTTCAATTTGAATTCATGCCAAATTGGTGTGCATAGGGAAACATAGGTCGTATTAGTGACCCACACACACTTAACCACCTATTTATGCCAATTTTACTTGTGATTAGGTCCCTTATAGGCTAAAAGTGGCACACCAACACTATATCCATGCAACTAGGAAAAATGCAAATAATTTTGGGTATATTTGTTCACATTCACCTAAAATCACTTTGAATCCAAGCCAATACAGTGTAATTCGGGTAATTTAGGATCCATTGGTGATTTACAGACATCCAACCACCCCTTTATGTTGATTTTACAAATCGATTAGGTCCTTTATAAGTCAAAAGTAACCCAACAATGTTATATCTACTTGAGACTAAGGAAAATAAGGAAAAATTGGGACACATTTATGCATGGTCACCTTAATTCACTTTGAATTTAATCCAAAGTGATGTAAATAGGGGAATGTAGGTTTTGGTTTTGTGTGCACAGGTCACCAATGGGACATACTTTGCCCTAATCACATCACTTTGGACTAAATTCAAAGTTAATTAGGATGATTATGCACAAATTTTTTCTAAATTATTCTCCTTCTCCTTTGTCACATGTGGATATGGTGTTCTTGTCTCACTCTTGGCACAAAAGGGACCAAATCATGAGTGAAATTAGCATAAAGGAGTGGTTGGATGTGTGTGGGTCACCAATGTAACTTACGTTTCCCAAATCACACCACTTTATCCTTATTTGAAGTGAATTAAGGTAATTGTACATAAATGTGCCCAAAATCATCTACATTTGCCTTGGTTGCAAGTGGACATAGTTTGTTTGGCATTTTTTGCTTATAAGATATATAATCACAAGTGAAGTAAAGAGAAAGGGGTGGTTGGGGGTGTCATGGTCACCAATGTGAATTAGTTTGTCCCAATCACACCACTTTGCCCTGAATTCCAAGTGAATTAGGGTGATCGTGCATGAATGTGACATAAATTTTCCATATTCTCTTTGGTCATAAATAGATATAGAGTTTTTATGTTGATTTTAACTTATAATCCCCATAATCTCAAGTAAAAATGACATAAAGTGGTGGTTGGATATGTGTGGATCACTAATTTGACCCACGTTTCTCCAACCATAACATTTTGGATTGATTTTAAAGTGAATTTAGGTGATCACACATGTATGTTCCCCAAACAATCTGCATTTATACTAGTCTAGGTGGATATGATGTTGATGTGTGGCTTTTGGAATATATGAGGTACTTAATCACAATTAAAATCAACATAAAGGGGTGGTTGGGTGTGTGGGGGTCACCAATGCAACTTATGTTGTCCCAATCATACCACTTTGACTTAAATTTGAAGTGAATTGAGGTGATCATGCATAAATGTGCTCATAATTGTTTGCATTTCCATGGTTGTAAGTGGATATAGTGTTGTTGTGTCCTTTTTGGCTTAAAAGGGAATAAATAACAAGCAAAATCAACATAAATTGGTGTTTGGATATGTAAAGGTCACAATGTGACTTATATTACCACAATCAAACCTTTTTTCCTTGAATTTGAAGAGAAATGGGGTGGTTGTGAACAAATGTGCCTTAAATTATTTGCATTTACCCTAGTTGTAAGTGGGTATGGTGTTTTTGTGTAAGTTTTGGCCTATAAGAGATCTAATCATAATTAAAATCAATATAAATGAGTGGTTGGGTGTGCGAAGGTCACCAATGTGACCTAGATTTTCACATGCACACCACTTTAGCATGAATTCAGACAAAATTGAGATGATTGCTCATAAATCTACCCCAAATTTTTTCCACTTACCCTAGTCACAAATGATTATGATATTATTGTGTCTCTTTTATCCTATAAGGGACCTAATCATATTTAAAATCAACATTAAGGGGTGGATGGTGTGCATTGGTTTGTAACATTTAATTTTGACAAACTTAGAACTCGTAGAAATGTCAACAAGTAATTCAAAAGGCCCCAAAACCTAAAAATTAGAAATTATTTACAAAAGTTATGCCCTAAAATTGTTAAGTTCAATATTGAAATCCTCAAAAATGACTAAGTACTGACCATATTAGATTTTAAAAAACTATCTTCCAAATCATAACTCGTGGAGCTGTGAGACCAATTCTAAAATATGCAGAGTGACCCTAATTTCTTATATTTACTAAAAAAATTGAAGTATAAATAAAATTTATTTTACTGAACAATCCCATGTTTTTTTATCCTTCAATTTCTTTATTTAATAACCATTGCACATTACATACTACTAGTAATGCATATGTGCTTTAGGTTCAGTTATATCTGAGACTAAGTCAAAAAAATGAGTATGCACTATAACATGCACATATTTTTTGAGTTAGGCTTGGATTTAAATTGAATTTCCACAAAAAATTCTAATGTTTGGCCCCCCAACTTCCTGCACTTACCTAGATATGGAAATTAATTATAAAAATATGCCTCTTTTATCCCCAATATGCAATGAAAGTCTCATGGGTCTATCATACCATTGAATGAGATAGCTAAGAGGGGTGGAGTCATAAATCTATATGTCATTAGGAGTAGTGGTAAAATTTGAACCCATCCTAGCCCATCTAAGGGCTCCAAATCCATCACATAAGTACATATTAAAAAATGCCCACAAAAAAAAAATTAAAATCCATAAATTGCATGACAATAAAGAAGTGCATAGTCATTATTAAAATGATAAAACAAGGGTGCACTTTAAAAATACACATCCAATGGTCAAATTTGAACCCATCCTAGACTATCTAAGGGATTTAAACCCATCAGAGTACATATTAGAAACTGGCCGTAAAAAAACTTAAAATCCATAAATTGCATGACAATAAAGAAGTGCATAGTCATTATTCAAATGACAAAAGAAGGCTACATTTTAAAAATACCCATCATCAGTCTCGTCAGTGACTGCAAACTAGGTGCTTGTGTGGTGACTAGCCTTTAGCCCATGACACTTGGAAGGTGAAAATACAAACAAGTAAACTACCCACTCCCAATCTCCTAATACCCACCACGATCTACTATTAATGACATTTATGTGAAGAAAAATTCCCAATCCCACATTTCCACTAAAACTTTAAGTTGTTTTTAAAAAATTGACTAATGCATTTTGTTAACACTTGTAGGTGTAACTTGTTAATGGTCATTAGCATTACTAATTTTCTCTTCCACTCTGTCAGTTGGCATTGGTGGCCCAACTACTAACTAATTTACTAAGTTCATTTTAATGCATTGCCTTTGCTAGCTACCATCAATTAATAATGGTGGTGGTTACTAGGAGTGGGTGTGTAGGCTTAGAGTTAGGGCTACTCTATCTCTCACAAGTCATAAATTCACAATAAATTTTTGCAAGATTATTTACTATGGATTTTAGAGTATCCAATGAATCAGTATGTATTTTTGAGTGTGCACTATAGAGTATTCACTTAACTAGTTGGATTTGTACAAGTTTGTTTACGAAGATTGATTGCAGTCTACAAATTTAGGTAAATACTAAACCTATCCAATTTATTAAG